>CM077082.1:34374490-34974490 GCA_039513925.1 Platanthera zijinensis
AAATGAGATCATTATGACTGATTTAGAGTATGGAGATATACGACATTTTTAATATAACTATGTGAACATTTGGACGAATGAGTGGGATTGTTGACGGGGCAATCTTGAGAGGAGGTCTTTGTAATATTAAAACATAGAGAGGAGGTATCTCTAATTACACAAACTCGCATTGGAGGTCCCAATAATTAACCCTTAGTATATATTAAAAATGAAAATTTCAAATATTAATAAAAAACAAAAGACGGGCGCCAAGAGAATCCTATGCTTTTTGAAACTAAAAAGATGGAGGAAGAAGATGGATTAGAGATAGATGAGGGAAGAAAAGATTTCCTTCGTCCCATTAAGGCTGTGTTTGGGAATTAGATTTCTCTTTGGTGTGGTTGTAGCAAATGTCACTGTCGTCCACCTACCTATTTGTTTACCCGCCTTCCAATAGCTGTTCCCGATCGCCGCCTTCAGAGAACGACAAAGTAGTCTCTTCCTTGTCGTCGCGCCCTACGTCGAGTCCGCTTCTTTGTTCGTGGTCGTTTACCTTTCCAACTGCCGTCTGCTTCCCAAACAGACCCTAAGAGTGGTTTCATTCAGTTACATGGAAGGATACATATAGCCTTAAATTTTGGGTATTGTTATAAGTAAATCCTATTTGGCTATTTACAAACCAAAAATTTTGATTTTCCCGCCTCCTGTGTGCAAGCAAAACTCGTCGGCGACCAATGTCAGTAGGAAAATCTCCGGTGACCACTCCAGGGAGCGTCTACATGGCAAGCTACCAACCCTTTTCCAGTGATGGCCGGTGACACAAATAGTCTCCAAGACGACCACGGGCCTAAGCAATTTCGCCCAGTTTTCTCTGGATCTCTCCTCCCAAAATGAGATAATCAAAAACCTCAGCACTTTCATATTGTTCATTAGGGTTTGGTTGTTTGATATTTGAGATTTTGGTTGTTAAATAGCTCGCAGCGGCCATATAAGCCTGTTTTGGATGATAAGTGGGGTTTGAATCAATTTTTTCATAGCAAGTAACTATTACATTTTTGATGATCAAGAGAGCTTATTGTGTGTATGTGGAAGAAGAAACATTATAGTCACTTTGTTGAAACCAGCAGAACTAGTTTCTCCTAAAGCTCGAATCTAAGGCTGCAGCTCACGCTTACTTTCTTTGAACCACGCTCCTAACATGACACCTAAAGGAACAGACCGGGGGCTTCAGCTCGGAGGTCCCACCGCTTACCCGGAAGAACTGAAAATTCTTCCCCTCCCTAGCCAGTGCTGAGCTAGGTGTCTGAGTAAGAGGGAAAAAGAAGGTTCCACACACCCCTTTCTCAGACACCTTACCAGTCTATTTATAGGCCTCAGGATTCAAACTGCAAATAACCAAATCAAGCACCTGTGAAATTACCTGAATACCCTGGGCTGGGTCTGCCAACAGCCAAACTCCGCTGTTCTGAAGGGCTATGAGCAGACCACCAAGGGTAAAAGAGTAAAAAAGGCTAAAAAAGGATGAACCGTTTGCCAACTGAACCGGTTCCCACCCACTTGCTGAACCGACCTTATCTCTTTCTGCCGAACCAGTGCTTGGCGAGAGGACCACCTCGCGGCTGAAAGCACCACCTCGCAGGTGAGACCCTCCCTCACCATAAAGAAAATCTTCCCTTGACCCCTACCTGTCAGGCGAAAGGACTCAACTTTGGCTCCTCCTGCCTAGCGCGAGTGAACCCACCTTTGGGCTCCTCTCGCCTATCGTGGGCGGACTCAGCTTCGGGCTCCACTCGCCTAGCGCGAGTGGACCCACCTTTGGGCCCCTCTCGCCTAGGGCGAGTGGACCCACCTTTAGGCCCCTCTCGCTTAGTGCGAGTGGTCTTTGCTTTGGGCCCCTCTCGCCTAGGGCCCTGTCTCCTCTTGAGGATTCTTCTAATCCCCTCTCTGCTGAGTTCCCTCCTGTGAGCCTGAGGTTGTACACAATCCCGCTCTTTTCGGGGTTGTCCAAGCTCGAAAAGAAAAGTCCAACCGAGGCTCACGTCATCTCAGCGACTTTATAGCGGAATCTTTTTCGGGTGGGATTCTCCCCCCCTGAGTCTATAAATACTGGGATCCTTCCCGAGTGCAACAGGCCTCCTCTCTTCATTTTAGCCCCCTCCACTTTCACTGCTATGTCTCTTAGCAAAAGCTTCCGTGATCGCATCGCGTTGGTGCGCCAGCGGAACAAGGCGAGCGCGGCTGCCTTAAACCTAATTCCCGCTCGTACTTCTTCCTCACCACCGCCCTCTTCCTCTCGCCCGAAGAAGGCGAGAACAACTGATCTGGTTCCCCGTTAGGAGGACCCTTACCGGATCCCCGGAGAGACGCATCCTTCCTACACCATCGCTTCCCAAGGGAAAAGAGGTAAGATCCTTGTATACCTCCCCTGTTCACTATCTATCTTTCATTGCTCCTTTTACTGTTGTTTTCAGAAAAGTCATGCACCCCCCGTCAGTCTGGTAGCACACAAACTCATCTCGCCAACCACCCTCTAAACTCTGTCTCGCCTCCCCCTTCCACTCCTCCTTCTACTCTTGGTGGGAAAAATGGCGAGCCTTCCCATGTCGCTGGGACCTCCCGCCACTCTGGTTAGGAATCTTCTGCCCTAGGCTTCGGCCTCTCTTGCTGCCCACCTTTGATTATGGCCCTTATTCTGTTTTAGCTTTGCAGACATGCGAGTAGACTCTTCTGCCGAGGACTCGCCTACTGAGGAGCGCCGAGGCGAGCAGTCTCCTCCCCTCCTCCTCCTATGGACGAGATCGAAGACTACCTTTGGCCCCCTATGGATCCGTTGGGCGATAAGAGCAGGTGGCCGAGATGTTCGGAAAACATGCGATCATGATCCAAGAGTTGGAGAAAGACAAGCAAGCGGCTGACACGGCAGATTGACTGGTTGGAGGTGGAGGTTGCTCGCTTGACTTCTGAAATTGACGCTGATATTGAGATGGACGAGACCGACCCCCAGGCGATTCTGAACGAGGTCGACCAACAACTCCGTCTCGCGCGTCGTGGCGTAGATGCGGCTCGTGCTTTTCACCTCCCCCCCCGTCCTCCCTGCGCGAGGTCTCGCGGTGGGGGGCGCTGGCGATGGCATAAGGATTGAATCCTTCGCGCCGCCTCGCGCCCTTATTTTCTTGTAATGTTCTGCGTTTTGTAATAACGCTTCCTCTCGCGGCTACCGCCCGAACCCTTTGGATCTAATGAATAGGTCTGCTTGATATATGCGAGACGAACGATTTAATAACGCCTTTTAGTAGTTTCTTTGATAATTTTTCCTCTCGTACCGTTTCTTCATTGCGACTTTTGCGTCATATCTATGCTTAAACCATTTTTATTATATTTTTATGGTACTGTCTCGTCCCGTCCCGGCCTGGACTTACGCTAGATTACACCAATCGAGGTTAGGAGAGAGAAAAGGATGGCCGCCTCTTCCCCTTCCTCTACACTATATATTTTTTTGCCTCTTCGTATTTTTTCTCTTTACCCAACGGGCTATAAATACCCCCCTATCCCTGGGGCCCGGATCATGCTCTCGATTTGTCTCAGCGCCCTAAACCTTGCCTCTCTCTCTTCTTCCCCTCGCGAGCAGATCCTGTCGGCGCTTCGTCTCGCCTATTCTTCTCGCATCCCCCTTTCGCTCTCTTTGCCTAGAATGGGGAAAAAGAAGGCTGAAGAAGGCGAAGGGCGAAGCCGATGCGGGAGGCGGTTTGGTGACCATGATTTTCCTCCCGGCCGGATTTCCGAGGAGGACTACAACGCCTTCACTCGTGATTTCTTGCCGGAGGGTTTTGAGTCACGCCCTCCAAGGGTGGGCGAGTCGATCAATACCATTTATCCTGGTGAACTCGCCTTCCCTGTCCCGCATTTCGAGGCGGGGCTGAGGTTGCCCCTCTGGCTAGAGGTGAAACAGGTTCTAAAATACTTTGGGACTGTCCCTGCGCAACTGAATCCAAACGCTATCTCGGTACTTGTTGCCTTTGCTTGCTACATGCGCCGGGAGCGAATCGAATTCAGCCTGAACTCCTTCCGCAAGCTTTTTGTCTACCATGCCAACGCCGACGGCGTGTCCTACTTCACGGGCAGGGTCTCAAGGTTTGCGAGACGCCCAACAAGAACCATCACTGGCTTACTCGCTTTGTCTTCATTCGCGGCAACATGGGAGGCATCCCGCTGGCGCCCGTGTCACCAGCCGAGGTGTTCTACACCACTCCCCAGGTTAGCGGCACGGACAAGCTCCTCTGCGACTTTTTCATTGGCAAGAACTTCGAGGTTCAGTTCCTGAGGCGGGCCTCGACTCCCTCCTTCCTGTGCTTCCAGGCGAAGGTAAATGCTGGGGCCCTTTATTTTCATCTAGGTCTAACGAATAGTATTTGTAAACGCCTCGTCTCGCCTTTTTCAGGAGAAAGAAATGTTCCCGCCCGCCCGCCTTACAAAAGCAACATCAAACCCTCCAAAGATGTCGCCCTTGCCACGATGGCAGTTGAGGCGGCGAGAGAAAACCTGCCCCCTCCCTGAAGAAAAGACCTGCCGAAGGCTCCGCCCCATCTCGCCAGAGTCCTTCAAAGAAAACAAAGGTCAAGAAAGGAGCACCTCTTCCTTCTGGAAAGGCGAAGCAAGTTCCTGCTGAGATGGTAGACGCGTTGGGATCGTTATCCCCCATCTCTCTGGGGTCCCAATCTCCCCAATCCCCTTCTCGGCTTCTCAGTCAGCGGGCCGTCTCGCCGATTGGCGGGACGGGTCAACCTGATCCCCTTGCTGACAACCTCCCCTCTAAATCTCCTACTCGTGAGGTGGGCTCCTCCAGCCGCCCGGCTCCTTCCACCCATCTGAACTTCAACATGGGCCCTGTGATCCTGGATGCTGTTGGCGAGCCAACCCTGATATGGGACAAGGAGGCGAACCGGGTCTCCATCTCTACCCTCCTTCCCCCTGGATAGAGCGAGACCAACCTACGGCTCATGCATTTTCTCTAGGCTTTGGCCTTTACGGTGGCGTAGAGCGAGAACCCGCCGCTGAGCCCCCCTCGCGGGGCTTGATCCTGAGGGCCGCGCAATCCCAGCTGCGCTCGCTGGAGCTCTCGCACCAGGTCTCGCGCCGTCTGATTTACAATAATAAAAGCTGGAGGGATTCAGAGGCGAATCTGGCGGCCGAGCGCGAGAAGTCTACGGATCTCGAGAAACGGTTGGCCATGGCCGAAAACCTTCTCGCCAAAGCTCGGGGTGGTGTGGTGAGTTTTTCCACTCTCGATTCCTTCCCTTTCTTTGTCTACCTTCAACTCCCTCTAATAAATAAACCTCTCGCAGGATGCCGAGACGGCCGACAGGATGCACTCGCGCATAGCCACTCTGGAAGGGGAGGTTAAAGGCATGGAGTCCGAGATCACTCGACTTCAGGAGGCTGCTCTCTCGCCTTCTCGCGTGGTGATTCCCCAACCTCCTCCCTCTCATTATTCTCATGCTGAGGTTGTGGAACTCTGCAAAGACGCCAATATCCGGACCGCCGAGCTAATCGTGAAGATGATGAAGGAGATGGAAGTCATCAGGGAAGGCTGCGAGGAGGTCACTGCCCGCGACCTGGTACCCGAGATTTATGGCGAGGAGGAAGACGGCCCGTCCTCCAGCGCGGAAGAATAGAAGAATTATTTTTCAGCTCTTTTGTATACCCCCTTTTTTTTGGACACTCAGTACTGAGGCATTTTGTACTACGGCCTTTTTTTCGTATATACATATTTTGTTTTTAGGACATCTCGTCTTTCTTTTCATCTTTCCTATACGCCTACCTTTTTCTTTATTTGCGGAACGGGATCACGACTTATCTCGCCTACCGATAGAGGGGCTAGCTTTACCCGTGGCGCGAGTGGGCGGGCCCTCGTTGCTCTCGCGCAGGGATTGTACCACTTCCTCTCGCCTTTGCTTCTGGACACCCCTGGCGCGAGTGGGTCTCGAATCGCTCTTATAATTAGTTTCGTTTGCGAGACGAGGGTACTCTTCTTCTCGCCCTTTGGTCGAAGAGCAGACCCCTTACTCTAGGTGCGAATAGTCATGTCCTCGCCGCAGTTGCGCAGGGATTGTGCCCCTTCCACTCGCCTTGCCCCTGGACACCCCTGGCGCGAGTGGATCTTGAGGGACCGACTCCTCCCTCCTCTTCTACCTTTAGGACAAGGACTCTGCCTTTGCTCAAATTATGGATTATCTTTACATGAAACCCCCACTCATATGCTGCCCCTTACCCAACCTCCGAGTGAGCCTACAGACCTGCCAGCTCGATGGTAGCCTGGACAGCGGGTCTTCTCGGGTCTCCTCTCCAAAACCAACTCCAACCACCGAGTGAGCCTACCGACCTGCCAGCTCGATGGTAGCCTGGACAACGGTCTCTCGGGGTCTCCTCTCCAAAACCAACTCCAACCACCGAGTGAGCCTACAGACCTGCCAGCTCGATGGTAGCCCGGACAGCGGGTCTTCTCAGGGTCTCCTCTCCAAACCCAACTCCAACCACCACGAGTGAGCCTACAGACCTGCCAGCTCGATGGTAGCCTGGACAGCGGGTCTTCTCGGGGTCTCCTCTCCAAAACCAACTCCAACCACCGAGTGAGCCTACAGACCTGCCAACTCGATGGTAGCTTGGACAGCGGGTCTTCTCGGGGTCTCCTCTCCAAA
Source organism: Platanthera zijinensis (assembly GCA_039513925.1). Taxonomy (NCBI): domain Eukaryota; kingdom Viridiplantae; phylum Streptophyta; class Magnoliopsida; order Asparagales; family Orchidaceae; genus Platanthera; species Platanthera zijinensis. The sequence continues at coordinate 34,381,165 of CM077082.1, forward strand.
ACTAACTCCAACCACTGAGTGAGCCTACAGACCTGCCAGGTCGATGGTAGCCTGGACAGCGGGTCTTCTCGGGGTCTCCTCTCCAAACCCAACTCCAACCACCGAGTGAGCCTACAGACCTGCCAGCTCGATGGTAGCCTGGACAGCGGGTCTTCTCGGGGTCTCCTCTCCAAAACCAACTCCAACCACCGAGTGAGCCTACAGACCTGCCAGCTCGATGGTAGCCTGGACAGCGGGTCTTCTCGGGGTCTCCTCTCCAAAACCAACTCCAACCACCGAGTGAGCCTACAGACCTGCCAGCTCGATGGTAGCCTGGACAGCGGGTCTTCTCGGGGTCTCCCCTCCAAAACCAACTCCAACCACCAAGTGAGCCTACAGACCTGCCAGCTCGATGATAGCCTGGACAGCGGGTCTTCTCGGGGTCTCCCCTCAAAAGCCAACTCCAACCACCGAGTGAGCCTACAGACCTGCCAGCTCGATGGTAGCCTGGACAGCGGGTCTTCTCGGGGTCTCCTCTCCAAAGCCAACTCCAACCACCGAGTGAGCCTACAGACCTGCCAGCTCGATGGTAGCCTGGACAGCGGGTCTTCTCGGGGTCTCCTCTCCAAAACCAACTCCAACCACCGAGTGAGCCTACAGACCTGCCAGCTCGATGGTAGCCTGGACAGCGGGTCTTCTCGGGGTCTCCCCTCCAAAACCAACTCCAACCACCGAGTGAGCCTACAGACCTGCCAGCTCGATGGTAGCCTGGACAGCGGGTCTTCTCGGGGTCTCCCCTCCAAAACCAACTCCAACCACCGAGTGAGCCTACAGACCTGCCAGCTCGATGGTACCCTGGACAGCGGGTCTTCTCGGGGTCTCCCCTCCAAAACCAACTCCAACCACCGAGTGAGCCTACAGACCTGCCAGCTCGATGGTAGCCTGGACAGCAGGTCTTCTCGGGGTCTCCTCTCCAAAACCAACTCCAACCACCGAGTGAGCCTACAGACCTGTGATAACTTCGCAAAAAGAAGTTATTTTCATCCATATTTTAACCATGTTCAGCCATGTTATGTGATATTTACACATGAAAAGTAGATAAAAATCCAATTGCCGCATGATTTGAAGTTAAAATGGTTGTTACTCTCATCTTCATATGTTTTTATGATAGGATTCATGGAGAATTTAAGTCAAGAATTGAAGGCTAAGCATTGTGGAAAATCTGGGAAAAATGTTGCAACATATTCTCAACAAATCTGGCAGGTCAAATTGTGCAGAAAGACAGAACCAGAAATGTTACAACATATTCGTAACATTTCTGGCAGTTACAAGAAATTCAAATCCGAAATTACCAAGTTTTCAAGAGTTGCATCTTAATTTTTAGCATCCGTTCAGCATTTAAAAAATGACTGGATGTGGGGCCCACTTGGAGGAGAAAAAGGAGAGTTTTTAAGAGGAATATTTCAGCCATTAAAGGGGATCATCTTCTTCCTTATTGGGGCATTAGAGAGGAGAAAAAGCTGGGAAGAAATTCTGAAGGAAAACCAGTCCAGTTCTAAGCATTCGGGCTGAAGGAAACACTTCCACGCCACTGGAGAAGGGAAGATTCGCATTTCTTTCGAGATGTTTAGTAAGATCTCTTCAGTTTTGTGTTGTTTTTCCGCAGTCATGAACTAAAACTCTCTAGTCTTGCATGATGAGAGTAGTATGTGTATTTTGATGATGAACATCTTTGATTTTGAGTTTGTCTTGTGATTATCTTTATTGATCTTGTGATTTTTATGGTGAAATTGTCGGATCATGTCTTTTTATTATATTGCGCCGCGAGAATCGAGAGATGAGCGTCGTAATATTAATTTAAGGGCTAGTTTATCGCAGTGCGCGAATCGAGAGATGAGCAGTGTGAATCATTAACCAAAATTTCTTTATCTTTACGGCGTTTCAAGAGTCGAGAGAGGAGAAACGTGCGTGCATCACAAGATCTCTTGAGTTTTGAAAAGTGAAAGAGATTTCCTTTTCATGCTAGCGAATTTGATTTTTTGCGCTTCATAATATTTTCGTTTCGCCTAAGTTAGAGATAACTAGGGTTGCGTAGATATTAAGACTTCTTGTATCGAGAGATAAAGATTTCTTCTTTAAAAATCATCGCAAGATAATTCAAAGTTAGACCAAATGAAATATTTATTCTATCATCATCATCATGTTATACATATGAAATCAGAAATGCAAGGCTATTTTCTCTAATTGCTAAGAAGTTACTTTAAGATCTAGTTAAATTCGAATTAATATTTATTTAAAAATTTCAATCTATTTTCAGAAAATCTATTAACCATTTTACTTGGATTCATAGAAACGGTGTAGCTAGTAATTGTAAGCGCTAAACCCATCACTTCTCCGTGGGAACGATCTCACTCACTTTGTATTACTTGTACGACACGTATACTTGCGTTTTCAAGCTCTATTTTGCGTGCATCAAGTTTTTGGCGCCATTGCCGGGGAGGTGCAACGGATTTAGTGTTTTTCTTCTTACAATATTAGTGAACCTTAGTACGTGGAGGTCAAGTTTTATTTTCACTTGTTAGTTTATTGTATTTGTGTTATCATCTTTGTTATCTTATAGTGTATGTCCAGGTATCGATCCGTTGAATTAATTCCTCTAAATTCTGAAATCGAACGAACCTGTAGACGAAATCGAAAGTCAACTAGGCTGGAACAACTTAATCAACCAGCAATGGACAATCCCAATCCAGACGATGAGCCTCACCAGAACGGGCAGGATTTAGGTGGTCAAGTAGAACATAATGAACACCCAAATGAACCAAGACGAACTTGCCGTGATTATAACATGCCTTTTAGGGGAGGGGTACAGTTTAGTATCGCTAGACCCGCGATAGAGGCCAATAACTTTAAGATAGATTCCATGGCAATGCAACTTGTTCAAAACAACAAGTTTGGGGGTCTTAATCATGAAGACCCTAACTCTCATCTTAGAACTTTCATAGAGATATGTGATACGTTTAAGATTAATGGTGCATCTGATGAAGCCATTAAGTTACGCTTGTTTCCTTTCTCCTTAGAAGGGAAAGCGAAGGACTGGTTGAACTCATTACCTCATGAGTCCATTACTACTTGGGCTATGTTAACTGAAAAATTTTTATCCAAATATTTCCCTCCATCTAAAACTGCTAAGTTAATGCGGGATATTTCTACATTCATGCAAGCGAATGGAGAAACCTTATATGATGCGTGGGAACGATTCAAGGAATTACTTCGTAGATGTCCCCACCATGGGTTAGCCATTCACCAACAAGTATGGACGTTTTATAATGGCCTTCAGACATCTACAATGATCCAAGTAGATGGAGCTGCAGGAGGTTCGCTGATGAACAAGTATCCTGAAGATGCCTATGGTATTTTAGAAGATTTATCTTCTAATAATTACCACACGATTGAGCGTCAAGTACATCCTCCCACTACGGCAGGATTGTATCAAGTTGACCAATTAACGTCATTTGCAGCCCAAATGACGTCCCAATTTAATAGCATTAACAAGAGGTTAGATGCTTTGACGTTGAACCAAAGTCAAATGAATCCTCAAGTCAATAGCATTATTACTCCCATGGTTTCTCCTAACCCCACCTTAACAATTGAACAACTCGTAGGGGGTAATGAAGAAGTTAATTATTTAGGAGGGTATTATAAGCAAAATACAAACCCTAACCCAAACCACTATAATCCCGAATGGAGAAACCATCCTAATTTCTCCTGGAAGAACAACTCCGGTCCTACTCCACCACACTTATTTAATTCTAATGCTAATCCTCAACATCAAAACAATCATTCCAATCAAGCGGGACCATCTAGAAAGGTAACAGATGACTTTATTTTAGAATCAATGCAAAAGAATGAAGCCCGTTTCTCTAGCTTGGAAGGGTCAATGAGAATGATTGAATCACAATTAGGACAAATCGCCACCGCTTTGAGTATGCGACCGCAAGGCACACTCCCTACGGATACCACACCCAATCCCAAGGGAGATAATCATCATTGTAAGGCTGTCACATTACGAAGTGGGCGTGAGTTAATAGTTGGTCAAGACACTACTCCACATGAACAAAATAAAAATCAAGACCAAGATGAAGTCAAGGGTCCTAGTGAGCAAGTAATAATAGGAAGAAATGAGGGCGATAAGAGTGAGGAGGAAGGAGTATTAACAGAAAGAAGTGGTAAGGAATTAGAAATAGAAAAAGAGGAAAGAAGGAAGGAGAGCCCACGAACCTATCCACCACCACCTTTCCCCCAAAGATTAAAAAAGAGCAAATTAGACCAACAATTTCAGAAATTCTTAGAAATCTTTAAGAAGTTGCAAATTAATATACCCTTCGCCGAAGCATTAGAACAGATGCCGAGTTACGTAAAGTTCATGAAAGACATCTTAAATAAAAAACGGAAGTTTGGCGTGAACGAAACGGTAACCCTTACACATGAATGTAGTGCAATTCTCCAAAGGAGATTGCCACCAAAACTAAAGGACCCCGGAAGCTTCACGATTCCGTGTTCTATTGGGCATCAATTCGAGGGAAAGGCTTTGTGCGATCTAGGGGCGAGCATAAATCTTATGCCACTTTCAATTTATAAGAAGTTAGGATTGGGGGAGATTTCCAAAACATCGCTTACATTACAATTAGCCGATAAATCTCTAACCTTTCCAAGGGGGATTGTAGAAGACGTCTTAGTCAAGGTCGAAAAGTTTATTTTTCCGGCAGATTTTGTGGTATTAGACATGGAGGAAGACAAGGAAGTACCCATTATAGTGGGTAGGCCTTTCTTAGCCACCGGAAAAACTTTGATTGACGTTCACAAGGATGAGTTAACCATGAGGGTTAACGATGAACAAGTGACTTTTAATGTATTAAAAGCCATGAAATTCCCTCGTTTAGAAGAAGATGACATAGAGGAAGTTAAGAGTATGACCCTTTATGATTACAACTTAAGTGAGAATCTAGAAGAAGATGAAGAGGAGGAGACGGAAGAAGAGAAATCTGATTGTGAGATCGACATTCTAGAGTGCTTCGAAATAAGTGCACATTCACCGACATTCACTCGTAAGCCGGAGATTTTAGATATGACAGATAGGACATGTACAAATAAACCTTCCATCATTAGTCCACCCACACTTGAGTTGAAACCATTACCTGAACATCTGGCCTATGCATATCTAGGAGACAATGATACATTACCGGTCATTGTCAACTCCAAATTATCACCAAATCAACATCAACAACTCATAGACTTGCTGAAGCAATTTAAATTAGCCATAGGTTGGACGATCGCGGACATTAGAGGGATTAGTCCTTCGGTATGCATGCACAAGATTCTCTTAGAAGAATCTTACAAAGGTTCAATTGAGCCTCAACGTCGCCTCAGTCCACCTATGAAAGAGGTCGTAAAGAAAGAAATAATAAAATGGTTAGATGCAGGGATAATATACCCTATCTCCGATAGTTCTTGGGTCTCTCCGGTTCAATGTGTTCCGAAGAAAGGAGGGATGACCGTAATAAAAAATGATAAGAACGAATTAATATCGACTAGAACTATTACCGGATGGCGCATTTGCATGGATTATCGAAAACTTAACAAGGCTACTAGAAAAGACCACTTTCCATTGCCTTTTATCGATCAAGTTCTAGATAAGTTGTCCGGTAATGATTTCTTTTGCTTCTTAGACGGCTATTCCGGGTATAACCAAATCACGGTTGACCCGAAGATCAAGAGAAAACTACCTTCACGTGCCCCTACGGAACATTCGCCTTTAGGAGAATGCCATTTGGTCTATGCAACGCACCCGCCACGTTCCAACGGTGTATGATTGCTATATTTTCAGAAATTATGGATCATGGTATAGAGATCTTCATGGATGATTTCTCCATCTTTGGAAAATCATTTGGAGAGTGTTTGGAGTGCTTAGAAAGAGTGTTGGTGCGATGTATCGAAACTAACCTTGTGCTGAATTGGGAAAAGTGCCATTTCATGGTACGCGAAGGCATCGTTCTAGGTCATCATGTGTCAAGCAAGGGGTTAGAAGTAGATAAGGCCAAAATTGAGGTCATTGAGAAATTACCTCCTCCTAGGAATGTGAAAGAGTTAAGGAGTTTCCTAGGGCATGCAGGATTTTACCGAAGGTTTATCAAAGATTTTGCGAGGATTGCAAAACCTCTTAGTGGATTGTTGGAAAAGGATACGAAATTTCATTTTGATGAAGACTGTTCGAGTGCATTTAATAAATTGAAGAAGCAATTAACTACGACACCAATTGTGGTGGCACCCGACTGGGGGGAGCCATTTGTCCTTATGTGTGATGCAAGTGACTATGCCGTGGGTGTAGTACTAGGTCAAGTTAGGGAGAAACTATTTCACACTGTAGCCTACGCGAGCAAAACTCTGATCGAAGCTCAAATCAATTACACCACGACTGAGAAGGAGTTGTTGGCAGTAGTCTACGCCTTCGAAAAGTTTCGATCTTATCTTTTATGCACTCAAGTCACCGTTTTTACTGATCATGCGGCCATCCGATATTTGATGGAAAAGAAAGATACAAAGCCAAGATTGATTCGTTGGGTATTATTATTGCAGGAATTCGATTTGGAGATTAAGGATAGAAAGGGTGTAGATAACCCTGTAGCAGACCATCTTTCTAGGATCGAACCAGTGGAATCTCATTATCATTCAGAGATTGGGGAGAGATTTCCTGATGAGCAAATCTTAGCTATATCCGAGGAGTTAGTGCCATGGTATGCCGACTACGTCAATTACCTCGTTAGTAATATCTTACCTTCAGATTTAAACTACCAACAACGAAAGAGGTTCTTACACCAAGTGCGGTCTTATCTTTGGGACCCACCTTATTTGTTTAAAATTGGTGCTGACGGAGTAGTGAGGAGATGTATCCCGGAAGTAGAAATGCATCCCATTTTAGAAAATTGTCATAGTTCTCCCTACGGAGGACACTTCAAGGGAAATAGGACAGCTATGAAAGTCCTAGAGGCCGGATTCTATTGGCCTACATTATTTCATGATTCTAGAGAACATGTGAAAAGGTGTGATCGATGTCAAAAGGAAGAAAATATTAAGAAGAATGAAGCTATGCCTATGAATCCAATTCTAGAAGTTGAGCTTTTTGATGTCTGGGGTATAGATTTTATGGGACCATTCGTTAATTCGAATGGTAATTTGTTTATCCTCTTAGCCGTAGACTATGTATCGAAATGGGTCGAAGCCATAGCCACGACCAAAAATGATGCAAAAGTGGTGTTATACTTCCTGAAAAACTTCATATTTAGTCGATTTGGGACACCCAAAGCTATTATAAGTGACGGGGGAAGTCACTTTTGTAATCACCAATTTGCTGCATTATTGAAAAAGTACGGGGTTAGGCATAAGGTAGCATTGGCATACCACCCTCAAACAAATGGATTAGCGGAAGTATCTAATAGAGAGATCAAGAAAATCTTGGCTAAAACGGTTAGTGTAAATTGCAAAGATTGGTCTCAAAAGCTTAACGATGCCTTATGGGCATATAGAACCGCTTTCAAGACCCCGATTGGTGTTACCCCGTATCGCTTAGTTTACGGCAAGGCTTGTCACTTACCATTAGAGTTGGAATATCGGGCATATTGGGCCATTAAGAAAATCAATTTTGACTTTCAAGAAGCGGGAAAATCTAGACTACTACAGTTAAATGAATTGGAGGAGATCCGGACGCAGTCATATGAAAGTGCAAGGGTTTATAAGGACCGTACTAAAATGTGGCATGACCGCCATCTTACGGAAAAACATTTACAACCCGGGAAACTAGTTCTATTATATAATTCACGGCTAAAGATTTTTCCTGGTAAATTAAAGTCTAGGTGGTCGGGCCCGTTTCGGGTCAAGGAAGTGCTCCCTCATGGCGTTGTTACTATAATCAATGAAAAGGATCATTCAGAGTTTAAGGTCAATGGCGGACGTCTTAAGATTTATTTAGGAAACGAAAATGAACGAGTCATATCGTTCATACACTTGAAATAAAATTTTCGAGCCGCCGAATGTCCAGCCGGGACAATAACTAAGGCGCTTTAGGGGAGGCAACCCCGAATTTTAATGTTAAGCTCGTTTTTAATATTTTGTTTGTTTGTGTTTTTCGTAAAGATTCAATAAAAAAAAAATGATGCATGACTGAAACCTTATAGTCTCAAACTCTTAAAATCACATTTCCTCTTCGCCTGGCTCTAGTAAAAGTTCGAAATTAGTTCAGAAAGAAATGTTGTAACATTTTGGAAATGTTGTAACATTTCGTGTGCTGTCTTTTCCTCTTAAAAAGACGAATTTTTTTTTGTTACCGGCTGTTTGGGTCAGAAATTTTTGTTGACCGGTTGTCCGATAGTTCATTTGACCGGCTACCTGCAGAATTAATTCCTTTGACCATTTTAGCCGGTAACTACAAGAAAATCAACCGGCTATTTACATTTATTTGGAACCCGCTGACCGGGATAACCCGCTGACCGGGATTGGAACCCGCTGCTTCCCCCATTTCCTCCGCTCCAGCAAACCCTAACCCCATTCCCCGCCCTCTTTGCACCATCCGCCGGCGGAGCAACCTCTCGACGGCCGCCGTGCGTACCCGTAATCCATCGCCGACCCCCCGGAGAGTGGTAAGAACTCGACATTGCTCTCTCTCTCTCGATTATTTGCCGTTTTCTCACTACAACACTAACCCACCTTCACAACCTCTCTGAAGCATCTCCGGCGAAAACTCCAATAGCCGGCCACCATATTGTATCGCCGACTTTCAGGAAGAGGTACGTGCTCGATTTTCTTCTCTCTTTCGCTCATTTGAGCATTCTCTTTCCCGCGCTAAGCCATTCCCCTCCGCAGTCATGGCCCCTAAGAAAGGTAGAGAGAAGGTGGTGGCAAATAAGCACACAAGATTTATCAATGAAGAAGCTAAGGCTCGCTACGAACTGCTGAAGGCAAAGCCCGTCATCTACGAAAGAGGGTTTCAATTGGAAGTTCGTGGTTGGAGTCAAGCCTATGTCAAGCAAATAGACAAGTTCGGCTGGTCGTCCTTCTGCCACCCCCGTACTGAAGCAGTCCTACCATGGGTGTACGAATTCTACGCCAACGCCAAGTTCCATATGGACGGAAAAATTCATATTCGGGGAAGGGAAGTCGATTTCTCCGCGGAAGGTATAAACTCCTACTTTGATTTAACAAATCGGGACTGCGATGTATTCGAATCTGTCAAGACTACTAACCCATTCGACATCGCCACCGCATTGAGCCTCACTAAAAATATCACTTGGGTCCATGAATCTTCACATGTCTTACATTCCGCCCTTTTTACTCGTGAAGCTAAAGTTTGGTTTCTCTTCGTCAACTCAAGTATTATGCCAACAAAGCACCCAAACCATGTCTCCTTTGATAGGGCTTGCATCATTTATAGCATTATAAAAGGGATTCCAATTAATATAGGACATATAATCTCCAGTCAAATCCAGAAAAAGGTCAAAACGGAGGGGGAACTCAGTTATGGTTTCCCACACTCATCACATCGTTGTGCCGTTATGCCGGGGTATCTCTCGCCGATACGGACACGACAACCATTGTAGGTCGACCAATAACATTCTCCGTCATTTCATCCTATATCAAGGTATCTTTAGATGAGACATCCCCCAAATCCGCCAAGAAACAAAGTTCTCCCGCATCTTCGCGCAAAACCACTCAACCTCCAATCCCGCCACCACTTTCCCCTAATCCTCCGGATTGGCCGATTATATTTAAATATTTGCAATCCACTGCCAAATATCAACGTCAGCAACATCATCATCTAGTGTCACATTTAGACATTTTACATCACAATCAAGTCGAAATTCTGCGCCATTTGAACGTACCTGAGGAAAAGATAGCGGTCCGCGAGGTGAATCCTGCTTGGTATGAGCGCAAACCCTCTGATTCGAAGGGAAAGGAGGCTGCAACATCGTTGGATCCACGTGATCAAGCGGAACCGGTCGACGACGATGCAGGCTTGGGATCCGGCGACGACGACGAAATGGACGAATATTTGGATGATGACGACGCTGACGAGGTCGATGACGCTGACGACGATGAGGAGGATGGTTGATACTCCACTATTCAGAATCTCGGACATTTACATTACTCTATTACTGCTGAAATGTTTGTGTTCTTTTGGGTCATGACTGGTGAAACATGTTTACTTTGGACAGTATTGGTTTTCTTTCTACATGGATCTGGTACCTTTTGCACACATTTACTTTGATTTTGTGGTGAAATGTTTGTCTTCTTTTGAGATATTTTTGAGGTGCTACGCAAGAGTTGGTGAAAAGTTTATTTTATTTTATTTATTTACTCATTTTTGAACAGCTATGAGTGGCAAATATTTGATGATTGCCAAAGGTTTGTTTAGATTAAACATTTTGGTGAAATTACTGTTGGTTTGTTCTGGGAAATGTCTGGGTTGACTATTAATGTGAACTTATGAAACTATATGCTAATAGCTGAATGCTAATTTGTCTATTACTGTTGAACTTGTTGAACTGTATGCTTGGTATGTTAATAACTTGTTGAACTGTATGCTCTAATCCTTATAACTGCTACTTATTTCACTGTGGTTGATCACTTATCTAGTTGAACCGTTCCTTTTCCTAAACAGTTGTTTCCATAAATTACGGTTATATATTTTAATGCAATGAAGTTTTCAATGCTTAATAAATAAACTCACTGTTTAATGAGCACTATTATTATAATCTGCTGCTTTGTGGGTTGGGACAGCCCGTCATATCTTATATCTCTCATTTTTACATGTTTATATGCTGGCGATTGACATGTTAAAATTCCTTTTTATTCCACCTTTCTGATTTATGGAGTTCGCAATCGCTTACATGGCTATTATATTGGCTAAAACTTCTTTACTAGGGACTAGTAAAGGTTCAAGTATGGGGGCATGTCCTTCAATACCTTGCATGACAAATCTTTTATGGGACGTATTTTAGAAATGTCTGCTCTTACAAATTTTTGTTTTAATAAATCTATTCAAGTTTTTCAAATTAATTGTAAGGTTAGACGAGTCAATCCTATGAGTCAGACTATTAAATTGAAATTAGACTGATTGGTTAAAGCTCGATTAAGAAATCTATCTCACATTCATGCACTATAGTTCTTAAAAGAATTTACGCCCTTTTAATTTATTTAATTAACTTCGGATCCTAATGAGATTAGATCGAGTAAGATTCTAATTCAATGATAGTTGCCAATACATTGAGCGTACGTAGTTAACCTTGCTCCCACTTAAAGCCTTACCTTTGTTGCCATCACATATTACTTCTAAGCTTAAAGACTTGAGTATTCATTTCCCTATGTTCCTTAGCTAGTAGACTGACCACTTATGGGTGTTATAAAAAAAAAAAATTGTATATCATAGTGACATGTGGCCTAAGTTAGCTCCGGCTACTTAGAATGATCCCTACTATGATCAAATATATATATATATATATATCATAGTGATATGTGGCCCAAGGATGTTCACGCATACTTGGAATGATCCCAACTATGAAAATATCAAAAAAAAAATTTGTTGTTAAAAGTTAAACCCCATAAGTTGACAGGCTACTAAGTTAATCAAGTAGAATCAATGGCCACCCACCTTTCCCAATTTCATCAAGTCGTTTTATTTGGCATCGATTTCTATCAAACTCATGTAGAGGTCATATCAAAGCCTTAGACTACTCTTGATCTATCTTATTGGTGACGAAGTTTATCGAAAATGAATTGTAAGGGAAGTAAACAGATTGTTAAGAGCATCACATATAACACTTGAATTCTTAATTGAGCCTTATCGTATATCTATCTGATGGATTTATGAAAGTTTGAATTCTTATGGATTAGAAAGTCTAGCATCAGTTAATGAGAATTACTTGAAGCTATTTTGGTTACCTTATAATAAAGAGTAGAAGGAAATGAAATTACACTTTCATAAACCTTTGTCATGTTATGGTTTTCAATAATTTACCTTTGCTAGGGACTAGCAAAGAACCAAGCATGGGGGTGTGATAAATTCGCAAAAAGAAGTTATTTTCATCCATATTTTAACCATGTTCAGCCATGTTATGTGATATTTACACATGAAAAGTAGATAAAAATCCAATTGCCGCATGATTTGAAGTTAAAATGGTTGTTACTCTCATCTTCATATGTTTTTATGATAGGATTCATGGAGAATTTAAGTCAAGAATTGAAGGCTAAGCATTGTGGAAAATCTGGGAAAAATGTTGCAACATATTCTCAACAAATCTGGCAGGTCAAATTGTGCAGAAAGACAGAACCAGAAATGTTACAACATATTCGTAACATTTCTGGCAGTTACAAGAAATTCAAATCCGAAATTACCAAGTTTTCAAGAGTTGCATCTTAATTTTTAGCATCCGTTCAGCATTTAAAAAATGACTGGATGTGGGGCCCACTTGGAGGAGAAAAAGGAGAGTTTTTAAGAGGAATATTTCAGCCATTAAAGGGGATCATCTTCTTCCTTATTGGGGCCAAAAACTTGATGCACGCAAAATAGAGCTTGAAAACGCAAGTATACGTGTCGTACAAGTAATACAAAGTGAGTGAGATCGTTCCCACGGAGAAGTGATGGGTTTAGCGCTTACAATTACTAACTACACCGTTTCTATGAATCCAAGTAAAACGGTTAATAGATTTTCTGAAAATAGATTGAAATTTTTAAATAAATATTAATTCGAATTTAACTAGGTCTTAAAGTAACTTCTTCGCGATTAGAGAAAATAGTCTTACATTTCTGATTTCATATGTATAACATGATGATGATAAAATAAATATTTCATTTGGCTTAACTTTTAATTATCTTGCGATGATTTTTAAAGAAGAAATCTTTATCTCTCGATACAAGAAGTCTTAATATCTACGCAACCCTAGTTATCTCTAACTTAGGCGAAACGAAAATATTATGGAGCGCAAAAAATCAAATTCGCAAGCATGAAAAGGAAATCTCTTTCACTTTTCAAGACTTAAGAGATCTTGTGATGCACGCACGTTTCTCCTCTCTCGACTCTTGAAACGCCGTAAAGATAAAGAAATTTTGGTTAATGATTCACACTGCTCATCTCTCGATTCTCGCACTGCGATAACCTAGCCCTTAAATTAATATTACGACGCTCATCTCTCGATTCTCGCGGCGCAATATAATAAAGAGACATAATCCAATAATTTCACCATAAAAATCACAAGATCAATAAAGATAATCACAAGACAAACTCAAAATCAAAGATGTTCATCATCAAAATACACATACTACTCTCATCATGCAAGACTAGAGAGTTTTAGTTCATGACTGCGGAAAAACAACACAAAACTGAAGAGATCTTACTAAACATCTCGAAAGAAATGCGAATCTTCCCTTCTCCAGTGGCGTGGAAGTGTTTCCTTCAGCCCGAATACCGAGAACTGGACTGGTTTTCTTCCCTTTGACAGAAATTCTTCACAGCTTTTTCTCCTCTCCAATGCCCTAATAAGGAAGAAGATGATCCCCTTTAATGGCTGAAATATCCCTCTTAAAAACTCTCCTTTTCCTCCTCCAAGTGGGCCCCACATCCAGTCATTTTTTAAATGCTGAACGGATGCTAAAAATTAAGATGCAACTCTTGAAAACTTGGTAATTTCGGATTTGAATTTCTTGTAACTGCCAGAAATGTTACGAATATGTTGTAACATTTCTGGTTCTGTCTTTCTGCACAATTTGACCTGCCAGATTTGTTGAGAATATGTTGCAACATTTTTCCCAGATTTTCCACAATGCTTAGCCTTCAATTCTTGACTTAAATTCTCCATGAATCCTATCATAAAAACATATGAAGATGAGAGTAACAACCATTTTAACTTCAAATCATGCGGCAATTGGATTTTTATCTACTTTTCATGTGTAAATATCACATAACATGGCTGAACATGGTTAAAATATGGATGAAAATAACTTCTTTTTGCGAAGTTATCACACCCCCATGCTTGGTTCTTTGCTAGTCCCTAGCAAAGGTAAATTATTGAAAACCATAACATGACAAAGGTTTATGAAAGTGTAATTTCATTTCCTTCTACTCTTTATTATAAGGTAACCAAAATAGCTTCAAGTAATTCTCATTAACTGATGCTAGACTTTCTAATCCATAAGAATTCAAACTTTCATAAATCCATCAGATAGATATACGATAAGGCTCAATTAAGAATTCAAGTGTTATATGTGATGCTCTTAACAATCTGTTTACTTCCCTTACAATTCATTTTCGATAAACTTCGTCACCAATAAGATAGATCAAGAGTAGTCTAAGGCTTTGATATGACCTCTACATGAGTTTGATAGAAATCGATGCCAAATAAAACGACTTGATGAAATTGGGAAAGGTGGGTGGCCATTGATTCTACTTGATTAACTTAGTAGCCTGTCAACTTATGGGGTTTAACTTTTAACAACAATTTTTTTTTTGATATTTTCATAGTTGGGATCATTCCAAGTATGCGTGAACATCCTTGGGCCACATATCACTATGATATATATATATATATTTTTTGATCATAGTTGGGATCATTCTAAGTAGCCGGAGCTAACTTAGGCCACATGTCACTATGATATACAATTTTTTTTTATAACACCCATAAGTGGTCAGTCTACTAGCTAAGGAACATAGGGAAATGAATACTCAAGTCTTTAAGCTTAGAAGTAATATGTGATGGCAACAAAGGTAAGGCTTTAAGTGGGAGCAAGGTTAACTACGTACGCTCAATGTATTGGCAACTATCATTGAATTAGAACATACTCGATCTAATCTCATTAGGATCCGAAGTTAATTAAATAAATTAAAAGGGCGTAAACTCTTTTAAGAACTATAGTGCATGAATGTGAGATAGATTTCTTAATCGAGCTTTAACCAATCAGTCTAATTTTAATTTAATAGTCTGACTCATAGGACTGACTCGTCTAACCTTACAATTAATTTGAAAAACTTGAATAGATTTATTAATAATAATAACAAAATTAAGAGCAGTCATTTCTAAAATATACCCCATAAAAGATTTGTCATGCAAGGTATAGAAGGACATGCCCCCATACTTGAACCTTTACTAGTCCCTAGTAAAGAAGTTTTAGCAAATATAATAGCCATGTATGCGATTGCGAACTTCATAAATCAGAAAAGTGGAATAAAAAGAAATTTTAACATGTGCATTGCCAGCATATAAACATGTGTGAAGTGGAACATAAAAAATATAAGATATGACGGGCTGTCCCAACCCACAAAGTAGCAGATTATAATAAAGAGTTCGCATTAAAATAACGAATTTATTTAGTAATAGTTAAAGCTTCAAGGCATGAAAACACATAGCAATAATATATGGAAACAACAATTCAGGAAGAGGAACGGTTCAACTAGAGAATTGATCAACCATAGTGAAACAAGTAACATTTATAGGGATTAGAGCTTGAAAAGAAAACGATAGCAAGCGTCCAGTTCAACAATTTATTAACATACCAAGCATACAGTTCAGTTAAAACAAACATTTCACCACCCCAAGCCAACTTGTTATTAGCATACCACAATGAATCGTAAATGTTACTTAACATTCAGTAATTAGCACACAGTTCAACAAGTTCAACAGTAATAGAACAAATTAGCATTCAGGAATACCAACAAGTTCATCCAGTTTATCAATTTTTACACGAGCCATGTTTAAACAAAATAAAATTCTTCATCAACACTGAAATGTTTCACCACTGACATTGCCCAAAATAACACAAACATTTCATCACAAATCGAAGTAAATTTGTGCAAAAAGTAACAGATCCAAAATAAACATGTTTCACCACAGTCATGACCCATAATAACACAAACATTTCACCAGGAATAGAGCAATGCAAATTTCCGAGATTCTGAGTAGTGGCATATCAACCATCCTCCTCTTCGTCGTCAGCGTCATCGACCTCGTCCGAGTCGTCATCGTCCAAAAATTCTTCCATTTCGTTGTCGTCGCCGGATCCCAAGCCTGCATCGTCGTCGACCGGTTCCGCTTCATCACGTGGATCCAACGATGTTGCAGCCTCCTTTCCCTTCGAATCAGAGGGTTTGCGCTCATACCAAGCAGGATTCACCTCGCAGACCGCTATCTTTTCCTCAGGTACGTTCAAATGGCGCAGAATTTCGACTTGATTGTGATGTAAAATGTCTAAATGTGACACTAGATGATGATGTTGCTGACGTTGATATTTGGCAGTGGATTGCAAATATTTAAATATAATCGGCCAATCCGGAGGATTAGGGGAAAGTGGTGGTGGGATTGGAGGTTGAGTGGTTTTGCGCGAAGATGCGGGAGAACTTTGTTTCTTGGCGGATTTGGGGGATGTCTCATCTAAAGATACCTTGATATAGGATGAAATGACGGAGAATGTTATTGGTCGACCTACAATGGTTGTCGTGTCCGTATCGGCGAGAGATACCCCGGCATAACGGCACAACGATGTGATGAGTGTGGGAAACCATAACTGAGTTCCCCCCTCCGTTTTGACCTTTTTCTGGATTTGACTGGAGATTATATGTCCTATATTAATTGGAATCCCTTTTATAATGCTATAAATGATGCAAGCCCTATCAAAGGAGACATGGTTTGGGTGCTTTGTTGGCATAATACTTGAGTTGACGAAGAGAAACCAAACTTTAGCTTCACGAGTAAAAAGGGCGGAATGTAAGACATGTGAAGATTCATTCACCCAAGTGATATTTTTAGTGAGGCTCAATGCGGTGGCGATGTCGAATGGGTTAGTAGTCTTGACAGATTCGAATACATCGCAGTCCCGATTTGTTAAATCAAAGTAGGAGTTTATACCTTCCGCGGAGAAATCGACTTCCCTTCCCCGAATATGAATTTTTCCGTCCATATGGAACTTGGCGTTGGCGTAGAATTCGTACACCCATGGTAGGACTGCTTCAGTGCGGGGGTGGCAGAAGGACGACCAGCCGAACTTGTCTATTTGCTTGACATAGGCTTGACTCCAACCACGAACTTCCAGTTGAAACCCTCTTTCGTAGATGACGGGCTTTGCTTTCAGCAGTTCGTAGCGAGCCTTAGCTTCTTCATTAATAAATCTTGTGTGCTTATTTGTCACCACCTTCTCTCTACCTTTCTTAGGGGCCATGACTGTGGAGGGGAATGGCTTAGCGAAAGAGAATGCTCAAATGAGCGAAAGAGAGGAGAAAATCAAGCACGTACCTCTTCCTGAAAGTCGGCGATAAAATATGGTGGCCGGCTATTGGAGTTTTCGCCGGAGGATGCTTCAGAGAGGTTGTGAAGGTGGGGTTAGTGTTGTAGTGAGAAAACGGCAAATAATCGAGAGAGAGAGAGAGAGAGCAATGTCGAGTTCTTACCACTCTCAGGGGGTCGGCGATGGATTACGGGTACGCACGGCGGCCGTCGAAAGGTTGCTCCACCGGCGGATGGTGCAAAGAGGGCGGAGAATGGGGTTAGGGTTTGCTGGAGCGGAGGAAATGGGGGAAGCAGCGGGTTCCAATCTCGGTCAGCGGGTTATCCCGGTCAGCGGGTTCCAAATCTATGTAAATAGCCGGTTGATTTTCTTGTAGTTACCGGCTAAAATGGTTAAAGGAATTAATTTTGCAGGTAGCCGGTTCAAATGAACTATCGGACAACCGGTCAACAAAAATTTCTGACCCAAACAGCCGGTAACAAGGAAAAAATTCGTCTTTTTAAGAGGAAAAGGCAGTACACGAAATGTTACAACATTTCCAAAATGTTACAACATTTTTTTCTGAACTAATTTCGAACTTTTATTAGAGCCAGGCGAAGAGGAAATGTGATTTTAAGAGTTTTAGACTATAAGGGTTCAGTCATGCATCATTTTTTTTTATTGAATCTTTACGAAAAACACAAACAAACAAAATATTAAAAACGAGCTTAACATTAAAATTCGGGGTTGCCTCCCCTAAAGCGCCTTAGTTAATGTCCCGGCTGGACATTCGGCGGCTCGAAGATTTTATTTCAAGTGTATGAACGATATGACTCGTTCATTTTCGTTTCCTAAATAAATCTTAAGACGTCCGCCATTGACCTTAAACTCTGAATGATCCTTTTCATTGATTATAGTAACAACGCCATGAGGAAGCATTTCCTTGACCCGAAACGGGCCCGACCACCTAGACTTTAATTTACCAGGAAAAATCTTTAGCCGTGAATTATATAATAGAACTAGTTTCCCGGGTTGTAAATGTTTTTCCGTAAGATGGCGGTCATGCCACATTTTAGTACGGTCCTTATAAACCCTTGCACTTTCATATGATTGCGTCCGGATCTCCTCCAATTCATTTAACTGTAGTAGTCTAGATTTACCCGCTTCTTGAAAGTCAAAATTGATTTTCTTAATGGCCCAATATGCCCGATATTCCAACTCTAATGGTAAGTGACAAGCCTTACCGTAAACTAAGCGATACGGGGTAACACCAATCGGGGTCTTGAATGTGGTTCTATATGCCCACAAGGCATCGTTAAGCTTTTGAGACCAATCTTTGCAATTTACACTAACCGTTTTAGCCAAGATTTTCTTGATCTCTCTATTAGATACTTCCGCTAATCCATTTGTTTGAGGGTGGTATGTCAATGCTACCTTATGCCTAACCCCATACTTTTTCAATAATGCAGCAAATTGGTGATTACAAAAGTGACTTCCCCCGTCACTTATAATAGCTTTGGGTGTGCCAAATCGACTAAATATGAAGTTTTTCAGGAAGTATAACACCACTTTTGCATCATTTTTGGTCGTGGCTATGGCTTCGACCCACTTCGATACATAGTCTACGGCTAAGAGGATAAATAAATTACCATTCGAATTAACGAATGGTCCCATAAAATCTATACCCCAGACATCAAAAAGCTCAACTTCTAGAATTGGATTCATAGGCATAGCTTCATTCTTCTTAATATTTCCTTCCTTTTGACATCGGTCACACCTTTTCACATGTTCTCCAGAGTCATGAAATAATGTAGGCCAATAGAATCCGGCCTCTAGGACTTTCATAGCTGTCCTATTTCCCTTGAAGTGTCCTCCGTAGGGAGAACTATGACAATTTTCTAAAATAGGATGCATTTCTACTTCCGGGATACATCTCCTCACTACTCCGTCAGCACCAATTTTAAACAAATAAGGTGGGTCCCAAAGATAAGACCGCACTTGGTGTAAGAACCTTTTTCGTTGTTGGTAGTTTAAATCTGAAGGTAAGATATTACTAACGAGGTAATTGACGTAGTCGGCATACCATGGCACTAACTCCTCGGATATAGCTAAGATTTGCTCATCAGGAAATCTCTCCTCAAAGGAAACGGTTAAATAAACTGTACCATGGCGCAAAATGACGCAAGTATACGTGTCGTACAAGTAATACAAAGTGAGTGAGATCGTTCCCACGGAGAAGTGATGGGTTTAGCGCTTACAATTACTAGCTACACCGTTTCTATGAATCCAAGTAAAATGGTTAATAGATTTTCTGAAAATAGATTGAAATTTTTAAATAAATATCAATTCGAATTTAACTAGATCTTAAAGTAACTTCTTAGCAATTAGAGAAAATAGCCTTGCATTTCTGATTTCATATGTATAACATGATGATGATGATAGAATAAATATTTCATTTGGTCTAACTTTGAATTATCTTGCGATGATTTTTAAAGAAGAAATCTTTATCTCTCGATACAAGAAGTCTTAATATCTACGCAACCCTAGTTATCTCTAACTTAGGCGAAACGAAAATATTATGAAGCGCAAAAAATCAAATTCGTTAGCATGAAAAGGAAATCTCTTTCACTTTTCAAAACTCAAGAGATCTTGTGATGCACGCACGTTTCTCCTCTCTCGACTCTTAAAACGCCGTAAAGATAAAGAAATTTTGGTTAATGATTCGCACTGCTCATCTCTCGATTCTCGCACTGCGATAAACTAGCCCTTAAATTAATATTACGACGCTCATCTCTCGATTCTCGCGGCGCAATATAATAAAAAGACATGATCCGACAATTTCACCATAAAAATCACAAGATCAATAAAGATAATCACATGACAAACTCAAAATCAAAGATGTTCATCATCAAAATACACATACTACTCTCATCATGCAAGACTAGAGAGTTTTAGTTCATGACTGCGGAAAAACAACACAAAACTGAAGAGATCTTACTAAACATCTCGAAAGAAATGCGAATCTTCCCTTCTCCAGTGGCGTGGAAGTGTTTCCTTCAGCCCGAATGCTTAGAACTGGACTGGTTTTTCTTCAGAATTTCTTCCCAGCTTTTTCTCCTCTCTAATGGCCTAATAAGGAAGAAGATGATCCCCTTTAATGGCTGAAATATTCCTCTTAAAACTCTCCTTTTTCTCCTCCAAGTGGGCCCCACATCCAGTCATTTTTTAAATGCTGAACGGATGCTAAAAATTAAGATGCAACTCTTGAAAACTTGGTAATTTCGGATTTGAATTTCTTGTAACTGCCAGAAATGTTACGAATATGTTGTAATATTTCTGGTTCTGTCTTTCTGCACAATTTGACCTGCCAGATTTGTTGAGAATATGTTGCAACATTTTTCCCAGATTTTCCACAATGCTTAGCCTTCAATTCTTGACTTAAATTCTCCATGAATCCTATCATAAAAACATATGAAGATGAGAGTAACAACCATTTTAACTTCAAATCATGCGGCAATTGGATTTTTATCTACTTTTCATGTGTAAATATCACATAACATGGCTGAACATGGTTAAAATATGGATGAAAATAACTTCTTTTTGCGAAGTTATCACACCCCCATGCTTGGTTCTTTGCTAGTCCCTAGCAAAGGTAAATTATTGAAAACCATAACATGACAAAGGTTTATGAAAGTGTAATTTCATTTCCTTCTACTCTTTATTATAAGGTAACCAAAATAGCTTCAAGTAATTCTCATTAACTGATGCTAGACTTTCTAATCCATAAGAATTCAAACTTTCATAAATCCATCAGATAGATATACGATAAGGCTCAATTAAGAATTCAAGTGTTATATGTGATGCTCTTAACAATCTGTTTACTTCCCTTACAATTCATTTTCGATAAACTTCGTCACCAATAAGATAGATCAAGAGTAGTCTAAGGCTTTGATATGACCTCTACATGAGTTTGATAGAAACCGATGCCAAATAAAACGACTTGATGAAATTGGGAAAGGTGGGTAGCCATTGATTCTAATTGATTAACTTAGTAGCCTGTCAACTTATGGGGTTTAACTTTTAACAACAATTTTTTTTTGATATTTTCATAGTTGGGATCATTCCAAGTATGCGTGAACATCCTTGGGCCACATATCACTATGATATATATATATATATTTTTGATCATAGTTGGGATCATTCTAAGTAGCCGGAGCTAACTTAGGCCACATGTCACTATGATATACAATTTTTTTTTTTTTTTAACACCCATAAGTGGTCAGTCTACTAGCTAAGGAACATAGGGAAATGAATACTCAAGTCTTTAAGCTTAGAAGTAATATGTGATGGCAACAAAGGTAAGGCTTTAAGTGGGAGCAAGGTTAACTACGTACGCTCAATGTATTGGCAACTATCATTGAATTAGAATCTTACTCGATCTAATCTCATTAGGATCCGAAGTTAATTAAATAAATTAAAAGGGCGTAAATTCTTTTAAGAACTATAGTGCATGAATGTGAGATAGATTTCTTAATCGAGCTTTAACCAATCAATCTAATTTCAATTTAATAGTCTGACTCATAGATTCTGAATAATGTAAAAACTTGATACGCGCAAAATAGAGCTTGAAAACGCAAGTATACGTGTCGTACAAGTAATACAAAGTGAGTGAGATCGTTCCCACGGAGAAGTGATGGGTTTAGCGCTTACAATTACTAGCTACACCGTTTCTATGAATCCAAGTAAAATGGTTAATAGATTTTCTGAAAATAGATTGAAATTTTTAAATAAATATTAATTCGAATTTAACTAGATCTTAAAGTAACTTCTTAGCAATTAGAGAAAATAGCCTTGCATTTCTGATTTCATATGTATAACATGATGATGATGATAGAATAAATATTTCATTTGGTCTAACTTTGAATTATCTTGCGATGATTTTTAAAGAAGAAATCTTTATCTCTCGATACAAGAAGTCTTAATATCTACGCAACCCTAGTTATCTCTAACTTAGGCGAAACGAAAATATTATGAAGCGCAAAAAATCAAATTCGCTAGCATGAAAAGGAAATCTCTTTCACTTTTCAAAACTCAAGAGATCTTGTGATGCACGCACGTTTCTCCTCTCTCGACTCTTAAAACGCCGTAAAGATAAAGAAATTTTGGTTAATGATTCGCACTGCTCATCTCTCGATTCTCGCACTGCGATAAACTAGCCCTTAAATTAATATTACGACGCTCATCTCTCGATTCTCGCGGCGCAATATAATAAAAAGATATGATCCGACAATTTCACCATAAAAATCACAAGATCAATAAAGATAATCACAAGACAAACTCAAAATCAAAGATGTTCATCATCAAAATACACATACTACTCTCATCATGCAAGACTAGAGAGTTTTAGTTCATGACTGCGGAAAAACAACACAAAACTGAAGAGATCTTACTAAACATCTCGAAAGAAATGCGAATCTTCCCTTCTCCAGTGGCGTGGAAGTGTTTCCTTCAGCCCGAATGCTTAGAACTGGACTGGTTTTTCTTCAGAATTTCTTCCCAGCTTTTTCTCCTCTCTAATGGCCTAATAAGGAAGAAGATGATCCCCTTTAATGGCTGAAATATTCCTCTTAAAAACTCTCCTTTTTCTCCTCCAAGTGGGCCCCACATCCAGTCATTTTTTAAATGCTGAACGGATGCTAAAAATTAAGATGCAACTCTTGAAAACTTGGTAATTTCGGATTTGAATTTCTTGTAACTGCCAGAAATGTTACGAATATGTTGTAACATTTCTGGTTCTGTCTTTCTGCACAATTTGACCTGCCAGATTTGTTGAGAATATGTTGCAACATTTTTCCCAGATTTTCCACAATGCTTAGCCTTCAATTCTTGACTTAAATTCTCCATGAATCCTATCATAAAAACATATGAAGATGAGAGTAACAACCATTTTAACTTCAAATCATGCGGCAATTGGATTTTTATCTACTTTTCATGTGTAAATATCACATAACATGGCTGAACATGGTTAAAATATGGATGAAAATAACTTCTTTTTGCGAAGTTATCACACCCCCATGCTTGGTTCTTTGCTAGTCCCTAGCAAAGGTAAATTATTGAAAACCATAACATGACAAAGGTTTATGAAAGTGTAATTTCATTTCCTTCTACTCTTTATTATAAGGTAACCAAAATAGCTTCAAGTAATTCTCATTAACTGATGCTAGACTTTCTAATCCATAAGAATTCAAACTTTCATAAATCCATCAGATAGATATACGATAAGGCTCAATTAAGAATTCAAGTGTTATATGTGATGCTCTTAACAATCTGTTTACTTCCCTTACAATTCATTTTCGATAAACTTCGTCACCAATAAGATAGATCAAGAGTAGTCTAAGGCTTTGATATGACCTCTACATGAGTTTGATAGAAACCGATGCCAAATAAAACGACTTGATGAAATTGGGAAAGGTGGGTAGCCATTGATTCTAATTGATTAACTTAGTAGCCTGTCAACTTATGGGGTTTAACTTTTAACAACAATTTTTTTTTGATATTTTCATAGTTGGGATCATTCCAAGTATGCGTGAACATCCTTGGGCCACATATCACTATGATATATATATATATATATTTTTGATCATAGTTGGGATCATTCTAAGTAGCCGGAGCTAACTTAGGCCACATGTCACTATGATATACAAATTTTTTTTTTTAACACCCATAAGTGGTCAGTCTACTAGCTAAGGAACATAGGGAAATGAATACTCAAGTCTTTAAGCTTAGAAGTAATATGTGATGGCAACAAAGGTAAGGCTTTAAGTGGGAGCAAGGTTAACTACGTACGCTCAATGTATTGGCAACTATCATTGAATTAGAATCTTACTTGATCTAATCTCATTAGGATCCGAAGTTAATTAAATAAATTAAAAGGGCGTAAATTCTTTTAAGAACTATAGTGCATGAATGTGAGATAGATTTCTTAATCGAGCTTTAACCAATCAGTCTAATTTCAATTTAATAGTCTGACTCATAGGATTGACTCGTCTAACCTTACAATTAATTTGAAAAACTTGAATAGATTTATTAAAACAAAAATTTGTAAGAGCAGACATTTCTAAAATACGTCCCATAAAAGATTTGTCATGCAAGGTATTGAAGGACATGCCCCCATACTTGAACCTTTACTAGTCCCTAGTAAAGAAGTTTTAGCCAATATAATAGCCATGTAAGCGATTGCGAACTCCATAAATCAGAAAGGTGGAATAAAAAGGAATTTTAACATGTCAATCGCCAGCATATAAACATGTAAAAATGAGAGATATAAGATATGACGGGCTGTCCCAACCCACAAAGCAGCAGATTATAATAATAGTGCTCATTAAACAGTGAGTTTATTTATTAAGCATTGAAAACTTCATTGCATTAAAATATATAACCGTAATTTATGGAAACAACTGTTTAGGAAAAGGAACGGTTCAACTAGATAAGTGATCAACCACAGTGAAATAAGTAGCAGTTATAAGGATTAGAGCATACAGTTCAACAAGTTATTAACATACCAAGCATACAGTTCAACAAGTTCAACAGTAATAGACAAATTAGCATTCAGCTATTAGCATATAGTTTCATAAGTTCACATTAATAGTCAACCCAGACATTTCCCAGAACAAACCAACAGTAATTTCACCAAAATGTTCAATCTAAACAAACCTTTGGCAATCATCAAATATTTGCCACTCATAGCTGTTCAAAAATGAGTAAATAAATAAAATAAAATAAACTTTTCACCAACTCTTGCGTAGCACCTCAAAAATATCTCAAAAGAAGACAAACATTTCACCACAAAATCAAAGTAAATGTGTGCAAAAGGTACCAGATCCATGTAGAAAGAAAACCAATACTGTCCAAAGTAAACATGTTTCACCAGTCATGACCCAAAATAACACAAACATTTCAGCAGTAATAGAGTAATGTAAATGTCCGAGATTCTGAATAGTGGAGTATCAACCATCCTCCTCATCGTCGTCAGCTAGTAATTGTAAGCGCTAAACCCATCACTTCTCCGTGGGAACGATCTCACTCACTTTGTATTACTTGTACGACACGTATACTTGCGTTTTCAAGCTCTATTAAAAGCCATGAAATTCCCTCGTTTAGAAGAAGATGACATAGAGGAAGTTAAGAGTATGACCCTTTATGATTACAACTTAAGTGAGAATCTAGAAGAAGATGAAGAGGAGGAGACGGAAGAAGAGAAATCTGATTGTGAGATCGACATTCTAGAGTGCTTCGAAATAAGTGCACATTCACCGACATTCACTCGTAAGCCGGAGATTTTAGATATGACAGATAGGACATGTACAAATAAACCTTCCATCATTAGTCCACCCACACTTGAGTTGAAACCATTACCTGAACATCTGGCCTATGCATATCTAGGAGACAATGATACATTACCGGTCATTGTCAACTCCAAATTATCACCAAATCAACATCAACAACTCATAGACTTGCTGAAGCAATTTAAATTAGCCATAGGTTGGACGATCGCGGACATTAGAGGGATTAGTCCTTCGGTATGCATGCACAAGATTCTCTTAGAAGAATCTTACAAAGGTTCAATTGAGCCTCAACGTCGCCTCAGTCCACCTATGAAAGAGGTCGTAAAGAAAGAAATAATAAAATGGTTAGATGCAGGGATAATATACCCTATCTCCGATAGTTCTTGGGTCTCTCCGGTTCAATGTGTTCCGAAGAAAGGAGGGATGACCGTAATAAAAAATGATAAGAACGAATTAATATCGACTAGAACTATTACCGGATGGCGCATTTGCATGGATTATCGAAAACTTAACAAGGCTACTAGAAAAGACCACTTTCCATTGCCTTTTATCGATCAAGTTCTAGATAAGTTGTCCGGTAATGATTTCTTTTGCTTCTTAGACGGCTATTCCGGGTATAACCAAATCACGGTTGACCCGGAAGATCAAGAGAAAACTACCTTCACGTGCCCCTACGGAACATTCGCCTTTAGGAGAATGCCATTTGGTCTATGCAACGCACCCGCCACGTTCCAACGGTGTATGATTGCTATATTTTCAGAAATTATGGATCATGGTATAGAGATCTTCATGGATGATTTCTCCATCTTTGGAAAATCATTTGGAGAGTGTTTGGAGTGCTTAGAAAGAGTGTTGGTGCGATGTATCGAAACTAACCTTGTGCTGAATTGGGAAAAGTGCCATTTCATGGTACGCGAAGGCATCGTTCTAGGTCATCATGTGTCAAGCAAGGGGTTAGAAGTAGATAAGGCCAAAATTGAGGTCATTGAGAAATTACCTCCTCCTAGGAATGTGAAAGAGTTAAGGAGTTTCCTAGGGCATGCAGGATTTTACCGAAGGTTTATCAAAGATTTTGCGAGGATTGCAAAACCTCTTAGTGGATTGTTGGAAAAGGATACGAAATTTCATTTTGATGAAGACTGTTCGAGTGCATTTAATAAATTGAAGAAGCAATTAACTACGGCACCAATTATGGTGGCACCCGACTGGGGGGAGCCATTTGTCCTTATGTGTGATGCAAGTGACTATGCGGGACTAGTAAAGGTTCAAGTATGGGGGCATGTCCTTCAATACCTTGCATGACAAATCTTTTATGGGACGTATTTTAGAAATGTCTGCTCTTACAAATTTTTGTTTTAATAAATCTATTCAAGTTTTTCAAATTAATTGTAAGGTTAGACGAGTCAATCCTATGAGTCAGACTATTAAATTGAAATTAGACTGATTGGTTAAAGCTCGATTAAGAAATCTATCTCACATTCATGCACTATAGTTCTTAAAAGAATTTACGCCCTTTTAATTTATTTAATTAACTTCGGATCCTAATGAGATTAGATCGAGTAAGATTCTAATTCAATGATAGTTGCCAATACATTGAGCGTACGTAGTTAACCTTGCTCCCACTTAAAGCCTTACCTTTGTTGCCATCACATATTACTTCTAAGCTTAAAGACTTGAGTATTCATTTCCCTATGTTCCTTAGCTAGTAGACTGACCACTTATGGGTGTTAAAAAAAAAAAATTTGTATATCATAGTGACATGTGGCCTAAGTTAGCTCCGGCTACTTAGAATGATCCCAACTATGATCAAAAATATATATATATATATATCATAGTGATATGTGGCCCAAGGATGTTCACGCATACTTGGAATGATCCCAACTATGAAAATATCAAAAAAAAATTGTTGTTAAAAGTTAAACCCCATAAGTTGACAGGCTACTAAGTTAATCAATTAGAATCAATGGCTACCCACCTTTCCCAATTTCATCAAGTCGTTTTATTTGGCATCGGTTTCTATCAAACTCATGTAGAGGTCATATCAAAGCCTTAGACTACTCTTGATCTATCTTATTGGTGACGAAGTTTATCGAAAATGAATTGTAAGGGAAGTAAACAGATTGTTAAGAGCATCACATATAACACTTGAATTCTTAATTGAGCCTTATCGTATTTCTATCTGATGGATTTATGAAAGTTTGAATTCTTATGGATTAGAAAGTCTAGCATCAGTTAATGAGAATTACTTGAAGCTATTTTGGTTACCTTATAATAAAGAGTAGAAGGAAATGAAATTACACTTTCATAAACCTTTGTCATGTTATGGTTTTCAATAATTTACCTTTGCTAGGGACTAGCAAAGAACCAAGCATGGGGGTGTGATAACTTCGCAAAAAGAAGTTATTTTCATCCATATTTTAACCATGTTCAGCCATGTTATGTGATATTTACACATGAAAAGTAGATAAAAATCCAATTGCCGCATGATTTGAAGTTAAAATGGTTGTTACTCTCATCTTCATATGTTTTTATGATAGGATTCATGGAGAATTTAAGTCAAGAATTGAAGGCTAAGCATTGTGGAAAATCTGGGAAAAATGTTGCAACATATTCTCAACAAATCTGGCAGGTCAAATTGTGCAGAAAGACAGAACCAGAAATGTTACAACATATTCGTAACATTTCTGGCAGTTACAAGAAATTCAAATCCGAAATTACCAAGTTTTCAAGAGTTGCATCTTAATTTTTAGCATCCGTTCAGCATTTAAAAAATGACTGGATGTGGGGCCCACTTGGAGGAGAAAAAGGAGAGTTTTTAAGAGGAATATTTCAGCCATTAAAGGGGATCATCTTCTTCCTTATTGGGGCATTAGAGAGGAGGGAAAATCTAGACTACTACAGTTAAATGAATTGGAGGAGATCCGGACGCAATCATATGAAAGTGCAAGGGTTTATAAGGACCGTACTAAAATGTGGCATGACCGCCATCTTACGAAAAAACATTTACAACCCGGGAAACTAGTTCTATTATATAATTCACGGCTAAAGATTTTTCCTGGTAAATTAAAGTCTAGGTGGTCGGGCCCGTTTCGGGTCAAGGAAGTGCTCCCTCATGGCGTTGTTACTATAATCAATGAAAAGGATCATTCAGAGTTTAAGGTCAATGGCGGACGTCTTAAGATTTATTTAGGAAACGAAAATGAACGAGTCATATCGTTCATACACTTGAAATAAAATTTTCGAGCCGCCGAATGTCCAGCCGGGACAATAACTAAGGCGCTTTAGGGGAGGCAACCCCGAATTTTAATGTTAAGCTCGTTTTTAATATTTTGTTTGTTTGTGTTTTTCGTAAAGATTCAATAAAAAAAAAAATGATGCATGACTGAAACCTTATAGTCTCAAACTCTTAAAATCACATTTCCTCTTCGCCTGGCTCTAGTAAAAGTTCGAAATTAGTTCAGAAAGAAATGTTGTAACATTTCGTGTGCTGTCTTTTCCTCTTAAAAAGACGAATTTTTTTTTGTTACCGGCTGTTTGGGTCAGAAATTTTTGTTGACCGGTTGTCCGATAGTTCATTTGACCGGCTACCTGCAGAATTAATTCCTTTGACCATTTTAGCCGGTAACTACAAGAAAATCAACCGGCTATTTACATTTATTTGGAACCCGCTGACCGGGATAACCCGCTGACCGGGATTGGAACCCGCTGCTTCCCCCATTTCCTCCGCTCCAGCAAACCCTAACCCCATTCCCCGCCCTCTTTGCACCATCCGCCGGCGGAGCAACCTCTCGACGGCCGCCGTGCGTACCCGTAATCCATCGCCGACCCCCCGGAGAGTGGTAAGAACTCGACATTGCTCTCTCTCTCTCTCTCTCGATTATTTGCCGTTTTCTCACTACAACACTAACCCCACCTTCACAACCTCTCTGAAGCATCCTCCGGCGAAAACTCCAATAGCCGGCCACCATATTGTATCGCCGACTTTCAGGAAGAGTCATGGCCCCTAAGAAAGGTAGAGAGAAGGTGGTGGCAAATAAGCACACAAGATTTATCAATGAAGAAGCTAAGGCTCGCTACGAACTGCTGAAGGCAAAGCCCGTCATCTACGAAAGAGGGTTTCAATTGGAAGTTCGTGGTTGGAGTCAAGCCTATGTCAAGCAAATAGACAAGTTCGGCTGGTCGTCCTTCTGCCACCCCCGTACTGAAGCAGTCCTACCATGGGTGTACGAATTCTACGCCAACGCCAAGTTCCATATGGACGGAAAAATTCATATTCGGGGAAGGGAAGTCGATTTCTCCGCGGAAGGTATAAACTCCTACTTTGATTTAACAAATCGGGACTGCGATGTATTCGAATCTGTCAAGACTACTAACCCATTCGACATCGCCACCGCATTGAGCCTCACTAAAAATATCACTTGGGTCCATGAATCTTCACATGTCTTACATTCCGCCCTTTTTACTCGTGAAGCTAAAGTTTGGTTTCTCTTCGTCAACTCAAGTATTATGCCAACAAAGCACCCAAACCATGTCTCCTTTGATAGGGCTTGCATCATTTATAGCATTATAAAAGGGATTCCAATTAATATAGGACATATAATCTCCAGTCAAATCCAAAAAAAGGTCAAAACGGAGGGGGGAACTCAGTTATGGTTTCCCACACTCATCACATCGTTGTGCCGTTATGCCGGGGTATCTCTCGCCGATACGGACACGACAACCATTGTAGGTCGACCAATAACATTCTCCGTCATTTCATCCTATATCAAGGTATCTTTAGATGAGACATCCCCCAAATCCGCCAAGAAACAAAGTTCTCCCGCATCTTCGCACAAAACCACTCAACCTCCAATCCCGCCACCACTTTCCCCTAATCCTCCGGATTGGCCGATTATATTTAAATATTTGCAATCCACTGCCAAATATCAACGTCAGCAACATCATCATCTAGTGTCACATTTAGACATTTTACATCACAATCAAGTCGAAATTCTGCGCCATTTGAACGTACCTGAGGAAAAGATAGCGGTCCGCGAGGTGAATCCTGCTTGGTATGAGCGCAAACCCTCTGATTCAAAGGGAAAGGAGGCTGCAACATCGCTGGATCCACGTGATGAAGCGGAAGCGGTCGAGGACGATGCAGCCTTAGCATCCGGCGACGACGACGAAATGGACGAATATTTGGATGATGACGACGCTGACGAGGTCGATGACGCTGACGACGATGAGGAGGATGGTTGATACTCCACTATTCAGAATCTCGGACATTTACATTACTCTATTACTGCTGAAATGTTTGTGTTATTTTGGGTCATGACTGGTGAAACATGTTTACTTTGGACAGTATTGGTTTTCTTTCTACATGGATCTGGTACCTTTTGCACACATTTACTTTGATTTTGTGGTGAAATGTTTGTCTTCTTTTGAGATATTTTTGAGGTGCTACGCAAGAGTTGGTGAAAAGTTTATTTTATTTTATTTATTTACTCATTTTTGAACAGCTATGAGTGGCAAATATTTGATGATTGCCAAAGGTTTGTTTAGATTGAACATTTTGGTGAAATTACTGTTGGTTTGTTCTGGGAAATGTCTGGGTTGACTATTAATGTGAACTTATGAAACTATATGCTAATAGCTGAATGCTAATTTGTCTATTACTGTTGAACTTGTTGAACTGTATGCTTGGTATGTTAATAACTTGTTGAACTGTATGCTCTAATCCTTATAACTGCTACTTATTTCACTGTGGTTGATCACTTATCTAGTTGAACCGTTCCTTTTCCTAAACAGTTGTTTCCATAAATTACGGTTATATATTTTAATGCAATGAAGTTTTCAATGCTTAATAAATAAACTCACTGTTTAATGAGCACTATTATTATAATCTGCTGCTTTGTGGGTTGGGACAGCCCGTCATATCTTATATCTCTCATTTTTACATGTTTATATGCTGGCGATTGACATGTTAAAATTCCTTTTTATTCCACCTTTCTGATTTATGGAGTTCGCAATCGCTTACATGGCTATTATATTGGCTAAAACTTCTTTACTAGGGACTAGTAAAGGTTCAAGTATGGGGGCATGTCCTTCAATACCTTGCATGACAAATCTTTTATGGGACGTATTTTAGAAATGTCTGCTCTTACAAATTTTTGTTTTAATAAATCTATTCAAGTTTTTCAAATTAATTGTAAGGTTAGACGAGTCAATCCTATGAGTCAGACTATTAAATTGAAATTAGACTGATTGGTTAAAGCTCGATTAAGAAATCTATCTCACATTCATGCACTATAGTTCTTAAAAGAATTTACGCCCTTTTAATTTATTTAATTAACTTCGGATCCTAATGAGATTAGATCGAGTAAGATTCTAATTCAATGATAGTTGCCAATACATTGAGCGTACGTAGTTAACCTTGCTCCCACTTAAAGCCTTACCTTTGTTGCCATCACATATTACTTCTAAGCTTAAAGACTTGAGTATTCATTTCCCTATGTTCCTTAGCTAGTAGACTGACCACTTATGGGTGTTAAAAAAAAAAATTTGTATATCATAGTGACATGTGGCCTAAGTTAGCTCCGGCTACTTAGAATGATCCCAACTATGATCAAAAATATATATATATATATATCATAGTGATATGTGGCCCAAGGATGTTCACGCATACTTGGAATGATCCCAACTATGAAAATATCAAAAAAAAATTGTTGTTAAAAGTTAAACCCCATAAGTTGACAGGCTACTAAGTTAATCAATTAGAATCAATGGCTACCCACCTTTCCCAATTTCATCAAGTCGTTTTATTTGGCATCGGTTTCTATCAAACTCATGTAGAGGTCATATCAAAGCCTTAGACTACTCTTGATCTATCTTATTGGTGACGAAGTTTATCGAAAATGAATTGTAAGGGAAGTAAACAGATTGTTAAGAGCATCACATATAACACTTGAATTCTTAATTGAGCCTTATCGTATATCTATCTGATGGATTTATGAAAGTTTGAATTCTTATGGATTAGAAAGTCTAGCATCAGTTAATGAGAATTACTTGAAGCTATTTTGGTTACCTTATAATAAAGAGTAGAAGGAAATGAAATTACACTTTCATAAACCTTTGTCATGTTATGGTTTTCAATAATTTACCTTTGCTAGGGACTAGCAAAGAACCAAGCATGGGGGTGTGATAACTTCGCAAAAAGAAGTTATTTTCATCCATATTTTAACCATGTTCAGCCATGTTATGTGATATTTACACATGAAAAGTAGATAAAAATCCAATTGCCGCATGATTTGAAGTTAAAATGGTTGTTACTCTCATCTTCATATGTTTTTATGATAGGATTCATGGAGAATTTAAGTCAAGAATTGAAGGCTAAGCATTGTGGAAAATCTGGGAAAAATGTTGCAACATATTCTCAACAAATCTGGCAGGTCAAATTGTGCAGAAAGACAGAACCAGAAATGTTACAACATATTCGTAACATTTCTGGCAGTTACAAGAAATTCAAATCCGAAATTACCAAGTTTTCAAGAGTTGCATCTTAATTTTTAGCATCCGTTCAGCATTTAAAAAATGACTGGATGTGGGGCCCACTTGGAGGAGAAAAAGGAGAGTTTTTAAGAGGAATATTTCAGCCATTAAAGGGGATCATCTTCTTCCTTATTAGGCCATTAGAGAGGAGAAAAAGCTGGGAAGAAATTCTGAAGAAAAACCAGTCCAGTTCTAAGCATTCGGGCTGAAGGAAACACTTCCACGCCACTGGAGAAGGGAAGATTCGCATTTCTTTCGAGATGTTTAGTAAGATCTCTTCAGTTTTGTGTTGTTTTTCCGCAGTCATGAACTAAAACTCTCTAGTCTTGCATGATGAGAGTAGTATG
The DNA here is from genome assembly GCA_039513925.1 of Platanthera zijinensis. Taxonomy (NCBI): domain Eukaryota; kingdom Viridiplantae; phylum Streptophyta; class Magnoliopsida; order Asparagales; family Orchidaceae; genus Platanthera; species Platanthera zijinensis. The sequence continues at coordinate 34,414,662 of CM077082.1, forward strand.
TGTATTTTGATGATGAACATCTTTGATTTTGAGTTTGTCTTGTGATTATCTTTATTGATCTTGTGATTTTTATGGTGAAATTGTCGGATCATGTCTTTTTATTATATTGCGCCGCGAGAATCGAGAGATGAGCGTCGTAATATTAATTTAAGGGCTAGTTTATCGCAGTGCGAGAATCGAGAGATGAGCAGTGCGAATCATTAACCAAAATTTCTTTATCTTTACGGCGTTTTAAGAGTCGAGAGAGGAGAAACGTGCGTGCATCACAAGATCTCTTGAGTTTTGAAAAGTGAAAGAGATTTCCTTTTCATGCTAGCGAATTTGATTTTTTGCGCTTCATAATATTTTCGTTTCGCCTAAGTTAGAGATAACTAGGGTTGCGTAGATATTAAGACTTCTTGTATCGAGAGATAAAGATTTCTTCTTTAAAAATCATCGCAAGATAATTCAAAGTTAGACCAAATGAAATATTTATTCTATCATCATCATCATGTTATACATATGAAATCAGAAATGCAAGGCTATTTTCTCTAATTGCTAAGAAGTTACTTTAAGATCTAGTTAAATTCGAATTAATATTTATTTAAAAATTTCAATCTATTTTCAGAAAATCTATTAACCATTTTACTTGGATTCATAGAAACGGTGTAGCTAGTAATTGTAAGCGCTAAACCCATCACTTCTCCGTGGGAACGATCTCACTCACTTTGTATTACTTGTACGACACGTATACTTGCGTTTTCAAGCTCTATTTTGCGCGTATCAAGTTTTTGGCGCCGTTGCCGGGGAGGTGCAACGGATTTAGTGTTTTTCTTCTTACAATATTAGTGAACCTTAGTACGTGGAGGTCAAGTTTTATTTTCACTTGTTAGTTTATTGTATTTGTGTTATCATCTTTGTTATCTTATAGTGTATGTCCAGGTATCGATCCGTTGAATTAATTCCTCTAAATTCTGAAATCGAACGAACCTGTAGACGAAATCGAAAGTCAACTAGGCTGGAACAACTTAATCAACCAGCAATGGACAATCCCAATCCAGACGATGAGCCTCACCAGAACGGGCAGGATTTAGGTGGTCAAGTAGAACATAATGAACACCCAAATGAACCAAGACGAACTTGCCGTGATTATAACATGCCTTTTAGGGGAGGGGTACAGTTTAGTATCGCTAGACCCGCGATAGAGGCCAATAACTTTAAGATAGATTCCATGGCAATGCAACTTGTTCAAAACAACAAGTTTGGGGGTCTTAATCATGAAGACCCTAACTCTCATCTTAGAACTTTCATAGAGATATGTGATACGTTTAAGATTAATGGTGCATCTGATGAAGCCATTAAGTTACGCTTGTTTCCTTTCTCCTTAGAAGGGAAAGCGAAGGACTGGTTGAACTCATTACCTCATGAGTCCATTACTACTTGGGCTATGTTAACTGAAAAATTTTTATCCAAATATTTCCCTCCATCTAAAACTGCTAAGTTAATGCGGGATATTTCTACATTCATGCAAGCGAATGGAGAAACCTTATATGATGTGTGGGAACGATTCAAGGAATTACTTCGTAGATGTCCCCACCATGGGTTAGCCATTCACCAACAAGTATGGACGTTTTATAATGGCCTTCAGACATCTACAATGATCCAAGTAGATGGAGCTGCAGGAGGTTCGCTGATGAACAAGTATCCTGAAGATGCCTATGGTATTTTAGAAGATTTATCTTCTAATAATTACCACACGATTGAGCGTCAAGTACATCCTCCCACTACGGCAGGATTGTATCAAGTTGACCAATTAACGTCATTTGCAGCCCAAATGACGTCCCAATTTAATAGCATTAACAAGAGGTTAGATGCTTTGACGTTGAACCAAAATCAAATGAATCCTCAAGTCAATAGCATTATTACTCCCATGGTTTCTCCTAACCCCACCTTAACAATTGAACAACTCGTAGGGGGTAATGAAGAAGTTAATTATTTAGGAGGGTATTATAAGCAAAATACAAACCCTAACCCAAACCACTATAATCCCGAATGGAGAAACCATCCTAATTTCTCCTGGAAGAACAACTCCGGTCCTACTCCACCACACTTATTTAATTCTAATGCTAATCCTCAACATCAAAACAATCATTCCAATCAAGCGGGACCATCTAGAAAGGTAACAGATGACTTTATTTTAGAATCAATGCAAAAGAATGAAGCCCGTTTCTCTAGCTTGGAAGGGTCAATGAGAATGATTGAATCACAATTAGGACAAATCGCCACCGCTTTGAGTATGCGACCGCAAGGCACACTCCCTACGGATACCACACCCAATCCCAAGGGAGATAATCATCATTGTAAGGCTGTCACATTACGAAGTGGGCGTGAGTTAATAGTTGGTCAAGACACTACTCCACATGAACAAAATAAAAATCAAGACCAAGATGAAGTCAAGGGTCCTAGTGAGCAAGTAATAATAGGAAGAAATGAGGGCGATAAGAGTGAGGAGGAAGGAGTATTAACAGAAAGAAGTGGTAAGGAATTAGAAATAGAAAAAGAGGAAAGAAGGAAGGAGAGCCCACGAACCTATCCACCACCACCTTTCCCCCAAAGATTAAAAAAGAGCAAATTAGACCAACAATTTCAGAAATTCTTAGAAATCTTTAAGAAGTTGCAAATTAATATACCCTTCGCCGAAGCATTAGAACAGATGCCGAGTTACGTAAAGTTCATGAAAGACATCTTAAATAAAAAACGGAAGTTTGGCGTGAACGAAACGGTAACCCTTACACATGAATGTAGTGCAATTCTCCAAAGGAGATTGCCACCAAAACTAAAGGACCCCGGAAGCTTCACGATTCCGTGTTCTATTGGGCATCAATTCGAGGGAAAGGCTTTGTGCGATCTAGGGGCGAGCATAAATCTTATGCCACTTTCAATTTATAAGAAGTTAGGATTGGGGGAGATTTCCAAAACATCGCTTACATTACAATTAGCCGATAAATCTCTAACCTTTCCAAAGGGGATTGTAGAAGACGTCTTAGTCAAGGTCGAAAAGTTTATTTTTCCGGCAGATTTTGTGGTATTAGACATGGAGGAAGACAAGGAAGTACCCATTATAGTGGGTAGGCCTTTCTTAGCCACCGGAAAAACTTTGATTGACGTTCACAAGGGTGAGTTAACCATGAGGGTTAACGATGAACAAGTGACTTTTAATGTATTAAAAGCCATGAAATTCCCTCGTTTAGAAGAAGATGACATAGAGGAAGTTAAGAGTATGACCCTTTATGATTACAACTTAAGTGAGAATCTAGAAGAAGATGAAGAGGAGGAGACGGAAGAAGAGAAATCTGATTGTGAGACCGACATTCTAGAGTGCTTTGAAATAAGTGCACGTTCACCGACGTTCATTCGTAAGTCGGAGATTTTAGATATGACAGATAAGACATGTACAAATAAACCTTCCATCATTAGTCCACCCACACTTGAGTTGAAACCATTACCTGAACATCTGGCCTATGCATATCTAGGAGACAATGATACATTACCGGTCATTGTCAACTCAAAATTATCACCAAATCAACATCAACAACTCATAGATTTGCTGAAACAATTTAAATTAGCCATAGGTTGGACGATCGCGGACATTAGAGGGATTAGTCCTTCGGTATGCATGCACAAGATTCTCCTAGAAGAATCTTACAAAGGTTCAATTGAGCCTCAACGCCGCCTCAGTCCACCTATGAAAGAGGTCGTAAAGAAAGAAATAATAAAATGGTTAGATGCAGGGATAATATACCCTATCTCCGATAGTTCTTGGGTCTCTCCGGTTCAATGTGTTCCGAAGAAAGGAGGGATGACCGTAATAAAAAATGATAAGAACGAATTAATATCGACTAGAACTATTACCGGATGGCGCATTTGCATGGATTATCGAAAACTTAACAAGGCTACTAGAAAAGACCACTTTCCATTGCCTTTTATCGATCAAGTTCTAGATAAGTTGTCCGGTAATGATTTCTTTTGCTTCTTAGACGGCTATTTCGGGTATAACCAAATCACGGTTGACCCGGAAGATCAAGAGAAAACTACCTTCACGTGCCCCTACGGAACATTCGCCTTTAGGAGAATGCCATTTGGTCTATGCAACGCACCCGCCACGTTCCAACGGTGTATGATTGCTATATTTTCAGAAATTATGGATCATGGTATAGAGATCTTCATGGATGATTTCTCCATCTTTGGAAAATCATTTGGAGAGTGTTTGGAGTGCTTAGAAAGAGTGTTGGTGCGATGTATCGAAACTAACCTTGTGTTGAATTGGGAAAAGTGCCATTTCATGGTACGCGAAGGCATCGTTCTAGGTCATCATGTGTCAAGCAAGGGGTTAGAAGTAGATAAGGCCAAAATTGAGGTCATTGAGAAATTACCTCCTCCTAGGAATGTGAAAGAGTTAAGGAGTTTCCTAGGGCATGCAGGATTTTACCGAAGGTTTATCAAAGATTTTGCGAGGATTGCAAAACCTCTTAGTGGATTGTTGGAAAAGGATACGAAATTTCATTTTGATGAAGACTGTTCGAGTGCATTTAATAAATTGAAGAAGCAATTAACTACGGCACCAATTGTGGTGGCACCCGACTGGGGGGAGCCATTTGTCCTTATGTGTGATGCAAGTGACTATGCCGTGGGTGTAGTACTAGGTCAAGTTAGGGAGAAACTATTTCACACTGTAGCCTACGCGAGCAAAACTCTGATCGAAGCTCAAATCAATTACACCACGACTGAGAAGGAGTTGTTGGCAGTAGTCTACGCCTTCGAAAAGTTTCGATCTTATCTTTTATGCACTCAAGTCCCCGGCAACGGCGCCAAAAACTTGATACGCGCAAAATAGAGCTTGAAAACGCAAGTATACGTGTCGTACAAGTAATACAAAGTGAGTGAGATCGTTCCCACGGAGAAGTGATGGGTTTAGCACTTACAATTACTAGCTACACCGTTTCTATGAATCCAAGTAAAATGGTTAATAGATTTTCTGAAAATAGATTGAAATTTTTAAATAAATATTAATTCGAATTTAACTAGATCTTAAAGTAACTTCTTAGCAATTAGAGAAAATAGCCTTGCATTTCTGATTTCATATGTATAACATGATGATGATGATAGAATAAATATTTCATTTGGTCTAACTTTGAATTATCTTGCGATGATTTTTAAAGAAGAAATCTTTATCTCTCGATACAAGAAGTCTTAATATCTACGCAACCCTAGTTATCTCTAACTTAGGCGAAACGAAAATATTATGAAGCGCAAAAAATCAAATTCGCTAGCATGAAAAGGAAATCTCTTTCACTTTTCAAAACTCAAGAGATCTTGTGATGCACGCACGTTTCTCCTCTCTCGACTCTTAAAACGCCGTAAAGATAAAGAAATTTTGGTTAATGATTCGCACTGCTCATCTCTCGATTCTCGCACTGCGATAAACTAGCCCTTAAATTAATATTACGACGCTCATCTCTCGATTCTCGCGGCGCAATATAATAAAAAGACATGATCCGACAATTTCACCATAAAAATCACAAGATCAATAAAGATAATCACAAGACAAACTCAAAATCAAAGATGTTCATCATCAAAATACACATACTACTCTCATCATGCAAGACTAGAGAGTTTTAGTTCATGACTGCGGAAAAACAACACAAAACTGAAGAGATCTTACTAAACATCTCGAAAGAAATGCGAATCTTCCCTTCTCCAGTGGCGTGGAAGTGTTTCCTTCAGCCCGAATGCTTAGAACTGGACTGGTTTTTCTTCAGAATTTCTTCCCAGCTTTTTCTCCTCTCTAATGGCCTAATAAGGAAGAAGATGATCCCCTTTAATGGCTGAAATATTCCTCTTAAAACTCTCCTTTTTCTCCTCCAAGTGGGCCCCACATCCAGTCATTTTTTAAATGCTGAACGGATGCTAAAAATTAAGATGCAACTCTTGAAAACTTGGTAATTTCGGATTTGAATTTCTTGTAACTGCCAGAAATGTTACGAATATGTTGTAACATTTCTGGTTCTGTCTTTCTGCACAATTTGACCTGCCAGATTTGTTGAGAATATGTTGCAACATTTTTCCCAGATTTTCCACAATGCTTAGCCTTCAATTCTTGACTTAAATTCTCCATGAATCCTATCATAAAAACATATGAAGATGAGAGTAACAACCATTTTAACTTCAAATCATGCGGCAATTGGATTTTTATCTACTTTTCATGTGTAAATATCACATAACATGGCTGAACATGGTTAAAATATGGATGAAAATAACTTCTTTTTGCGAAGTTATCACACCCCCATGCTTGGTTCTTTGCTAGTCCCTAGCAAAGGTAAATTATTGAAAACCATAACATGACAAAGGTTTATGAAAGTGTAATTTCATTTCCTTCTACTCTTTATTATAAGGTAACCAAAATAGCTTCAAGTAATTCTCATTAACTGATGCTAGACTTTCTAATCCATAAGAATTCAAACTTTCATAAATCCATCAGATAGATATACGATAAGGCTCAATTAAGAATTCAAGTGTTATATGTGATGCTCTTAACAATCTGTTTACTTCCCTTACAATTCATTTTCGATAAACTTCGTCACCAATAAGATAGATCAAGAGTAGTCTAAGGCTTTGATATGACCTCTACATGAGTTTGATAGAAACCGATGCCAAATAAAACGACTTGATGAAATTGGGAAAGGTGGGTAGCCATTGATTCTAATTGATTAACTTAGTAGCCTGTCAACTTATGGGGTTTAACTTTTAACAACAATTTTTTTTTGATATTTTCATAGTTGGGATCATTCCAAGTATGCGTGAACATCCTTGGGCCACATATCACTATGATATATATATATATATATTTTTGATCATAGTTGGGATCATTCTAAGTAGCCGGAGCTAACTTAGGCCACATGTCACTATGATATACAAATTTTTTTTTTTTTTAACACCCATAAGTGGTCAGTCTACTAGCTAAGGAACATAGGGAAATGAATACTCAAGTCTTTAAGCTTAGAAGTAATATGTGATGGCAACAAAGGTAAGGCTTTAAGTGGGAGCAAGGTTAACTACGTACGCTCAATGTATTGGCAACTATCATTGAATTAGAATCTTACTCGATCTAATCTCATTAGGATCCGAAGTTAATTAAATAAATTAAAAGGGCGTAAATTCTTTTAAGAACTATAGTGCATGAATGTGAGATAGATTTCTTAATCGAGCTTTAACCAATCAGTCTAATTTCAATTTAATAGTCTGACTCATAGGATTGACTCGTCTAACCTTACAATTAATTTGAAAAACTTGAATAGATTTATTAAAACAAAAATTTGTAAGAGCAGACATTTCTAAAATACGTCCCATAAAAGATTTGTCATGCAAGGTATTGAAGGACATGCCCCCATACTTGAACCTTTACTAGTCCCTAGTAAAGAAGTTTTAGCCAATATAATAGCCATGTAAGCGATTGCGAACTCCATAAATCAGAAAGGTGGAATAAAAAGGAATTTTAACATGTCAATCGCCAGCATATAAACATGTAAAAATGAGAGATATAAGATATGACGGGCTGTCCCAACCCACAAAGCAGCAGATTATAATAATAGTGCTCATTAAACAGTGAGTTTATTTATTAAGCATTGAAAACTTCATTGCATTAAAATATATAACCGTAATTTATGGAAACAACTGTTTAGGAAAAGGAACGGTTCAACTAGATAAGTGATCAACCACAGTGAAATAAGTAGCAGTTATAAGGATTAGAGCATACAGTTCAACAAGTTATTAACATACCAAGCATACAGTTCAACAAGTTCAACAGTAATAGACAAATTAGCATTCAGCTATTAGCATATAGTTTCATAAGTTCACATTAATAGTCAACCCAGACATTTCCCAGAACAAACCAACAGTAATTTCACCAAAATGTTCAATCTAAACAAACCTTTGGCAATCATCAAATATTTGCCACTCATAGCTGTTCAAAAATGAGTAAATAAATAAAATAAAATAAACTTTTCACCAACTCTTGCGTAGCACCTCAAAAATATCTCAAAAGAAGACAAACATTTCACCACAAAATCAAAGTAAATGTGTGCAAAAGGTACCAGATCCATGTAGAAAGAAAACCAATACTGTCCAAAGTAAACATGTTTCACCAGTCATGACCCAAAATAACACAAACATTTCAGCAGTAATAGAGTAATGTAAATGTCCGAGATTCTGAATAGTGGAGTATCAACCATCCTCCTCATCGTCGTCAGCGTCATCGACCTCGTCAGCGTCGTCATCATCCAAATATTCGTCCATTTCGTCGTCGTCGCCGGATGCTAAGGCTGCATCGTCCTCGACCGCTTCCGCTTCATCACATGGATCCAGCGATGTTGCAGCCTCCTTTCCCTTTGAATTAGAGGGTTTGCGCTCATACCAAGCAGGATTCACCTCGCGGACCGCTATCTTTTCCTCAGGTACGTTCAAATGGCGCAGAATTTCGACTTGATTGTGATGTAAAATGTCTAAATGTGACACTAGATGATGATGTTGCTGACGTTGATATTTGGCAGTGGATTGCAAATATTTAAATATAATCGGCCAATCCGGAGGATTAGAGGAAAGTGGTGGCGGGATTGGAGGTTGAGTGGTTTTGTGCGAAGATGCGGGAGAACTTTGTTTCTTGGCGGATTTGGGGGATGTCTCATCTAAAGATACCTTGATATAGGATGAAATGACGGAGAATGTTATTGGTCGACCTACAATGGTTGTCGTGTCCGTATCGGCGAGAGATACCCCGACATAACGGCACAACGATGTGATGAGTGTGGGAAACCATAACTGAGTTCCCCCCTCCGTTTTGACCTTTTTTTGGATTTGACTGGAGATTATATGTCCTATATTAATTGGAATCCCTTTTATAATGCTATAAATGATGCAAGCCCTATCAAAGGAGACATGGTTTGGGTGCTTTGTTGGCATAATACTTGAGTTGACGAAGAGAAACCAAACTTTAGCTTCACGAGTAAAAAGGGCGGAATGTAAGACATGTGAAGATTCATGGACCCAAGTGATATTTTTAGTGAGGCTCAATGCGGTGGCGATGTCGAATGGGTTAGTAGTCTTGACAGATTCGAATACATCGCAGTCCCGATTTGTTAAATCAAAGTAGGAGTTTATACCTTCCGCGGAGAAATCGACTTCCCTTCCCCGAATATGAATTTTTCCGTCCATATGGAACTTGGCGTTGGCGTAGAATTCGTACACCCATGGTAGGACTGCTTCAGTACGGGGGTGGCAGAAGGACGACCAGCCGAACTTGTCTATTTGCTTGACATAGGCTTGACTCCAACCACGAACTTCCAATTGAAACCCTCTTTCGTAGATGACGGGCTTTGCCTTCAGCAGTTCGTAGCGAGCCTTAGCTTCTTCATTGATAAATCTTGTGTGCTTATTTGCCACCACCTTCTCTCTACCTTTCTTAGGGGCCATGACTCTTCCTGAAAGTCGGCGATACAATATGGTGGCCGGCTATTGGAGTTTTCGCCGGAGGATGCTTCAGAGAGGTTGTGAAGGTGGGGTTAGTGTTGTAGTGAGAAAACGGCAAATAATCGAGAGAGAGAGAGAGAGCAATGTCGAGTTCTTACCACTCTCCGGGGGGTCGGCGATGGATTACGGGTACGCACGGCGGCCGTCGAGAGGTTGCTCCGCCGGCGGATGGTGCAAAGAGGGCGGGGAATGGGGTTAGGGTTTGCTGGAGCGGAGGAAATGGGGGAAGCAGCGGGTTCCAATCCCGGTCAGCGGGTTATCCCGGTCAGCGGGTTCCAAATAAATGAAATTTTGGTTAATGAGACATCCCCCAAATCCGCCAAGAAACAAAGTTCTCCCGCATCTTCGCACAAAACCACTCAACCTCCAATCCCGCCACCACTTTCCCCTAATCCTCCGGATTGGCCGATTATATTTAAATATTTGCAATCCACTGCCAAATATCAACGTCAGCAACATCATCATCTAGTGTCACATTTAGACATTTTACATCACAATCAAGTCGAAATTCTGCGCCATTTGAACGTACCTGAGGAAAAGATAGCGGTCCGCGAGGTGAATCCTGCTTGGTATGAGCGCAAACCCTCTGATTCAAAGGGAAAGGAGGCTGCAACATCGCTGGATCCCCGTGATGAAGCGGAAGCGGTCGAGGACGATGCAGCCTTAGCATCCGGCGACGACGACGAAATGGACGAATATTTGGATGATGACGACGCTGACGAGGTCGATGACGCTGACGACGATGAGGAGGATGGTTGATACTCCACTATTCAGAATCTCGGACATTTACATTACTCTATTACTGCTGAAATGTTTGTGTTATTTTGGGTCATGACTGGTGAAACATGTTTACTTTGGACAGTATTGGTTTTCTTTCTACATGGATCTGGTACCTTTTGCACACATTTACTTTGATTTTGTGGTGAAATGTTTGTCTTCTTTTGAGATATTTTTGAGGTGCTACGCAAGAGTTGGTGAAAAGTTTATTTTATTTTATTTATTTACTCATTTTTGAACAGCTATGAGTGGCAAATATTTGATGATTGCCAAAGGTTTGTTTAGATTGAACATTTTGGTGAAATTACTGTTGGTTTGTTCTGGGAAATGTCTGGGTTGACTATTAATGTGAACTTATGAAACTATATGCTAATAGCTGAATGCTAATTTGTCTATTACTGTTGAACTTGTTGAACTGTATGCTTGGTATGTTAATAACTTGTTGAACTGTATGCTCTAATCCTTATAACTGCTACTTATTTCACTGTGGTTGATCACTTATCTAGTTGAACCGTTCCTTTTCCTAAACAGTTGTTTCCATAAATTACGGTTATATATTTTAATGCAATGAAGTTTTCAATGCTTAATAAATAAACTCACTGTTTAATGAGCACTATTATTATAATCTGCTGCTTTGTGGGTTGGGACAGCCCGTCATATCTTATATCTCTCATTTTTACATGTTTATATGCTGGCGATTGACATGTTAAAATTCCTTTTTATTCCACCTTTCTGATTTATGGAGTTCGCAATCGCTTACATGGCTATTATATTGGCTAAAACTTCTTTACTAGGGACTAGTAAAGGTTCAAGTATGGGGGCATGTCCTTCAATACCTTGCATGACAAATCTTTTATGGGACGTATTTTAGAAATGTCTGCTCTTACAAATTTTTGTTTTAATAAATCTATTCAAGTTTTTCAAATTAATTGTAAGGTTAGACGAGTCAATCCTATGAGTCAGACTATTAAATTGAAATTAGACTGATTGGTTAAAGCTCGATTAAGAAATCTATCTCACATTCATGCACTATAGTTCTTAAAAGAATTTACGCCCTTTTAATTTATTTAATTAACTTCGGATCCTAATGAGATTAGATCGAGTAAGATTCTAATTCAATGATAGTTGCCAATACATTGAGCGTACGTAGTTAACCTTGCTCCCACTTAAAGCCTTACCTTTGTTGCCATCACATATTACTTCTAAGCTTAAAGACTTGAGTATTCATTTCCCTATGTTCCTTAGCTAGTAGACTGACCACTTATGGGTGTTAAAAAAAAAAAAATTTGTATATCATAGTGACATGTGGCCTAAGTTAGCTCCGGCTACTTAGAATGATCCCAACTATGATCAAAAATATATATATATATATATATCATAGTGATATGTGGCCCAAGGATGTTCACGCATACTTGGAATGATCCCAACTATGAAAATATCAAAAAAAAATTGTTGTTAAAAGTTAAACCCCATAAGTTGACAGGCTACTAAGTTAATCAATTAGAATCAATGGCTACCCACCTTTCCCAATTTCATCAAGTCGTTTTATTTGGCATCGGTTTCTATCAAACTCATGTAGAGGTCATATCAAAGCCTTAGACTACTCTTGATCTATCTTATTGGTGACGAAGTTTATCGAAAATGAATTGTAAGGGAAGTAAACAGATTGTTAAGAGCATCACATATAACACTTGAATTCTTAATTGAGCCTTATCGTATATCTATCTGATGGATTTATGAAAGTTTGAATTCTTATGGATTAGAAAGTCTAGCATCAGTTAATGAGAATTACTTGAAGCTATTTTGGTTACCTTATAATAAAGAGTAGAAGGAAATGAAATTACACTTTCATAAACCTTTGTCATGTTATGGTTTTCAATAATTTACCTTTGCTAGGGACTAGCAAAGAACCAAGCATGGGGGTGTGATAACTTCGCAAAAAGAAGTTATTTTCATCCATATTTTAACCATGTTCAGCCATGTTATGTGATATTTACACATGAAAAGTAGATAAAAATCCAATTGCCGCATGATTTGAAGTTAAAATGGTTGTTACTCTCATCTTCATATGTTTTTATGATAGGATTCATGGAGAATTTAAGTCAAGAATTGAAGGCTAAGCATTGTGGAAAATCTGGGAAAAATGTTGCAACATATTCTCAACAAATCTGGCAGGTCAAATTGTGCAGAAAGACAGAACCAGAAATGTTACAACATATTCGTAACATTTCTGGCAGTTACAAGAAATTCAAATCCGAAATTACCAAGTTTTCAAGAGTTGCATCTTAATTTTTAGCATCCGTTCAGCATTTAAAAAATGACTGGATGTGGGGCCCACTTGGAGGAGAAAAAGGAGAGTTTTAAGAGGAATATTTCAGCCATTAAAGGGGATCATCTTCTTCCTTATTAGGCCATTAGAGAGGAGAAAAAGCTGGGAAGAAATTCTGAAGAAAAACCAGTCCAGTTCTAAGCATTCGGGCTGAAGGAAACACTTCCACGCCACTGGAGAAGGGAAGATTCGCATTTCTTTCGAGATGTTTAGTAAGATCTCTTCAGTTTTGTGTTGTTTTTCCGCAATCATGAACTAAAACTCTCTAGTCTTGCATGATGAGAGTAGTATGTGTATTTTGATGATGAACATCTTTGATTTTGAGTTTGTCTTGTGATTATCTTTATTGATCTTGTGATTTTTATGGTGAAATTGTCGGATCATGTCTTTTTATTATATTGCGCCGCGAGAATCGAGAGATGAGCGTCGTAATATTAATTTAAGGGCTAGTTTATCGCAGTGCGAGAATCGAGAGATGAGCAGTGCGAATCATTAACCAAAATTTCTTTATCTTTACGGCGTTTTAAGAGTCGAGAGAGGAGAAACGTGCGTGCATCACAAGATCTCTTGAGTTTTGAAAAGTGAAAGAGATTTCCTTTTCATGCTAGCGAATTTGATTTTTTGCGCTTCATAATATTTTCGTTTCGCCTAAGTTAGAGATAACTAGGGTTGCGTAGATATTAAGACTTCTTGTATCGAGAGATAAAGATTTCTTCTTTAAAAATCATCGCAAGATAATTCAAAGTTAGACCAAATGAAATATTTATTCTATCATCATCATCATGTTATACATATGAAATCAGAAATGCAAGGCTATTTTCTCTAATTGCTAAGAAGTTACTTTAAGATCTAGTTAAATTCGAATTAATATTTATTTAAAAATTTCAATCTATTTTCAGAAAATCTATTAACCATTTTACTTGGATTCATAGAAACGGTGTAGCTAGTAATTGTAAGTGCTAAACCCATCACTTCTCCGTGGGAACGATCTCACTCACTTTGTATTACTTGTACGACACGTATACTTGCGTTTTCAAGCTCTATTTTGCGCGTATCAAGTTTTTGGCGCCGTTGCCGGGGAGGTGCAACGGATTTAGTGTTTTTCTTCTTACAATATTAGTGAACCTTAGTACGTGGAGGTCAAGTTTTATTTTCACTTGTTAGTTTATTGTATTTGTGTTATCATCTTTGTTATCTTATAGTGTATGTCCAGGTATCGATCCGTTGAATTAATTCCTCTAAATTCTGAAATCGAACGAACCTGTAGACGAAATCGAAAGTCAACTAGGCTGGAACAACTTAATCAACCAGCAATGGACAATCCCAATCCAGACGATGAGCCTCACCAGAACGGGCAGGATTTAGGTGGTCAAGTAGAACATAATGAACACCCAAATGAACCAAGACGAACTTGCCGTGATTATAACATGCCTTTTAGGGGAGGGGTACAGTTTAGTATCGCTAGACCCGCGATAGAGGCCAATAACTTTAAGATAGATTCCATGGCAATGCAACTTGTTCAAAACAACAAGTTTGGGGGTCTTAATCATGAAGACCCTAACTCTCATCTTAGAACTTTCATAGAGATATGTGATACGTTTAAGATTAATGGTGCATCTGATGAAGCCATTAAGTTACGCTTGTTTCCTTTCTCCTTAGAAGGGAAAGCGAAGGACTGGTTGAACTCATTACCTCATGAGTCCATTACTACTTGGGCTATGTTAACTGAAAAATTTTTATCCAAATATTTCCCTCCATCTAAAACTGCTAAGTTAATGCGGGATATTTCTACATTCATGCAAGCGAATGGAGAAACCTTATATGATGCGTGGGAACGATTCAAGGAATTACTTCGTAGATGTCCCCACCATGGGTTAGCCATTCACCAACAAGTATGGACGTTTTATAATGGCCTTCAGACATCTACAATGATCCAAGTAGATGGAGCTGCAGGAGGTTCGCTGATGAATAAGTATCCTGAAGATGCCTATGGTATTTTAGAAGATTTATCTTCTAATAATTACCACACGATTGAGCGTCAAGTACATCCTCCCACTACGGCAGGATTGTATCAAGTTGACCAATTAACGGCATTTGCAGCCCAAATGACGTCCCAATTTAATAGCATTAACAAGAGGTTAGATGCTTTGACGTTGAACCAAAATCAAATGAATCCTCAAGTCAATAGCATTATTACTCCCATGGTTTCTCCTAACCCCACCTTAACAATTGAACAACTCGTAGGGGGTAATGAAGAAGTTAATTATTTAGGAGGGTATTATAAGCAAAATACAAACCCTAACCCAAACCACTATAATCCCGAATGGAGAAACCATCCTAATTTCTCCTGGAAGAACAACTCCGGTCCTACTCCACCACACTTATTTAATTCTAATGCTAATCCTCAACATCAAAACAATCATTCCAATCAAGCGGGACCATCTAGAAAGGTAACAGATGACTTTATTTTAGAATCAATGCAAAAGAATGAAGCCCGTTTCTCTAGCTTGGAAGGGTCAATGAGAATGATTGAATCACAATTAGGACAAATCGCCACCGCTTTGAGTATGCGACCGCAAGGCACACTCCCTACGGATACCACACCCAATCCCAAGGGAGATAATCATCATTGTAAGGCTGTCACATTACGAAGTGGGCGTGAGTTAATAGTTGGTCAAGACACTACTCCACATGAACAAAATAAAAATCAAGACCAAGATGAAGTCAAGGGTCCTAGTGAGCAAGTAATAATAGGAAGAAATGAGGGCGATAAGAGTGAGGAGGAAGGAGTATTAACAGAAAGAAGTGGTAAGGAATTAGAAATAGAAAAAGAGGAAAGAAGGAAGGAGAGCCCACGAACCTATCCACCACCACCTTTCCCCCAAAGATTAAAAAAGAGCAAATTAGACCAACAATTTCAGAAATTCTTAGAAATCTTTAAGAAGTTGCAAATTAATATACCCTTCGCCGAAGCATTAGAACAGATGCCGAGTTACGTAAAGTTCATGAAAGACATCTTAAATAAAAAACGGAAGTTTGGCGTGAACGAAACGGTAACCCTTACACATGAATGTAGTGCAATTCTCCAAAGGAGATTGCCACCAAAACTAAAGGACCCCGGAAGCTTCACGATTCCGTGTTCTATTGGGCATCAATTCGAGGGAAAGGCTTTGTGCGATCTAGGGGCGAGCATAAATCTTATGCCACTTTCAATTTATAAGAAGTTAGGATTGGGGGAGATTTCCAAAACATCGCTTACATTACAATTAGCCGATAAATCTCTAACCTTTCCAAAGGGGATTGTAGAAGACGTCTTAGTCAAGGTCGAAAAGTTTATTTTTCCGGCAGATTTTGTGGTATTAGACATGGAGGAAGACAAGGAAGTACCCATTATAGTGGGTAGGCCTTTCTTAGCCACCGGAAAAACTTTGATTGACGTTCACAAGGGTGAGTTAACCATGAGGGTTAACGATGAACAAGTGACTTTTAATGTATTAAAAGCCATGAAATTCCCTCGTTTAGAAGAAGATGACATAGAGGAAGTTAAGAGTATGACCCTTTATGATTACAACTTAAGTGAGAATCTAGAAGAAGATGAAGAGGAGGAGACGGAAGAAGAGAAATCTGATTGTGAGACCGACATTCTAGAGTGCTTTGAAATAAGTGCACGTTCACCGACGTTCATTCGTAAGTCGGAGATTTTAGATATGACAGATAAGACATGTACAAATAAACCTTCCATCATTAGTCCACCCACACTTGAGTTGAAACCATTACCTGAACATCTGGCCTATGCATATCTAGGAGACAATGATACATTACCGGTCATTGTCAACTCAAAATTATCACCAACTCCAAAACCTTGACCATCTCCGTAGGGAGAACTATGACCATCTCCGTAGGGAGAATCCGACCTCTAGGACTTTCATAGCTGTCCTATTTCCCTTGAAGTGTCCTATTTCCCCGGCAACGGCGCCAAAAACTTGATGCACGCAAAATAGAGCTTGAAAACGCAAGTATACGTGTCGTACAAGTAATACAAAGTGA
This sequence comes from Platanthera zijinensis, assembly GCA_039513925.1. NCBI lineage: Eukaryota > Viridiplantae > Streptophyta > Magnoliopsida > Asparagales > Orchidaceae > Platanthera > Platanthera zijinensis. Next base: position 34,431,376 of record CM077082.1, read on the forward strand.
GTGAGATCGTTCCCACGGAGAAGTGATGGGTTTAGCGCTTACAATTACTAGCTACACCGTTTCTATGAATCCAAGTAAAATGGTTAATAGATTTTCTGAAAATAGATTGAAATTTTTTAAATAAATATTAATTCGAATTTAACTAGATCTTAAAGTAACTTCTTAGCAATTAGAGAAAATAGCCTTGCATTTCTGATTTCATATGTATAACATGATGATGATGATAGAATAAATATTTCATTTGGTCTAACTTTGAATTATCTTGCGATGATTTTTAAAGAAGAAATCTTTATCTCTCGATACAAGAAGTCTTAATATCTACGCAACCCTAGTTATCTCTAACTTAGGCGAAACGAAAATATTATGAAGCGCAAAAAATCAAATTCGCTAGCATGAAAAGGAAATCTCTTTCACTTTTCAAAACTCAAGAGATCTTGTGATGCACGCACGTTTCTCCTCTCTCGACTCTTGAAACGCCGTAAAGATAAAGAAATTTTGGTTAATGATTCACACTGCTCATCTCTCGATTCTCGCACTGCGATAAACTAGCCCTTAAATTAATATTACGACGCTCTTCTCTCGATTCTCGCGGCGCAATATAATAAAAAGACATGATCCAACAATTTCACCATAAAAATCACAAGATCAATAAAGATAATCACAAGACAAACTCAAAATCAAAGATGTTCATCATCAAAATACACATACTACTCTCATCATGCAAGACTAGAGAGTTTTAGTTCATGATTGCGGGAAAATAACACAAAACTGAAGAGATCTTACTAAACATCTCGAAAGAAATGCGAATCTTCCCTTCTCCAGTGGCGTGGAAATGTTTCCTTTAGCCCGAATGCCGAGAACTGGACTGGTTTTGCCTTCAGAATTTCTTCCCAGATTTTTCCCTCCTCTCTAATGCCCCAATAAGGAAGAAGATGATCCCCTTTAATGGCTGAAATATTCCTCTTAAAAACTCTCCTTTTTCTCCTCCAAGTGGGCCCCACATCCAGTCATTTTTTAAATGCTGAACGGATGCTAAAAATTAAGATGTAACTCTTGAAAACTTGGTAATTTCGGATTTGAATTTCTTGTAACTGCCAGAAATGTTACGAATATGTTGTAACATTTCTGGTTCTGTCTTTCTGCACAATTTGACCTGCCAGATTTGTTGAGAATATGTTGCAACATTTTTCCCAGATTTTCCACAATGCTTAGCCTTCAATTCTTGACTTAAATTCTCCATGAATCCTATCATAAAAACATATGAAGATGAGAGTAACAACCATTTTAACTTCAAATCATGCGGCAATTGGATTTTTATCTACTTTTCATGTGTAAATATCACATAACATGGCTGAACATGGTTAAAATATGGATGAAAATAACTTCTTTTTGCGAAGTTATCACACCCCCATGCTTGGTTCTTTGCTAGTCCCTAGCAAAGGTAAATTATTGAAAACCATAACATGACAAAGGTTTATGAAAGTGTAATTTCATTTCCTTCTACTCTTTATTATAAGGTAACCAAAATAGCTTCAAGTAATTCTCATTAACTGATGCTAGACTTTCTAATCCATAAGAATTCAAACTTTCATAAATCCATCAGATAGATATACGATAAGGCTCAATTAAGAATTCAAGTGTTATATGTGATGCTCTTAACAATCTGTTTACTTCCCTTACAATTCATTTTCGATAAACTTCGTCACCAATAAGATAGATCAAGAGTAGTCTAAGGCTTTGATATGACCTCTACATGAGTTTGATAGAAATCGATGCCAAATAAAACGACTTGATGAAATTGGGAAAGGTGGGTGGCCATTGATTCTACTTGATTAACTTAGTAGCCTGTCAACTTATGGGGTTTAACTTTTAACAACAATTTTTTTTTTGATATTTTCATAGTTGGGATCATTCCAAGTATGCGTGAACATCCTTGGGCCACATATCACTATGATATATATATATATATATTTTTGATCATAGTTGGGATCATTCTAAGTAGCCGGAGCTAACTTAGGCCACATGTCACTATGATATACAATTTTTTTTTTATATAACACCCATAAGTGGTCAGTCTACTAGCTAAGGAACATAGGGAAATGAATACTCAAGTCTTTAAGCTTAGAAGTAATATGTGATGGCAACAAAGGTAAGGCTTTAAGTGGGAGCAAGGTTAACTACGTACGCTCAATGTATTGGCAACTATCATTGAATTAGAACATACTCGATCTAATCTCATTAGGATCCGAAGTTAATTAAATAAATTAAAAGGGCGTAAACTCTTTTAAGAACTATAGTGCATGAATGTGAGATAGATTTCTTAATCGAGCTTTAACCAATCAGTCTAATTTTAATTTAATAGTCTGACTCATAGGACTGACTCGTCTAACCTTACAATTAATTTGAAAAACTTGAATAGATTTATTATTAATAATAACAAAATTAAGAGCAGTCATTTCTAAAATATACCCCATAAAAGATTTGTCATGCAAGGTATAGAAGGACATGCCCCCATACTTGAACCTTTACTAGTCCCTAGTAAAGAAGTTTTAGCAAATATAATAGTCATGTATGCGATTGCGAACTTCATAAATCAGAAAAGTGGAATAAAAAGAAATTTTAACATGTGCATTGCCAGCATATAAACATGTGTGAAGTGGAACATAAAAAATATAAGATATGACGGGCTGTCCCAACCCACAAAGTAGCAGATTATAATAAAGAGTTCGCATTAAAATAACGAATTTATTTAGTAATAGTTAAAGCTTCAAGGCATGAAAACACATAGCAATAATATATGGAAACAACAATTCAGGAAGAGGAACGGTTCAACTAGAGAATTGATCAACCATAGTGAAACAAGTAACATTTATAGGGATTAGAGCTTGAAAAGAAAACGATAGCAAGCGTCCAGTTCAACAATTTATTAACATACCAAGCATACAGTTCAGTTAAAACAAACATTTCACCACCCCAAGCCAACTTGTTATTAGCATACCACAATGAATCGTAAATGTTACTTAACATTCAGTAATTAGCACACAGTTCAACAAGTTCAACAGTAATAGAACAAATTAGCATTCAGGAATACCAACAAGTTCATCCAGTTTATCAATTTTTACACGAGCCATGTTTAAACAAAATAAAATTCTTCATCAACACTGAAATGTTTCACCACTGACATTGCCCAAAATAACACAAACATTTCACCAGGAATAGAGCAATGCATTTTTCCGAGATTCTGAGTAGTGGAATATCAACCATCCTCCTCTTCGTCGTCAGCGTCATCGACCTCGTCCGAGTCGTCATCGTCCAAAAATTCTTCCATTTCGTTGTCGTCGCCGGATCCCAAGCCTGCATCGTCGTCGACCGGTTCCGCTTGATCACGTGGATCCAACGATGTTGCAGCCTCCTTTCCCTTCGAATCAGAGGGTTTGCGCTCATACCAAGCAGGATTCACCTCGCGGACCGCTATCTTTTCCTCAGGTACGTTCAAATGGCGCAGAATTTCGACTTGATTGTGATGTAAAATGTCTAAATGTGACACTAGATGATGATGTTGCTGACGTTGATATTTGGCAGTGGATTGCAAATATTTAAATATAATCGGCCAATCCGGAGGATTAGGGGAAAGTGGTGGCGGGATTGGAGGTTAAGTGGTTTTGCGCGAAGATGCGGGAGAACTTTGTTTCTTGGCGGATTTGGGGGATGTCTCATCTAAAGATACCTTGATATAGGATGAAATGACGGAGAATGTTATTGGTCGACCTACAATGGTTGTCGTGTCCGTATCGGCGAGAGATACCCCGGCATAACGGCACAACGATGTGATGAGTGTGGGAAACCATAACTGAGTTCCCCCCTCCGTTTTGACCTTTTTTTGGATTTGACTGGAGATTATATGTCCTATATTAATTGGAATCCCTTTTATAATGCTATAAATGATGCAAGCCCTATCAAAGGAGACATGGTTTGGGTGCTTTGTTGGCATAATACTTGAGTTGACGAAGAGAAACCAAACTTTAGCTTCACGAGTAAAAAGGGCGGAATGTAAGACATGTGAAGATTCATGGACCCAAGTGATATTTTTAGTGAGGCTCAATGCGGTGGCGATGTCGAATGGGTTAGTAGTCTTGACAGATTCGAATACATCGCAGTCCCGATTTGTTAAATCAAAGTAGGAGTTTATACCTTCCGCGGAGAAATCGACTTCCCTTCCCCGAATATGAATTTTTCCGTCCATATGGAACTTGGCGTTGGCGTAGAATTCGTACACCCATGGTAGGACTGCTTCAGTACGGGGGTGGCAGAAGGACGACCAGCCGAACTTGTCTATTTGCTTGACATAGGCTTGACTCCAACCACGAACTTCCAATTGAAACCCTCTTTCGTAGATGACGGGCTTTGCCTTCAGCAGTTCGTAGCGAGCCTTAGCTTCTTCATTGATAAATCTTGTGTGCTTATTTGCCACCACCTTCTCTCTACCTTTCTTAGGGGCCATGACTGCGGAGGGGAATGGCTTAGCGCGGGAAAGAGAATGCTCAAATGAGCGAAAGAGAGAAGAAAATCGAGCACGTACCTCTTCCTGAAAGTCGGCGATACAATATGGTGGCCGGCTATTGGAGTTTTCGCCGGAGGATGCTTCAGAGAGGTTGTGAAGGTGGGGTTAGTGTTGTAGTGAGAAAACGGCAAATAATCGAGAGAGAGAGAGAGCAATGTCGAGTTCTTACCACTCTCCGGGGGGTCGGCGATGGATTACGGGTACGCACGGCGGCCGTCGAGAGGTTGCTCCGCCGGCGGATGGTGCAAAGAGGGCGGGGAATGGGGTTAGGGTTTGCTGGAGCGGAGGAAATGGGGGAAGCAGCGGGTTCCAATCCCGGTCAGCGGGTTATCCCGGTCAGCGGGTTCCAAATAAATGTAAATAGCCGGTTGATTTTCTTGTAGTTACCGGCTAAAATGGTCAAAGGAATTAATTCTGCAGGTAGCCGGTCAAATGAACTATCGGACAACCGGTCAACAAAAATTTCTGACCCAAACAGCCGGTAACAAAAAAAAATTCGTCTTTTTAAGAGGAAAAGACAGCACATGAAATGTTACAACATTTCCAAAATGTTACAACATTTCTTTCTGAACTAATTTCGAACTTTTACTAGAGCCAGGCGAAGAGGAAATGTGATTTTAAGAGTTTGAGACTATAAGGTTTCAGTCATGCATCATTTTTTTTTATTGAATCTTTACGAAAAACACAAACAAACAAAATATTAAAAACGAGCTTAACATTAAAATTCGGGGTTGCCTCCCCTAAAGCGCCTTAGTTATTGTCCCGGCTGGACATTCGGCGGCTCGAAAATTTTATTTCAAGTGTATGAACGATATGACTCGTTCATTTTCGTTTCCTAAATAAATCTTAAGACGTCCGCCATTGACCTTAAACTCTGAATGATCCTTTTCATTGATTATAGTAACAACGCCATGAGGGAGCACTTCCTTGACCCGAAACGGGCCCGACCACCTAGACTTTAATTTACCAGGAAAAATCTTTAGCCGTGAATTATATAATAGAACTAGTTTCCCGGGTTGTAAATGTTTTTCCGTAAGATGGCGGTCATGCCACATTTTAGTACGGTCCTTATAAACCCTTGCACTTTCATATGATTGCGTCCGGATCTCCTCCAATTCATTTAACTGTAGTAGTCTAGATTTTCCCGCTTCTTGAAAGTCAAAATTGATTTTCTTAATGGCCCAATATGCCCGATATTCCAACTCTAATGGTAAGTGACAAGCCTTGCCGTAAACTAAGCGATACGGGGTAACACCAATCGGGGTCTTGAAAGCGGTTCTATATGCCCATAAGGCATCGTTAAGCTTTTGAGACCAATCTTTGCAATTTACACTAACCGTTTTAGCCAAGATTTTCTTGATCTCTCTATTAGATACTTCCGCTAATCCATTTGTTTGAGGGTGGTATGCCAATGCTACCTTATGCCTAACCCCGTACTTTTTCAATAATGCAGCAAATTGGTGATTACAAAAGTGACTTCCCCCGTCACTTATAATAGCTTTGGGTGTCCCAAATCGACTAAATATGAAGTTTTTCAGGAAGTATAACACCACTTTTGCATCATTTTTGGTCGTGGCTATGGCTTCGACCCATTTCGATACATAGTCTACGGCTAAGAGGATAAACAAATTACCATTCGAATTAACGAATGGTCCCATAAAATCTATACCCCAGACATCAAAAAGCTCAACTTCTAGAATTGGATTCATAGGCATAGCTTCATTCTTCTTAATATTTTCTTCCTTTTGACATCGATCACACCTTTTCACATGTTCTCTAGAATCATGAAATAATGTAGGCCAATAGAATCCGGCCTCTAGGACTTTCATAGCTGTCCTATTTCCCTTGAAGTGTCCTCCGTAGGGAGAACTATGACCATCTCCTAGATACATCTCCTAGATATGTCAAGGTTTTACTAGAGAATTGGATACATCTCCTCATAAAGGGATCATCTTCTTCTCGGGGTCTCCTCTCCAAAACCAACTCCAACCACCGAGTGAGCCTACAGACCTGCCAGCTCAATGGTAGCCTGGACAGCGGGTCTTCTCAGAGTCTCCCCTCCAAAACCAACTCCAACCACCGAGTGAGCCTACAGACCTGCCAGCTCGATGGTAGCCTGGACAACGGGTCTTCTCGGGGTCTCCTCTCCAAAGCCAACTCCAACCACCGAGTGAGCCTATAGACCTGCCAGCTCGATGGTAGCCTGGACAGCGGGTCTTCTCGGGGTCTCCTCTCCAAAACCAACTCCAACCATCGAGTGAGCCTACAGACCTGCCAGCTCGATGGTAGCCTGGACAGCGGGTCTTCTCAGGGTCTCCTCTCCCAAATAAAATCTTCTTGCTTTGAGAAGACAGCTACTTGAAATTGCATGGCAGTACCAGAAGGCCTTGCCAGGTTTGCTAATATTGGAAAGTGAGAGAGAAAAACAAAGAAACTATATCTCATTCAGAATAGATAATGATCATAAACAGAAGTATTATGGATAGAATCGCTTTAGATCGTCGCCGCTTCGGGCGCGATCGAGGGACGTCCCGTCTACATCTTGGAGGTGATACCCTCCTGATTTCAAGACTTCTTTTACAATAAAAGGACCTTCCCAGTTGGGGTTGAGCTTCCCTACCGAAGCCCCTCTTCCTGCTGCATCCACTTTCTTGAGGACCAAGTCTCCCTTCTCAAACTGCTTGACCCTGACGTGCTTATCAAAATATCTTGACATCCGGCGCTTGACCTCCTCCTATCGGATAGATGCCAGCTCTCTAAGCTCCTCCACCAAGTCAAGGGAGAGCCTTTGCTCTTCCCCATTATCAACCAGCCACTCCTCATCTCCCCTCCTTGTCGCAGTTACCCTAGGTGACTCAACCTCGAACTCAACAGGTATGATGGCCTCAGAGCCATGGGAAAGTTTGAATGGCGTCTCTCCCGTGGCGGAATTTGGCGTGGTCCTCAAGGCCCAGAGGACGGAGGGGAGTTGCTCCACCCAACTTCCCCTCAAGTTTTCTACCTTTTTCTTCAAGAGATTCACGATGACCTTATTCGCGGCTTCCACCTGCCCATTGCTTTGAGGATAATGCACTGAAGTAAATCGAAGGTCTATACCTAGTCCCACGCAGAAATCCACGAACTCTATGCTGGCAAACTGCGGTCCGTTATCTGTGATAATGGCCAAAGGGAGCCCATGCCTACAGATGATCTCTCCCCATACGAAGCTTTTGACCACCTGAGACGTCACCTTTGCCAATGCCTTCACCTCCAGCCATTTTGAGAAATAGTCTACCATGACCAGCAGAAACCTCCTCTGGCCACTGGCTTGAGGGAATGGACCCACCAGATCTAGCCCCCATATGGCGAAGGGCCATGGGGCTGTAATCGTGCGCAACCTTTGGGCCGGGAGGAGCTGAAGAGGAGCAAATTCCTGGCACTGCCTGCACTTCCTTGCAAATTCCTCGGCATCCCTCCTAAGGGTGGGCCAGAAATAGCCCTGCCTCAACACCCTTCCCTCCAAGGTCCGACTCCCGGAATGGCTACCGCACTCTCCAGAGTGAATTTCTTCCAGCACCCTTGCGACCTCCTTCTCGGATACGCATCGAGCCAACAGACCTGACAACGTCTTACGATATAAGATCCCTTCTTTCAGCAGGTAGTACGCCGACTTGTACCTGACTTGTTTCTTCTCGAGTTCTCCCTCAGGCAGACGTCCCGTCGTCAAGTAGGTGGTAAATGGATCCATCCAGGATCCCTGCTGATCTACTTCCATCAGTTCTCCTTCTTCGATGGAGGGCCTAAAGAGCTCCGTCATGGTTCCTTCGGCCCGAGGACCGTGCTTGGCGAGCAGGTCTGCCCGAGTATTTTCCTCTCTTGGGACGTGTTGGACTGAGAAACTACGAAACTGACCAATGATCCTCTTTACCTTTGTTAAGTACAACTGGAGGGTGGGTTCTCTTACCTCAAATTCCCCTTCTATATGCCCTGCCACTATCATAGAATCCGTGGAGACCTTGATATCTTGTATACCGAGCTCACAAGCCAACCTCAGCCCTGCTATAATGGCCTCGTACTCCGCTTGATTGTTGGTGAGGGCGAAATGAACCTTCAGGGCCTGTTCGATCCGTGTTCCTTCAGGACTTACCAAAACCATCCCTCCTCCAAAAGAATTCTTTCCCGAGGCCCCATCTACCAGCATCTCCCAAGCTACTACGGGAGACGTCTCGGCCTCCTTGACCTCCACCGTGTAATCTACCAAGAAATCTGCTACAGCTTGCGCCTTGATAGCCAACCGAGGAATATAAGAAAGGTCAAACTCACTGAGTTCTATCGACCATTTAGCTAATCTCCCTGAGTGCTCCACCCCTTCCAAAATGCGGTGGAGAGGGTGGTCCGTCACGATCTGGATGGAATGGGCCTGAAAATATGGCCTGAGCTTTCGGGCTGAGATAACGAGGGCAAAGGCTAGCTTCTCTAGGATAGGGTACTTTAGTTCTGCCTTTTTGAGGACTCTACATACATAGTAAATCGGGAATTGCTTTTTACCTTCTTCTCGCACGAGGACCGAACTCACTGCTCCTGCTCCTACCCCTAGGTACAAGAATAGAATCTCTCCTTCTCTCGGACCTTGGAGTAGCGGTGCCTTGGTGAGCTGCTGCTTCAAGGCTAGAAAAGCATTCTCGCACTCGGAGGTCCACTCGAATTTCTTTCCCCCCCTCAATGTTCGAAAGAAAGGTGAGCACCTCTCTCCTGCTCTGGAAAGAAACCTACTGAGCCCCGCCAACTTGCCGGTAAGACGCTGGACCTCTTTGGTATTCGTTAGAGACTCCAGTTCTAGGATAGCCCTTACCTTATCCGGGTTAGGCTCTACCCCTGATGGGGTGAGGAGATGTCCTAAGAACTTTCCCCTACTGGCCCCGAATACGCACTTCAACGGATTGAGCCTCATCTTGTACTTCCTTACCGTTGCAAACGTTTCTTCAAGATCCGCAATATGAGACTTGAGATCTTGGCTCTTGATCATTAAGTCGTCCACGTAGACTTCGAGGTTCCGTCCCTTTTGCTCTCGGAAGATTCGGTCCATCATTCGTTGGTAGGTCGCCCCCGCATTCTTCAACCCAAAAGGCATCATGTTATAGCTGAAGCATCCATCCTCGGTGATAAAGGTGACATCCTTGATGTCCGGAGGGTGCATGCGTATTTGATGATATCCTGAAAAGGCATCTAAAAAACTCATTAGTGAAAAACCGACGGCTGAATCAACCAGCGCGTCGATTCGAGACAGAGGGTAACAATCCTTGGGACATGCTTTATTCAAAAGAGAGAAGTCGATACACATTCTCCACTTTCCTTCCCCCTTCTTTACCATTACAACATTGCTCACCCACCCCGGATACTTGTTTGCTGATATGAATCCTGCCTGGAGCAGCTTTTCCACCTCCTCCCTGATAGGCTTGGCCATCCTGGAAGCGATGGCCCTTTTCTTCTGCTGGATGGGACAAACCTTGGGGTCAAGGTTGAGACGATGGCATGCCACATCTGCGTCAATCCCTGGCATGTCAGCCGCGCTCCAAACAAAGATATCAATGTTTTCCTGCACGCATTTTCGGATCTCCTCCTGGTCCTCAAGGCCAAGCTCTCCGCTGATTTTGATCTTTTCTTTTCTTCCTTCTTTTGTTAAGATGTCCACCTCCTGTAGCTCGACTGCAGCCCTCAGCCTCGAGGGCTCTTCTTCTTCCTCCTGATCTTTCGGAATCTCCTCTTCCTTCCCCAGCCCCTCCTCCTGGCTTCCGAGCTCTTGCTCTCCACCCTCTTTTTCCTCCACTGCCATGTCTACTCTCTCTACGAACCTCTCCTCCACTTTCACAGGGCCTCCTCCCAGCACTGACTCTTCCATCTCTCCTATCTTTCTTTTCCTCCTTCTCACTTCTTTCCCTTCTCCTCCGACCCTTAACTCCCCTGCCATTACTGGCTCCTCCGCAATGCCACCTCCCAACTCCTCAACTCTACTCTCCTCCTGCTCCTCCCGCTCCAGTCTTCTCTCTAACTCCTCTGCATCCCCCCTCCAAGAGATAGTGTTTACTGCCGTCACGTAACACTCCCGGGCCGCCTTGGGATCTCCCCTTACCCTGATCAGGGTCCCTCCTGAATTGAGTTTCAAACATTGATGAAAAGATGATGGTACACATCTAAAGGCACTAATCAAGGGGCGGCCGAAGATGGCGTTGTAACTGCTGGGAGCGTCCACTATCACAAAACGGTAGTTCCTGGACAGCCCTCCCAGAGTTACCTGGAGACCGACTCCCCCATCTACTTCTTTCCTTTCTCCTGAGAATCCGAACAGCGGTCCGTCCGCTGCTAACACCCTCCTGGCTTCTACCCTCATCTCATTAAATGCCTTTTTGAAGATAACATTAACCGAGCTCCCATTGTCCACCAAGATCCTCAATACCGTGAAACTCTCGATCCCCCATCTACTCTCGATAGCCGCAGAATGGATCTTCGTGATCTGGCAAGTCCTTCCTGGAGAAGGTGATCTTCTCGTCCGGGGGCGGGGCTTGCGACGTCGAGGCGACACCTCGACGGTACATTGTATGAAGGCTGGCCTTTCGGGTAGCCTCGATTCCTACCCCGCCATGAATCACCCCGATCCCCCTCTATCTCCCACATCTGACCGATCTACACATTTATCCTCCTCCCCCACTCCGGTCATCTCTACTATCCGCGCTGGTGGCTGCTGCTCTCCCGCTCCTATTCTCCCCTTCAGCTCTAGAAATTCTGGACAAGTAGTTGTCGCGTGACCTTCCTCCTCATGGAAGTCACAGAATGGCATAGCTACTTCCCCCTCCTGCCTCCCTTCTTGGTGATTCCTTCTTCTCCCTGCTCCTGCTCCTCCCCTTCCTCGCTCTCTTCCTCTTCCTCTTCCCCGACCTATATCCATAGCCTGTTGAGGCGGGGGTGGGAGTGGTCTAGGTCCATGTCTCCACCCCAGTTGTGGTAACCTTCCTGCTCCTCCCTGGTAGTAGTTCCTTCCCCCTGGGGGAAGACCTCTCCATTGCCCTTGAACAGGGCCTTCCGGTTGCTTCCAACCCAACTCCTGATGTGCCGGCCCCCTTGGCTCCTCCCTTCTCCTCCCTTCCTGCTGCCTCGCTCCTCCTGGTTCTATGGACTCTACCTCCGTAAACCTTGCTAGTTTCTTGGCAAAAGCCGGGTTTGCTGCCTCCATCGCTATCTCCTTGGCTGCCCTCTCCATCAACCCTTCAAATGATAAGGGTGCCTTCCTGGTGAGGCTCATTTTGAAGAACCCTTCCCTGAGACCCACAGTAAAGGCCATTTGGAGAGCAAATCCCGACACCTCCTGAATGTCCAGGATTTACTCTTGGAAGCGATCCACGTACTGGGCTAAAGGCTCGTCTGCCTTCTGCTTGATCAGGAAGATGGACTCCGGGTTTTTCTTCCTCTTCTTCGAGGTCGAGAAGCGCAGCTGGAAGCTCCTACTCAAGTCTTCAAAACCATATATTGACCCTGCCGGGAGTTGATGAAACCAGTCCCGGGCCTTGTCCTTCAAGGTGATCGCGAAAAGGCGGCACTTGAATGCATCTGTCATCGGCCTGATGGAGACCGCATCTTCGAACCATTGCAAGTGTTGGAGGGGATTATCCTTCCCCACATAATAAACCATCTCAGGCTCGCGGAACCCCTCCGGGACGGGAGCCGAAAGAACCAGCTCGCAAAAGGGGGACCCTCTCGCCAGGGGTCTCGCCGTCTCCACTCGCGCGACGAGATCCATTAGCGAGATGGCACTCGCCGGGCTGGGGAACAACTCCCTTCCTGCCAGATCTCGCCCGTTTCCTTCCACCACCTTCTCCTTTCCAGGCCGCCCCCTGGCGCATCCTCGCCCACCCTTGCCGAGACGGCTCCTTCCGGAGGCGAGAGGCCCGACCCCTGAGGTAGAGGGGTCACACACTCGCCTCGCTGCGAGATCTGTTGCAACATCCCCATGATGCCCCCGATGGACGCCATGAATTCTTCTCTCCCAACATATCCTCCTGGGTTCTGGGACCCGCCCTCATCTCCCCCTCCCTCATCTCCTCCCCCCAGATCTCCTGCCATGAGATGATCCAAAGTTCTTCGACGCAGGCTGCGATCCACGCTAACCGCACCAAAAATGTTGAAACCAGCAGAACTAGTTTCTCCTAAAAGCTCGGATCTAAGGTTGCAGCTCACGCTTACTTTCTTTGAACCACGCTCCCAACAGGACACCTAAAGGAACAGACCGGGGGCTTCAGCTCGGAGGTCCCACCGCTTACCCGGAAGAACTGAAAATTCTTCCCCTCCCTAGCCAGTGCTGAGCTAGGTGTCTGAGTAAGAGGGAAAAAGAAGGTTCCACACACCCCTTTCTCAGACACCTTACCGGTCTATTTATAGGCCTCAGGATTCAAACTGCAAATAACCAAATCAAGCACCTGTGAAATTACCTGAATACCCTGGGCTGGGTCTGCCAACAGCCAAACTCCGCTGTTCTGAAGGGCTATGAGCAGACCACCAAGGATAAAAGAGTAAAAAAGGCTAAAAAGGATGAACCGTTTGCCAACTGAACCGGTTCCCACCCATTTGCTGAACCGGCCTTATCTCTTTCTGTCGAACCGGTGCTTGGCGAGAGGACCACCTCGCGGCTGAAAGCACCACCTCGCAGGCGAGACCCTCCCTCACCATATAGAAAATCTTCCCTTGACCCCTACCTGTCAGGCGAAAGGACTCAACTTTGGCTCCTCCTGCCTAGCGCGAGTGAACCCACCTTTGGGCTCCTCTCGCCTATCGCGGGCGGACCCAGCTTCGGGCTCCACTCGCCTAGCGCGAGTGGACCCACCTTTGGGCCCCTCTCGCCTAGGGCGAGTGGACCCACCTTTAGGCCCCTCTCGCTTAGTGCGAGTGGTCTTTGCTTTGGGCCCCTCTCGCCTAGGGCCCTGTCTCCTCTTGAGGATTCTTCTAATCCCCTCTCTGCTGAGTTCCCTCCTGTGAGCCCGAGGTTGTACACACTTGGTGAAGATAAAAAATTTGATCAGTTCGATATCTAAATTTTATTTATTAATTGCAGACTGATTTCACTTGACGAAGATGATGAACAACAAAGGGGATTCTTTCAAAATCTTCAAAATTTTGAATTCAAGATTTTTTTGAGGAATTACATCTTTTATATATGTCTTGAGTTACATCTTTTTTGTAATGTCAGCTAGTTTAATATGTTATATATGTTCTACTAATGTAATATTAGTTGTTTGCTTATTAAAAAAGGATTTTTTAATATTTTTACATTTGTTAGCTTATAATAATTTTGTCTACATATAATAATTTTTAAATTAATATGATTTATATATAATAATGATTTGTATAAAGTCAAAATTGGTCTACTTATAACAATGCCCTAAATTTTAATTTTCTTAATTAGTACATATAGGAATATTAAACATAACATATCAGAAGCTTTACCATATTTGATTCAATGCCCATTAATTTTGTCTTCCTTGCATGTTCCAAGGTAGGCGTCCGATTAGATCACAACTGTCAATGCGCTAGATCTCTTGATCTGTGCGCTTCATAATAGTAAAAATGATATACCTTTTATAATATAGATTATGAAATCTAAATGAGGAAAGTCATGTGGGAGAAAATTTTGGTGAAAAATTAGGGTGTGGTAGCATTTATAATATATAGTCGCGGTTGTAAATGCAACCATAAATTTCCATTTGTAGCTTTTTTGGAACCGCGACAAAATAACTGATACTGTAGGTATGATATGTTATATTAGCGTTTATTTATCTACAGTTGTGGTTATAAACGCTATCATAAATATCTTTTAGTAGTGTTTATATAACCGCTACAAATTAAACGCTACGATATGCATGATATGGTGTAGTGATCCTTCTTAAAATCAAAAATTGATCTTGATGCAATTCCTATGTTAGGGCATCGACAAGCTGGTCTTCAGTCTTGCAGTGCTCCAACTGAACTTTGTCATTCTCCATCTTCTCTCGGATGAAATGGTAGCGCAATGCAATGCACTTGATGCAATTGTGAAAGGCTGAATTTTTTGCAAGGATATCAAACATATTATCACATCTTAGTGTTATAGCTTGCCTAGGCTATATAGCATCGCAAGTTAAATTTGCGAATGCCAATATTCCCCTTCCGTCGAGGATAGCGCGATGGTCTGCTGTTTGTATAAAGAAAACGAAACATAATTAGTGTCATAGAGGAAAATATATCCTCGTGTACTTTTTCTTTCCTTTGAATCTCCTCCCCAATCTGAGTCACAAAAGCCAGAGAGAGCGGGAGATTTAGTAGAGGTATAAAATAAGCCTTAATTAGAGGTGTACAACCCATATTCAGTGAGCGGAAAGGTCTTACTTCAGCTCGATGGGCGAGTCTAGGTACGCCAGCCAGACTCTCCACTGAGTAAAGCGATACAGGAGAGTTTGAGCAGAACAATTGGACTTGTCACCTAGTACCCGAGGTGAATCCGGGACGGTCTAATCCACAGAATCACCTAGGTCAGCTTGTGGAAAACTTTTGAAGGGAGAGATCTAACCACAAAGCATCTAGGTCTGAGAATTTCATTTTAGTTAAGACAGAGGCCGCTACCCATAGACCAATATACCCCAAGGATGTTTTGCTTATAAATAGGACCACATGGCGCCTTAAGAGAGAGGGAGACCTGTCACCCAGAAATATCTCCTTCTAAGACTTTTTCTCCTTGTCGTCTGAGATACCATGTGCTTAGCTATTGATTTGAGGGGGGGGGGGAGAACTTTCTGGTGTATTGTTGAACCTCTTCATTACAGCTCACATGTATGTTTCAATCCAATTTTCTATCAGTAAGGGTTAGTTCTAGGCTTGTAATGCCTTTGGAGTCCGATGTGGGTCAAGTAACTCAAGTTACTCCATCTTGGTCTGAACTCAGTTGAAGTTGTATCCAAGTTTCTATAATTTTGATACAGTGAGCGTGAACTATAGATTGTAAAGAAATTCTCACACGACAACCCATGATTGAACTTGGAGAGCATGGAACTAACCACGGTAATTTGCATCCATCAAGCGAGTTCATAACTCGGAGCTACTTTGCGAAGTTCAAAAAGTCAACGAAGGAAATTTAGCGAGCCATGCTTGTGCTTTGTCGACGAAGTGGTGTAGCCTTCGCATCCGCTACTAATCATCTTGTCGGGCTAAGGGGACCGCAAAGATGGCCCGATAAAGAAGTTGCTACTGATGAAGAGGATCACACTCTACATGCGCGAGTTCTCTTCACAAGCCCGCTAGGAACTCGCTACTCAGAAAGCAAGTTCTTCTAGCTCACCAGGTCGGACCGGCGAGCCCTTTCTGTGAGTTAATTCTATCTTCCCTAGTGCCATAGGGGTTTAGAGATCCTGCAATGAACTATTACTCGAGGAAATATAGTCTCGTTCAGTATTTGTAGTGGTTAAAGAACGTTGTCTGGATTTGGCAGATGGAGAATGTCTTTAAGTCTAGGTTGTTCACCATCTCCTTCAATGAGAAAACCAAGCACTGGTTCCACCAGCTGCCATCGAGTTTGATCTATATCTTTAAGGACCTACACATAGGATTTTTTTGCACTTTGCAACAATGAAGAAAAGGATAAAGGGGTCAGAGACTCTTTTTCTTGTCAAGAAAGGACCTCAAGAGTCATTGGGTGCTTACGTCGACCGCTTTCAATAGGGATATGAAGTAGTCTGCCAAAAGGTGCCAAATGTGCCAATTCTATGTCCCACTTCAACTGTAGCAACCCCAACAATTTCGGTCGATTACGACCATGCAGCCGTTCACAATTTGGGGAATGGACTTCATAAGACCATTCCATCAGGCAAGTGGGCATATGAAGTTATTTTTGGTGATGATTGACTATTTCTCCAAGTGGATAGAGGTGAAAGTAATGGCAAAGACAACCTCACAAGTGGTGGAAAACTTTATTTGGGGAGAGAACGTCTGCAGATTTAGATTACCTCTTGTCATCATTACAGACAACGAGTCATAGTTCGTCAGCTTGGAGCTCATGAACTTCTGCAGCCAATTGGGGATCAATCTACACTTCACATTCAATTCGTTCACCACCCTAGAAGTGGTGGTCAGGTGGAAGCGAACGACAAGTTCATCAACTACTGAAGAAAAAGTCGGAGTACTTGAAGGAAAATTGGTGGAGCATCTTCCCATAATTTTGTGGGTCTTGAGGACAACTCACAGTTCGAGTACCAGTGACGATGAGTGGAGGTTAGAGAATGAGAAAGTGCAATATCTTTCGTTATACTTCATCGAGGAGCTTTGTGATCCGGCGACGAATCGCCAAGAAGAGGTCAAGCTCATAATGGATAGATACTTCCACAAACACGTCAAGGTCAAGCAATTCGAGAAGGGAGTCATATTCCTCAAGAAGGTGGATGTCATGGGAAGGTCAGTCGTGGTCGAAAAACTCTATCTAAACTGGGACGGTATCTTCATGATCCTAGAAGAAATGAAGACCGGAGAGTATCAGCTACAAACTCCGATGGGGAGTCACTCGTAAACACCTAGAGTACAGAGAACCTAAATCGCTTCTATCCTCAATCATGTCATAAAATTTTTTGAAGTTGCCCCATGCATGGTTGAATTTTGTTCTTTATAATTATCATGATGTTTGTTCATTTTGATGTTAAGTGAAATGGAATGATGTCACGCGAGGGTCGAGCCTTCAAAGTGGTAGTATGATGAAAATCTTGAGAATGTTGTTGTCGTAGACCAGACCTCTACATTAGTGGAAGAGCTCGACTCCTCCATAGCACGTTGGCTACTTCCCCCTCGAGTATGAAGGCCTCGAGAGTGTTGTTGTCGTAGACCCAGCCTCTACCGGATTGGAAGTGCTCAGCTCCCCTTCTACACACTTGCTACTCCCCCCCCCCCCCGGATTGGAAGTGCTCAGCTCCCCTTCTACACACTTGCTACTCCCCCCCCCCCCCCGAGAGAGTGTTGTTGTCATAGACCAGAACTCGGCACGAGTGGAAGAGCTCAGCTCCCCTACAGTACGCTTGCAACTTGCCCCCACGAGTATGATGAAGACTTGAAAAGTGTTGTTGTTGTATATTGTGCCTCTACACGAGCGGATGAGCTCAGATCCCCTATGACATGCTGGCTACTTTCCCCCTTGAATATGATGATCTCAAAAGTATTCTTGTTGTAGAACAGACCTCTACACGAGTGGAAGAGCTCATCTCCTCTCTGAGTCTATAGTACGCTGGCTACTTGCCCCCTTCGTACGTGTGGCGGTAACTGAATGGCAACCCGGATAATAATCATGTTGATTGAGGAGCTGAATGGAGCAGGAAATTGAATTCTGGCAGGATCAGTATTTCGCTTATCGTGACGTGACAACCTTATCATGTTGCAATAGATTATTGTCTAAAATATGAAAATGATGCATCCCTTTTTGATCAATAGGAGTGGGAAATAACTTTTCTAAGGGATACCGCAAGGCAGTAGGTTCTACCATCAACGGTAGCAAACAGACTCTATTAATTTTAGGTGTCGCTCGGTCTCTCGCTCGTGTAACTCTGAATGTACTTTTATGGAGCCCCATCCAAGACGTCCAGAACCACCCCTTATTACTTTTGAAGAGTAAAAGGAGAATTTGAAGGCAGAGTTCATCAACGCTTATTCTTCATGAAGCACGAACATGACAACAACACTGATCATTTTTGTGCCTACGCCTTTGGATTTCCTATAGGAGTTTTTACTATAGAAAATTCATTTCTTATATCTCTTGTAATCTCGTTTCTTTTGGTGACTCTTTTTGTGACTTTAGAGAAATTGGCACGTATGATGGCGACTAGGTCCGGGTCCGACTTAGAGAAGAAGAATTCTCCTTGTAAGTTAGACGACTAGACTTAGGAAATACTTCTAGGGGTGACTTGAGGCCTATCTAGAGAGATCTTCTTCTCTAGATACACGCCAATTTCTTGAGAAAAGTCGTTATAGAAAACCAAAAGTTAATTTCTAGATGCCGTTTTAATTTTTAGCGCTATAGAAATCATAATTTTGAAATCATTCTTATTGAAATAAAATCATATAATTGAGTATTTCTCATTATTAAATTATTTTTTCTAAATTTTAATATGAGTCAAAATGAATATTTTTGTTAATGAAATCAATTTATAACCCCTCTAAAGGCTATGCGAAAATAAGAATAAAATTAAAGGAAAAAAATAATGCAAAATTTAAAGAGGATAACTGGATAACATGCCCAACTTCCTCAGCGAGAAAACAAACTAAAATACGAAATTTATTGTGATTCGTTCTCTCATAAAATACGAAATTTGTAACGTGAATTGCCAGCTAACTGTTGCAAAATATGAGCATGCATGGATCCTTGGCATGTTTCTCAACTTAATACAAGCACACAACAACAAAAAAAGTGATTTAATGCAAATACAGAGTTTCCTAATAATGAAATTTAAATCCTCGAATTTTTTTCAAAAGTAAAAAAATTAATTTAAACTGAAAATTTTCAATTAATTTTAGATTAATTAATATTATTTAATAAATACTAATGTATGTTTTTGAGAGAATTGTCGCGCATCTGGTGTAGTGGTATCATAGTACCCTCCCACGGTACTGACCAGGGTTCGATTCCCTGGATGCGCATTTTAATTTTTTTATTATTATTTCAGTAATAATTATGTTTTTTTTACATGTTCTTAATAAAAAAAGTTGATGAATCTTTTAAGGGCGTAAGTTGATGAATCTTTTAAGGGCGTCTAAGGCTCCGTTTGGAGGGAATGAATCTTTTAAGGGCATCTAAGGCTCCGTTTGGAGGGACTTATTGTCACTGGTCAAGCGGTTACTACCGTCCAAATATAATGGCATCCAAACTAATATTACCCCTCATAATTAAAAAATCTGCTCACAAATTTCTATGCATACCGCAAAAATAAGCGACGAGCGAAGTATAACACTTAGGGGTTTGCGAATGGCGGAAGTACTATCGCGTCAGGATATTATCGTGATCGGGATGACGTCCTGTGGGGCATGGGGGCCCCCGTGCACTATCGCGATTAAGCTACTGCCGCAGTTACCTGTAGGAACGGAGCCCCTTGCCTCTCACTCGTAGTTTAATAATAACAAAAAGTTCATCTCATCATGTCAATCACAGAGAGCATTAGAAAAATTAATGATCCAATATAGTGCATGTATGTTTATTAATCAATATGTAGCTCAATTTTAAAATTAATGAAAATACAATCTCGTCGGTTTGATTAGGCGGTGGTGGGAGCAGCCGGCGGCTGGAAAGAGAGTATTGGGATCGGAGGGGGAGGTGGGGATCGAAACAGAGCGGTGGGGGGTCATTTCCTCTGTTCGGCGGGAGAAAACGGAGCCGGCGATCCGTTTGTTTTGCCGCCCTGCGACAGTATTTCCTCCAAACGCCGTCTCTAAACGCCTAACCAAATGAAGCCTTAAAGCTCATGCCCTCGAGCTGGTCAAATTTCAGTTAGAAATAGACTTAGGGTGATTGCTTCCTACTATCAATATTAAATTAGATTAATTATTAAACTAGAATAAACAATAGACACATGAATAAAACCCAATTCATACACTCTGTAAATGATGTATGCATGTATGACTGATATCAAGTCAAGTTCGAGCGATTTGAGTTTGGTTCGAAATCGAATTTTTTTAGTCGAACTCGTCTTAGATTTATAATTTTAAATTTCTAGTTGACTCAAAATTATATTTGATAACATTTAAATTTAGAAAATGAAACATTGAAAAAGCCTTCACTCTTTTTTCTAAGTTAAATTTATTGTTTTTAATTTAAAAATAATAATATATTTGTTGTGGTCAACTCAACGCTCCAGGTAGATCAAATTAAACAAAACTGTCTTAGCCCGTGAAGCGGTCGAGAGCGCAAACAGTCACATAATAAATAAGGAAGTACACAAGACGATTTTAACGTGAAAAACACATCAACTGGGTAAAAAATCACGTGACTAGTTCGATGCCAGTCAAACTTCACTATTGGCAGCGGTTTACAGATTGTCAGTGAAATTGATGGTGACGGACAGATCCTCGTTACAATTAGGAGATGAGTGAGAATCTTGATGTGTTTGCTGGACGACAGACCGTCTCACACAAATCTTTGTTCCTACAACTTTCTAGTGGAGGCGAGCATTATTAGTTGCGGCGTGTGCGGCCAGCCAAATGCGGTCGGCCAAAAGTTCGGGCGAGGCCGGCCGCAGCTTGCTTCGCCTGCCTCTCTAAGTGGTCGTTGCCCTACGAAGAGTGGTCGCGAGTCGCGGCCGTGGTAGCCCGCCACGGCGCGCGGCCGCCTCTAGCGATCGTACCCGTGCGACTGTGAGGGAAGCCACGCTGTTGGCTGGGAAGGTCGGCGACGGTGCCGGCCGCGCTTTGCGGTTGGGGGTTTGCGGTCGCAAGGTGCGGCCACGATCGGTCGGAGGTCCCTCGCCCTGAGGGGGTTGGCCACCAGGAAGCGGAGGCGGTCGACCGTTGCAGCTGGTGATAATCGTTGTTGAAGGCGGGTTATCAAGGGTTGCAGATTCGAAATCTTGCGTCAACAACCTACTGTTGCTGAGAAACATGCACAGCGCATCTGTTGGAACCCTAGTTTGGATTTCAGTAAGGATCACTATTAGGGTTTATTAGATTGACCCAAAATGTATAGTCATGGGTCATAGGATTCTCCAGATATGCCTCAAAAGTATTTCAGAAGAAGTGAAGGCAGAATTCTTTGAACGAAGAATTCTCTGAATGCAGATTCTTTGAACGAAGAATTCTCTGAACGAAGAACGCAGAATGCAGAAGCTTTAAAATAAAGTTTGGCGATTTCCTGTGCAGTTTTTCAGAAAGTTTTATTTACAGCTGGCAAAATTTATTAAGGCTTAATTGCAGACATTTATAGCTATCAGAATTAATGCTATATATTCTTAAGAATATAACCGTTTGGACGCTGCATTACTTATGAATTAAATCAGAGATTAAATGTCAACTGATTCCCAAAGAAATTACCATTCTCGGGAATAGGCTGTAGCCATTTCAAGACAAGAATTCAAATGTTTGAATTAGTTCAAGGGATATATATATATATATATATATATATACAGAACATTGTAGAAAAGAATATATATCATAAAGTGACAAAAAAAAGAAAAACAGAGATTGAAAGAAAAATATACAGATCAACTTATCTTCTTCATCTTCTCCAAGGCTTTCAAGAGACAAGAAATACATATCAGTCTAGAAGCCTGCTGCAGAGCAACATCAAAGTTGAAAGCCTACTCACCCTTAGCAAAGCTTCCACTCCTGAACCATTCAAGATCTCAGGGGGAGCTTTGACAACATCACATAATCCACATAGTCTTCTCATTTTGACTTGAGAAAAGAAGACTTCCATCAATCTCTCATCCCCACCTCTGTACAAGGTTTTAATTCCCTTCAAAATTATTCTGGTTGTAAGTCTCTTTCCAAAAGACTTGGGTTGGTTTTTGAGCACCTGATCAAAAGCTCATTGGTGGCAGTCACCTGATCAAAAGCTGTAGTGGATTCCTACCAAGGGTGGTAGAAGAGTTGATGTACCCAGGTTGAGGAACCACTATAAATTTTCTCGTGTCGTCTGGATTGCTTGCTTTCTTTCTTTTTATTTGTGCTGTGACTTTTTATTTCTTAACTCTAATTTAGAATAAATTAAGATCTATCCATTTCTTTCAATTGGTATCAGAGGAGATTCCTTTGGTTGTACATGCTAACACCTGAACCAAAACGATCTGATAGATCTTATTTTTCTTAAGAGTTTTTCATGGCACAAAATGAAGAATGTTCAAGCACTGGACCTCTTAAGTGTAATCTGGATAAGCTTGCACTATGGAAGGCAAGGATTAGGATTTTTATGAACTTTATTGATGAAGCCATTTTCAATTCTATTTTGGCAGGTCCTTATCAACGATTGGAAACAACAAACATGAATGCTATTTCATCACCTCAATGGACAGAAGCCCAAAAATTGATAAAGATTGCTAATGCAAGAGCAATGGACATCCTTGCTCAATCAATGTCTGATAACATTTTTGAAGGAGTTGCTGAATGTACTTCAGCAAAAGACATCTGGGACTCCCTCACAGTAATGACTGCTGGATCAGCAAAAGAAAAAAATATTAAATGCTAAATCTCGGAGTGACTCTGAAGCTTCATCATGTGCAACTGAAGATGAAGAAGAGTCAAGA
Source organism: Platanthera zijinensis (assembly GCA_039513925.1). Classification (NCBI taxonomy): domain Eukaryota; kingdom Viridiplantae; phylum Streptophyta; class Magnoliopsida; order Asparagales; family Orchidaceae; genus Platanthera; species Platanthera zijinensis. The sequence continues at coordinate 34,454,194 of CM077082.1, forward strand.
GCAAGAGAGTTTTGCCTAATGACAATAAATGCTTCATGCAGCAGACATGATGAAGAATCAGAATGTAAATCAGAAGAGGATCGGGTTATCTCTTCCCTTGATTTTGACAACATAACTGAAGTTTTACCAAAACAAATTTAAATTTTTTAGAAAATTTATATTCAACATAGTTCGTCGAACGGAGCTCGACGAAAACTACACTCTTCGTCGAACTCAGGTCGACGATCTCTGAACAGAGATTTCTGGTCAGAAAATCTTGATCGACGAAATAAATACCCTTTGTCGAACCGAGAACGACGAACGTCGAACTCAGATCGACGAAAATATTTTTCGTCTAACTCAGAATTTCAAAACAAAAATTTTTATTCTTTTATTTGAAATTATTATTGTGAAAGAAAAATAGGACTCAAGGTAGTCTGGGTTCAGAACTCCTAACCTCTCTTTTCAGGAAATACAGGGGATACAATAGTAGTTGTATAGGGGGAGATTGTCTATTTTATTTGTAAAGAAAATTGCTTATTAGGATTCTCCAGTAGCTTTTTGTTTCATGTATTTTATTTCTCAAAGTACTCTTGTACATCTGCTGAAAAACTTTTAATTCAGGCAGATTATTTTTGCTTTGTGTTTTATTTTTATGTGAATAGTGTCCTCACCCAAATAGAGGGAGATTATTGGAACCTTAGTTTGGATTTGGATAAAGATCACTATTAGGGTTTATTAGATTGACCCAAAATGTATAGTCATGAGTCATAGGATTCTCCAAGTATGCCTCAAAAGTATTTCAGAAGAAGTAAATGCAGAATTCTTTGAACGAAGAATTCTCTGAACGCAGATTATCTGAACGAAGAATTCTCTGAACGAAGAACGCAGAATGCAGAAGCTTTGAAATAAAGTTTTAGGATTTTCTGTGCAGTTTTTCAGACAGTTTTATTTACAGTTAGCAGAATTTATTAAGGCTTAATTGCAGGCATTTATAGCTATCAGAATTAATGCTATATATTCTTAAGAATATAGCCGTTTGGACGCTGCATTAATTTTGAATTAAATTAGAGATTAAATGCCAACTGATTCCCAAAGAAATTACCATTCTCGGGAATAGGCCTCAGCCATTTCAAGACAAGAATTCAAATGTTTGAATTAGTCCAAGGGATATATCTATATATATGATATACAGAAGATTGTAGAAAAGAATATATATCATAAAGTGACAAAAAAAAGAAAAGCAGAGATTGAAAGAAAAATATACAGATCAACTTCATCTTCTTCATCTTCTCCAAGGATTTCAAGAGACAAGAAATACATATCAGTCTAGAAGCCTGCTGCAGAGCAACATCAAAGTTGAAGGCCTACTCACCCTTAACAAAACTTCCACTCCTGAAACATTCAAGATCTCAGGGGGAGCTTTGACAACATCACATAATCCACATAGTCTTCTCATTTTGACTTGAAAAAAGAAGACTTCCATCAATCTCTCATCCCCATCTCTGTAGAGGGTTTTAATTCCCTTCAAAATTATTCTGGTTGCAAGTCTCCTTTCCAAAAGACTTGGGTTGGTTTTTGAGCATCTGATCAAAAGCTCATTGGTGGCAGTCACTTGATCAAAACCTATAGTGGATTCCTACCAAGGGTGGTAGAAGAGTGGATGTACCCAGGTTGGGGAACCACTATAAATTTTCTTGCGTCGTCTAGATTGCTTGCTTTCTTTCTTTTTATTTGTGCTGTGACTTTTTATTTCTTAACTCTAATTTAGAATAAATTAAGATCTATCCATTTCATTCAGCATCCCTTGTAATATTTCGTCTGTACCACCGGATGTGAGCGTGCACCCCGATGGGCCGCTGGTGTCAGGTTACCTTCCTACAGCGCAGTTGGTGATGAGGAGCGGCTGTAGGGCTCTCTTATCAAGGGTTGCAGGTTCGAAGCCTTGCGCCAACAATCTACTGTTACTTAGAAACATGTACAGTGATGGGTTGGAGTGGCACTGGGCTGAAGCCCTTGTAATATTTCGACTATACCACAGGATGTGAGTGTACATCCTGGTGGGTCGGCGGTGTAAGGTTACCTTCCTGGGCTGTTACAATGAGCAGTGCGATAAGTAAAATTTTTTCTGATTTGCGATTACTTTGTATAAATCTGACCCCTTTCTTTTTGTTACAGATTGAAGCCCAGATCAATATAGTGCTTACGTGGAACGATCATTATGTGAGCCTGAAGGACGGCAATTTGGCACTTCAGGAGAAGCTTTGTGATGTGGAGGATTCACTTGCTATTTTGAGAGGGAAGCAGGATTGAGACATATCTCGTTTTTTACAGATTGGGTCGGAGCTAAAGGCGGAGCTTGAGGAGTCACGAGCGGTGACGCAGACAAAAAGATCCTTAGTATAAAAGACTACGCAGTTGCTAAAGGATGCTCAAGAAAGACTTCCCGTTTGGAGGCCGAGCTAGGGGCTTCAAAGGCTGAGGTGGAGCAACTCTCTTTATAGGATCGGGAAGTATAGTTGATGACCATAGAACTTGCCGAGTACATGGATTCTCTGGACTACATGCACGATCATTTCTTACTTGGCGAGAAGATACAGGATGAGGTTTAGATAAGAGAGGTGAAGTCATATACTGAAGATGTTCGAGAGGTTGCTCTTAGGCGTGGAGTGTCGAAGGCCCTTCAGATGGTGGCTAGGAGACTCGAGTGTGATGTTTCAGGTCTTGGCTTTGATGATCTTTCCGAGGATGATGACTCAAGATCCGAGTCAGATGTTGATGTTGTAGGCGAGTAGTGGCTTCGTCTTTGTTGTACCTTTGTACATCTATCATGTGTTGTCATGTTTGTATCGGGTACTTTTGTGCTTTGTATTCACGCATTTTGTAGTGGCTTTCTATACTATTTGTAGTGCTTTGGACGCCCCTTTATTACGTCATATCATTGATTGTAGATTTCTATCGTATAGCCATGTTTCTATGTTGGTTGAGCTTGTGTGGTGCTGGTACCATTGCTTTGCGTGTGTCTACGATTTCCTTTTTGGATGCTCGTGGTTGGAAGACGACACTCAGGCGGTGCCTCAACCTACAATGTTAAAATAATTGAACCGGGGGTGTTGTTGGTTGTTTACCTTCGAACGTATACAGTGAGGAGTTATAGGGGCAAGGCCCCGGAGACGGTGAGGGGTAAACCCTGCCAGCCGTATGGAGAGGCCAAAGTCTCCTTTTGGGAGAGCCAAACATTTTGTAAGGGAGAGGCTAGAGTCTCCTTTTGGGAGAGACGAACACTCTGTAAGGAGAGGCTTTGGTCTCCTTTTGGGAGATCTTAACACTCTGTAAGGGAGAAGCCAGAGTCTCCTTTTAGGAGAGCAAAACACTTTGTAAGGGAGAGCCCGGAGTCTCCTTTTAGGACATCCAAATACTTTATAAGGGAGAGATCGGAGTATCCTTTTGAGAGAGTCGGACACTCTGTAAAGGAGATGTCAGAGTCTCTTTTTGGGAGATATGAACACTCTGTAAGGGAGAGGTCGAAGTCTCCTTTTTGGGAGAGTCAAACACTCTATAAGGGAGAGGCCGGAGACTCCTTTTAGGAGATCCGAACACTCTGTATAGGAGAGGCCGAAGTCTCCTTTTGGGAGATCCGAACACTCTTCTTGAAAGATTGTGCAACATCCAGTTATAATGTGAAGGATACTTGTTTTTTGAGAAACTGTGATTAATTTACATAAATTATGATAATGTTATTTACAAGTAAAGATATTGGAAACACTAGAAGTCTCATTGGCATAGAACAAGCACTCATTTAGGACAGTCGCCCAGGGGACTACCCCTCTGTTGGATCATTCTCGATCTGTTGATTTAAACATTTGCCCTGGAGAAATCTTTTGAGGTGTCCTAGGTGAACGAATCGTTCAATTTCTATCTTCAGTCGTAAATAATTTTTTTGTTAATGCTCATGATCTTAATAGAAGTCTCAATAGATTGGTCCCCAGAGTTTGGAGCGAGATCCCTTGGCCTCTAGAGAGAGGGATGGATACGTATGGAGAGCAACACTTACGTTTGTGTAGTATTGAGTGGAGTGAATGTGTCACGACACAGGTCATTCATCTTGGGAACCTGCAGTAGCGTTTGATTTTGCTGTCTTTTTTAGTTCTTTTCGAACTGTTAGTGATGCGCTTCAATTGCATCGTCAGCCGCAATTTGGGCATCGATCTGATGAACGAGATCAGAATAGTTAGGCACGGTCTCTCGTATTAGTGCAGAGTAGAAGTTACTAGGGTGAAGCCTCCAAGAAGAACCCCTCGCAAGACCTATGAGTTTACCCCAGAGATTTGTCGTGCCTCAGTGGTGAAATGACGAAAGAAATCTTTAAGAATTTTCCCTTTATTTTGGCGAATTCCGGACAAGTGAGATAAATCATTGATTATCAGACGGTTGGCGATGAACTGGTTCTTAAATTGTTGTGTTGACTCTGCAAAATACTTGATTTATCTCCTTCAAGGAAAGGAACCAAGTGCGAGCTTGTCCTTTCAAAGTTGCCGGAAAAGCTTGACACAGTAGTGGATCAGGGGTATTGCAAAGACGCATCATGATTGTGAAGTGTCTAACGTGTTCCGTCGGGTCATCCGTTCCGTCGAATGTTTTGATTTTCGGGAGCTTGAAGTTGTGGGGGATTGGATGTGCCAGGATCTCAGAAGTGAATGGTGAGTAGTTATGGAGAGGGCGGCTGGCCAAAGCGGCACATTGCTCAGCTCGTTCGCGCTCTTCAACAATTATGTCACAAATTTCTTCGTGCATGAGCCTTTCATCTATAGGTTCATGGTCTGCTACTTTTTGGTGGTTGCAGTGATGTTGAGCTTCTGATCCTCTGTCATAATGGGCTCTGCGCGTAACACCCCAAAAAGGAGTAGGAAGTAACAGTCTAATCGTCGAACGGAGAGCTCGACGAACGTCGAACGGAGAGCTCGACGAACGTCGAACGGAGCTCGACGAACGTCGAAAAGAGAGTTCGTCGACCGTCGAACAGATTTAGATGAGTGCACGGATTTCGTGAGTTCGACGAATGTGGTTCTGTTATATGTCATGTATCCTCTCGGCGAACGTCGAACGAAGTTCGACGAAAGTCGAACGGATTTCGGGAAGGTCGAAGAATGGAGTGTTGTATCCTTTCGACGAACGTCGAAAGGATTTCTCGAGTAACAACGACGCCGGCTGACTGGTCAAAGCGGTTAGGGTGACTTTTCAACCCAAATCCAGGCCAGTGCTTCGTTTTGATGGAGTGATCGTGTGGCTGGGATTTAATCCAATTGTTAGAAATGATTACACATGTCACTAGATTAGTGGTCAACTAAACTAGAATAAACAATAGACACATGAATAAAACTCAATTCATACACTTTGTAAATGATGTATGCATGTAGATCAGATTTCAAGTCAACTTCGAGCGATTTGAGTTTGGTTAGAAATCAAAATTTGTTAGTCAAACTCGTCTCAAATTTATAATTTTAAATTTCTAGAACTCAAAATTATATTGGATAACCTTTAAATTTAGAAAATAAAACACTGAAAAAGCCTTCACTCTTTTCTTAAGTTTAATTTTAGTATTTTTAATTTAAAAATAATAATATATTTGTTGCGGTCAACTCAACGCTCCAGGTAGAAAAAACTAAACAAAATTGTCTTAGCCCGTGAAGCGGTCGAGAGCGCAAACAGTCACAGAATTAATAAGGAAGTATACAAGACGATTTTAACGTGAAACCAATAGGTTCTACGAAGGACTGTGGGATGAGCTGAGATTTCTGCTCTCGAGTTAGGTGAACCAAGGGTTTCAAGCGTTGATAGATACGGCACGTGCATTGGAAAAAGATATGAAGAGGGTACAAGGCAAGAGGGACTTAGCGGTGACAAAGTCCGAGTTCAAAGCGTCGCGTCCTGAAAATTCGGGCTACCGCAAGAGATGGGGTAAGAGGTCCAAGTTTTCTGGACAACCTCCTTCTACAGTTGCGTCAGGAGCAACTTCTAGGCAAGACCCTCGTGCATGTTATACATGTGGAAAGGTGGGTCATCTAGCCCGTGACTGTCGTGTTGGTCCGTTAAAGGCTGAGAAGAAAGCAGAAGCTACTTATGCTGAAAAGGAAAAAACGGTGGAATCCACTGCATCCCAGTATGCTCCAACCCAACCAAGGGTGTACAACCTTGGATAACAGGAGGCCATCAAATAACCCGCTGATGGGGTCATAGGTATTAATAGTAACGTCGCCGACTGTCTGCGGAATATGTCGTTGGGCCCCGACCGGACCCTCTGTTATATTTCATGTGACGGACGGTGGTGTTACAATTTGGTATCAGCTTGTCTTGGTCTTTCTCTTGCGAATTCGTTGTCGAATTCTTTTGAGGGGTGGAGAGCACGTGTATGTGCGGCCGCTATAACATAAATGAACTCAAGAATGTCCACTTAAGAATGAAAATACACTTGTTTGCGGAACCTCCGCGTTCTTAATAGTCATTGTTTGCTTCTGTGTAGTCGCTAAATTGTGTATTTTATACTTATAGGTGACTCGAAGTGGTGCGGGGCAGTCTGAGCCTCAACGTTCTGTTGAAAGTGCGGCATTAGTTGGGGTGCCCACACCTCCTCCTTCTGCGGTGACAGTGTGTTTAGTTGCGGAGGCGTTGTTTGCAATGATCCACGCATAGCCTACTGGGGAGGCGCAGCCTGCAATGATGCCAAAACAAGTTGGTGTGAGGTCATAACCTGTGGCGGCTGTGGTAGATGTACGAGCAGCAGAACGACAACTGAAGCAGTTCATGAGTTTCAGTCCTCCTACGTTCGCGGGGGAAGGATCCCCAACGCAGATAGAGGACTGTCTTGCCCGAGTCAAAAGAATTTTGACGTCATTACGAACTGAGGAGGAACAAAAAGTCACCTTGGCCACTTTTCTGTTGGAAGAAGAGGCTCGGCTTTGGTGGGACGAAATGGAGTTTCACTGCTTAACAGGTAGACAACTAACGAAGGTCAACTCAATTGGAAATGAGAAGTAAAGGAATTTCATAGTTAAGCATGTTTGGGCGAGAGTAGTACTGGGATGGGTGACCTCCTGGGAAGTCCCTGTACGACCCAAATTAATTGTCCAGTTCGCTCATTAAAGGGAGGTTGTGGCCACCAACAACCCGCTGATGGGCTAGAGAGGGGTTGGGGTGCTTGGGCTGCAGCCCGGTAGCGTCGCCTAGAGCGGAGCCGTGAAATTGTCACGTTGGATCGGTTAGGGGCGCTACAATAAGAGAGGGGTTGGGGTGCTTGGGCTGCATCCTGGTAGCGTCGCTTGCAGCAAAGCCGCGACACTGTCGTGTTGGATCGGCTAGGGTCGTTACAATGTATTCTACGCTTTGTCCTTATTCGGGACTGTCCGGCGAGAGCACTGTTCGATACAGGTGCTTCACATTCGTTTCTCTCTGAGGACTTAGTGTCCTGGATCGGAGTGCCTACTCACATGACGACTGATAGCGTGAAGGTGTTATTGCCTAATAGATGCGTGATGCGTGCAAATAAGTCTTTCTGTATTGAGGTGCAGATAGGAAGTCGAGATTTTGGATTGGAAGCATCTGTGCTGCCGATATTGGAATTTGATGTAATCTTTGATATGGACTGGCTCTCGGAGCAGCGTGCCTTTATTGGTTGCAACTCAAAGGATATCACTCTGGGTCAGAATACCGAGCTAGAGACTAAATTCGCTGGTATGCGAGGATCGAGCAAGATATTGATGTCTGCTCTCCAAGTAGTCAAGGTTGTTCGGAAGGGCGCAGAGTTATTCTCCACGCTTCTTGCGGCTGTTGAGCCAAAGGCCAATGTGAATGATGTTCCGATTGTATCAGAGTTTGCGGATGTGTTCCCAAAGGATCTTCCTGGGTTACCACCCCATTGGGAGATTGACTTCGCTATTGAGTTGGTGTCAGGTGCAAAACTTGTGGCCCGCTCGCCGTACTGAGTAGCGCCAAAGGAAATGGTGGAACTTAAGGTTCAATTGCAAGAGCTGCTAGAGCAAGGTTATATACGCCCAAGTATGCCACCTTAGAGCGCACCGGTTCTTTTTGTGAAAAAGAAGAACGGAAGCTGGATTTGAAGTCTGGCTACTACCAGGTGAGGATTCGGGAATGTGATATTCTCAAGACAGTGTTTGGAACACGCTACGGTCATTACGAGTTCACTGTGATTTCATTTGGGCTATCTAATGCGTCATTGGTGTTCATGGATCTAATACACCAAACATTCCGAGAGTACTTGGACTTATTTGTGATCCTCTTTATTGATGACATATTAATGTACTCTCAGTCTGAAGAAGACCATGCGAACCATTTATGGATGGTGTTGCACACCCTGAGGAGAAACAAGCTCTACGCAAAGTTCTCGAAGTGCGAGTTCTGGATGCCATCGGTGGCCTTCCTTGGCCATGTGGTTAGTGGAGAGGGCATTGCGGTGGATCCTGCGAAGATAGTTGCGATACGGGAATGGCCGGTGTTGTCTTATGTAGCCGAAGTCAGGAGTTTTTTGGACTGGCGGGCTACTATAGGCGCTTCGTAGAGAACTTTTCGCGGATAGTCTTGCCTCTCACCACGCTGATGAGGAAACAACAGAAGTTTGTCTGGATGCCAGAGTGCGCGCGACCTTTTGAAGAGCTGAAGAGTCGTTTGTCTACGGTGCCCATTCTGAGTTCGCCATGTGGTACGGACGGCTTTGAAGTGTATAACGATGCATCAGGAAGTTGCTTAGGTTGCGTACTTCTTCAGTTTGGTAAAGTGATAGCTTATGGCTCACGCCAATTGAAAGCGCATGAGCAAAACTATTCCGTCCACGACTTGGAGGTTGTGGCAGTGATTTTTGCACTTAAATTGTGGCGTCACTATTTATATGGCGTGAAAGTTGATATATACACGGACCATAAGAGCATGAGGTATCTATTGGATCAGAAGGATCTCAATATGCGACAACGGAGGTGGATGGAGTTCCTTGGGGACTACGCCTTCACGATTCATTACACTCCCGGGAAGGGAAATGTCATCGCAAATGCCTTGAGTCATAGGACTCCGACAATGGCAAATTGATTGTAGATGCATAATGAGCGCCAGATCCAGGAGCTGGAAGAATTAGAGATTTCTTGTGTTGACAAGAATTCCACTGCAAATGCATGCCTGAACTTGAGGGAGGTACAGTATGACCTTGCGAACAGGATTCGGCGAGCAACAGAACAGGATAAGAGTCTAAAACGCTATGCAACGGATGGGTCAGATTCCCAGTTTTCCTTGGATGACGGCCTTTTGCGGAAAGACGGTCGTTTATGTGTCCCGAATATGGGTAAGCTAGGAGAAGAATTAATGTTTGAATCTCACTTCACGAAGTATTCAATTCACCCAGAGAGCACAAAGATATACAAGGACATGAAAAAGATGTTCTGGTGGTCGGGCATGAAAAAAGACATAGCTTTCTATGTGGCAAAATGTCAAACCTGTGCCTTAGTGAAAGCAGAATGCCAAAAGCCTGGAGGTTTCCTGAAGTCGCTACTTATTCTGGAATGGAAGTTTGATGACATTTCGATAGATTTTGTGCACGGTTTGCCGAGATCGCAATGCGGGAACGATTCTGTTTGGGTGATCATAGACCGGTTGACTAAAATGGCTAACTTAATTTCGAACAAGAGGTGCAATTCAGTGGAAATCTTGGATAAGCTTTATGTCGAGCAAATAGTCTGATTGTACGGTGTACCCTGTAGCATCGTCAGTGACCGAGACGGACGCTTCACTTCGAATGATTGGAGGCTAATCCATCAATTGTTGGAGACAAAATTAAAGTTCAGTACGGCCTTTCATTTGCAAACGGATGGTCAGACCGAGAGGACCAACAGAACTATGGAGGATATGCTCCAGATGTGTGCCTTGGATTTCGAGAAGAGGTGGGAAGACCATCTCTATATGGTAGAGTTCGCCTACAATAATAGTTATCAAGCTAACATAAATATGATGTCTTTTGAAGCTTTGTATGGTAGGAAGTGTCGTACACCGTTAGCTTGGGCGGAAACATGCAAGTCTAAGTTATATAAGCGTAAGGAAGTTGAAGAGGCTAATTCGACGATACACTTTATCCGGGAGAGGCTACTGATAGCCCAAGATAGACATGTAAAGTACTACAACGCCGAGCACCGAAACGTAGAGTTTGCGGTTGGCGAGTGGGTATACTTGAAAACCAAACCATTCAAGGGCGTGTCCAGGATTCGGCGCTTGAAAAAGTTAAGTCTGAGATATCTTGGTCCGTTCGAAGTTAAATTTTTGAGTTGTTAATAGTGTTAAGTTTTGTCTATAGCTAGTGTGTTCAAAAAAACAAGGCCCAGCGGGCCCATCCGGGCCAGGCTCGGAAAAATCCCAGCTAGGCTTAGGATCGTGCTAGCATCCCCCCCCCCCCCCGGACCCAGGCCAGGCTTGGGGGCCATACAAGGCCTCTATATAGACAATTTGCTCGGCCCGATGCTGCCCAATTTTGTAGGAAGGACTGAGCCATGGCTAGGGAGTCCCTGCCCATCAGGATTTCATTAATGAAATCCCGCCTTAGTTAGGATTAATTAATGAAATCCCGCCTTTAGACGAGATTTTATTTGGAAATCCTGCCTAAGGCGAGATTTCAGGAAATCTCTCCACCAAGAGGCTGGACTTTAATGAAACGTCGAACGGAGCTCGATGAACGTCGAACGGAGCTTGACGAACGTCGAACGGAGCTCGGCGAACGTAGAATGGAGAGTTCGACAAACGTCGAATGGAGAGTTCGACGAACGTCAAACGGAGCTCGGCGAACATCGAATGGAGAGTTCGACGAACGTCGAACGGACTTAGATGAGTGCACGTATTTTGTGAGTTCGACGAAATTCGAACGGATTTCAAGAAGGTCGACGAATGGAGTGTTGTATCCTTTCGACGAACCTCAAAAGGATTTCTCGAGTAACAGCGCCACCGACTGGCTGGTCAAAGCGGTTAGGGTGACTTTTCAACTCAAATCCAGGTCAGTGCTTCATTTTGATGGAGTGATCGTGTGGCTGGGGTTTAACCCGAGGCCACATATGCAGAGGGGTTGGGATGAGGAAATCATTATTTCCTTCACACACACTCTTTCTTCATTTCATCCAAGTTCTGGAGTAGAGAACTAAAGGCTGGAGCTAAGGGTTTGGGCTGACCTTTGTGAAGGTGCTGAAAGAGATTCCCTCATCGGAAGCAGGATCTGAGGCTAGATCCGTGAAGGGGAAAGTGAGGCGCTCATTTCTATCCATGTAGAAAAGCTTTGTCATGACTCCGAAGAGAACTACAAGGGTAACGATCTCCTGCTTGGACAAGTGAAGTCCTAATTTTGCATAAGCATGTAATTCTCCACCAAACGGTGGAATTGTTAAGAGAATTCTGTGGGTTGATACGTGTTATCCCCAATTCAATTTGCATATAGATCCGGAAATGTGTAGTAAGAAATAGGCATGTTGTGTGAAGCTCATCCGGACATGTTGGTCTGGATTGGTGATGCTTTATTTTGCGAACCGGAGAACACTCCGCGTATAAATAGGTATTTTACGGAGTCTGTGGGTTGTGCCTGTGAAATGGAGTAACATGAAGTACTGGAGTGGAGTTCCAGGAAAATACCCTAGGAATTCATGTGTTGTATTCCATGGAAAGGCCAGTGTTTCTGGTACTGCGGGATGTTGCACGGTTTGGGTTGAGTTTGGGCACAGAAAGAGAGCTTCGGTTGGCCCCGCCAAGCGATCGTGACGAACGCTGCCACTAACTCCCTTTTCGATTATGAAGCCAGTCCTTAAAGGACAGTGTGGCTATTGTGAGCTGCGAGCTCTTAAAGGCCATCGAGCCAAACGGACAAGGGGAAGCCAACCCGCGTCAGTCTGGACATTGAACTGGCGATTTGAGCAACTAGCAAGGGCTGAATTGTATCCACGTTATGGTTGTCTAACTTGAGTGCCTAAGTTATTGGCGTTTGTTAGGATCGCATAACGAGAGTCTTGGGTTGTTTGCCATCAAGACTAAAGTCTCCGGCCGTGGGTCGTGGAGCATGAATACTCAAAGTTGACTGTTGGGTCTGGGACCCTTGGAACGGTGGTGGGACCCTGGTTTTCCGGTACACCGATAATGTGCCCTAAGTGCACGGAGCGTCGGGCAATGCAGCCGACATTTGTGATATATTGAACTGTGTGTGAGTGCACGTTTTGAGATATATCTGCATGCGAAAATACTATGCTTGCAGGGAAGGAACCACTGCCTCGGGTATAGGATAAGTTCATTATAATTGGTCAGCTGAATGCTGACTGTTGCTTTGTTTGCCACGATTTGGTGAGCTATGTTGTGCAGGTGCTGGACTGAGCGAGAAATAGCGGGCTGAAGCCCTTGCTGCGGTGCTGGCCCTCGAAGGCCGAGTGGAAAAGTTTTATTGTTTTCAAGTATGACCAGTCTGCGCGTCGATGTTTGTAATCCACACCTATAAAGTTTAACTGTAAGGTCTTAAGGCCAAACACTTTTGTGTATTTTTGTATACATTCTTGTGTTATATATATATGACGTTGTTTATATATAGTGGACATTCGTGTTTGATGAGTTCATTAATAACCTCTGAAGCTTCCGCTAGAATGCTCTGAGTTAGGATGCGTGTAATCGTTTTGATATTAATAAGTAACGTCGTCGACTGTCTGCGAAATATGTTGTGGGGCCCCGGTCGGACCCTCTGTAATATTCCATGTGACGGACGGAGGCGTTACACTGCGACCTTGGACATCCGTGTTGGGGAGCTCTTCTCTAGGTATGTTGACGAGCGAGTGGAGCAGAACTGGATCAGCGTGCCCCTAGGGAATGATCCTTCAGTTATGTTGGCGGCTTTTCCTGCTATGATCTTTAGTCACGGGTATTGTTGTGCAGTGGGTACTGTCTTCAGACTCTTCTTTGAACTTTGAGAAACGTGTTCCCACAAACAGCGCCAAACTATTACGGTCAACTCAACACTCCTGATAGACCAGACTAAACTAGGCCATCTTAGCATGTGGAGCAGTCAAGAGCGTAAACAGTCACATAATAAATAAGGAAGTACGCAGAACGATTTTAACATGAAAAAACTCCTCAACTGGGTAAAAAATCGCGTGACCAGTTCAATGTCTGTCAAACTTCACTATTGGCGGTAGTTTATAGATTATTAGTGAAATCGATGGCGACAGACCACTACTTGTTATAATTAGGAGATAAGTGAGAATCTTGATGTGCTTGGTGGACGAAAAATCGCCTCACACAAAGCTCGGTTCCTACAACTTTCTAGCGGTGGCGAGCGTTCTTGGACACGATCGAGCTGTTCAATACAACTGTGAGGTTCGTGATGACGTGTTGGTGGAGGCTGCCGGATGTTGCGCACATAGGAGAATTTTCAGAGTAATCAGTGTGACATCTTTTTCCTTGGAGCGATGTAGACTTAGACGAGTTCTTGGGTGGCTCGACGGGGGGAGGTGGCTCGTAGGAGGATATCGACAGAGCTCCGGCCTAAGGAAGAAGAAAGCTGGGAGAAGAAAAGTTAGAAATGAGAGAGGTTTTGGGGGTCTTTTTATAGGTCCCTAGTGATGATTACGGTAGTTATGCGGCTATCCGCACACCGTAACCACTCAAATTACTGAGTGCAGATTATATTTCACATAGTTTTAAACACATATTATTTATATAATCTTTTCTACATGCAAACCGTAATTAAATAAATAAAATCCTGCACTAACGATGGTGGTTATGCGGGTGGTTACATGGGTGATTACTCATGTAACAGACGGCAGTGATCGCGATGGAATGATTGGACGGTGGAGAGAGATCGCCATTCCTGGGTGGTGAGTCCTTCACAGCGGGCGACCACCGGAGGAGGAAGAGGAGCCGCGGTCGGCGGAACGGCTGACCATGGGTGAGCAAAGAGGGCAGCCGGCCCTAGCGGCCAGCCAGGAGGTCGACCAAATGTACCCGACCAGGAGGTCAGGCGAGGCCGGATGCAGCTTATGTTATTGGACGCTCTATGCGACCGCGGGGAGTGACCGCCGGTTATGACAGTGGCATGCAGCCGCCTCTAGTGGTTGTGGTCGAGCAACAGCGGGAGAAGCCGTTGGCGCCAGCTGCATCTTGTGGCCACGGGTTTGCAGCCACGAGGTGTGGCCACGGCCGGTCGGAGGCCCCTCGATCCGAGGGGGGCGGTCGCCGGGAAGCGGAGGCGGCCGACCGTTTTGGACGGCCGCTGGCGATTTTCGTGCTTAGCGAGATCTCGTGTGTGCCTGCGCCGGCGCGTTGTGCGCGCACATCGCGCCGCACAATGTGCTGGTGCGCTGTTCGCGCGCGCGTCTGTGCGTTGTGTGCACCTGCACGTACGGCTTGCAGCGCGCGGCTCGCTTGGTCAGGTCGGCTTCATCTAATAACTTAGCGACATATATTAGAATATATTTAAAAAACAATGTCATTTAAATAATAGAGTGTTGTTATAGACGCACCAATTTTATTTATATGCAACCAAAATATAAATGCAGCCCAATTTAGATATTTGCACACCAAACATATAATTGCACACCAAAACCAGATTTTTAGAATTCGCAAATCAACTTACAAAACAGTCATGGTACAATTGCATGCAACAATTGAGATTTGTATATAAATTACCTTCAACTTGGGGAAGAAAAGTCGTAAAGAAGAAGAAGCAGAGTAAGATTATTTGGCAATCCCTACCAGTGGCGGATGTTGAAGCATGAGACCGGGCGGTCTGCGGTTTGGACCTGGCGGATTGTTGACTGTGCGGTCTAGCGGTTTGGATCTGGCGAGTTGTTGACCGTGCGGTCTAGCGGTTTCTCTCCAGCAGTTGCATATCCAGGTGGTTGCTGCTATGGTTCGGCGGTCTAGCGGTTTGTCTACAACTACTTGGATATTTGGCGGTCTGGCGGTCTGGCAGTCTGGCGGTCTCCTTCTGCATCTCCCTCTGGTCTGTCCGGGCGGTTAGCCTGTTATCTAACCGCGCGGACTGTGCGGTCTGTACATATCAAACCGCCCAGTCTTTGTACATTTATTTAGTCCCACATTGTTAGTTTGTACTCTCCTCTATCTCCTCCATTCTATAAAAGGGAGGCCATACCTTTGTAAATGATATCTTTTTGGATAATAAAATTTTCATTATTCAAAATTCCGGCTTGTTTTCTGGTCGTTTTCTCTCTACTTTTACATGGTATCAGAGGATTCGATTTCTGGCTCCTGATTCTGTCCACTCTTTCCGCGCGGCTTGTTCTGTCTGTCCGCGACCTGTCCTTTGCCGCGACCTGTTCTAGTCGCTGTGCTCTTCTTCTCTTCTTTAGTCGCCGCGACCTGCCTTATCGCCTTTCCCGTCTGTTCGCGCGGTCTGCTCTCTTACCGCCCGACCTCTCTCCCTCTGCTTGTTCTGCGGCTTGGTCGTGGCCTCTCTGGCCGCTGGTGTCTGACATCTTGACCGCTGCATCTCTTCTTCCCGCGGCTTGTTTCTTAACCGCGCGGCTTCCCTTTGTTTTCCCTCTATGGCTCTCTCTGAGACTTCTACTGCCACCACTCCTGTTGCCAATCCGGCTCCCCCCCTCCTCCTACTCTTTCCGGAAATCTTGGCACTGTTTCTAAACTTGTTGGCTCCAATTATCCGGATTGGAGCGTTTCTTTCACCTTTCTCCTTCGCTCTCAGCGCAAACGTCATCACCTTACCGATGACCCTCCCCCTCCAGATTCTGCTCAATTTGACGAATGGGATGCGAGTGATGCTCTTGTCCGCACTTGGCTGGCTAACAGCCTCTCTGATGAATGCCTTTCCGTCATCCGCCATGATGAGACGGTCAAGGCCGCTTGGCTTCACCTTGCCGCTCTTTACTCTAAGGGGACCCAGACGTCCCGGATCTACACCCTTTATGCCGACCTCTTCGCCCGTCCTTCCATGACTCCTGCAGCAGCCTATCAGCAAGTTCAGGCTCTTGGCGCCGAGATTCTTCAAAATCGGCCCTTCTCCGCGGACGTGGCCACCCAACACAAACACTTCCAGGAACTCCTGGTTGTTTGTTATCTTCTGCGGCTTCCCGAGTCCTTTGATATGATCCGCCAGCAGATCTTGGGTGAAGCCGAATCTCCCACCTTGGATGCCACCGCGGCTCGCATCGCCGCCGTCACTTCGCTTCTCCAGCGCCCTCTGTTGGCCTCCCCTCCTCCACCAGAGACCTATGCTCTCCAAACTCAGCGGGGCGGCACTAGTGGCCGTAGTCACACCGGGCCGCGCGGACTGTCCAGGTTTCTTTGTTCTCATTGTGGTCATACTGGCCACACTGTTGACCGCTGCTGGCAAAAACACCCTCACCTTCGCCCCTCTGCTGATTCTTCCTCTCGGCCCTCTGCCTCTGTGGCCACGACCTCAGGTAGTGCTCACGTCGTTACCCAAGGTAAATGGCTGATTGACTCTGGTGCTACAAATCACATGACCGGCAATCCTCAATGTTTCTCTCTTCTTGAAACACATGATCGGTTACCCCCAGTTCTTGTTGCGGATGGTTCTCCTTCCCCAGTTCATGGGACGGGCATGGTGCAAGTTACCCCGTCGCTTTGTTTAATGGACACTCTCTATGTCCCGAAATTTCCCTGCAACTTACTCTCTGTTACTACCTTATGCAAGCAACTTCAGTGCTCCGTCTTATTCACTCCTTCTTCTTGTTGTTTTCAGGACCCGAGGACCCAGCGGACGATTGCTACTGGGACTGAGAGCGGCGGCCTCTACTTCCTCGACAATGTCTCTGCTCTGTCCGCCTTCTCTTCCTCGTCCACCGACCTGCTTCAATGGCATCTTCGCCTTGGCCATCCTCCAGCTCGGATTCTTCGTCAGCTTCTTCCCCACTTACCTTCCACGGGTCCTCCGCTCGACTGTGACGCATGTCAGTTGGGCAAACATCACCGTTCCCCTTTCCCACCAAAGCAAGGCCGTGGTTCCTCTCGCCCCTTTGATCTCATTCATTTTGATGTCTGGGGACCTGCTCCTACTCTCACCGTTGGTCGGGGTAGCTCTTATTTTGTAACTTTTATTGATGATTTCTCTCGATGTACTTGGGTGTATCTGTTAAAAGATCGCTCTGAACTCTTTTCTGTATGGCAAACTTTTTATAATATGATTAAAACTCAATTTGAGGTTTCTATTAAATTTCTTCGCTCTGACAATGCTAAAGAATACCTTAGTCATGAGTTTTCCTCCTTTTGTATGCAACATGGTCTTCTCCATCAGACCAGCTGTGTTTACACCTCCCAACAAAATGGGGTGGCGGAACGTAAAAACCGTCATCTCCTCGACGTCGCTCGCACTCTTATGACGCAGATGCATGTGCCTCGCTCCTATTGGAGCTATGCTGTTGTTCTTGCCTGCTATCTCATCAATCGTATTCCCTCTACTGTCCTTCATGGCAAGACTCCCTTCTCCATTCTCTACCCCGGCAAGGAACCCTTTCCTCTCCCCCTTCGTATCTTTGGGTGTACGGCATTTGTGCATGCTCCGTCCGCTACCCGGGATAAACTTTCCCCCCGCTCCACCAAATGTGTCTTTTTGGGTTACTCCACCACTCAAAAAGGCTATTGTTGCTTTGACCCCATTCTGCGAAAACAGTTTGTTTCCGCGGACGTCACCTTCTTTGAAAATGCTTCCTACTTCTCATCTCCATCTCCTCCTCCTCCTGACCTCTCTTCCTCTCCACCATTACCTTGTGTTCCTTCCACGCATATCGACGTCTCCCCTCCCATGTCTGCTCCGCCTCCTCTACCTGTTATACCCCTTTCCCCTTCTCCCGTTTCTCCACCGCCGTCTCTCTCAAGTCCCGGGCCAGCTTTCTCCGCCACGGACGCTCCGGTTCCTGAGGCTCAAGACGACCTAGATCTCCCTGTTGCTCTTCGCAAAGGGGTGCGGGCGTGCACCCAACATCCGCTTGCGGCTGTTGTTTCCTATGATCAGCTTACTCCTTCTCGCAGGCATTTTGCTTTGGCGATCTCGGCTACTACTACTCCTCGCACCTACCAGGAGGCTCTTGCTATTCCTCACTGGAAATCTGCCATGGATGAGGAAATCGCCACTCTTACTGAACGAGGTACCTGGACCCTTGTTTCTCCACCAGTGGGCACTGATGTGGTTGGCTGTCGCTGGGTGTTTGTTGTGAAATTTCGCCCCGATGGCTCTGTGGAACGCTACAAGGCCCGACTGGTGGCCAAAGGCTATACTCAGACTTATGGGGTTGACTACTTTGATACGTTTTCCCCAGTTGCTCGCCTCAGCACCATCCGTGTTCTTCTCTCTGTGGCCGTCAACCGGGATTGGCCTATTTCTCAGCTTGATGTCAAAAATGCTTTTCTATATGGGGATCTTCACGAGGATGTTTACATGGAGCAACCTCCGGGGTATGTTGCTCAGGAGGAGACACGTGTATGTCAGTTGAAGAAGGCCATCTATGGACTAAAACAGAGCCCTCGGGCATGGTTCGACAAGTTCAGTAGCATTGTGGCTGTTATTGGCTTTGCGAGAAGTTCAGCTGATCACTCTCTGTTTATTCGCAAAACCGCATCGGGCCTTGTGGTTTTGGCAGTTTATGTAGACGATATTCTTCTGACCGGCGATGACCAAGCTGGGGTGGACTTAACAAAGAAACACCTCCGTCAACACCTTGTTACGAAGGACATGGGCTCCCCAAAGTACTTTTTGGGGATAGAAATCTCTCGGAAGCCTGACTCGCTGGTCCTCTCTCAACGGAAGTATGCTCTTGATCTTCTACAAGATGCAGGACTGACCGGTGCCAAACCAGCTCGGTATCCCATGGCTACTGGAGAAGACAAGACATGGACAGATGACTCACCTCTTGCATCTGATGTCACGAGGTATAGACGTCTGGTAGGCAAACTCATTTATCTCACAGTGACCAGACCCGACATCTCATATGTTGTTGGCAAGGTTAGTCAGTTCATGCAGGCTCCCAGGGAATGTCATCTTCAATCTGCCTTAAAGATATTAGAGTATGTCAAAGCAGCACCAGGAAAAGGGTTACTCTTTCAGAAGCATGGTCATCTGAGAGTTGAAGCCTATTCAGACTCAAGCTATGCGGATGATAAAGGTGATCGGAAGTCTACATCTGGGTTTTGCACCTTTATTGGAGGTAATCTTGTGAGTTGGAAGAGCAAGAAGCAGTCTGTTGTCTCAAGGTCGAGTGTAGAAGCTGAATATCGGAGTATGGCGTCAACCACGTGTGAACTAAAATGGATGAGGGCTCTCATGTTTGACCTAGGAGAGGTCTACGACTATCCTCTTCCTATGTTCTGTGATAACAAGGCCGCTATATACATATCTAAAAATCCGGTCTTCCATGAGAGAACGAAGCATATAGAAGTTGACTGCCATTTCATCTGGGAAGAAGTCTTGAAGGGACAGATTTGCACTCCGTTCGTCACCTCTGACAAAGAGCTGGCGGATATCTTTACCAAACCGGTTTCTACTTCATTCTTCCACATCTGTGACAAGCTGGGCATGATTGATATCTATGCTCCAGCTTGAGGGGGAGTGTTGAAGCATGAGACCGGGCGGTCTGCGGTTTGGACCTGGCGGATTGTTGACTGTGCGGTCTAGCGGTTTGGATCTGGCGAGTTGTTGACCGTGCGGTCTAGCGGTTTCTCTCCAGCAGTTGCATATCCAGGTGGTTGCTGCTATGGTTCGGCGGTCTAGCGGTTTGTCTACAACTACTTGGATATTTGGCGGTCTGGCGGTCTGGCAGTCTGGCGGTCTCCTTCTGCATCTCCCTCTGGTCTGTCCGGGCGGTTAGCCTGTTATCTAACCGCGCGGACTGTGCGGTCTGTACATATCAAACCGCCCAGTCTTTGTACATTTATTTAGTCCCACATTGTTAGTTTGTACTCTCCTCTATCTCCTCCATTCTATAAAAGGGAGGCCATACCTTTGTAAATGATATCTTTTTTGGATAATAAAATTTTCATTATTCAAAATTCCGGCTTGTTTTCTGGTCGTTTTCTCTCTACTTTTACAGCGGAATTAGGATTTTGAAGTCGCACGGGCACAATCTAAGTACTGTCAATTTGGGGGGTTCGGGGGGGAGGGGGAGGGGGGGCAGCACACCTTGAGCGGGGGTTCGGGGGCGGCGGCCTAGAATTTTTTTTTTGCAAATATTTCACACCGAAATATGGACTGAAATCAGTCCAGATTTCACAGTCAAATCTGGACTGAAATCTGTCCAGATTTCAGAGAAATCTAGGCTGAAATCTGGACCGCTGCAGCCCGCCAGACATCGCACCGCTGCAACCCGCCAGACTTCGCACCGCTGCAGCTCGCCAGACTTCGCACCGCTGCAGCCCGCCAGGCTTCGCACCGCTGCAGCGGTGCGAAGCCTGGCGGGCTGCAGCGGTGCGAAGTCTGGCGGGCTGCATCGGTGCGAATCGTCGTCGTCGACGCTTGGCGGGCTAGGGCACGGGAGCAGCGACGGGCTAGGGCACGGGAGCAGCAGGCTTAGCGACGGGATTCCTTCTCCCCTGGTGAAAATCGCGGAAAAAACCGCTCAGGCACGTGCCCTACTGTGCCCAGGGCTAGTTCCGTCCATGCCTACCACCATAGCAATTAAGCACGCATTAATATAAGGCCAATGAATTTTTATGAGTTATGTGTATATATATACACGGTGGTGAGTCAATAAGGCTGGTGAGTCAAAGTCATTCTTCCAAGTCTCTACAAATATAAAATTCTTGCTGCCGACCACTCTCATACATCTTCTACAAAGTTGAAGACTATTGATGTCCAACGCCAATCCCAATCCAACAAGCGAATTAATGAGATAAATCCTCGAAGATAATCATTGAAACAAATCAACGAACAAATGGAGTGCAGGAATAGAGGTGTGCAGCAGCTGCAGGTGGAAACTCAAAACAGATGAACCAGTTGGCAGCTTGATAACGGTGTGTAGGAAACTGCAGTAAAGCTGCTTGCTTTTGCGTGAATCTTCCAGAACTGCAGCTGGTTAGACGATCGTTCGGTGTGCGGGGATAACTACAATGTGGGTTTTTTTTGTGATCGACGTCTTCCAACGCTCACGGGAACGAACATTTCGGGTCTGTTTGTTTTTGAACTCTTACACGGGAGAGAAGATTTTTCCGGTGATGATTAGGTCGTCGGCGAGAGAGGGAGGAAGAGAACTTCGAGTAGCTACAGTTCGCAAAATATTTGGCCGGCCGAGAGAGGGAGGCAGAGGGCCGGCCTTCGGTGGGTATTTTCTGGCGAAATAGGCAGACGGCGGTGGGTATTAGGGCATCATCGAGAGGAGGTGGAGGGTTGCGGGCTGCTGTTCGCGAAAAGGAGCTCTTGTACCAACCAATGTAAGCTCTCAAGCACGACTTTATTAAAATTTATTTGAAAAAATAATAATATTAATTAATAATTTAATTTGAAAAAATAATAATGAAAAAAATAATGATATATGAATATAAATATTTTTTTAACAAAAATAAAAAAAATAATGTATAATTATTTTCAACATTAATTAATTAATAATGCATTTATTTTAAATTGCATTAATTAATTGATAGGGACGAAGCTCCATTCCTGTCACAGTCACGGTATTATCACGATCAAGATACTGTCATGATTGATTGTATGAGCGAAGCACCATGTCTATCACTCGTGTGTCCGCATGCGCGCGGACACACATATATAGGCATAGATGCACATACATTGGTTTTTATGCATATCTTTATACTATAAGCAAACTTCAAAACAGTCATGGTGTAGCATTCGTCTTCCCAAAATACCCTCCAAACATGATGTAACATTCACTTACCCAAAATACTCTCTTCATATCTTCTTTTTATTTCAAAAGATTTGATTTTTGAGTCATTTCTACTTTGCCGCCAATATGTCCCGCTCAAATATGCGAAGAGACGCGGTAATAAAATCGGAATGCTGGACGTCCCAATATGTCCCGCCACAAATGTCACCCCCGCGACAAATGTCCCCCCCCCCCCCCCCCGGCGACAAATGTCGCCCCCATGACATTTGTCTCTCCCGCGACAAATGTCGCCCCCACGACATTTGTCTCCCCCGCAACAAATGTCACCCCCACGACAAATGTTGCCCACACGGAATCCCCGTGCACGACTGCTTGTGTGCATATACTTAAATACAAGTACACGTGTACAAATAAAAAAAACAAATTTTATTTGGTGAAATATCCATATACACCAAACAATAAAAAAGATTTTGGAATTTGGAAGAAGAAAAGAAAACCCAAATTTTCATGATTCTTGCGTGGTTAGTAATTAGCTGTGATCTGTCATATTGCTTTTAAGAATAATATATTCCGTAATAAAATTTCCTTCCTATACACGCAGATGGAACGTCACGGGGTTCCAAAAAAACACATACAAAAAGAGAGGAACCTGCAAGGCTTCATCTGGAAGAAATGGTTAGAGAGCCTCTGCAATGGAAAATTAGCTTATTTTTTTTGCTTTTTTTTTTGTATTTCCTGTAGCGGGTTGTTTCTCTTGAGAAACCCTATAAATAATGTAAGGTTTACGGCAAAAATATTCTTCATGGCTTCTCCCTCGGATTATCGCCAGCCTGCATATGTGACAAGGTAGCAGGACACAGGGTAAATAGTTAGATATGGCAACTACTATGTGGTAATAGACAATATAGCTTAAGATCTACGAAGCAGTATATGTACGGGTACTGGATATGATACGTATATGGTGAGGTAAAAGAAAAATTAAGGATAAAGACACATTCAGGATATGACTAGATATATACCGTATTTTTTTGTTTAAGACAGAATAGAAAACATAGAAAAATTAATATTGAACAAGTAAAAACACAACAAATTTGAAACATACGATCCACAAATACATAATAAATAAATAAAATAATCTAGTTTAAATTAAGTTTTTCGTAGTTCTAATAATAAAAAAAAAGTTGAATCTAGAGTCCATTTTATTATTCTAATAAACAAATACTACTAATTGCTTTTATGAGTTATAATTTTTTCTTTTCTCAAAAGACATGGGAAGTCTTTTGTTAGTTTAGAAAACAGACTTCAGACTAGAGTAGTGAATGTATCCATCACGCATAAGGTACATACCGATACCGGAAACATGCCCAGTATAGGCACGCTCCCTCATAAAATTATCGGTGCTTCATAGCTTAAACAGATGAAAGCTGAAGTGAAAAAATTTAGGCTTCGTTTGGTTTGCCATTTCGTCGCCTCCGTTTGGAGCAAACGTTGTCGGACGGCGGGTAAACAAACGGGCGCCGGCGGCGTTTGCTCTGTTTGCACCCGCCGAACAGAAGAAAAGCCGTCAAAACGGAGCTTTTCCAACTCCGCCTCCCCCCCCCCCCGGTTCAACCCCTCCGTTTGGACCCGCCGGCTCTTCCTGCCACCGCTCAATCAAACGAAGCCTTAATCTCGGTTCTGGACGGGCCGAGATGATCGCAAGCAGTCACTTTATGATCGTGCAAGATCATAAGTGATTGTGCACAATTATTAGACCGCACAATCACAAAAATCTGCTGACTTGCTCCTGCCGGTGGTTAAGGCACCGTTTGGGGGGACTTATTTTCACCGGTCAAGCGGTTACGACCGCATGAACCGGACCTTAATTAAGACCTGGTTCATGCGATCGTGACCGCTTGACCGGTGAAAATAAGCCCTCCCAAACGAAGCCTAAGTTGATTTAAGCTTATCCAGGGGTCATGGGTTCGAGAATTCAGCATTGACGGGGCGGAGATAAAAAAAGAATCACAAAAATCTTGTCTCCGGTACCGGATTCAAAAAAATTGTCAGTCATAGATCGAACTATGGCATCATTTTCTAGTCTACTCTAATAATAACAAGTGTCAACTTTGTGGTTGATCTTCTACAAGTGTCAACTTTGTGGTTGATCTTCTACAAGTGTGAAGAAGGAAAGTCGTCAATCGTCGATTTTCAACAATAGACAAAACGACGGCTGGCATTAAGTTTGCGGAAAGTAAAGAGGAGTGTTGAAGCAGGCCCGAGAGTATGAGAAGAGTTTGAAAAGCAGTTAAACGTGACTCATTGTGTAAGAGAAGTACTGGAGCCCATGGCCGAGAACAAGGACTAGTCTTCTTCTTCCTTGCGATACACCGGTAGATAAGCCAAACAGGTTCTGTGTGGTGTCACGCATTCGACAACTAGAGGAGAGGAGCAACACTGTCTCTTTGTTTGTAGTTGTTGGAAAAGCCTATGTAAAGAGGCTCGTGATGAAGTTCATTTGTTTATTTTTCTTCTCTTCTTTTTAGAGCCTGTTTGGGAGGGCTTTTTAACTCCTTCTCGTTTTCTGGAAAACACTACCACACTTAAGAGACCGTTTGGATTGTCTATCGGTGAGAAAAACTACCGTGAAAAACTCCATTTTATCATCTTTTGGAAAAGTCACTTGTCATCTACTTTTCAACATTTTCGAAAAGCATTTCTTCATCCAAAAACACTTATCTCTTAAAAAAAATCTATAACTTGATTTTTTTGTCTTGGCGCGATTTTTTTCCCGGGCGTAATTTTTTTGCCCGGACGTGTTTTTTTTGCCCGACACAAATTTTTCGCTCGGGCGTGAATTTTTCTCCCGGGCGCGAATTTTACGCCAGAGCTAGTATTTTTCGTCCGGGCTGGCATTTTTCTCCCGGGGGTAAGGTTTTTCGCCCGGGTGAGTTTTTTTTTCTCTCGAGTGCGGTTTTTTTGTCCGTGCATTTTTTTTTCGCCCAAGCATGTTTTTTTAAAGCCCGGACGTGATTTTATCACCCGAGTGCGTTTTTTTCATCCGGGTGCGATTTTTTTTTTCGGTGCACGTTTTTTTTCGCCCGAGCCGATTTTTTTGTCCGGACGCGATTTTTTCGCCCGGGTGCGTTTTTTTTTCGCCCGGGCGTTATTTTTTTACACCGACGCGATTTTTTCACCCGGCCGCAATTTTTTTTCAACGGCGCAATTTTTTTGCCCACGCGCGGATTTTTTGCCCACGGGAGATTTTTGCGCACGCGCGCGATTTTTCGCCTGGGCGCGATTTTTTCAAACGTGGGCGAATTTTTCGCTCGGACGCAAATTTTTGCTTGTTCGTGATTTTTTTGCCCGGTTGTGTATTTTTTTCGCCTGGACGCTATTTTTTCCGCTCAAATGCAATTTTTTTCGCTTTCGAGTGAAAATATCGCGTCCGTGCGAAAAATTCTCGTCCGTGCAAAAAATTTGCGCCTGAGCGAAATTTTCCCGCCCAGTCGAAAAATTTGCGCCCGTCCGAAAAATTCGCGTCCGTCCGGAAAATTCGCGTCCATCCGAAAAATTTGCACCCGGCCGAAAAATTGGAGCCCGGGCGAAAATATAGGGCCCGACCGAAAAATTGGCGCCCAGGCTAAAATATCGCGCCCCGGCGAAAAATTCGCGCCCCGGCGAAAAAACCGCGTCCGGGAGAAAAAACCGGGCCCCGACGAAAAAATTCGCTCTCGGACAAAAAATTCACTCTCGGGAGAAAAAACCCTGCCCCAGCGAAATAATTGGGCATTTTCCCCCGGACGCATATTTTTAATAAAAAAAGGTACCGCAATGGAGATTTCTCAAACGGTTTATAAAGTGCTTCTCCTTTTTGAAAAGCTCTGCAAAAGAAGTTCACCCAAACAGTTCTCTTTTTCTAATAGACATTTTCCAAAAGCTCTTATTCATAACATCATTTTGCTACCACTTCTCCTTTCTGAAAAGCCTTCTCAAACAGGCCCTTAGCCTCACATCATGTATAGGGATCTCTTCTCTCTTTCTCCCTCCTATAAATGTGTATTCATACCTTGTATTTGATTATTGAGAAAGTATATACAAGTTTCAGGTTTTCTCCACATGGTATCAGAGGGAAACAGGTCCTCCATGCGGTTAAGCCTTCTCTAACCGCTGCTTCCCGAGCAGTTAAGCCTTCTCTAACCGCTGCTTCCCACGCAGTTAAGTCTTCTCTAAACGCTCCTCCTTCTGCTCTCTCTCGTGGCTTCCACCTCCCTTTCATCCACCTCCCTTTACTCGCCGCGGTCTCCTTACGTGGTCTATCTTAGTCTTCTCGCCTTGACCGCCGCGATCTCTTTGTCTACTCGCCTTGCCGCCACGTGCTTGCCTTCTCGCCGCCTCCTTGTCTACTCGTCTTCTCGCTGCGGTCTCCTCTTTATTCTCGCTGCGACTTCTCTAGTCGCTGCGGCTTCTCTAACTGCTGCGGCTTCTCTAACTGCTGCGGGCTCCGCATCTTGGTCGCGGCCTCTTTTCTTGTCGCTGGTGTGTTGTCACCGTGACCATGCGGTCTTCTCGCGCGGTTTATCCACTGCTTGGTCGTCGCGACTTCTCTAATCGTTGTGGTTTCTCCTCTCTGCTGCGGGCTTCGCATCTTGGTCGCGGCCTCTTCCTTGTCGTTGGTGTGTTGTCACCGTGACCGTGCAGCTTCTCCTCTTCTCTAGTCGCGGTGGCTTCTCCTCTCTGCTTGATCTTCTCGCGCGGTTTACCGTGCGGCCTCTTTCTTCACGTTGTGTTCTGCTCGCACGGTTTCCTCTCTGATCGATGCTGTTCCGTTCACGCGATCTGCTCGCCATGGTTTGATCCTCTCCTCGCTATTCTGATCGTCTGGTCTGCTCGTGCGGTCTCCTCTCTATTCCCTGGTCTACTCGCCGCCGGTCTAGCCTCCTGACCGTCTTGCCATGGAGTCTTCTCTTGATTCTACTGAACAGGCGGCTTCCTCTCCTGCAGACTGCCTGGCTCTTGTTCCTGAACTCCGGGATGAATTGCGGATCACCACTATTTCTTTAGCCGGGAAAAAGAACTTTGTAGAGTGGGTGCACTCTGTTCGTCGAGTTCTTCAGCCAAAGGCTTTCTACAGCACTTGACCCAAGTTATTCTCGCTGCTCCTACTGAAGACTGGTTGCGCAACGATGGTCGAGTTCAGACTTGGCTCCTCAACTCCCTTAATGACGAAGCTTATCGCATGGTAATGTATCACGAGACGGCTAAGGCGATGTGGGATGAGCTCCATTCTCTCTATTCTGGCAAAGATAGTCTCCAGCATCTGTATGACATCATAACAAATCTTCAGACTCTTGACGTTGGCGGGACCGCCGACCTCACCTCCTTTGTTGCTCGGGCTAAGACACTGGTTGAAGCCTGGATTCAACATCAGCCCCCTACAATGGATCTTGATGCCCAACGTGCCCAAAAATAAGCCGCCAGTGTTGTCATGATGATAGTTCGTGTCCCCCCTCATCTTCAGAGCGTTCGGACTCAGATCCTCTCCTCTGCTGCTACTCCGTCACTATCTGATGTGTGTTCCATGTTGCTCAAGGTCTCACCACCTCCTGACAGTTCTGGACCTCCTTCACCGACCCTCCTTCAGCAGACTTCTGTGTCCTTACTGACTCTCCCTCCTCCTGCTCGCGGGGGACGTTCAGGTTCTCGGAGCAGAGGTCGGGGTGGCCGGCCACGACCTAAGTGTTCCTTCTGCGATAAGGACAACCACCTTGAGGCCACTTGCTACCGCAAGCATGGGCTTCCTACTCGTCCGCTTGCCTCAGTTGCTGTCAACGACTCATCTGTCACTCATACTGACCTTGAGGAGGTCCGACTTCAGCTCCAACACCTGCCTCCATTACCTCTGTTGCCTCCATCTTGAATGAAGGTATCACTTGTCTTTCCACCAGTCCGCGCTGGATAGTAGATTCAGGTGCCACTCATCACATAACCTCACTGCAACCACATCACTACTTGGACTCTCCTCATCCTAAGTGTATCACAGTGGTCAATGGGGACACTGTTCCGGTCTACGGCTCTGCTGATATCCCTCTCACTTCTTCTCTATCCCTCCGCTCGGCTCTTCATGTTTCGGGCTCTCCATTTAATTTACTTTCTGTTGGTCGCCTCACTGCCGATTTGGATTGCTTCGTAACATTTACATCTTCTTTTCTGATACAGGATCGACAGATGCAGAATATCATTGGTAATGGACGACTGCAGAACGGGCTCTACCTTCTTGATGACTCTCCTACTATCCTCTCCTCCATCTCCTCCGTCTCCTCCGTCGATTGGCATCGACGTCTTGAGCATGCCCCTCTACCGGTCCTCCAGAAGTGATGTGATTTAAAATCTAGGATTGTAGTTTTGAAAATAATATTGCGACGTATTTAAATTATTTGTGGCGCGGGAAACATTAGCGGGATATTTCTAACGAAATAAACGGTCGAGGCGTCGCACACGTACGTAAAGCTACCACACTCGTGTGATAACGTCACAAGTACTAAATTCCACAGGCATAGCGAATAAGTGGGTGACAACACAGATATGAAAGTAACGGTAAGTAGGAGGTAAATAAACTAGCGCAAGCTCCACTAATTAACTTTTCATTTAAATGTTAAAACATAAAAATAACTAATGGTTGTGAAATGGGAAGGGCTAGGTATACCATGAGGGGGACGTGGCAACGGCCGGAGAACTTTCTGGATACGGTGACTGGACTGGGGCTGGTTGGAGCAACTCGCCGGAAGTTGGCTGAACTGGACTCGGCGTGCAGTAGAATCGCTGGAGCAGGGAAGGCGATGGCTGGAAACGAAGAAATCGCCCGGAAAACTCTGAATCCACAGGAGGAGGGAGCAGGAAGGGTCGTCGGAGCCTAGGTATGCTCAGGCGAGGTCGCCGGCGGCTGGGGGTGGCTCCACGGGCGGCGGCATCAACGAAGAGGGGTGTCGGAATGGCCGTCGGGGACAGGGGAAACAGCAGGAGGCTTCGCCGGCCTCGGGAAGGACCACCAGAGGCGGCGCCGGAGCTGGACGGGGAGGGGAAGAGGGACGAAAGGTCGGCGTCGAGCTTCGTCGAGCAGGAAGACCGGCGGCTTCAGGCTTTGCGGCGCTGGATGAAACAAACCGAGAAACCCTCGGTTAATTCTTCATCCAGCCAGGTTTCAATGGGGGGGGGGCGATTGCTTATAAAGGGACAGGTTTAGGGTTTTTAAATTCATTTTAATTAACTTTGGTGGTGGGCTTTTGGGAGAGGGCTTCAAGATGGGCATACGGATATCAAACAATGATTAGAGGGCTATCCGAAAAAGGATTTCAAAGTGGATCGGCTATAGGCATAGGGGACGCTACAAAATAAAATAGTTAATTAAAATTAAGCTTGCCCTAAGCTAACCTACCTCATAAATACCAGACTTATGCATTCAGGGTCACGTTGGCCGGTCACACCAACGTGCCAAATCAAAATTGCGCGACACATGCACGATACAACTTGACGCTACAAAATAATCAAAAAGTTGCGCAAACACGTGCGCTATAATAATAAAGACATGTGCGATACAAAATAATAAAACGACGCGGTGCGGGTTGCATCAATTCTCCCAGGGTTGAAAGAGCTCGACCCCGACGAGACTCGATGTAACCTGCAAGTAGAAAATCCAAGCGTCGATCGGAGAAATGCTGCGTGGTGTCATGCTGATGTCGTGGCTGCGATCCAAAACCTGCAAGTAACCTCTCATCCACAAAAGCTCGCAATCCATTAGTCAAAATTTCATGCCAAATATTTAAACAAACAGTAATTATTAGAGCTTTCAGAGGATGACTGGGGCGGTGTGTGGGGAGAACATGTGGCAGTAGGGAAAACATGAAGCAAGTGGAATCAGCCCATGGAATCAGCCCATGGAATCAGTAACACATAACGCAACATACGCTCGTCCGGTAGACTCCTACGAATGTCTGCTAGACCCGGATAGAATATCGTCCAACTTTTACTCGCCAACGTCCCACTCGAGTCACAAAATTTTAAGAAGACCCCAATTAGACCATGAAAAATTTTCCGTAGAAAACCTTTGAAGAGGGTGTCCCGATGAGGAGAAAAAAAATCTATGTATGGTCTCGACTCTCTCGAGACTACTAAACCTAGAAACGTCAGAACGTAAACGGTAGTGATGTGGTGGTGCAACATGTTGTCCTATATCTAAAGAGAAGTGATGTAAACTAAATGCGTGCTCGCCAAAAACAAAATCAATATGGGGTGGTGACTCGAGGGACACAGGTGAGGGACCACCAAACACGATATTTGTGGGCGCAAGGGTTTGTGGCGGTAGTGTGCTAAGAACGTCAGGACCTAAGACGCACGAGTCTGTGTCACCCAAGATAAGGGCCTCATCACTAACCAACTCCTCTGGGAGAAGAGAAAGGGATGAAGTGTCATCCAAGGTGAGTGACACATCACGAGTAAGTCCTCCCTGGAGTGGGGCCTCAGGGAACAACTCGGTGACTGAAGGATGTGAGTTAGTGGGAGAAAGTGGGCACACCATGTCAATCGGGAGGAAGGAATGAGAGGGAAATAACTCATCTTCCGGGAGCAGGGGCTCGGGAAGAACATCCTCGATCGAAGGGGGTGCTAAAACGGAGACAGGTGGAGACACGACTTCAGTCGGGGTGGTAAAAATAGGAAGAAGCTCTTCTTCCTGGAGCAGGGGCTCATGAAGAACATCCTCGCCTGAAGGGAGTGCTGTAGTGGAGACACGTGGAGTCACGACATTAGTCGAGGTGATAAAGATAGGAGAGAAATTTTCTTCCTGGAGCAGGGGCTCCAGAAGAATCTCCTCGACTGAAGTGAGCGTCACAGTGGGGGTGAGTGGAGCTAAAGTGCTCGTCGTGCAGCTGATGAGATATGGGGGACTAACGAGACACATAACCTCGGGTTCCACTACATGAGAAGTGGAAAGGTATGCATGAGTAGCATAATACGTGCGCGTTGTCACCTCCAGGTTATGAGCGGAGGTGCACAACCCACGCAGATTCTGTCGGGCGTCGGCAGTGACGCACTCAACATCTCTCATCAAAGCCTTAATGCGCGCATCTAAATCACTCATCATTTTTTTTAAACGAAAACAAAAAAACCAAACCTAGAAGTTGAAGACGACCGGCGCTCGGCTATCTCACGATAGGAGTGAGATATCCCAGCAGCACACCAAACTGATGTGATTTAAAATCTAGGGTTGTAGTTTTGAAAATAATATTGCAACGTATTTAAATTATTTGTGGCGCGGGAAACATTCGCGGGATATTTCTAACGAAATAAACGGTCGAGGCGTCGCACACGTACGTAAAGCTACCACACTGGTGTGATAACGTCACAAGTACTAAATTCCACAGGCATAGCGAATAAGTGGGTGACAACACAGATATGAAAGTAACGGTAAGTAGGAGGTAAAGAAACTAGAGCAAGCTCCACTAATTAACATTTCATTTAAATGTTAAAACATAAAAATAACTAATGGTTGCGAAATGGGAAGGGCTAGGTATACCATGAGGGGGAAGTGGCAACGGCCGGAGAACTTTCTGGATACGGTGACTGGACTGGGGCTAGCCGGAGCAACTCGCCGGAAGTTGGCTGAACTGGACTCGGCGTGCAGTAGAATCGCTGGAGCAGGGAAGGCAATGGCTGGAAACGAAGAAATCGCCTAGAAAACTCTGAATCCACAGGAGGAGGGAGCAGGAAGGGTCGTCGGAGCCTAGGTATGCTCAGGCGAGGTCGCCAGCGGCCGGGGGTGGCTCCACGGGCGGCGGCGTCAACGAAGAGGGGTGTCAGAATGGCCGTCGGGGACAGGGGAAACACAGAAGGCTTCGCTGGCCTTGGTAAGGACCACCAGAGACGGCGCCGGAGCTGGACGGGGAGGGGAAGAGGGACGGAAGGTCGGCGTCGAGCTTCGTCGAGCAGGAAGACCGGCGGCTTCAGGATTTGCGGCGCTGGATGAAACAAACCGAGAAACCCTCGGTTAATTCTTCATCCAGCCAGGTTTCAATGGGGGGGGGGGAGATTGCTTATAAAGGGGCAGGCTTAGGGTTTTTAAATTCATTTTAATTAACTTTGGTGGTGGGCTTTTGGGAGAGGGCTTCAAGATGGGCTTACGGATATCAAACAATGATTAGAGGGCTATCCGAAAGAGGATTTCAAAGTGGATCGGCTATAGGCATAGGGGACGCTACAAAATAAAATAGTTAATTAAAATTAAGCTTGCCCTAAGCTAACCTACCTCCTAAATACCGGACATATGCATTCAGGGTCACGTTGGCCGGTCACACCAACGCGCCAAATCAAAATTGTGCGACACATGCACGATACAACTTGACGCTACAAAATAATCAAAAAGTTGCGCAAACACGTGCGCTACAATAATAAAGACATGTGCGATACAAAATAATAAAACGACGCGGTGCGGGTTGCATCAAGAAGGCTCTACAAGATGTATCTCTTCCTCCTTTTTAGTGTGAATCTTATATTTTCAGCAAACAATCCCGTTCATCTTTTCCATCTCATTGTACTCGGAGCTCTGCTCCTTTTGTTTTAGTACACTCCGATGTTTGGGGTCCGTACAAAATCACTAGCCTTTCTGGGTATCACTATTTTTTAACTTTTATTGATGATTATTCTCGGATGACGTGACTATATTTACTGCGTGATCGCTCCGAGCTTTCCCGTGTCTTTCGGGCATTCATCCTTGAGACCCGCACGCATTTCTCCGCGAACATCAAAATTCTTCGCACCGATAATGCTCGCGAATACACTAGCCACGAATTTGTAAATCTCTGCTCTAAATTTGGGATCATTCACCAAACATCGTGTGCCTATAGCTCCCAACAAAACGAAGTCGTGGAACGTAAGAATCGACATCTGCTTGATGTTGCTCGCTCTTTCATGCTTCACACGCAGGTCCCCAAAGCTTATTGGAACTTTGCACTTTCAACGGCATGATATCTGATTAACTGTCTTCCTTCCCCCATACTCCACAATACCACTCCGTTCAGCCTCCTGTTCCCCTCTACTCCGGCATTCTCTCCCACACCCTGCATCTTTGGTTGTACTTGCTACGCTCACATTCTTGGTCCGTCCATGGACAAGTTGGATTCCCGGGCGGTCAAACACATCTTCGTTGACTATTCATGAACTCAAAAAGGTTACATGTGCTACTCTCCTTCTACCAGCAAGGTGACTATTTCTGCTGATGTTACCTTTCGGGAGGATCTTTCTTTCTTCTCCACTCCAGATCCAACTCCTCTACCACCACCCGTCCTACGACCTGTCATCCATGTTACCACTCTACCACCACCAATTCCTGACTGGGCTCCCGCTCTTCCCAAGCCATGTCCACATTCTCCTGCAGGCACGCGGTCATCTCCAACTTCCCCTCCAGCGTCAGAGATCCTCCGATCTTCAACAGCCCCGACTCACCTCTAGCTCCTCTAGCTCTTCGGTCGCCCTCAGGCCTTCTTCCCTCTCCGACACCTTCTCCAGCCTCTTCGCATCCTCCATCCAGCTGATGATACTGACGACATTCAGGTAGCATTCCCTGACAGCTTTTGGATCGCCCCTGATCCGCATTTGGACATCCCCCCGGCAGTACTTCAGGCATTGATGATAAGACGATGGGACCGCCTTGAAGTAGTTGATGAGGGGTCGCCCAAAGATGGCGCTATAGCAGCTAGGGGCGTCAACGATGACAAATCGGCATCGAATAGAAGTACCCCCAAGGGTGACCAGAAGATCCACTCCTCCTTCCACCTCTTTCTTCTCTCCAAAAACCAAGAGGGGACCGTCTGCAGCTTGGACCTTAGTTGCTTCCACCTGAAGCCCGACGAAGGTTCTCTTGAAAATGACATTCACCGAACTACCGTTGTCTGCCAGGATTCGGTCGACGGTGAAGTCCTCGATGACGGCTTGGATAACTAGGGCATCATGAAAGTGATTCTCATTCCCCAACATGTCTTCCTCAAAGAAAGTTATCTCATCCAACGATGGCGGAACTTGAGAGGTCCAGGCAACACTCTTCCGATAAATCTGATGGAGACTCCCCTTGCGAGAAGCTCCAAGTCCGGCCCCTCTGTTGATCACTCCAACCTGCCCACCTCCTGGGCCATAGACCACTTCTCTGCGACCTCTCAGGTCGACCCGATCCTCGTTCCTCCTCCTCCATGGAGCTTGGAACGCTACCGGTCCTGCCGGAGCCTCCTGCCTAGGTTGCTCCCGCTTTGTCGCTCCGGCATCCAACCTCCTCCTAGCCTCCCAAAAATCTGGGCAAGCCATAGTCCCATGCCCCTCTACTCGATGCAGATCGCAGTAAAGGGGAATCTCCGCCTCCTGGCGCCTCGCCAGCCAAGCCTTCTTGCGATGCTTATTGCCCTACCGGGCAATGGTCATCGCCTCTCCTCGAGCTCCTCCTCTGCCTCCATCCTGCTGGTGGCCATTACTCCTCTCCTGCTGCTGAAACTGAGGCCTAACAAGTGGCCTCCACAGGGGCCGATTCACGGGATACTGGAATCGCAGCGCTTCTTCCCTCCTCTCCGAAGCCGCCACGGGCCTCCACTCTCCTTCCTTTGAGGCCTCTCATGCCTCCTCCGCTCTTCCGCCCTCCTGAGCTCTTCTCTCCTCCTCGGCTCTTCCCTTTCCCCCGGCTCTTCCCTCCTTCTCTCTACCTGCCTCTCCGGCAGTCTTCCGGCCCTCACCTCCAAAGGTCATCCTCTCTCTGCTCCATTGTTCTTCTCCATCCAGTCTTGCCAAGGAGTCTGGATTCTTCTCCTCTCCCTGGACGAACGTATTCGCCCTCTCGATCATCTCTTCAAAAGATCTTGGGGGCTTGGGCCCGATCTCCAGGCTGAAGAGACCTTGCTTTAGGCCGAACTTCATCGCTAATATCAGGGTGAAGCTGTCCACTTCCTCAACCTCCAAAGCCTCCTCCTGGAAGCGATTGATGTAGTGGTCGAGACTTTCGCGCTACCCCTGCGCGATTTTGAAGAGAGCAGTCGCCTCCTTCTTCCTCTTCTTGGACGTCGCGAACCTTACCATCAGGCCCCGACGTAGATCTGCGAAGCAATAGATAGAACCGGCAGGCAACTGATGGAACCAATCTCTCGCATTACCCTTGAAGGTAATGGAGAAGAACAGGAACTTGAAGGCATCCGACATGTTGCGGATGGACACCACATCCTCGAACCACCGGAGATGCCTGACTGGGTCATCTCTGCCGGAGTAGTAGGTCAGGACGAGCTCCCGAAAGCCTTCGGGGACTGGGGCTGCGAGGATCTCGTCACAGAAGGAGCTCCTCCCTCCCTGACGGTGGCAAGTTTCATCCTCGTTGGTATCTTCATCATACTCGCTATCATAGCGAGTATCACAGTATCTTGCCTGCTGTTCCAGATCTCGGAACCTGATCTCATGGCTGCTCGCTGGATGGTGTCGCGACTGCATCGGTCGCTCCTCTCTCTCCCTGGCTCGCTCCTTCCCCGGTCACCTCGGCGACGCTTCCTCCTCCGACGGTGTCAGGCGACAAGGCGAGGCCGCCGTGACATCAGGGCGAGTAGAGAACCCCGCCAGAATGCTCCTCTCAATCCTCCTCGCAAACTCTTCGAACGTCGTCACAGTCACGAAGTCGCTTCCTCGCAAAGAGTTATCAACTCCTGCCGAGTTGCCGAATATCTCCTCCTGCTCGCCTGTATTCACCATCTCGCCTACCCGCAAAACTTTTCCTCCTCAGCTGTGATCCACGCTCACCGCACCAAAGTGTTGAAGGCGGGAAAATCCCTACTCCAGAATTCGGATCAAGGCAACCTAAGGTTACCAATTCAGCGGTCCGGCTAGACGGCTAACGGGCTAAGACTCGGAAACTGTCGGACAACTAAGAGGACCCCAGACGCTGCGGCAGGGAGGTCCCACCACGTACCCAGAAGCTTAGAAGAAGCAACTCATCCACAACCAAAAATGATCGAGCAGGGTACAAGGTAGACCGACTAACAACTAGGTCACAACGACTAAAAGGGATAGTCGCTAACTCGCAACCATGTCTCTCTAAATAAGGGATCCAAAGGCTCAGTTGATGCCTAAGAAAAAAAGTTCTCGAGATCTTCGCGAGATTCCAAAGTCCGTCTCCTCGCACCCCTGGGGTCCTATTTATAGACCAATCCGAAGAAAGGGGGGTCTTATTTATAGCCCTACCCCCGACGATTAGGCGACTTCTCGGGAGGAGCTCGCCTGGCTGGGCGAGTAATTGGCCTAGTCTCCTACCTGGAGAGTATGCGAGGGGAGCTCATCATACTCGTCCAGGCCTTCTGCCTTCTTGCGCGTTGACTGACTTTTGTCTTGACTTGCTGACTTTGACCCTTGCTGACCTGGCTCTGGAGGGGTCCACCCTCGATGAATATGGATTGTATAATGACACCTTACAAGATAGCCTTGTAAGAGTTCTTTGGATATAAACCTCTTATGCATCTGAGGGGAATAACATTTATACCTTGCTTGGTCAGTTGCATATCCGCCAAAAAATTTTTGATAACTTGTAGTCCAAATTTATCCTTGTTAGGGCCGAGAATATGAACAAAAGCAACACATTAGAATACTTCATGAAATCTAAATAGAGGGGAGTATTGTAATTTGTAATGGGTACCTTCCTCTGAAGGTGTCAGAAGTTATTTGATTAATCATGAAGATCGCTATGAGAACTCATTCATCCCACATCCTCTTAAAACTTGCTTTTCTTGTAGTTGACGCTTAATAGTATCTAATATATGTATGTTCTTCTTCTCAGCAACCCCATTATGTTAAGGGGTTGCAAAATAAGATGTTCTAAACACAATCCCCTTTTTTCCTATAAATTCTTGAAGTTCCCAAATGTGAATTATTCCCCATTATCACACCCGAGCACTTTTATTTGAATATAAATGAGTTTCCACATAATTGTACAAAAATGGTCAACATCATTTTTCTTTTTCATAGATTGATTCGAGTAAAACGAGAAAAATCATCAATGAAAGATACAAAATAATGAAAACCATTGACAAAATTGAGCGGTGTAGTCGACGCATTTGAAACTATCGTATCAAGATATTAAGTTCTCATACTAGTACTTGACAGATTAGTAGTACAATAATCATTTAGATGCTCACGGGATTAACATTGAACACATTTATTACACAATCTAAGGATAAATTCGGGAAAATAGATTTTAAGGTCTTCAAATTGGTATGCCCAAATCTATGATGCCAACAAGCCAACTGATCATCCATCTTTTTGGCAAAATTACATAATAGAAAGTGATTGGAGATATTGGGTTTCATAGAATTTGGAAATCAATCCATTCCTGTCAGATTCTCTTCCTCCCATTCCTGTCATCTTGTCATCGATCTCGCTTCTGCTGATTCGGTGCTGATCCCGTCTAGATCCAATTGACCATGTTGCTCCTGTTGACAGAGCTTCTCTACCTGCGTCCAACTGCTATTAGGCGATCCCCCCATGTTCTGCTCTCGTCCACCTACTTCTTCGTGTTCCTACTTCAACAAGGATGGCTGCTCATCGACAATGCTCCAGCGCTGCAGCTTCCGGGGGTGCTGATGTCTCAGGTATGTTGAAGTTTTTGTGTGTTTTTGCTGTTCTTTTGTGTGTCATATGTTGTTCGTGTCTTGTCTTAGTGTTATGACTTCATGCACGTGTGTTCCACGTGAGCGGGAGTGCTTGGGACGAAGGCAACTTGGATGATCTTTCCCAACTTTTCGTCTTCATTCCACACGGCCTCTAGGCTTATGTCGTATGCATCTTCCCATATTCTCTTTCGATTGGTCGTGTGTTGGGACACGACTGATGTTGGTGTTCTATTCTCGGGGGGTTGTGTCGAGTGGGACCGTGTCGTGCGGGACTGTGTCGTGTGGGACCTCCCTTTGTGTGAATTATCCCCGCCGGATCATCTCCGGTTCCCCGTTTGATGATGTGCTCTACATCTTTCGTTCTCTTTCGCATGTTGTGTGTAGGTGATGTTGGTTGACCGGTTTCCAGCATGTCCACGTCATGTGTGAGTCTTGCGTCGTGTGTGGCTATATTACTGGCTTGATTCCCCAGTTTGAAATTTCCCCCGGTGGCTCATCTGTTGTTTTGTACCGCATCGCTTGTCTCCATTACCGTTATTTGATATGTCCAAGCTGAAGGTTCCTCCTTCAGCTTGAGGGGAAGTGTTGGAATTATTGAATCAATGCCGGTCTAGCAGTGTCTTTATGTATATTGAGATTTAGTCTCACATCATGTATGTAAGTTAATGTGTCTATGTCAGTCCTATATATTGCTCATATGAGGAATAATAAATTACACAACTTCTATTTCCTTATTATTTCTTCCAACAGAGCATTATCATCCTTGTTTGCGTCATCATAAATAAATTTACTTATTGTTGAAGTAGAAGTTGAACCAACGACACTAATAGGAGATTGTGATTGAGACAAAACTGTTGCAATAAGAAAAAGATGGAAAAATAATATAATAAACATCCACTACAAATTTAGTGTCTGGGGAAGATAATTATATGATGGTTACTACATGAAACATAGAGTAAACAGTGGCTACAAACAATTACGAGATGTATTTGAAATAAAATACGAAAAGAAATCTGGACAAATTTCTGTCCAGATTTCTTCAAATTTCTTAGAGATTTCTGTCCAAAATCCAAATCTGCTGGTTGAGGCATAAAAAGGGAAAAAGGATTAAATGAGTACATGATAAAGAAGAGGATGAAGAAGGAGAAGAGGAAGAGGAAGAAGAAGAAGAAGAGGAGGAGGAGGAGAAGAAGAAATAAGAAGAGGAAGAAGAAGAGAAGAAAAAATAAGAAGAGGAAGAAGAAGAACAAAAGAAAAAATAAGAAGAGGAAGAAGAAGAACAAAAGAAAAAATAAGAAGAGAAACAAGAAGAAGAAGAAGAAGAGAAGAAAAAAAATAAGAGAAAGAAGAAGGGGAAGAGGAAGATGAAGAAGATGAGGAAGAATAAGAAGAGGAAGAACTTACAACAGTGTGGGATATTCAGCGACAGTGCTAGCAGGATCAGTAGAGGAAATAGGAGTGGCAGCGGGAAACAGGAGCGGCAGCTGGAAACTGGAGCGGCAGCAGGAAACTGGAGCGGCGGTGGGATCGGGTTGATGGAAAAAATGAACCAAGAAAACCTAAAACAACAATCTTATGGTATCGGCGCGTATGATACGCATACCCGTACCGGAAATGTACTAATAATAGCGTATTTGTGCTTCGTAGCTCCCTAGTATTCTACCCTCATTTATATGAGCTTGAATTTTAACGATATATATACGCATATGTATGTATATAGGCACATATGTATGTACGATTATGCACATATGTATGTACATATACACATGTATGTATACAGACACGCTCAAAGCCTTAGTAATATTCATTTATATATATTTCTTGTTGATTTTGGATATTTAATTATAATAATAGTAATGTTAGAAAAGCCCAATTAAGGGCCCATGTTTTCTCTCTTTTCTCTCTCCATGTATTAGTCCCACATCTTGTATTTAGGATTTCTCTTCTCTTTCTTCTCCTATAAAAGTGTATTCATACTTGTAACTATTCATTCAAGAAGTATATGCAAGGTTTGGAGTTGCTTTCTACATGGTATCAGAGGGAGGTTCGGTCCATGCGGTTTCCACAACTCTAACCGCCCGGCCCGTCTTCCTCCCCTGTCCGCATTCTCCTCTGCGGCCTCTCCCTCTACTCGCTCGCTTCGGGTAGTTCTTCCCTGCAGTTTCTTCTTTGCTAACCGCAGCCAGATTCGAATTCTGCGGTTTTGCCTTTCTACCCGCCTGCTCGCCTCCTTCCCGCCTGCTCGCCTCCTTCCCGCCTACCCATTCCGGTCTGCGGCTCTATCCGCTCCGGTTGTTGCGGCCTTCCTTCTCTTATCCGCATCGCTTCTGCGGACTGTCCTCCTTGTTTCCGCTTCTCTTCTTCTCCTTCGTGGTTCCACCCTCCTCAGGCTTCTTATAGCCATCTTCTCCTCTGACCCGTGGGGACCACCTTCTTATCCGCTGCGGACTCTCATCCTGTCTGCTGCGAGCTCCTCTCCTTTACTGCCTCGCGCTCTTCTTCTTCTCCGCTGCGAGCTCGCTTCTTATCCGCGGCGGGCTCCTCTCGTCTTGACCGCTGCGGTCTCCCCGCTACTTGAGTTCTTCTGTCCGCTCGAGCTTCCCTACTCGCGGACTTCTCCTTTCCCGCATGGGGCTCTTCTCTTGTCCGTCGCGAGTTTCTCTCCTCTCGCCTGCTCGCGTGGTTGTTTCTGGACTATTGTCGCGGCCTGCCTCCTCTTCTCGCGGTCTCGTCTGCTGACCGCTCGCGTTCCTAGCCTGCAGTATCTTGCTTCCCGCTGAGACCTTTCCCTACCGCTGCGAGTTCTCCTCTCTTCCTCTATCCGCGGCTGTCCACTTGACCGTGCGGGCTTCCCTTTTTGCATTTTGGTCGCGATCTGCCTAATCGCTGGTGTGACTGCGCGGACTGATCCCCTTCTCGATGCGGCCTCCCGCTCTGCCTCTTCTTGGTGCGACCTGCTAAGGTTGTGGTTTCCTTGGCCCGGTCTGCCTTTGTCCTCCCGGTCTGGTTACTTATTCTCCAGGTGTTTGCTTCTGTTGCAGTCTTCTCCTACCCGCGCAGCCTGTGTTTCTAGTCGTTGCGGACTCTGTGCTTACCGTGCTGATCTTGGCCGTTTCTTGCCGCTGGTGCGGGGTCACGCTGACCGCCCCGGATTATTC
The DNA here is from genome assembly GCA_039513925.1 of Platanthera zijinensis. Lineage (NCBI taxonomy): Eukaryota > Viridiplantae > Streptophyta > Magnoliopsida > Asparagales > Orchidaceae > Platanthera > Platanthera zijinensis. The sequence goes on from CM077082.1 coordinate 34,494,817, forward strand.
CTTGCAAAATGATCCGCTGTCCTCCGGGCTCTGTGGTGTCTGTTTTCGATGGCGGTACCTCCTGCTTTGCTCACAGCTCATCCTGGATTTTGGACTCCGGGGCCTCTCACCACATTACATCACGGAAATCACCCCAATATTTGAACGACGTGCATCCCCGGTTCATTACTGTTGCTAGTGGGGCCACTCTTCCCGTCTCTGGTGCGGCAGATATTAACCTCACTCCCTCCATTACTCTTCGCTCTGCTCTTCATGTTGCGGGCTCTCCGTTCAACCTTCTCTCTATTGGTCGACTCACTGCTGATCTCGATTGTGCTGTTATTTTTTCTTCTAACTCGTGTGTTGTGCAGGATCGCAAGACGCAAACCATCATTGGAACAGGGCATCTGTCGAATGGTCTCTATATCCTTAATCCGTCTCCCCCAACCGTGCTGTCGTCTATTAGCTCCGTTGACTGACATCGACGTTTGGGTCATGCTCCTCTACACATCCTCAAAAAATCTCTCCCTGACGTGTCCTTCAAAGAGTTCACGTGTGAGTCCTGTATCTATGGGAAATATCATCGCTCTACCTTCTCACCACATCCTTCTCGGCGTCTTGCTCCCTTTGATCTTGTTCACTCCGATATTTGGGGTCCTTACAAAATTACAAGTGTTTTTGGGTACCGTTACTTTGTCACATTTGTCGATGATTACTCTCGGGTGACCTGGCTGTATCTCCTTCGTGACCGCTCTGAATTGCCCGGTGTATTCCGTACGTTTTTTCTTGAAACTCGCAACTAGTTCTCCACAACCATTAAAACCCTCCGCACTGATAATGCCCGTGAATACACCAGTCATACCTTCTCTCGCCTCTGTGCGGAGTTTGGGATCATCCATCAGACCTCCTGTGTCTATACCCCCCAACAAAATGGCGTTGCTGAACGCAAGAATCGCCACCTGCTCGAGGTCACCCGCTCCCTTATGATTCAGATGAATGTCCCAAAACAATATTGGAATTTTGCGGTTTCAACCGCTTGCACTCTTATTAACCGCATGCCTTCCTCTGTCCTCAATTTTGCGGTTCCTTTTAATCTCATTTTCCCCTCCCAACCTCCCTTCTCCCTCACCCCACGCGTGTTTGGGTGCGTATGTTTTGTTCATCATCTTGGCCCGTCCACTGACAAGCTTGCCCCCCCCGTGCCACTAAATATATGTTTGTGGGCTATTCTCGAACTCAGAAGGGCTACGTATGTTTCTCTCCCACGGATCACAAGGTGGTTACTTCTGCTGATGTCACCTTTCTCGAAGATCAACCATATTACTCTCAACTTCTTGATCCTCCTCCTCTGACAACTCTCCCGCGACCTGTTATTCCCGTAACTTCCACCATTCCACCTCTACTTCCCACACCCATCCCACCTAAACCACCTACACCACCATTCATTCGTGTGTACACTCGACGTCCTCCCTCGTCTACTACCCCACGAGAGCTGCCCCGCTCTAATGATGCTTTGCAACCTGCGGATCCGACAACTGCTTCCTCTACGGCACATCCCTTGGCCAACTACGTATCTCTCCATCGGCTGACACCACCTCTCTACGCCTTTGCCACCTCCCTTTCCTCTATTTCTATTTCTAACTCTGTGCAGGAGGCGCTTTCACATCCAGGGTGGCGGGCAGCCATGGAAGATGAATGCGGGCTCTTTGGGCTAACCAGACCTGGGATCTGGTTCCTCTTCCTACTGACCATCGCGCTGTGAGCTGCAAATGGGTCTTTGTTGTCAAGCATGCGGTGGATGACACTGTTGACCGTCTGAAGGCACGCCTCGTGGCCCGGGGCTTTACTCAGCAACATGGCCTTGATTATGAAGAAACTTTCTCTCCAGTGGCCAAATTGAGCACGGTCCGCGTTCTTCTTTCCTTGGCAGTCCATCGTCACTGGCCGCTTTATCAGCTGGATATTAAGAATGTCTTCCTCAACGGCGATCTGCAAGAGACGGTTTATATGCAGCAACCTCCCGGGTTTGAGACCACGGGGGAGTCTTTGGTATGTCACCTTCGGAAATCCATTTATGGTCTCAAACAGTCCCCGCGTGCGTGGTTTGAAAAATTCAGTAAGGTGGTCTGTGCTAGTGGCTTCACTCGGAGCTCGGCTGATTTTTCTCTCTTCATCCGCCACCGGTCAACCGGGACTGTGATTCTTCTGGTCTACGTTGACGATATCCTGATTACTGGCAACGACACGGCAGGAATACAACAGATCAAGGAACAGTTAAATTCCGTTTTTCAGACCAAAGATCTGGGCAACCTTCGATACTTTCTTGGGCTCGAGGTCGCACGACGCTCTGATGGTCTTGTGTTGTCTCAAAGGAAGTATTGTATGGACCTCCTTCATGATGCAGGTTATTCTAGGTGCAAACCTGCGGAGACTCCTATGGACGCCAATCACAAGCTCTCGGCCCATAGTTCTGACTCTGACCAGCTGCTTACAAATCCGGAATATTACAGACGCTTGGTTGGGAAGCTGATCTACCTTACGGTGACTCGACCGGACATCTCGTTTGCTGTAGGAGTTGTGAGTCGGTTCATGCACGCTCCTCGGATATCTCATCTTCAAGCGGTCGAGCGCATCCTTCGATATCTCAAGATCGCCCCCGGACAAGGACTTGTGTATAAGCCATCCACATCTTTATCACTCGTCGTTTACTCTGACGCTGACTACGCAGGATCTATTGATGACAGGCGCTCCACTACGGGGTTCTGCACTTACTTTGGTGGTCATCTCATAACATGGCGTAGCAAGAAACAATCTGTGGTTGCACGCTCTTCTGCTGAAGCCGAGTACCGGGCTATAGCTGCGGTTGCTTCCGAGCTAACCTGGCTTGAGAGCCTTTTGGGAGACTTGGGTGTGCGTCTCTCATCACCAGCTACCTTATTTTGTGACAGTCAGGCAGCAATACATATTGCCAAGAATCCAGTGTTTCACGAGCGCACAAAGCATATCGAAGTTGATTGTCATTTTATCCGTGAAAAGGTACAGTCAAAGAAGATAGATTTGGAGCATGTTCCTGCTAAAGACCAAGTTGCGGATATCCTGACAAAAGCTCTCTCCAGGCCTCTATACTATCAATTTTTATCCAAGCTTGGTGCCTACGACTTGTACGCTCCAGCTTGCGGGGGAGTGTTAGAAAAGCCCAATTAAGGGCCCATGTTTTCTCTCTTTTCTCTCTCCATGTATTAGTCTCATATCTTGTATTTAGGATTTCTCTTCTCTTTCTTCTCCTATAAAAGTGTATTCATACTTGTAACTATTCATTCAAGAAGTATATGCAAGGTTTGGAGTTGCTTTCTACAAGTAATATACATCATTTTGACAATTAATGTTGGTTTGAGTTTGACACTAACATCTTGTTAAACTTAAAAAAGAGTAGACAGTGAACTTAAAATGATCATGCCAAACAATTATAAACCGAGCATAAATATAGAAATAGCAAACAATAATAACATAAATGGAGCATGAAACAAAATTTCCCCAAAATAGAACAGCAAACGACTTTCGGCATATGCTGCATGTAACAGCACATGCATGGATATTTCTAAAGTGATAGTAGAGATGAGTTGAAATAAGATAATAGCAACTTTGATCACAATCCAAAAATAAAAAATAAACAAGAACTTACCATCTCTCAACAGAGATGCAAAGACAAGTTCATTCCAAGCATCTGGTACTCCAGGAAGACACCAATGGCTGCAATCGAGAATGGAAGAAGGGTGGCTCCATGTTCCTATATGGGCATCACTACGGAATGCTCCCATCATAGTTACATTGAGTACAGTCACTGGAACGGCTATTTTTCCTACCACCTCAGCAATTATGTCTGTGAATTCACTCCTGACATTCCCTTGAGCCTCTAATGTGGGCCGATTTGTCACTTCGCAAGCGTTTTGAGCCAAACCACTGTGAAATCAGTGTTAATTCTTAATCACCCTATTCACATGCAATTTATTTGTAAATCAAAAATGACAAAAATTTAAACCACTGGACAAATTATCTTGCAGGTGTAGCATACCTAGTATAAGGGAAATCAAAGGGAACAGAGCAAGTAGAAGAAGCAGAAGTATTGCAAAACAGTCGGATCTTTACATCAAGCATACACTTCAGATGTCAATTTATGGTTCAAGAAAGAAGAATATTCACAAGACAGTGTTTAGTACAAGATTAGTCATTTTGATCTCTCGATGCCTTTCGGGATAATCAATGCACTAGCCATATCCATGGTTCTGATTAGCTTAGTGTTCAAAGAATATTTGGCAAGTTTATTTTCATCTTCATTGATGACATACTAATTTATTCCAAGAGCAGAAGTGAACACACCGGAACACCTTAGAACAGTATTACACCTTTCGAAGGATCAAAGATTGTACACTATGTTCTAGCTGGATGGGTCATGTAATTAATAAGGATGGGCTAGTTGTGAACCTACAGAAGTTAGAATGGGTTAGTTGTAAACCTACAGAAGGTAGGAGCGATTCAAAATTGGCCTAGACATACATCTGTAAAAGAAATAAGAAGCCTCTTATGTTTGGCTAGTTATTTCTGAAGTTTCGTGGAAAAAATTTCAAAGATAGCTAGTAATACGTTCTACAAAAGTCAAGAGGAGATGCCGGCAAGGGGGAGGGCGGCCGGAGGTAGAGAAGGAGAAGAGAGCTAGGGTTGAGAGAGATAAGGGAGCAGCCCTCAAGTTCTTAGATCATTCCAGATAAAAAAACCAAAGCAAAAGTCCAAACCCATATATAGGGTTTCATATTACAATGAACCAAATTAAACCAAAAGCTGAAATAAAAACCCCAACCGAACCAGCCGGACTTGGCCTATTCTCCGGTCGGGTTGGTGCCGTCTTCCGCGCGTCCGCCCGAACCCGTTTCGGCCGGTTCTTCGATCTCGACTGCGTCTCCGGTATCTCGCTCCCGAGCTCTTCGTGTATAAACCTTCCACGGTGGCTCCTCGAGTAATTCCGTAACAATACCGTCATCTGGAAAATTGGCCTTGTCCTCAAGGCAGTAGTCTGGAAATTGGCGGCGGAAGTCGTCCCTGATGAGCCAAGTGGCGTCGCTCTCCGGCCGGTGTTGCCAAGCCACACGGATCTCTTCGGGTGCCGCATCCCCGGGTAAATGGTGCCGGTGGCCGATGATGTCGGCCGGGTATAGGGGCTCCATGCCCGATTCCTCCTCCTCGGTGGGTAGGGGTTCCACGGCCGGGTGGTCGCCAATGACTCGGCGAAATTGCGAAACGTGGAATGCCGGGTGAATGCGGCTATGTTGCGGTAAGCGTAGCCGGTAGGCCACCGCGCCAATACGACTGAGTACTTCGTAGGGCCCGAAGAACCGAGGTGCAAGCTTCGGAGAAGAACGGCGAGCTACGGAAAGTTGGCGGTAGGGATGGAGTTTGATGAATACCTTGTCGCCCACCCGGAATGAGAGGTCGCGGCGCTTCCGATTCGCGAATGATCGCATTTTCTCTTGTGCCCGTTGGAGGTGATGTTTGAGGCTATCCAAAATGACATCCCTATCATGAAAGTGATCGGCTAATGTGGCTAATGGACACTCCCCGGGAAGATGTCGAATGATAGATGGTGGAGGCCGTCCGTAGACGGTTTCAAAGGGAGTGGTAGCCGCGGCATGGTGGTAAGCCGTATTGTAAGAATACTCGGCCCAACATAACCATTTGGCCCATGTGTTTGGGCGCTCACCAATAAAGCAGCGGAGGTATGTCTCCAAGCAACGGTTAAGGACCTCCGACTGTCCGTCGGTTTGCGGGTGGTAGGTCGTGCTCATGCGAAGTCGAGTTCCTTGTAACCGAAATAGTGATGTCCAAAATCCACTAAGGAAGAGCGGATCCCGGTCGCTGACGATAGAGCGAGGAAATCCGTGGAGTCGTACTATCTCCGCAATAAAACAGTCGGCCACCGTGGCCGCCGTATAGGGGTGTCGGAGCGGAATGAAATGTCCGTATTTTGTGAGGCGATCCACGACCACCAAGATGCAGTCGAATCCGTTCGAGCGTGGGAGGCGCGTGATGAAGTCCATGGCAATATCCTCCCAAATCCGCTCCGGAATGGGTAATGGTTGAAGGAGCCCGCCCGGAAACATGGCCTCATACTTGGCCTTCTGACAAGGTAGGCACGCCGCCACGTAGGCCTTCACTTGGCGGAGCATGTTCGGCCAATAAAGAGATGCCGCCAAACGTCGATATGTCCGGAACGCTCCAGCGTGTCCTCCGGACGGTGTGGAGTGGAACTCGGCGAGAAGGCGCGGTATACTCGCGGCGGCCGTGGAAAGCACAAGACGGCCCCGATGAAACAGTCGGCCTCCGATAAGAGTGTACGGCGGATGAGCCGTCGAGTTAGTGAGAAGAGTCCGCCGGATCTCGGAGAGGCGCGGGTCCCGATCAACTTCTTGTTGGATGGCGGCGGCGGCGTCCCAAATGGGGCGAGAAATGGAGGTGAGCTCGGAAGAGTGCGGTATGCGGGAGAGCGCGTCCGCCGCCTTGTTTGTTTTACCGGATCGGAACTCGATCGTAAAGTCGTAGCCCAAGAGCTTGGCACCCATAATTGTTGTGCAGGCGTCGCTATTTTTTGTTGGAGAAGATACCGGAGACTATGGTGGTCCGTCCGAACCACAAAGGCGCGGCCAAGGAGATAGGGCCGCCAATGTTGCACGGCGAGCACGAGTGCCATCAACTCGTTCTCGTAGGCCGAACGACTGCGGACTATGGAGGAGAAAGCCGGCTAAAATACGCGATAGGACGGCCGGTTTGCATAAGAACGGCCCCTACTCCGGTGCCGGAGGCGTCACATTCCACGACGAAAGGTTGTTGGAAGTCCGGCATAGCCAATACCGGGGCTTGCACAAGCGCCGATTGAAGAGCGGAGAAGGCGGACATGGCCGCGGCCGGCCAGTCGAAACGGGCATCCTCGGCCCCTTTTAGTAGTTGAGTAAGGGGACGGGCTATCGCGCCGTAATCCTTGATGAACCGGCGATAGTAGCCGGTGAGTCCCAAAAATCCACGGACTTCGCGAAGGGAAGCCGGCGTAGGCCAATGGAGCACCGCTTGAACCTTGTCCATATCCATGGCAACACCGTTGGAAGAGATGGTATGGCCTAAGTAACTGACGCTCGTCATGCCGAAGGAGCATTTTTTTTGATTAATTACCATGTGGTGACTCCGCAAGGTGGTGAAGGTGCGGCGAACATGGACGAGGTGTTCCTGCCAAGTAGGACTAAAAACCAAAATGTCATCGAAAAAAACAAGAACATGTTTTCGAAGTACCGGCCGGAAGAGATCATTCATGGTCGCTTGGAAGGTTGCCGGCGCATTGGTGAGGCCAAAAGACATCACCAAGAACTCAAAGTGGCCGTCGTGAGTCCGAAATGCCGTTTTGTGGATGTCCTCGTCGCGCACCCGGATTTGATGGTAGCCGGCGCGTAGATCCAACTTAGTGAAGTAGGCCGCCCCGTGTAACTCATCCAAAAGCTCCTGGATGACGGGAATGGGGTATTTGTCCGGCACCGTCGCTTTGTTCAACTCGCGGTAATCCACGCAAAAGCGCCAACTTCCATCCTTCTTGCGCACCAACAAGACCGGACTGGAGAAAGGACCGGAACTTGGGCGAATGAGCCCGCCTAACAACATCTCCCGCACGAGGCGTTCGATCTCGTCCTTTTGAGCGTGCCCGTAGCGGTAAGGCCGGACGGACACCGCCGCCGATGTTGGATGGAGAACAATCGGGTGATCCGTTGGCCGGACCGGGGGAAGACCCGGGGTTGTAGAGAACAAGTCCGGAAAGTCGTCGAGGAGGGGGCGGAAATCCATGTGGAATGGTGGAGGTTGTTGATCCGCCGGTTGTAGTGGTAAGAGATAGGCCGAGAAAAGGGCGTCCGTGACGCGGTGGATACCTCGGGCCGATAGCGGAGAACGTAGGAGCGTCGTGTCGCCCGTTAAACGACACGGTTGGTCTTGATGTTGGAAACGCATGGTCATGGTAGCCCAATTCACATGAACCTCGCCCAAAGTTTGGAGCCATGCCACGCCGAGAATGGCGTCGAGGCCCCCTAATTCGAAAACATGAAAATCAGCGGTAAAGATATATGAGCCCACCGAGAGGGTCACTCCCGCGCAACGTCCCAAGGTCGGCCGGCGTCGACCGTCTCCCAATGCCACCGAAAATCCGGGGGACGGGTGGCTCGGCAAGGCTAACTCCTGAGCCAAGGAAGCCGAGATGAAATTGTGACTCGCGCCACTGTCGATCATCACGATCACGGCTCGACCGTGAATGGAGCCCTTCAACTTCATGGTGCGAGGTCCGGTTATCCCCCCCACCGAATAGAGGGGAAGGTCCAAGATATTCAAGGTTGCGGTGTCATCCGGTGGAGGAGGAGCCTCGTCGGGTTCTGCAAGCGCATCAAAATCCGCCATGGTAACTTCGGCGTCGAAATCGCCGAAAAGGGCGTGAAATTCCTTGACGGCGCAAACATGTTGGGGCGAGTATGGTTGTCGGCAACGGAAGCACAAGCCCTTACGGCGAAGCTCATTATAATCTTGATTTGAGATACGATGGGGGGGATCGGGCCGGCCTGCTCTAGGCCCTCCCCCTCCCGCCACTGGTCGGTGCGACCCATCACGAATGCCGGCCGGCCGAGCTGAGTGAGCCGGAGGAGTCGGTAAGGGTCGTCGGCCGAGATCGGCTTCCACCGCTCGCGCGAGGTCCAATGCCTCGGAAACCGTATGAGGGTTGTGTGTCCGAATGCGCGAGCGAATCGCCGGGCGGAGTCCTTGGAGAAAGAAGCCCAAGTAGTGGTCGGGTGGAAGACCCGGCACTTGGGTTACGAGCGCGACGAACTCGTCAATATACCCGTCTAGATCGGTCGTTTGGCGGGCGCTGCAAAGGCGCTCAATCGCGGAGCCGGTGTAGCGAGGATCGTAACGCGTGATCATCTCCTGCTTGAAGTCCGCCCATGAAATGGTCGGCTGGCTTTGCCGAAGCCAACGAGCCCAATGAAGGGCGGAACCTTCCAAGCCAACCATGGCTGAGCTAACACGGTCCGCGGGGGGCGTGAGTTGTAGGTCAAAGAGTTGTTCCGCCCGTGCGATCCAACCCAACGGATCCACGCCGGAGAAAGAGGGAACGTCGAGTTGTTGAAAATGGCGGGGCATCACGCCGACTGCTGGCGGAGTTGCGGCCACGAGCGTTTGGAGTGGCGGTGCGCCCAGCACGGACGCCGTGTCCGCGGAGGAGGCCGAGCCGGGGTTCGGTGGGCCGGCGAGCGCGTCGAAACGGCGCATGAGGGCCGTTTGGCCCGCGGCGATGGCGTCGATGGAGGCTTGCAAGGTGGAGAAGCGGGAGTCGTGTTCCGCTACGCGGGCGGCGAGGGCGTCGTGGGCGTCGGCATCGTTGTCGGTGTGCGCACGGGTGTTCGGAGCCATGATGTCCAGCGGCAAAGAGGTGCAGGCGGACCGGCAGGTCGGACCAAATAATACGTTCTACAAAAGTTAAGAGGAGATGCCGGCAAGGGGGAGGGCGGCCGGAGGTAGAGAAGGAGAAGAGAGCTAGGGTTGAGAGAGGATAAGGGAGCAGCCCTCAAGTTCTTAGATCATTCCAGATAAAAAAACCAAAGCAAAAGTCCAAACCCATATATAGGGTTTCATATTACAATGAACCAAATTAAACCAAAAGCTGAAATAAAAACCCCAACCGAACCAGCCGGACTTGGCCTATTCTCCTGTCGGGTTGGTGCCGTCTTCCGCGCGTCCGCCCGAACCCGTTTCGGCCGGTTCTTCGATCTCGACTGCGTCTCCGGTATCTCGCTCCCGAGCTCTTCGAGTATAAACCTTCCACGGTGGCTCCTCGAGTAATTCCGTAACAGCTAGCCTATGATCAAATAGGTATGGAGTCCATTTCATTTGGACAGAAGAATGATGTGCTATAGATTGAAATCGGGTTCCCTGATATCAAAACTACAGTTGTGAAGTTCTAAGGGGTTCTAAGGGGTATTAATTATTATCAATATGAGTCTATTTATTTATTTTTTAAATAATATTTTCTATTCATAAATTCATGATCCAGGAAAAAAATTTCTAGAGGATAGTGCTTAATGGGTAGACGTAGCAAGTACAAACAAACATGATGACTATAAGAGCTAGATAATAATCAAAATGTAGAGTAATGTCATCATCATCATGGTAACTAATAATAAAGTACTACGCCCTTGAGCCGAGAAGCCATAAATGTGTGCATCAGTCTGGCCTATAGGTCCTAAAATATATTGAAGAAATAAAAGTGACAAACTATAAAACGAAGAGTGAAATCAGGTCACCGTAGGAGTTCTCCCAAACTCCTTATAGTCTTCAGCCATCTAACATAGCCTAGCTTCCTCCCACAATAGTAAGGATTTCCTCAAATAGAAAAACAACAAGAATTTCAACCACTTGTGCAACCATTGAGGTTGAGCAACCAATCATGGACATGTATGGTTAGATAAAAAAGAGGGTGAGTCATAAGACAAGCGAGGTATTCTCCTATCTTAAGAATTTAAATGCCATCACGAGAGGAAAACATAAATTATCCTTCTAAATTTACTTACTAGGATATTATCTAAGAAACTTCTAGTCATATCTATGATTCGTTGCCATTAAATTTTTCTTAGTGAATTTGCCCAAGAGTGATGTTTCATTGTTTTTATTGCTAGTAAATCCTAGAATGAACTTGAACCCATCATGACACTATGCATGCACATGATAAGAACTACTTCATATGCATATACTAGTTAAAATAAATATCTTCATTTTCTATGTGAATAGTTTAGGAGCAATTCAATGGCCAACATTGACATTCGGTCTAACATTCCTCAATTAAGCCCTGTTGGGGCCTGGGGGCGGTGGTTTGCTCTCTGCACGGATCCAGACCATAGTAACGGCACGGTATCCGCTCGGGAGAACATCCAAGACATCGACACTGGGATACCGCTCTAGAGTGTATTGAAGGTCTCCATGAAAGGAGATTCAACAGGTGGCTCACCGGGAGGGGTATAATGAAATTCGCCGCAAATGCGATGAGCACCAATATAGGTTCTTAAAATATCAAGAGTGGCTACAAGTGTAAGAGGGACCATCACTAAGTACACAACATTAGATTCGAGAACCTCGGGGATGGGGTAACTCGGAGATATGACTTGAAGAAACGTCAAGAATATTGTGCTCAAAGATGGATTAATCGTCGGGATCTCATTCTCATTAAGAAGAGGTGTAGGCATAGACACTCCCTCCAGTCTAACTCTAGTGCTCTACTCATGCCTCTCTCATAAACAATCTCAACAGTCACAACACTATATCACACATCATACATTATCAGTTCAGGAGTAGGATAATGCTCACCATCAAAGGGTAGACTCCTTGTAGGGCACAGGGTTGCTACGTGTCCTATATCTTAAAAGATAACGCACTGAATTTCATAAGAATGAGAGAAACTGATAATCAGGGAATGAGATGTTGTGTCGGCGTAGGCACAATTAATTGCACTTGTGGTCACTGGTGGAAAAAGACCTTTATTGGTGGATTAGTTAAGTTGTGGGCCAACTTGTTTCGGCATAATGGGTCTAAGATAATGCTCGTAATGTAGGGCTAGGTGAAATATCTGATTGAGAGACTTAAAACGATGAGAAATCGGCTCTCCATGAATTTATGTTCGGAGACCAGATCAAAATCGAGAAGCAGACGCAATGGACTCCTGAACATCGCTCCTCGCTGCCAACTCATGGAATAGAGTCATATAGTCGACAACGGGCATAGTCCCTTGTTGAAGGTCGTTTAACTGGCCAAGGAGCTGACTCCAGTGCGATGTTGGCGGAGCGAGTTAACCCGATCGTGGAGGATACAATCAGATGTTGTATTTTAGACCACAGAGGAGCGTGAGATGAGCGTTTGAGGCTGATGGAATATGCGTGCTATAACAATTATCAAGAAAGCCTGCAGATGACTCCTTTTGAGCTTTGTATGGGAGGCGCTGCAGGAATCCCCTATTTTGGACCGAGGTTGGTGAGAGGTCATTGTTGGGCCCGGATGCCCTTGAAAAAATTGATGTTACTGTGAGACTTATTCGAGAGAAGCTTCGGATAGCCCAGGAGCGATATGAGAAGAACGCCAACCGGCGTAGATCTGAATTGGAATTTGCTGTGGGAGACTTGGTATTTATTAAAGTTACCCCCGATGATTGAAATCAAGAGGTTTGGTAAGAATCAGAAGTTGGACCCAAGGTATGTGGGGCCATTTTTAATCGTTGAGCGAATTGGCGTGACAGCTTATAGGCTGGATTTGCCCGCGAGCTTTCCTGGCGTGAGCAATGTTTTTCACACCAGTCAACTACGGAAGTGTGTGCTAAACGATAGGCAAGTTTTGGATTTTGTGTCTTAGTTAGAGCCGAATCTTTCTTATGTTGAGACGCCTATCCGCGTTTTCGGATACTCAAGATCAGGAGTTGCGGAGAAAGTCAATCATGGTGGTCAAAGTTTTACGGAGGAATCAGGGCGTGGAAGCGCGACTTTGGAATTAGAGTCGGCTATGAGGGAGACTCACCCTCATTTGTTTCTCTGATTGTGCTCGGTATGTTTGATATTATTTTTACTAACTCTTGGTTAGTTCTGTTCTTTTCCTTCTATGACAGAAGTTTGTGCGTAAAGTTTCGGGGCGAAACTTTCTTTTAGGGGGAGTGATTGTAACGCCCCCGGTTTTTCGGTATTGATTGAATATTCCTTTGGCGTTACGTTGGCGCATTTCCGGCTTGTGCCGTTGTTAGAGTACCTCGTTAGGTGTTCTTAGAGGTTATAGCATGTTGTATGGTTTCCCCAGCTAGCCGGTGTCTGTTTTGGAGGCCCGGCTGAGCCTCTTAGAGAATCCTTGTGCTTTGGCTTCGGGCGAGGCTAGCCCGAGTGTGGGATCTTCGGAAATTGTTTCTGACTTTGCCGTTGTTTTCGTAGCCCGAGTATTTGGCTATGGCGCGAGTTTGGTCGAAAACCGAGAGCATTAATTTTCGCGTCGTTCCGACGGTCGCTCGTTAGCGAGTCGTCACCTTATGCGAGCGTATTTGCATGCTTATGCATTCTTGGCGCATCGAGCGGTTTGGGCGAGCCGATGCATAATTGCACGTGCGCGTGCGGGTAGAACTTGTGCGCGCGGATGCATGTTAATAGACGTATATATATAAATATTAGTGTACGTAACTAGTGTGGTTAGTGGTTTTCGTAATTAATTAGTGAGTATATAGTCATAGGATTTTATAGTGTTCAGAATGGTTTTGAGATCTTATATATTGGTTAATATTAGGTTCCACTAAATCAATAGGCTTAATAAGGTGGCTTAATAGGTAGGATAATATTTTTTTAGGTAGTATAATATTTATATAAGTATATATAGATATATACTTATAATAGGTAGTATAATATTTATGCAAGTAGTACGATATTTATATAATAGTTATAGGTAGTATAATATTGATATAAGCATATAAATATATATATTACGTTAGGTCCCCCCCCCCCTTTCTGTGCTCTTTCCCGAGCCCTGTGCGGAAGAGGAAGAAACGGACGCCGGCCCTGCTCTGACCGCCCCCTCCCGCCGGATCCTGGCCACGAAACCTTCCTCTGAGGCCAGATCCGGACTCCTCTCGTCGCGATCTCCGTTCCGAGGTGAGTATTTTGGGATTTCACCATTTGTTTTTCTGAATCGGTGGTGCGGGTTCGCCTTGTTCTTCCTTCTCCCCGATCTTGAATTGCCAAGATTTTGTCCAGGTTTTTCTTGCTGTAATTTTGTTGCCTGCGGCCGGCGGATGGGAAGAGGGTGTTTGGCCGAAATTTTGAAGACAACCAAGGCAAGTGCGCCCTTCGCCCTTGCCAAAGTAATTCAGTGTAGGGCCCCCTTGGTTTTCTTGATTTTAGAACTAACCCTCCTAGGTTTTGGTTGCCCGAAATTGCTCTGCAAAACCTCATTTCCTTTTAGTTGCGGTTTCATGATAGCGAGCTTTAGATCAAGTTTTTACCAATGATTTATTAGTTTAAATGCTTTATGTTGGGACCGAGAGTCATGCCTAGATCCGTTAACGATTGTATCCTTGTTTTTGTTCAAAATCTCTTGCTTGCTAAATTAATGGCCGAATTGAATCATTAGATTGTTGTTTCTTTTGTTGATGTTAGAACTTGTTCAATAATTGCCGTTAGAACATGTCCAATGGTTAGAAATTATGGTTGTTAGAACTTGTTCATTCGTTCAATGATTCCGGTCATGTTCACTTGTTAGAATCTTGTTCACTTCAATCTAAGTATAGCTTGTGTTTTTTTTTTCTCGGGTGTAAACCAAGACCAACCCAATCCCTTATGAAGTTAATTGTTATGTTTAATTAATCGTTTAGATTTGGTATCCAATTGTCATTCATGGTTAGGTATCAAACTAATTAGGTATGTGTTTGGTTCCCGAATTACTTGTTATTGTTTATCATCAAGTTGTGGGTCAGGGTTTTGTATCAAGCTACCTGCATTTATTTTGTATTGAATCACTTTTCTATTTTTTTACTGTGTGTCAAACCACTTGTTAGACAAATTTGGATGTTTATCCCACTGGTATATATAAGGCTCCTAGGTGGGTTGCTCTAGTGAGTGTAGGATTTAGTGTGACTTCTTGGTGGTTCATGAAACCACCGGTAAGGGTTTTACCGAGTCACTTAGCACTGGAGTAGGATGTGATTTAGGGGAGAGTTGGACCGATGCCGCCACCCCTGTTTTCTTCTTGTCTTACTAAGACAATATAGGTTGTTTGGCTGAGTGGACTGATGCCACCACCACAGCACCATGATGATATTTAGGCCTGAAAGACTTGGTTTGACATGTGGTCACCAGTCTAGGCCCTTGTTACTGATTTTGTCCATCTCCAGTACTAGGTGACTCTTTCCGCTCTAGCTCTATGTTAGGGTTTTATTGTTGTGCTAAACCTTTTTGCAGAGATCCTTGAAGCTCGGCTTCGTTCGTGCTCTTGGTGCACTCCCTTTCTACTCACTTTTGTTGGGTATCAGTTTTACCTGCCTTACCTTCTTTTACCTGTACCTGTTTTGCTTCACTTTCACTTACTTCTGACCTGGTTTTAATTCCTGTATAAATCTATTGTATCCTTGTTTTTCCTTTTGATAGTTGCTTTGCTGAGGTGTTCTGTTTTTTTTTCTGAATACCTCAGGTACAGGTATTTAGCCGACTGTGCGGCTAGTTTGCTCCTGGAGATTTTCTAGCATTTCAGCTACTACTGTGATTCTCTGTTCCTCTTGTTTGGGAGGTAGTTTTCTTTAGACCTGTAGTATAGACATACCTACTCACCAGTAGGTTCGTGTCAGTTGTTGACGCTCACTGGTGGTTTCTCTTTTAGATACTTTGCACTTGCTTACACTGTTAGTTTTACTGCTTTGGGTAATATTAAACTTGCTCTTGTGATGATTTATGTTAGGAAGCTAGTTACTTTTAAAACCTAAAAAGCACTATTAGGTATATATATATAAGTCATGATCAGCATGTTTTACAAACTCATACACTACTTTCAAGGCGATGTAAAAAGATCGTTTTTCTTATATATATATATATATATATTAAATCTAGGGTCCTGCATAGTATAAGATGTCCCCTGGGGACACTTATGCGTTCTCTCTTAGGATGCATAAATGTAAATAAAGTATTTTCCGCTGCGTATAAGTATAATTTTGAAGTGTGGACTAGATGATCTATAGAAACGAGGGATACGGCCTTAAAAATATAACTGAATTTCTAGTAATTTAACTTATGATTTTTCATAAAGTAAAGTAGATAGTGTTTTGCTTGAGCGTCAGCAGTTATCCCCTGCTCGACGTGGCATCACGACGCGTGTTTTCTCAAACTCTGATAATTCTTGATTCGGAGAAAATGCGGGTTGTGACAAAGTAAAACATTCAATTAAGAACTTACATAAGTAACTGAGTACCAAGGAGAGTGTATGTTTGTTGGATCTGGGCTAGGGCCGCGGAGGGGATGCGATTCCTATACTTGAAAGCAAAATCCTGCACTTATTTGGACTTTCAACAGAGTTGGCGGCTGTGAGAAAGTCCCGGCTGCGTGGTTGAGTGATGAAGAAGATGATTGATGGCATAGGAAAGGTCGAACACTCTTCAGGAATGTGGCTGGAGGTGAATTTTTGCAACCTGTAACGCACAGGGAGTTGATAATTGTAATAAACAGTCAGAAACGGAAGAGGAACGGGAATTTAGAGCCTTTGAATGTTGATGGCTACTAGATTGGGCACTGAAACATGGATGAGATTACTGCAGGGGATGTAAAACTGGATGAAGATGTTTAGCGAGACACGGTGAAGGTGGGTTGAAGTGCATGGAGCCTGAAGGGTAGTTCTTGTGAGCCAATCGATCCTGCGCTGGCATATTTGTCATTCCAGGGAAATGATGGGCGCGACTATATGAACAATACCAGGCGGGAGCAGGTCCTGAAGAGTCATAAAGGGGAGGAGATGCCTCGACTGTGAAGAGGAAGCCTTCCGTTTCTCACTTAGGACTAGTGCTGTAGATGTCGGCCAACATGTTCGACATGTTGGCCGACATAAAGATTTTTGGCAGTAAACGTCACGACATCGACATTTTAAGCAAAAAAATCATTTTTAAAAATATCCCCCGATATATCGGTCATACCCGATATATTGAGTGATATCTCGAGGCCGATATATCTGGAAGAATATTAAAAATATATATTTTTCATTTCTTTTAAGCGTTCGAACAAATTTTTTTGTGTGCTTCATTTTGTTCATCTCTCGAGCATAAATTCGACGTATTTCTCATTTCACTCTCATTTGGTGATCTTTATGTCATCTATTATCGTCAATGTCTATTTTTTGTGTAATTTATAAATATACATTATGTATATATATGTTTATTGTGTAATTTATAAACATACATTATGTATGCAATTGCACATATTTATAAAAAATGTGTGTATATATATGAATAAATTTATTTAAATATTAAAATTCAACATTGTAAAATATCCCCGATATATCTCCTGCAATCCGACATCCAATATTTCAAACTCAAAACGACATGAACCTGACATCTGACATCTCCAACCATGCCTGGGGCGCACAATGGTGAGCGGTTTCGGTGGTTTTTGCAGTTTCTCAATAGTTGTTGGGGAATATTGAGGAATTTGTGGAGATGATGGTCAACCAAGGGCAGAGTGAAGAGGGAGAAGGTGTTTGGCTAAATTAAAGGGGATAAAAAGAACAAGGCTTCGGTACCTAACGTTTTACGGATTCGAAACCGTGAAGGGATTTCAAAATTAGGAAATCTCTTCAAAATTTCGTCATGTCTTGAAATGAACTCAACACATATTTATAGGAGAGACGCACATTGGATGACTATGATTAGCCGCAATACACATTAAAACATACAAAATAACATACAAAAAAAAAACAACTCATAGAAAATATCTCAAGGACGCTTTGGACCCGATGACGGGCTCAGATTGTCCATATGGCGACACTAATCCCTCCTACGAGTGTAAACCTAAATGGACCCCGATGTTGGTCGGTCTCCCGTGGACTATGATCTCCATCAGCAAGCTTGCGAGATAATAAACACTATGGTAGTGCACAAATGTTGGATCGTTTATTAATGGCCAATCCTATAAAGCCTAGTACACTCGCATACATTCAAGAGACGCATGCTTTATGCTCTAGCTTTGATCATCATATGATGAGTTGCCCCTCGGCATCTTAATACCCTAAATTTGTACAAGAGCAACTCATGGAAGCACAATCTTATCCTAGGTCGAGAAGCAATCCATTTTTAAATTACTACAATCGGGGTTGGAGAAACCATCAACATTTCTCTTGGTGTCAACCACCGTCTCACAATCAAATTACTCCTAGTGCTTATCAAAGCCCTCAGAATCAATCTTATGTCCATGCTAACCACAATAATCAAATTCCCTATAAGAACTTACAACAATCTAACCTTCACAACAAAACTCCAACTTTCAAGAATGAGATGTTGCAAGCCCTTAAGGGATTAGAGCAAATCAATCAACTCTTTCATTCTCCTACACAAACGATTGCAAAACTTAAAGCACAATTAGGACAATTAGCTAACACACAAACTCGACGGGAAGAAGTTCAGTTACTTGACCAACTTGTTAGCAATCCTGACAATAGACCATATGAGCAGGCCAAGGCTGTTAGTTTACAGAGTAGTACCAAGTTGAGAGTGTTGGAGGTGAAATCAGAGGAAACTGAGAGCATTGATATTAAAAGATTTCACCGTACCCTCTTTTAAGGAAACAAGGATCCACGTGACATTTATTGTTTCACCCGGTCTTTTCCCTTCATGCATAGCTTCCCCCACTACCTCCATTGTAGTAAAGAAATAGGCTAAGATGGAGGAAATCATAGATATGTTCAAACAAGTTTGCATCAATCTTTCACTCCTTGACATCATTAGGCAAGTCCTAATTTATGTTCAATGACTTAAAGATCTTTGTACTCATAAATGCAAGTTAAATAATCACTTACCTAGGACAATTCAACCCACGGAACAAGTTAGTGGAGTTGTTTCTTATTCCTTACCTCTGAAACTCAGATTCGGGCACCCATCTCATTTCTTGTGTTATTCGACATTTGTTTATCGAGAGAGCGCTTTTAGATCTAGGAGCTAGTGTGAACTTACAACCTAGTTCTGTCTATGAATAGTTTGACGTTGGTGGGCATAAACTCACGAATGTGTCACTCAGTTGGCAGATCGATCAATGAAAGTACCTAGGGGTGTTATGGAGGATGTTTTGGTGAAGGTGGATGATTTATTTTTCTTGGTTGACCTTAAGTTCTAGATTATGAACTATCAGGAATCAGCCGCCCATTATTCTAGGGCGCCCATTTTTATCACTGGGAATGCACGTATAGACAATAGAACCGGTGAGATTGAGGTATCCTTCAGAAGTAAAACATCGTGTCTAAATATTTTTAGAGAGCTATTGGATTTTGATCCTCCAGATAAATGTTTTGCTGTTGAGTCCATAGATGAGGGTGATGTTAGAGTATAAAGGCTCTGTTTGGCACGGTGGTAGCGGTTATGAACATGAGGGTTAAATTGTCATTCGTTAATGCTCATTTAAGAACTTCATCCATTTTTATGTTCAAACGAGTGATGTTTGTTTGGTGATCCTTAACGAATGACGATTTAACCCATGCATTTACGACCGCCACCATCGTGCCAAACCGAACCAAACTCATACCTTGACTTCTACTTTGTTGTTTAGTGATGTAGCATGTTACCGATCTGCAAGATGGTGAGCCGCCGTGGAGGGTGTACGCGCGAAGACCACGCATGCAGAAGGGCGGTCAAGACACCGCAGTTGAACCGGGCGACAGTGTCGCACCCGCAGGAGACCCGGCAGCGGTTTACGGGAGGAATTATGAGTATTTTGGCCTAGGGGCTTTATTGTCTTTTGTTTGGTTGTGCCTCATTATATAAGAGGACTATTGTAACCCTAATATTTTCATCTTTGGATCATTTAACAAGAAAGGGGACTGCTCCCTCTCCTCTCTCTATCTCTCCCCTTTCTCTCTCTCTCTACCGGCTCTCCCTCTCTTCTACCGTCGGTCTTCCCTCCTCCCCTAGTGGTAACATTTGGTCCGACCTGCCGCTCCGCCCGCCGCCGCGCCGTCGGATACCCGCATCATGCCGGTCTCCACTCGCAACGGTGCCGCCTCCGGCTCCGACAACCCGGACGACCTCCGCGCCCGGGCCGACGCCCACGACGCCGACCTCGCCGACCTGCGCGCCTCCGTGTCCGCCCTCCAAGCCACGACCCTCACCACCTCCAACACCACCGCCGCCATTCTCACCCGCCTCGAGCTCCTCCTACCCGCGTCGCCCACGCCTGCCGCCAACTCCTCCACCTCCATACTTATCCAGCCCCCCGCTCCACCGACCATGGCAGTCGAGCCGCGACCCGCACCTATGCCGCACCCCGCGGGCCGGCCTCCCCTCGCTTTGGAGTTGCCCTCATTCTCGGGCGTCGATCCTATGGGGTGGATTGCGCGAGCCAAACAATTTTTTGATCTCCACTTCACCGCCGACGAGGACAAGGTGAGCACCGCCATCGTCCGGCTCCGCCTTGCATTGGGCGCGTTGGCTACGCCAGACTCAACCCCAGATTTCATGGCCGGAATTGAAGAATGAAATGATTCAACGCTACGACGCATGGTACTCCGGTTCCGCCATTGAGCGCTTATGCAGTGTTCGCCAATCGGCCGACCTTGATAGCTATATTGATGAGTTTGTGGCGCTGGTTTCCCACGTACCCGGGCTCCCTCCGGATCACTATTTGGGTTTTTCCTGCAAGGTCTACGCCCGACTATTCGCTCCCGCCTCCGCACGCATCAACCCCACACCGTCTCGGCCGCCATTGATCTCGCCCCTGCTGTGGAGGCAGATTTGGGCATCCGGCCCGCGTCATCAGCCATGACCGTTCCTACGACCCACCATTTTCCGCCGCAGCCGACCACACCGCGGGAGGGCGGCCCTCGCACTCCGCTCCCAGGGGGGCCTCGCCCGGGTCGCGGCCCGCCGCAACGTTGTTCGGAGGCAGACTACAATGACCTCCGCAAGCGGGGTTTGTGCTTCCGTTGTCGCCAACCGTACTCGCCACACCATGTTTGCTCGGTGAAAGAATTTCACGCCTTGTTCGGCGACGACTGTTTTGAGGAGACGCCCACGGAGGTCGATGACCCGACCGCTGCTTTGGCCACCGACCCTCCCATGCCGGACAGGGATGGCATTCACTGTTTGGAGCTCCCTTACTTTTCGATCGGCGGTATCACGGGCCCACGCACGATGAAGCTCCGCGGCCGCCTCCAGGATCGTGACCTCGTTCTCATGATCGACAGCGGCGCCAGCCATAACTTCATTTTGGACGATCTCGCGCGCGAGCTGACACTTCCCTTCCAACCTTCCCCGGCCTTCACAGTGTGTTTGGGGGACGGTCGTCGCCGGCCGACGCAGGGCATCTGTTCGGCGTTGACGATGATAGCCCTCGGGCCCTGCATGGTGACAGCCGATTTTTACATGTTTGGGCTCGGAGGCCTTGACGCCATCCTCGGCGTGGCTTGGCTCCAAAGACTCGGCGACGTCCGGGTCAATTGGGCCACAATGGCTATGCAGTTCCAGCAAGGGCCCATTTCCCACTGCCTTACGGGCGACTCCACTCTCCTTCGGACGGCGGTTTCGTTCCGCGCCCTGCAGCGTACCTCCGAGGTGGATTTCTCCACGTGGCTTTGGCCGCTTCAGGGCGCCAAGGCCGACCCTTCCCCACCTCCCGAAGACCTCCGCCACCTCCTACATGAGTTCGACGATCTCTTCGAGGCCCCGACCGGCTTGCCCCCGGTCCGCCCTACCAACCACGCCATAGCTCTCCGGCCGGAGACGTCCACGGTGTCCGTTCGTCCATACCGCTACGGCCATGTTCAGAAGGACGAGATCGAAAGGCTCGTCCAGGAAGTGCTATTGGGAGGTATCATTCAGCCAAGTGCAAGCCCTTTTTCCAGCCCGGTCCTTCTCGTCCGCAAGAAGGACGGTAGTTGGCGCTTCTGCGTCGACTACCGTGAACTCAACAAGGCAACCGCCGCCGACAAGTACCCGATTCCCGTCATTCAAGAGCTTTTGGACGAACTCCACGGCGCCACCTTCTTCACCAAGCTGGACCTTCGGGCCGGCTGTCATCAGATTCGGGTCCGACCCGAAGACGTGCCCAAAACAGCGTTTCGGACGCACGACGGTCACTTCGAGTTTTTGGTAATGCCGTTCGGGCTGACTAACGCCCCGACCACCTTTCAGTCTACAATGAATGACATTTTCCGGTCGGTACTTCGTAAGCATGTTCTTGTTTTTTTTGATGATATCTTGGTATATAGCTCTACTTGGCAGGCGCACCTCCAACACGTCCGGGCCACCCTCCTCACTCTTCCGCACCCTCCTCACTCTTGCGGCCAACGGGGTGGCCATGGATGAAGACAAGATTCGGGCGGTGCTGCACTGGCCGACGCCCACTTCGGTCCGCGAGGTGCGGACCTTCTTGGACCTCACCGGCAACTACCAACGGTTTATTCAGGGATACGGCACCTTGGGCAGTCCGCCCTCGTGCACGGGCCGGTTCTGGCCATGCCCGATTTTCATCAACCGTTCATTATGGAGTGCGATGCCTCGGGCACCGGGGTCGGCGCGGTCCTCATGCAATCGGGCGCCCCATTGCTTATTACAGCCGCGGGTTCTCGCCCTCCCTTCGCAGCCGCTCGGCCTACGAAAACGAACTCATGGCTCTCGTCCTTGCCGTGCAGCATTGGCGCCCGTATCTCTTGGGTAGGTCGTTCGTCGTTCGGACGGACCATCACAGTCTCTGTTATCTTCTCCAGCAGAAAATTGCCACACCCGCACAGCAACTGTGGGCCGCCAAACTGTTGGGTTACGACTTCTCAATCGAGTTCCGTTCCGGCAAGACTAATCGAGCGGCCGACGCTCTCTCCCGCCAACCACATGCGCCGGAGCTCGCGGCCCTGACTCGGCCCGTGTGGGAAGAGGGCGCGGATATTCAGGAGGGAGTCGAACGGGATCCCGTGCTGGGCCCTATTCGTACGGCTCTCAACGCCGACCCGGCCGCTCACCCGCCGTACTCGCTCATCGGAGATCGTTTGTTCTACCGCGGCCGCCTCGTCCTCTCCGCTACTTTCGGGTGTATTCCGCGATTGTTGGAGGAATTCCACGCATCCCCGACCGGCGGCCATGCCGGAGCCTTCCGCACCTACCGCCGCCTCGCCGCCTCATTGTTTTGGCCGCATATGTTTCGTCAGATCAAGGCTTATGTCGCCGCCTGCCTCCCTTGCCAGAAGGCCAAGTACGAGTCCTTATTTTCGGGGGGCCTTTTGCAGCCCCTTCCCGTGCCCGACCGCATTTGGGAGGACATCGCTATAGATTTTATCACCCGGCTACCGTATTCGGCCGGGTTCGACTGCATTTTGGTGGTCGTCGACCGCCTCTCGAAGTACGGCCATTTCAATCCTCTCCGGCACCCATACACGGCCTCCACCGTTGCAGACGCTTTTATTGCCGAGATCGTCCGACTTCACGGTTTCCCGCGGTCTATCGTCAGCGATCGGGACCCCCTCTTCTTGAGCAGTTTTTGGACCACTCTCTTCCGCCAACAGGGCACTCGCATTCGGATGAGCACCGCCTACCACCCCCAAACGGACGGGCAGTCCGAGGTCCTCAATCAGTGCCTTGAAACATACCTTCATTGCTTTATTGGCGAGCGGTCGGGCACCTGGGCAAAATGGCTTCCATGGGCCGAATATTCCTACAACACAGCCTATCTTTATGCCGCCAACACCTCCCCCTTCGAAGCAGTCTACGGCCAGTCCCCTCCTTCCATTATCCGGCACCTTCCGGGCGAGTGCCCCGTGGCCGGCCTCGCAGCTCACCTCCAAGATCGCGACACCATTCTCGACAGCCTGAAGCAACACCTCCGCCGTGCCCAAGCCAAGATGCAATCCTTCGCCAACCGGAAATGTCGAGACTTGCAGTTCGCCCCGGGCGAGCGGGTGTTCATTAAGCTCCATCCTTACCGCCAGCTCACAGTCGCCCGCCGCGCTTGCCCCAAGCTGGCACAACGTTTCTTTGGCCCGTTCGAGGTGCTCAGTCGGATTGGTGCGGTGGCCTACCGCCTCCGCTTACCGGACGGCAGCCGGATTCACCCTGTGTTCCACGTCTCGCAACTCAGGCGGGTAATCGGCGATCACCCCACCTTGGACCACATTCCCGTCGACCTTAACTTCTCCGGTTCGGCACCCTTGTACCCGGCGGAGATCTTGGAAGGTCGCCCCCCCCCCCCGCCCATCCCGGCACCGGTATACCCGAGGAAATCCGGGTGGCCTGGCGACATCGGCCCCCATCGGCGAGCACCTGGCTCCTCCGCGAGGATTTTCGGCGTCAATTTCTGGACTTCTGCCTTGAGGACAAGACGAATTTCCCAGACGGAGGTATTGTTACCGATCTGCAGGATGGTGAGCCGCCATAGAGGGTGTACGCGCGAAGACCACGCATGCAGAAGGGCGGTCAAGACACCGCGGTTGAACCGGGCGACAGTGTCGCACCCGCAGGAGACCCGACAACGGTTTAAGGGAGGAATTATGAGTATTTTGGCCTAGGGGCTTTATTGTCTTTTGTTTGGTTGTGGCTCATTATATAAGAGGACTACTGTAACCCTAATATTTTCATCTTTGGATCATTTAATAAGAAAGGGGGTTGCTCCCTCTCCTCTCTCTATCTCTCCCCTTTATCTCTCTCTCTACCGGCTCTCCCTCTCTTCTACCGCCGGTCTTCCCTCCTCCCCTAGTGGTAACATAGCATCTCTTGTGAGTACTAGTTTTGATTGCAATGGTGAGGCATGGGAGGTGAGCATATTGTTGGAATTATTTCGTAGTTTTGATACCCCCTTGGTCAGTTCCAGATGAGGTGAGATTTTTTATTGACCAAAGTGCGTCCAACTGAAGAAATTAAACTTAGTGCTTATTGAGAGGTAGCCCCAACTTTGTTTTTCTTTTTCTTTTCCTTATTTTTTTCTTCTCCTTTGTATTGTTCTTTTCTATTTGGGTTGATTTACTTTACTTTTGTCGACATGACTTGGTTTCCATCGATTTTCGTATTGTTTTGGGTGTCGTTTTATGTGCTTTTGTGCTTTCCATATCTTTTTATTATAGCTTAGGTAGTATTTGCTTTGCTCGATATACAAGTCAGGCTCGATGATCCTCATTTGGATCGGGGGACTCGATGATCCTCGTTTGGATCGGGGGCTCGAATCCCTATTGGGGCCCCAAACCAAGGAGAGTTAAACTATTTTAGATAGTCTTAGGCATGCATGTTTACCTTTGTCTTTCGTAACGGAATTGGTCCTTTTCGAATGATTTCTAATATTCACATTGAGGGCAATGCTCATTTCAATTGTGGGAGGGGCAGGCACCTTCCCGTTATGAAACTTCAATTCATCTTTCTCATTCTTTTATAAATAATAAAGTTAATATGCACATCCCCATTGAATTGAAAATATATAGTTATATGTAGACGATTTCTATGACAAGAATCATATCCTTACTGTCGAGTGTTTTCCTTACAAACGAGTCTCTTTAATCCAGCATTTGTCCCAATTTGTGCACATTTTTAGGATCTTAAATCAACTGTCTTTTGGAAACCGTATGTATATCTCCAGTTTAGCAAATGTCAATATTATTTCAATTCATGCAGTACTATGTTCTGTAGTTATAGACTTATAGTTAGCATTTTAATCACGGTATTATTTTTAAGTGTTGAAGGAAAGATGTGTAAAAGCCCAATATAAGGCTCATTTAGAGCCCGCTTCATCTTTAAGATTTAGTCCCACATCTTAGATTGGGACTACTTCTCCTCTCTCTTTTCTTATGTAAGTGTATAAGTGTACAAATACATGTGTTGAGAGAAAAGTAAAATGACTTGAATTCTTGGAGGAAACTCTAATCCCCTCTATATATGGAGGCGGATTAGGAAAAACAAGGAAAAAATACAATAATAATACGCATCTCAACACCCCCCCTCAAGTTGGGTGTGTGATGTCGAACATTCCCAACTTGCCAACAAGTTCTTTAAAGAAACCACTGCATAATCTCTTCGTGAGTAGATCTGCCAATTGTTGCTCAGAGGGCACAAACGGAGTAACAACAATGCCTTTATCTATATTTTCTTTGATGAAGTGTCTGTCGATTTCAATATGTTTTGTACGGTCATGTTGTACAGGGTTGTGAGCAATACTGATCGCAGCCATGTTATCGCAGTATAGCATGATAGGCTCACTACTTTTAAACCCAAGATCGGTCAAAATGGTACGTATCCATAGCCCTTCACAGATTCCGTGAGCCATGGCCCTGAACTCCGCCTCAGCACTCGATCTGGCAACCACATGCTATTTTTTACTCCTTCAAGTGACTAAACTTCCGCCCACCATAGTGCAATACCCAGACGTGGACCGTCGATCTTCAATCGATCCAGCCCAGTCAGCATCTGTGTACACCTCAATAGTCAGCTCTTTATTTGATGAAAACAGGATGCCTTTACCAGGAGAGGACTTGAGATATCTAAGGACACGATGAGCAGCATCTAAATGACGAGTCCTTGGGGAACGCATATATTGATTGAGCACTCCTACAGCATGGGAGATATCTGCGCGAGTATGCGACATGTAGATCAGTTTTCCAACCAGCCTCTGAAAGCTGGGAATGTCCTCAATCATGTCACCATCATCTTTTCCAAGTCTGTGGTTGACTTCGATTGGAGTGCCAGCCGGTCTGCACCCCCTCATTCTTGAAGCTTCAAGAAGGTCTATAGTATACTTTCTCTGTGATATGAATATCCCGTGTTTGGACCTTGCAACCTTAATACCCAAGAAGTACTTGAGGTTCCCCAAGTTTTTTACTTCAAATTCTTTCTCCGGTCTCACTTTCAATGTCTGAACCGCATTCTGATCATCACCTGTTATAATGATGTCATCTACATAAACTATCAGAGCAGTTAGTTTTCCTTCATTATTTTTGATGAAAAGAGTATGATCCCCATTACTCTGGGAGAATCCAAAGCATGGCATTGCCCTGTGAAATCTTCCAAACCAAGCTCTAGGTGATTGTTTCGGACCATACAAGGCCTTCTTCAGGTTGCACACTTTGCCATCAGATCCTCTAGGAGAGAGACCAGGAGGTAGAGCCATGTATACCTCTTCTTCCAGATCGCCATGAAGGAATGCATTTTTTACGTTAAGTTGGTTGAGACTCCACCCCTTGCAATCCGCACACGGCAGGAGAATCCTTACAGAGTTCATCTTAGCAACAGGTGCAAAGGTTTCCTGATAATCAATACCAGTCGTCTGAGTGCACCCTCTAGCAACCAGCCTAGCCTTGTACCTTTCCACAACTCCCTGATTGTTCTGTTTGACAGAGAACACCCACTTGCATCCCACAACAGTCTTTCCTTTAGACATATGTACAAGGTCTCATGTGTGATTCTTATCCAGGACAAGCATTTCTTCAAGCATAGCCGCTTTCCACCTATCATCAGAGAGAGCATCCTCCCACGAAGTAGGGATTGAAGTAGCATCCAAAGAAGAGACAAAAGCTCTATGGGAAGCAGTTAGGGGCAAATAGGAGACGAAGTGAGATAACGGATGTTGAGTAAAAGTACCTTCCATTGTAGTAAGGGGACCTGACGACGGATCAAATGTCTGCTCTGGGTCTCCGAGAGGGACTGGTGTGTTCGTTCCCTTAGTACGACGAGAGTAAACCTGCAGGGGCTTGGCAATAGGAGCAGCAGGAGTTAGCGCAGGAGCAATAGAAGACGGAGTCGAGTGGTAGTGATATAACGGAGGAATGGGTAAAGGAGTTAAGGAACTCACTTCCAACATAGAAGAGGTCCCCCCCCATGTAGTGAGGGCTCGTAGTAGCTCTCGAATTCACGGAATGTGACATCCATGGTAACAAAGACTTTCTTAAGAACCGGGTCAAAACATTTATAACCCTTTTGAGTAGGAGCATAGCCGATAAAAAACACACTTGTGAGCTCGAGGATCAAGTTTAGTCTTTTTAGTGAATATAGACAAAACAAACGCAACTAAATATACGAGTTTGGAGAGTAGTAGGAGGCACCCCAAGAGTGTGAAGGGGAGTGGTATAACCCAGGATACGAGAGGGCATACGATTAATAAGATAGGCGGCAGTGAGAACGTCATCCCCCCAATAGTACTTTGGAAGGTGCATGTGGAGAAGAGGACACCTGGCAACTTCAGAAAGATGTCGATTCTTGCGTTTGGCCACCCCATTTTGAGCAGGAGAGTGAACGCAAGACGTTTGATGGATAATTCCATTGTGAGCAAGGTAGCAGTCAAAGTGAGAGTCCGTGTACTCGCGGCCATTGTCGGTGCGAAAGATTTTGATAAGGGTATCAAATTGAGTAGAAATCATTTTGTGAAAGCACTGAAATAAAGGAAAAACCTCATCTTTAGCCTTCATTAAATAAATCCATGTAGTACGGGAAAAACGGTCAATGAAAGTGACAAACCAACGATACCCAGAAATAGAAAAAACAGGGCAAGGCCCCCAGACATCACTGTGAATAACATGAAAAGGAGCAGAATTAGGCTCCATTTGGTTCGGCGGTGGCGGGTCGATCCGGCGGGTGGAAACAGAGTGTTCGAACCGGAGGGGGGAGGTGGCTGCTCCAAACGGAGCTTTTTGGGGCTTTTCTCAAGGCGGGCGGGTGGAAACGGAGCAAACGCCGCCGGAGGTTCATTTGTTTACCCTCCTTCCGACGGCGTTTGCCCAAAACGGAGTAGCGAAACGCTCAAACAAACAGAGCCTTAGGAGATGAAACATGATTAAATGAAACACGATGATGTTTGTCAAGTTCACAAGCATTACAATGAAAATTATCAACTAATACAGCAGATAAAGCAGGAAATAAACGTTTCATAGATAGAATAGAAGGATGTCCAAGGCGGTAATGCCAGGATTGTAAAGTGACCGCCTGATCAGCATAAAAGGACTGAGGTGAAGATGCAGGGGTGGAAGAATCAAACACATAGAGCCCATCCACCAGACTACTAGATCCAATCACCATCCCCGTCTTCAGGTCCTGAAACACACAAGAAGAAGGAAAGAACGTCACGGAAGAGTTCATAGAGTTTGTTAGATGACTAATTGAGAGTAGATTGCGAGTAAACTTGGGTACATGAAAGACAGAAGAAAGAGTAAGAGAGGAGCAGGGGATTGTTCCTTTTTCAGCAATAGGAGAGAAGGAACCATCCACAATGTTCACTTTGTCTCGACCAGACAAAGGAAGGTAAGATACAAAACCTGTAGCAGAGCCGGTCATATGATCCGTTGCTCCAGAATCTATAATCTTGTGAGTAGAGGGACGAGAGGACGCATTATGAGCATATAACGGGTCCTTGATGAGCATAGGAAGACGAGGGCACAGAAGGCTCCAGAGGTTGTTGCTGCATTAGACGTTGGAAGACAGAAATCTCAGCGGCAGACAGAGCAAGAGGAGTAGGCTGGGTAGTAGGAGGAAACAACTCCACAGAAGCATCAGACGGATGAGCAGAGCGGGGCTGAGTAGAGCGACCTGGAGAACGACCATAACCACGACTGTCACGTGGTGCGAAGCCCCCAGGGGGTGTAGGAAAGCCATGAAGACGAAAGCAGGTGTCCCGAGTATGGCGGGACTTGCCACAGTAATCACAGAGTAAGTGATCCTTGTCGGTGGACTTGGGCCTGGAATCACGAGGAGCTCTACTGCCAAACTGAACAGACAGGTCAAAACCTTCGGGAGCAGTATCAGGGGTCCAAGTCTGTCGTCGATCAAATTCCTATTGAACAAGACTGAAAATCTCGGAAGGGATGACAGAGGTGAGCGCCCAAGAATCTGCACATTGATCGGATCAAAGTCGCGGTGGAGGCCATGAAGGAACTCAAAAACTCTGTTCCTATCTTCCCGAAATCGAACAAGTAGCTCATCTTCAGAAGACACAAGAGTGAGGGAGTCAAAATGATCGTACTCTTGATAAAGTTGAGTGAACTCCAAGTAGTAGGCAGACGGAGGGCGATCACCTTGACGAAGGAGGAAGAACTTCCGTTGCAACTGAAAAATCTGGGCAGCATTGGCCCGACAGGAGTAAGTAGTCTCAGCCCTTTTCCAAATATCCGATGCAGTCTCCAAAAATAGATAATTCCGAGCAATCGAGTCAATCATAGAGTTTGTCAATCAAGAAATCACTAGAGAGTTCTCAGACTCCCACTGCAACCAGTCCGAAGAATCTTTGGCTCATAGAAGAAGTGAGAAACCCAAGAGCTCGAAGAAACCTCCAATAAGGACTGACACCGAAAATAACATCAGGTTAGGTCCATATTTCCGGTGTCAAAAGGAAGAAGAAGAAGAAGAAGCCGACTGAGAGCGGGAGAGAACAGAGAGCGGGAGCAAAGAAGAAGCGGAATCCGACAGAGAGCGGGACGCGATGTCGGGGCGGGTGCTGCGGAACGCGATGTAGAGACGGGATGCGGAACGCGATGTAGAGTGGGATGCGGAACGTGATGATCGACGGAATGTAGAGACGGGATGCGGAAGCGGGATGATGCGGAGGTGGACACCGCAGCCCTAATTGTCTAAGGCTCTGATACCATGTCGAGAGAAAAGTAAAATGACTTGAATTCTTGGAGGAAACCCTAATCCCCTCTATATATGGAGGCGGATTAGGAAAAACAAGGAAAAAATACAATAATAATGTGCATCTTAACATGTATGAAAGATGAAACCATATTTATGAGAAATTATTAAATTTATTTTTCTCTCATTTGTCTGAATTTCTACGTGGTATCAAAGCGTCCGATCCTAACAAAAAATTGGGCGATCTCTGTGCGGTTAGCAACTTTCTAACTGCACCTCTCCTCTTGTGGCCCATCTCCTGGCTTCCCTTCTCCTCATGCGGTTAGTTTTTTCCTAGCCGCAGCTTCTCTCTGCTGCTTCCTTCCCAATTCTTCTCCCTCTCCCTCTACTTTTATAGATTTTTTTCCTTCCCTTCGTTGGGCCCCACTTGTCAGCTCTTCTCTCCAACCTTCTCTCCTTAAACTGCAGTGCTTGCGGTCTCTGCCTCGTCGGTCTTCCTCAAAAAAGCTCTTGTGGTCTCTGCCTCCTTAAACCGGCTAGTGCGGCGAGCTTTTCTGGTCGCTGGGGCTGGTCTCCTGGACAGTATTGCTTCCCTACCTGCTTGAGCTACTGGACTTGCCGCGACAAGTGTTTCCCAGGTCATTTGCCGCTCACCCTGCCGCCTATTTTGCTGACCTTGTCGTTGGTGTTGTTTGCCAGGTCGGGGTCTTTGATCGTCGGGGATTTCTTTGCTCTCTAGCCGCATGTGGTGCTCGTTGTTGGCCGTGTTTTTCTTGTTGTCGGTCTTTTTTGCGTAGTTGCATGTTCTGTCTGTAAGTCGCTGCTTGCCTAGCCGCAAATCCTATCCGTAGGGGTTGCCTCCTTGCCGCAGATTCTATTCGCACCTTGTCGTTGCCTCCTTGCCGCAGAGTATAGACGCAGATTCAAGTTGTTGCCCTCTTACCGCTTGCCGCTTGCCTAGCCGCAACTCTTGTCATTGTTGGTCGTGTTCCTGTGCTGATTGCTGCTTGCTTATTCTCCCTTGCCACATTGAGTTCGCCTGTCTGTTGTTGCCTGGAGTTGCTTCCCGTTGTTGGAAGCTCTAGCCGCCCGTCCTCTAGCCGCAAGCCCTCTCTCCTTTCCAGCTCTGCCGGTTTCTACTATAGGTAGATCATCTCCAATGAATGCATATCATGATAACCCGTCACATTCATCTCAGCGGTCACCTTCGTCTCATTTTCCTACAATGGCTCCTGCTGTTGCTGGAGGTCGCATCTCTTCTCAAGGTAGCGTTCAACACAATTATACTCCAAACAACATTCAAGCTGACATTCATGCCTTGTGCACCCAACTCCAGCAACTTCAAGGGATGCTCGGTCGTTTCTCCGACTCTGTTGTGTCATTTTCAGATGATGGTATATCCTGTCTCGCCCATAGTTCCTACTGGATTCTGGATTTCGGGGCCACACCCCATGGAAACCTTCAAAATACTTGGACTCGGTACATCTCAAGTTCATTATTGTTGTTAATGGGGACAACTCCGGTCTCTAGATCTGCAAACGTCAATCTTACTCCCTCCATCACTCTTCGTTCAGTTCTTCATGTTTCGGGCTCTCCTTTCAATCTCCTTTATATTAGCCGTCTCACTCAAGGGTTTGATTGCTATGCAACATTCACTCCCACCTCTTTTGTTGTGCAGGATCGAAAAATGCAAAATATCATTGGTAAAGAGCAACTGTCGAATGGTCTCTACATCTTGGATCTCTCTCCCCCCACGATTCTCTCATCTATTAGCTTTGTCGAGTGGCACTGACGTCTTGAGCATGCTCCTCTACACATCCTCCGGAAAGCTCTCCCGGATTTATCCTTCAATGACTTCACCTGCGAGTTTTGTATCTACGGTAAACAACATCGATCTACGTTTTCACCTCATTGTACTCGGAGTGATGCTCCATTTGTTCTAGTTCATTCAGATATTTGGGGACCCTACAAAACAGCAAGTATTTCTGGGTATCGTTACTTTATTACCTTTATAGATAATTACTCTCATCTGACATGGTTGTATTTCCTTCATGATTGTTCTGAGCTAACTCATGTATTTCGTGCTTTTATTATTAAAACTCGCAATCAGTTCTCTACTACCATTAAAACTCTCTGAACCGACAATGTCTGTGAGTACACAAGTCATGCGTTTACAGATTTATGTACTGAGTTTAAGATCATCCATCAAACCTCGTGTGCTTATACCCCCAACAAAATAGCATTGACGAATGCAAGAATTGTCACCTCCTTGAGGTCACCCGTTCCCTTATGTTTCAAATGCATGTTCCCAAACTTTATTGGAATTTCGCAGTTTTTACAGCTTGATATCTTATTAACGCATGTCTTCTTCCATTCTCAACTTTGTGGCTCCCTTCAACCTTATTTTTCCCTCCACACCCCCATTTTCTCTCACCCCACGTGTTTTCAACTGTGTTTGTTATGTTCATAATGGTCCGTCCACTGACAAGCTTGTTCCTCGTGCCACAAAATATATGTTTGTTGGTTACTCACGTATTCAAAAGGGCTATGTTTGTTTCTCTCCCAAGGATCACAAGGTTGTTACTTCCGCTGATGTCACATTTCTTAAAGACCAGTCATGGAGACCAACCCCGATCAGAACGTCGCAAAGTACCCAATGTCGCACCCGACCAGACCTCTATCGGCCCTGAGTTTTACATTTATTTAATTGTATTTTCAATTTGGTATCAGAGTCAGGTTCTGAAATTTTTCTAAGTTTCAGAATCCGTCATGCGTAGAATAGGGAACCCCGCATAGTATTTTATTTTTCAAAAAAAAAGAATTTTTTTCTAGCATAATCATAAATCTGTATTTTACCTGTTTGTTTGCATGCATTTGTGTAGTGGTAGGTTAGTGAGTATTGAGTTCACAACACCATAATTCACCACCTGAACACCCTCACGAGGTAAACTCGGAGATGCGTCGAGTTAAACATAGCCAAGCGAGTTGTGGAAATAAAGGGAAAAACCCACCTCCATGATTTCTACCTTTCGCCCATCAAATGACGGTGTTAGCCGAAATTAAACACCAAGTGCGAGAAGTGTTTGAAAACCTTAGTGTTAGGGAGAATAGTCTAGAAGTTTCCCCTCGAGCTTCAATGTCACCTCCAATTCGAGATGAATATTCTGTTAGACCTCGTCATGAAATCCCACACCACTACTTAGAAAGATCTACACTTAGAAGGAATCTTCTATTTGAGGATTACAAATCAACTTACAGTCACTCTCATAGAGCCCCATCAAGGAGATATTTACGATACTTCGATGATTATTCTCCATCACAGTACATCACTTTCAGAGATCGTGTTGAACCACCAATACGATCTCATTATGTTAGAGACTATTAGTATGATGATTGTGGTCGTTCTTATCCTCGCACTCGATTGGATCTTATTGGTCCTTCGACACAATATTATGATGATAGAGTTCAGTATCACTCCAGTCATCGACATTACACATCTCCTCCATATGATGAACCTTGAGTCTGTACATATGCGACCACCACCACATGTTCATAGGACTTACGTCCAACCACGAGCACGATATGATTATCGTCATGATTACCCTCAAGAATCCTATAGAGGTCACTCTCGTCAAGATTACATCACACTTAGTGATCCTCCTAGTATTTCAAAAACGAACATGACGGTGACCGAATTTCAACAATTTGATGAACTACCCACCTGCATTGCCACCATTAAGGGTCGGCGAGAGCACTCCACTTTCCAAAGCAGGGAAACTTCACTCACTCTATTTGATGTTCTAATACAAGGTGTGTGGAGTTAACCCCCACGAGAGTCTGCTTCATTTAGTGAATCTCCTCTTGATTCTACATCTATTAGCTCTCTATTGAGTGTAGATTTGTCGCACACTTCACCTGATAGTGCACCGAGTCACATCACGATCGGGAGCCGAGAGCTTTGTAGTGATTTCGAGATCGCCACATCTTCCCTTTCCGGGAACACGACCCCTTCTGATGGAGGACCATCACTCTACTGATGGGTTCTTTGACGACCCTCCTATTGAGGCTCCAGATGAGCCACCTTGTCCTTGTGTGGATGAGATTTATGTGAGTAACACACATATGAATTTTAAGACATTGACACATTTTCCATTATCATCCATGATGTTGATAATGCTCCAGAGAAGAATTTTAAGTATGACATCCATATAGTGAGGCTTGATCGTAGCCATCTGGTCACTCACACTTGAGATGAGTTATGGGACGTACCACCTGCTGACCCAGTAAATGAGTTCTTTCTTGTGATGGATATTCACCTCGGTCTAGAGTCGCGTCTTATTATCAGTGAATATGATTATCACTTTGGAGACCATTGTATTCGCGATAAGTTTTCATATGTCCCACCTGGTGAGCCTCCTGATGCCTCACATTCCCTTAGTAAATTTATCACAACCGTAACACTTCAGGTGCAATATCGTTTATATGAGAGCACTTTATATGTTTTTGGAGCCTAAGCCAGTACTCGTCGCATTTATGACGAATTTTATTATACCCCTCCTGGTGAACCCTCAGATGAACCACATATGCGTTCACCATACATTTGGGATGTATCTATCGTTAGTAGTACAATCAAGTTTGAGGGTGCACTCACTAATTCATTGATATTATATCTTATCACATGCACTTGCAGAGACAGTTTGCACACCATATTGACACATCTTATCACTGACGTCTCTGATTTTTACTTGAGTGTTCATCGCCCCGCGATGAATTCTTCTATGATCCACCTTCCAAGCCTCATGATCATGTACCTATCCCAGGAGTTGCTTTTAATATCTAAAACCTTCGGTTTGTAAAGTTAGTCGTGTTAGTAGACAGTAGTTCATCTTTTGCATTTGCATGATTTGCATAAACAATTTGGGCGGAAATTGCATACCACTTATGACTTATATACAACACAAGCTAACAAGCACAAAAGAGCTATTAGTTTCAAAGTGGATGACTTGGTGATGATTCGGCTAAATCTGAAACGGTTACCTTCGGGTACTATAAAGAAGCTAGCTAACTGTATAACTGGACCATTTCGAGTAGTAAAAAGGAATAGGCAAAATGCGTATAAACTTGAGATGTCTTCCATTTGGGGAGCAAATCCGGTTTTTAACATAGCCGATCTGACTTTATTCCATAATTATCCGCATGAGGCTCTAGATTTTTCATTGTCTTCTCCTCCATTTGATTCTTCTGGGTTGGTGAGTGTTATTGAGGAGCCACATTCAGGACACATTGATCCTCATTCAGTTACTGACACGCCGCCTGCAGTTCTTTCATTTTCCACTATCAGTTTTCAGGCTGAGCATGATAAACCAGGTGATTCTTCCATACCAGTTCCCATAGCTGCTGACAGGCTTCCACGACAGATCTTGGTTCCCGAGCAGACATTGGACGACGAGACAGTCACCACTACTGATGGTGGTTTTCAGAGACAGTTACCACATTGGTGCATACGATTTGTATGCTCCAACTTGCGGGGGAGTGTTGAAGGAAATATGTAAAGGCTCATTAGTAAAGGCTCATTTAGTCTCTTAGCTAGGAAGTTTAGTCCCACATCTTGAATGAGACATTCTCTCCTCTTCCTCCTTCTATATATTTGTACTCATGCATGTATTCTTTGAAATTTTCACATGTGGAATATATTGAGAAGTTCTCCATCCTATAATTTTCTACAGAATGCAACTCCGACATATGTAGGCAAAAAATGATAAGAGACTTGTAGCATACATATGCAATGGCCATGCTTGTATACCAAAGATTTAGACCTTTTTTCTGGCACAGATGATACTCCATGATCATCGAATTTTGAATGTTAATCCATATTACAACAAAGTGGTAATTCAAAGGAAAAGCTCAGAAGTAATTTTCCACACTGACAACAAATAGAGATGTCAAAAGAAAATTAGAAAATAACATCCATTCTCACAGAAAGGAAAATCACAGGCATGTATTTAAAAGAAAACACTTAATAAAAGTTTAAATAAAACCACTACATGTGAAATTCCAATTTGTTTATCCATAAGCATACAACTAATGTTTTTTTTCAATGACATGGACTTTGAAGATTACAATCAACAGAGATGCCATAAAAATCAGAGGACACAACCCCGTAAAATAGTGAAGAACGTTATAGGCAAGTCATCAAAAAGGGAAAAAATGTGAAATTATAACTCCTACTGAAAGAAAATTATTAAATTCACTAAAAAAGTTATCTTCTAGTTTGTTTAAATGTATACAACATGCGTTCATTTTTTTCAATCCTGCTGAAGAAAATTCCTAAAATCACTAAAATTAAAATTTTCATGTTTGGTTTGTTTATACGTACACAACACAAGTTTCTGGTGGTTTTAGCCTTTGAGACTTGCAACAGAGGACACAGAAAAAAGAGGAATGGAAGCATCCTAACAAGAAGGATCATTCTGTCCTCTCTGAACAAGTCGGGTGATCTCCAATATCAATTTCATCAGGAAAGATATAAGGTTTAGGTTGTAGCTCTACTGCTAATTTTAAGTCCTACAACTGTTTGTGCTCTATGTACCTTGTATGCCAGAGATATGTTTCCATCAACATGAAATTCATATTATTTTATAGATAGCATTTTAGAAAACACTCATTTTACTCTCAGCAAAGATATTCATGAGTACTTAAAGACCGTAGTTCAAAAAAAGGGATCATACAATACAGGAAGGTTCAGTAATACAAGAATGAAATGGAGCGATAGACAATTAGACAAAATCAAAAAGTATGGCCAATCTACATTCAAAAAATTTATACAAGTACGCCGTCCATGTAAATGGGGCAAAAAATATGGACCCGGTTTGAGGCAGCAGATCGCACTGCGCGCGGATCTGGCAGAATGTTGTCGTGGCTCTAAACGAATCTGGCGGGTCCATGATCAGGCGTACCGCCATCTGCGCAAGCGAGAACGGGGGATTTCAGACGGTTTTGGGCCGCAGGCACCAAATTGGCATTGTGGTCCGGTGTCCGCGGATCCGCGCCGCACGAGAACCGTCACTCCAAATGGGGTCCCGTAATTGGTGTTAAAGCCCAAAAAATAGGCTCATTGTATATTTTTTCTTTCTTGAATTTAATCTCACATCTCCAAATGTAAATTCTTCCTCTTCCTCTGCTATATATGAGGGGAGCTCTCGTGTAATATTCAAAAAAAATTAGAATAAAATTATTCAATATTTCAAATTCTCACATGGTATCAGAACAGGACGTAATCTCTCGCCCATCTCTTTTCACATGAATACTCTCGGCCTTCCCACGAAACCTGTCAAGTCTCGTGCAGACTCTCTCGGTCGCCCCCAAAAACTTCCACATACTCGCCAATCCGCTTTGGGTACTCGCACCCGTGCTCTCCTAGCCTGATCAGGATCCTCTACCAAAACTGAAGCCCTTTGCGGCCTTTTATAGATTTTGCGAGAAGGAGAAGAACTCAACACTTCTCAGCCCGCCGCTCCACGTATTTGCAACAGGTTCTCTTTGATTTCTACGCGGGTAACTGTCACTCTCGCCAAATTTATGCCTCTGTTGAGAACTCCACTGTCGCACAACTCGTTCAAACAGCTCGTCAAGCTCGTGTTACCCATCCTAAACAGACCTTGTTGTTCAACCCATCAAGATCGCCTTCTGCGAACGATCTGCTCCCTGAAATCGTCTGCGAACTCGACCGTGAAGTCGTATGCCTGCGAGTTGCAAATCGCTTGCCAACTTGCAATCCTCGATCAACTCCTACATTGGTTGTGAAGACACTTTCTAATCTCCACAATGTATTCAATATCTGGGCGTAATTTCAATTCATTCATCGCAGCACATTGCATCAAGATGCACAGAAAGTCCAAAGTAAACACATAATACAATCTTTTTATTTCATTTTACAAGTTTTAATACAAAGTATATACATTTGTAAAGGTGTTTAATCTATTTGATTACAGAAAGCACAGTGTCAGTCTTCACCTATTGCCCTATGTTTTTCTTGACCACAACTATTCAATTTTAAGTGGCACAACCAAATACTCAACACTGCTTTTGTTTCTCGTCATCGGGGAAACAGAAAAAAAATTATTTTACGTTTATATGTAAATTTATATGGCGATTTGTGTCGTTACATTGGTGTCCGCCTGCTACGAGTCCTCCCCGATCCTTCTGAGATCAGCAAGTTCTCTTCCCGCGAGTCCTCACTCCAGTCACGAGCGCATCCCGCGATTGAACTTCTGCGACCGCCAGCTACCTTCTGCGAGCTCTCCTTGCATCTTCTGCGTGCTCACTGCCATTTCCTACGAGTTCTGCATGCTAGTTGCCAGCTTCCTACAAGTTTGCCATCACTTCCTGCGAAGTTTTTCTTGTGTTTTTGCGAGCTCTCCCCGTGAACTCGCCTCCTCTTCCGCCAAGCTCGTCGAACTTGCTTGTTTTGAACTATGACCAATCAACCACTCCCTTCTACTCCCGCCAGCATCACTCATCCCACAATCATTTTTGGTGCTTTTGGAAATCTCAACACGGCGTCAAAATTAACTGGACCAATTATCCTGATTGGAGTGTCTTTATCGCCTTCTTTTTGCATTCTCAAAACAAATGACATCATCTCACCAACCATCCTCCTGACCATGTATCTCCTGCATATGTTGATTGGGATGTCAATAATGCTTTTGTTCGCACCTGGCTTGCAAACAGCCTTTCTGATACATGTTTACCCATCATCCGCCATGACGATGCCATGAAAGCTGGCTTACAAACAACCTTTCTAATCATGCATATGGATCACTTCACTCGGTAACCTCTCTCTCTTGATGTTGTGTATCGAGATGTTCAATCTTTTGACGCAGAACTTCTCCAACATCACCCTTTTTATGCTGACTTTGCCACTCAACATAAACATTTTCAAGAACTCTGTATGGTATGATATCTTCTGTCTTCCAGATTCCTGGAAGATGATCTACCAGCAGATCTTGGCAGAACCCGACGCTCTTATTATGGATGCAACTGCCGCCCGCATCTATGTTGTTATCAACATTCTGCAGCGGCCTTCAATTGTGTCCCCTCTGCCCTTAGACAATTTTTCTCATGCGGATGGTAGTGGCGCTCAACGTAGTCCTGGAGGCCGCACTAGGGGTCATGGGGGGGCCTCACCCTCTTTGCACCCATTGTGGACGACTTGGTCATCTTGTCATGAAATTCTTAGTGAAGCATCCTCACCTGCGTCCTCAGGCCCGTATCAGCATTATTGCACCTGAGCCTTCTGCCTCACCGTCCAGCCCACCGCCATAGTCTAATCAATGGTTCTCTTCGGCAGACATTGAGGCTCTCATCAATGCTTCCAAGCAATATGCCTCAATTACCACTTTGTCAAGTAGTGTGCATGTTGCTACTTAAGGTAAGTGGTTCATCAACTCGGGTGCCACCAATCATATGACCAGAAATCATCTTGTCTTCACGCACCTCGAGAAACACAACGGACTACCTCCGATTTTTTTTGTACGATGGCTCTCCTGCTCCAGTTTGTGGATCTGGAGTTGTGACTACTACCACTCTTCTGCAAATGGACGTACTCTATTCGTCCTTAATTTTCCTTGCAATTTGTTGTTTGTCAATGCTCTCTCTCACAATTACAATGTTTTATCTCATTTTCTCTCACCGCTTGTTATTTTCAAAACCTTCACTCGCAAAGGACAATTGCGACTGGAACTGAACGAGGTGATCTTTACTACCACGATGATTTCTCACTTTCTCTGCATCTGTCGTTTCCACTTCTCTACTCCAATGGTATTGTCGCCTTGGTCATCCGATGTTGTGTCTCCACCAACCCATCCCAACTTTCAAGACCGACTCCACTTTAGAATGTGAGGCTTGCCAGTATGCAAACATCATCGAATTACATTTCCTACAAAACGATGAACTTATGTTTGTCCTTTTGACCTTGTTCATTAGGACATATGGGGTCCGTCTCTCACCAGTCTATCGATGACGGTAGTCTGTATTTTGTAACTTTTATTGATGATTTTTCTAGATTTACTAAGGTATATCTTTCAAAGAAACGTTATGAACAATTTTTTGTTTTCTCGAAATTTTACAATTCAATTCGCACTCAGTTTGATATGTCGCTCAAAATTCTATGAGCCGATACTGTGAAGGAATACATGAGCTAGCAAGTCTTATCTTTTTGCACCACCAACGGTATTTTTCATTAGATAAGTTGTGTGCACACATCTCAATGGTGGTCAAAAGAAAAAATTATCATCTCTTCAATATTATTCGGACTCCTATGTCAAATAATTGTTCCTCACTTCTATTGGGGTCATGTGATTCTCATTTCATGTTTCCTCATTAACCGTTTACCCTCTTCTACCCTTCAGGTCAAGACCCATTTCTCCTTTCTACATCTAACTGATAGACCTTTTCCCCTCACCCCGCGTGTATTTAATGATACAGCTTGTGTCCACTCTCCTGCATTTTTGTTGCGATAAACTCTCCGCTCACGCCACCAAATGTGGGGTACTCTCCAGCTCAGAAGGCCAATTGATGCTTCGACCCAATCATCACATGTCAATACGTCTTCGCTGACATCACCTTTTTTGAGCCTACTCCTTACTTTTCTAAGGACGATAGGACTCTTACTCTCGAGAACAATCCATCTCTCTCTACCAACTCTCCTCCCGCATCATTATTTCATTGTTCACTATCATTCACGCCCCTTCCCCCTATATAGCGCAACCGACCCCAACTCTGACAAATGCACCTCCAATTTTCACAATTTTGATATCATTATGTTGGAGGTCCTGCTTCCCCACCTATCCTCGCTCCTTCCACTTCAGATTCCCCGTCGACAGTTCCTAGGCAAGTGCTCTCCTCTTCGGAAGGCTCCCACACCTCAGTAGACACTCTCTACCACAACCATTTCTACTAAGCATGAGAAAGTTCTTTGTATACCTTAATGGAAATCAATCATGGATAAGGAAATCTCTGCATTAAAATCAAGAGTACCTGGACTCTTGTCTCTACTCTATTTGGGTGAGATGTTGTCAATTGTCGTTAGAACTTTTTTATCAAGTTTCTCTCATACGACAATGTGGATGGCTACAAGGCTCGGCTAGTTAACAATATTACTGATTTCTTTGGCACTTCCTCTTTGACTGCCCGTACTTGTACTATCTAGGTCTTCTTCTTCGTCAATGTAAGTAGGATTTGACAAATGTCTCAGCTTGATGTCAAAAATATCTTAGTGACTTGCACAAAGAAGTGTATGTGGAACAACCTCCTAGTTATATTGCTCAAGTCAAAAGGTCATTTATGGTCTTAAATAAAGCTCTCGTGCATGGTTTGACAAATTCAGCCAAATTGACTCTACCATTGATTTCTTCAGAAGTAATGATGATCACTCTCTCTCTCTCTCTTCATACGGAAAAATAATTGTGGCGTGGTTATTCTTTTTTCGACATTGACGACATTTTTCTTACTAGAAATGACTCATAAAAATAAAGAAAACTAAGAAATATCTTCGGGAGCATTTTGATACAAAAAATATAGGCCCTCCAAGATACTTCTTAGGAATTGAAATTGTGCAACACAATAAATCCGCATAGTTCTCTCCTAATGCAAGTATGTCCTAGATCTACTCAGTGAAGTCAATCTCCTTGGAACTAAACCTGCTTGAAATCTCATGTCTACATGCACTGACAAACTTTGGTATGAAACATACCCTCTCCTACAAGATATCACTTGATACAGGTATTTGATTGGAAAGCTCATTTATCTTACTGTAACCAAACCTGACATCGCATATGTTGTAGGGCGGGTTAGTCAATTTATGCAGACTCATAGAGAGTGTCACCAGCAAGTCTCTATAAAAAATATTATAATAAATCAACACGTCTCCAGGAAAAGTAATGATGTTTCAAAGAAACAATCATCTACATATTAATGCATACTCTAATGCAAGTCATGCAGATGATAAAGAAGATCAAAAAATCACTTCTGGATTCTGCACATATGTCGGGAAAAATATGGTCACATGGAAAAGCAATAAACAAGCAGTAGTGTCTAGATCAAGTGTCGAAACTGAATACAGAAGCATGACTCAGACTGCTTGTGAATTGAAGTGATTGAGAACACTTCTAAAAAACTTAGGAGAGATCTACGATTATCCTTTATCGATATTTTGTGATAAAAAATTTGTTGTCTACATATCTAAAAATCCAATGTTTCATGAAAAAAACATATTAAAATTTATTGTCACTTCAACAGAGAAGAAACTATCAAAAAAAACAAATATGCATTATGTTTGTTCCTTTAGACAAAGAGATTGTCGACGTCTTCCACAAACCTTTATTCCGTTTTTTCGGAAATTTTTGTCAGGTCGGGAATGATCGATATCTATGTTTCAGCTTTAGGGGGAGTGTTAAAGCCCAAAGTTAAAAATCCAAAAAAGATGCATATTGTACATTTTCACTTTCTTATATTTAGTCTCAAATCTCCAAATATAAATTCTTCTTCTTCCTATACTTTCTATAAAGAGCAGAGCTCACATGTAATATTTAAAAAATTTAGGAATAAATATTCAATGTTTCAAATTCTCACAATTGGATTTATCAGGCATGTTCTACCCGTTCAAGGAATTTAATTTGCTTATGTAACAGATGTACCTCCAATGGGAAGGCTCAAAAGTTCTGAAGAAGACGTGTGTCTTATTAGTGTTGATCATAGATTCAACCCATGATGCCCATGTCTCCAATGCCATCCTGAATGCAGAAGTTATGGGCATACCAAGCTTCAGCGAGCCTCCAACCTGGAAGTAGCAGCCCCTATTGTGAAACATGTGATCGAAGATTAACAAGCAGTCAAGAGAAAATGCCAAAAATATATAACTAAATAGAAACAGCTAAACAGATTCAAATCATTTGCAAAAAGTAAATAGTATTTGTTTAGAACATCTGCTGCTCACAAAACATAAATGCAAAAAAGTAGAATAAGGAATCTCAAATATAAGTGTCAAATATACCTACATGAAGGAAGAGAGCTACCAATTCTTTCATTTCATCTTGACATAGTATCAAACAAACCAACAACCAAACACTAATTTGGATGTTGAGAACTCGATTAGAGAAGAGTAAAAGTTCGGTCTAATTCAAGGCATTGGTAGTGCACAACCTCACCATCTTTACCTCTAAGAATGT
Source organism: Platanthera zijinensis (assembly GCA_039513925.1). Lineage (NCBI taxonomy): Eukaryota > Viridiplantae > Streptophyta > Magnoliopsida > Asparagales > Orchidaceae > Platanthera > Platanthera zijinensis. The sequence goes on from CM077082.1 coordinate 34,538,368, forward strand.
TTTTTGTTCAAGAATATCATTTCAATCTGACCTTCATAAATTTATTCAACACTATAATTATATTGCAACATTAATCGATTTGTCTGCATGCATTCAGAATTTGAAAATCAGACGAGTAATTGATATAGGTGTAAATCATAGGTGTGTACCATCTTGTGGAATGTTCTCTCCATTGACTACTCTTAATGTCACAAGTTAATATATTAGCTGTCAGTTAAGGCATTCAGGTTACAGAGTTTACAAAAATTGGTTCATTCTTTATCTCATCTGAGGAGTCTATACTGCAAGTGTTGCCAACTGTTAAACACAACCGTACCTCATTTCCCATTAGTTTCAATAAAATGTTACTATGCCTCGTTTTCTTTAATTCTTTTAGATGTGTGGGATCTTGCCAGAGTTGTATCAAATTTTGGCTTTCATCATCTCGCCACTTTTATTGATGACTATTCTAGGCTAACATGGTCGATTCTTCTTAAGGATGTAGTGAATTGTGTAATATTTTCCAAGCTTTTGAGCTTAAATAAGAACTCAATTTTGTATATCAACTAATATCTTTCGATCAGATAATGCTCACAAATATTTTCACAAATCATTGTCATCTTAAGTAGTCGTGCACGAAAAGACCCCGGTCCCGGTCCGGGACCGGTCCTGGGCAGGACCGGTCTTTTGGGGCACCGGTCCCGGACCGGTCCTGCCCAAACCGGTCCCGGTCCGGGACCGGTTTTCCCTCTGAAAACCGGGACCGGCTGGGACCGGAAAAACCGGTCCTAACCGGTCCTAACCGGTCCCAGACCGGGACCGGTTTTTAAATAAAAATTATTTTTAAAAATAAAAATTAATTTTATTTTTAAGTTTTAATATTAATTAAAAAAAACTAAAAAACTTGTACATGTACACAAAATGTCAAAATCACAAATACAAAATTTTAAAATTGCAATTTGCAAAATAAATAAAAATTTTTATTAAATATGGAATAAAATTACAAAATTAAAATATAATTACAAATGAAATACAAAATACAATTTATAATTAAAAATCCAAATACAAACATTTGCAATTTAAATTTGAAATCAAAAAACTAAATACAATTTGAAATCATTCTGCGACGCTCCCCAGATTTAAGTTAGTAAGCTCGTCTTCAACTTCAGACTCGCTATCTTCAATTGACGAGACGTGTTGTCTTCTCCTCAAAGCGTCCAAATGATCCTTGTAGCAAATGCAAATCTCCAAAGATTCTTCGGTCAAACGGCTCCTTCGCTCGTTCAGAATCCTGCCACTCAAAGAAAATGCAGACTACGAAGCTACTGTACTAGCTTGGATGGTTAGTAAATCGCGGGCCATTAAGGCCAAAATAGGATAATTGTTAGATTTATTTTTCCACCAATTTAAAATGTCAAAATTTTCTATTTCGTGCGCGGTCATAAATTCTTGAAATTGTGTTTTGCTATATAAACCTAATTCGTTTGAAGTGCTCGAAGTTCGTTGTTTTTCTTCGAAGCTAATTCTAAAAATTTATTTTTTAAAATATCTTTTGTTCGCGGGGCGGCGGATTTCTCGCGAGGTCGCGATCCATATATTTGATCGTAATAATTGTATAGATTAGTAAAATCGGAATTAAATTTTGTTACACTAACGTTGTGGTAATCATTAGAAAATTCGTTTAAATCTAAATTTTTATTAATTTCTTCTATAAAATTTTCCACGCCGTCTACACCCATTAAAGGGTTTAACGCCGCCGCACAAGAAAACATAGGTGGCATATGCGTATAATATTTTAAAAATTTTGCCTCCATTAAAAAAATTAACGGACGCCACATTGGGTTAATTTTGTAAGTTTTAAATGTTTCTGTAATTAATAAAAAAATTTCAATGACGAGCGAGCTTGTAGGATAGTAAACTCCTGATAAAACAGTTGTCGCCCTATAAAAACTCTCTAATAAATTAACGTAATCTTCGATTACAGCCCAATCTGACGCATTTAAATCGTGTGCTTCTTCTACGCTATTATAAAATTCGGTTAATAGTGATTTTTGTGACAAAGCCCGTTTTAACATTTTGTACGTGGAATTCCATCGTACGGGCATATCATAAGATGGACCCAAAAATTTTTTACCTTGTGCAATAACAAATTTTTTGAAATCTTGTTTTCTTCGTTTTGAACTATAAATAACACGTAACATAGTACGTATTTTAATAACGTAATCGTTCATAAAATTTAAACTATCTTGCACAATTAAATTCAACACGTGACAAACGCAACGTGTATGAAAAAAATACCATCTAACATAGGTTCTAGATCATTAATTAAATATTTAATAGCCATATTATTATTAGAGGCGTTATCAAATGAAATACTTAAAATTTTATCTTTTATTTTGAAATCTCGAATACACTTAATAATCACATGGTAAATTGCTTTACCGGTGTGCGGATATTCAAAACCTTCAAAACAAATAATACGTTTATTTAATTCCCAACTATCGGGATCGACCCAATGACAAGTTATGCAAATATAAGAAAGCCCGTCTACTAAACCGCTAGTCCAAACATCGCTCGTTAAACTAACTCGTCCCTCGAATGTTTCAAAATAATTTTGTAAAAAAAATTTGGATTGCATGTAGGCGTGTAAAGCATCACGCCGAGTTGTAGTACGACTTACCTGTTGATATTTTGGTTGGAGTGCTTTGTGTATGTACGACGTCATTTCGTCGTTGTCGTAGTGGTTGAACAAGAGACCGCTTTTGATGACATTCTCCACTTGTCGCTCCCGTTGCCGAGCTTGGTCATACGTCCAAATCTGCCCGGTCGTTGAAATCTGAGCTTGGTTGGTCTCCGACGGAGCTTGTTTGGATAGACACGATTTGTTGTGTCGGGCGAGAGTTGTGTTGCTGCTGTTAGCCGTCATAAGCTTGCCGCAAAGTTTGCACTTCGCCTTAATTTCGCCGCCGATCCGCACCTTCTCGAAGTTATCCCATACCGCCGCTTTATGTCGGTGCTCGACAATCTCATGTCCGACGGACACTGAGGAGGACGCCGGCATGGAGGAGGAGGAAGTCATTTGAATGAGTGAGAGAGGTGAGAGAGAGAGTAAGAGAGAGTGAGAGAGAGTGAAAGAGAGTGAAAGAGAGAGGGGGGGTTTTTATAGATTTTTTTAAAAAAAATCAAAAAGTTTAAAAATATAAATATATATTATTAAATATTATTTTATAATATTATTAATAATATATATTAATATATTATATAATATTAATATATATTATTAATAATATATAAAATAAAATAAAATAAAAGAGTCAAACGGCTCTTTAGAAAGAGCCTTTGGCTCTTTGGCTCTTGTTATGAGAGCCTAAAGCTCTCATTTAATGAGAGCCTAAAGCTCTCATTTAATGAGAGCCTAAAGCTCTCATTTAATGAGAGCCTAAAGCTCTCATTTAATGAGAGCCGTTAGCTCTCATTTAATGAGAGCCGTTAGCTCTCATTTAATGAGAGCCGTTAGCTCTCATTTAATGAGAGCCGTTAGCTCTCATTTAATGAGAGTCGTTAGGCTCTCATAACAAGAGCCTAACGGCTCTTGTGAGCCAGCGACCGGTCCCGACCGGTCCCGGAACCGGTCCCGGACCGGTCCCGGAACCGGTCCCGGACCGGGACCGGTAAAAGACCGGTCTTAGACCGGTCTTTTACCGGTCCCGGTCCGGGACCGGTTTTGGTCCCTAAAACAGAGACTGTCCGGGACCTGTGGACTGGTCCGGGACCAGACCGGTCCTATCCGGGACCGGTCTCTGACCGGTCCCGACCGGTCCGGTCCCGACCGGTCCGGTCAGGACCGGTCTTTTTGTGCACGTCTAATCTTAAGGTATGATTTCACTATTCCTCTTGTTCTCACACACCCCAACAAAATGAGGTTGTTAAACACAACGGTTTGGTTAATACAGTCTTCATATGCATAATTTTATGATGATGTAATGTTGACAATATGTCATCTTATAAATCGCATTCCCTCATCCGCTATACATCAGCAGATTCCTTTATATTTTCCAGAAGAGGAAATATGTGCACTGTCTAGTAACCATCATTTAGGACTACTTAGAGGAAGCAAACGAAGATCAGAAAGCCAAATGCCAGGGTTTTGCAATTTAAAGAAGCAAGGAGAACTAGACAAAAAACAAATCAGTAAAAGGATTGATGAACCAGAATAATGGGATAGAGCATATTGAATTATTTGTTCCACCAAGGGGGTTGACTAAGTCATGGGAAATGCTGAGAACCAAAAAACAAAATGTACATGGCACTTAGCTAGTAATAATTTAAAAACATGCATGCTTGCGATTCTTACAGATTAGAGGAAACAATGAGCCTTAATCACACCTCAAAATCCAGACCAAATGGCATAACTCTTCAACCACCTGTGGAAAGTGATCACCTTAACTCCCTTATTTGACCAACAACTCGGAGTCCTTGAGAAATTGAGAAGAAAAATAGATACATGTCACTAACTTCAACACCGCAAGCGTAATGCTAGCAATATAGTTTCACGTCAGGAAACTCAAGTAGCATTGTGCCTTAATATAAATTATGGGGCCCTTCACCTACAACCAATTGTTTTTGAATTTTTTCAAGTACGAAAATTGGTTTGACAATTAGATTTTAACATGGTATCAAGGCAGCTAGATCTAAGGCCTAAGGCCCACTACCCACTCACACTACCCAACTAAAAATATAATTCTACGTGTTATAAGCCAAATAACCTATTTATGTGAGGGGTTGTTATGCACGAGGACGAGCCCAAATGGCAAGTCTACACGTGCCGGGCGAGAATATCACATGGGCCCACCGAGATCACGGAGAATATTTAACGTTTATTCTATTCTATATTTGGATGTCGCAATTTTAGTATTTCCCGTTTTCCTTTTGTATAGCTTTCCTTTTGTATTCGTTCATCGTCTCTATAAGAGGGCACGCGAACGTTGTAATTGGCATCTGGGATGAATGAATGTTTTCTCACTTCCACTAAATCTCTAAACCATAACCCCTCTCTCTCTCTTTTTCTCCCTCTCTTACTCTCCCTCTCCCTCTCCCCCTCTTCCGGATTGAGTACCGCCGCCCGGCACCCTCACCCACCGGACCCCATCAATTTGGTCTGACCTGCCCGTCCGCCCGCCACCGCCGGCCGCCGGAGTACCAGCACCTGCCGAAGCCGCCCGCGCCGCACCATGGCCCCGGCGACCCGATCCACGACAGAGGCGCCACCGGAGAGCGCCAATGAGGCCCTCCTGCGTCGTGTCGACGCCAAGGAATTCCTTGTGGCATCAATGCATGCCTCTCTGCTCTCCCTTCATGCCAAATTCGGCGCTCTCCAACCGCCCACCACCGCGTCCGCGTCCGCCTCCGGCTCCGCATGGCCGACCAACGGTAAGTCCATCCTCGGGGTGCCCCCTCTCCCACACAACGGGGAGCCCCCCCCCCCCCCTCGTCTGCCCTTGGATGTCTGACCCTTTCCTTGGACCTCCCCACCTTCTCCGGTGTGGACCCGATTGGGTGGATCGCAAAGGCAGAGCAGTACTTTGACCTACATCACACTCCCGAGCAGGACAAAGTCTCCACTGTCGTCGTAGGAATCGACGGCTCCGCCTTACATTGGGCTCGATGGCTACGACAGTCCAACCCAACAATCTCCTGGCCGGAGATCAAGCAGAAGATGATTGGTCGCTACGACAGTCGTTATTCTGGCTCCGCCATCGAACGACTATGTGGGGTACGCCAAACCAGTGCGCTGGATGATTACACTGATGAATTTGTTGCCCTTGTCACCCATGTTCCGGGATTACCGCTGGATCACTACCTCGACTTCTTCATGCAGTGCCTTCTGCCTCCCATCTGCTCCCAGCTTCGCACTCATCACCCTCGAACGGTGTCCGAGTCCCTCGACATGGACCGCCTCGTGGAGGCAGATTTATCGCCGTGAAACCCGCCACCTCCAGGCAAACCCCCGTAAGGGGGCCGACCACGGCAGCCCGCTACTCCAGAGCCACAGGCACCTCGCCCTCCTCCAGCCGCTCGGCCAGCCCAGTCGGCCTCCCCTCAGCGGTTCTCCAACCGCGAGTTCGACGATCTCCGACGCAAAGGGCTATGCTTCTGCTGCCGGCAGCCCTAATCCCTGACCCACGTCTGCGCGGTCAAAGAGTTTCGCGTCATCATTGGTGACCCCGAACCGGAGATCACTTTGGCGGATTTTGAAGACCTCGAAATCCGCGAGGAGGACTCCACCGAGGGCGCTACAGACGCAGGCCTTCACCAATTGGAACTTCCGTGCTTTTCCGTGAGCGGCCTGTCAGGGCCACAGACCATGAAGTTAGTGGACAAGTTGGGCGACCACCACCTCGTCATCATGGTCGACGACGGAGCGAGCCATAACTTCCTCTCTTCTCAATTGGCCCAGCAACTCCACCTGCCGATGGAACCTTCGCCAGACTTCACGATCAGCTTGGGAGATGGCCGCCGACGCTCGATTCAGGGTCGTTGCCCATCCGTTCCGATTTTAGTGGGACCTTACTCAGTGATAGCAGATTTCTACGTTTTCGGCCTTGGCGGGATCGACGCCATCCTATGCGTAACATGGCTCAGCACGATGGGCGACGTCCGGGTCAACTGGGGATCCATGACGATGTGATTTCTCCAGGATGGACGGGATTGCTGCCTAATGGGAAATGTTGCGCAGCTCCGCTCCCCCGTCTCCTCCCGCGCGATCCAGAGGATGACGGACATCGATTTTACGGCATGGCTCTAGTCCATCTCGGACGCGGCGCCACCGACACCGTCACCACCACCGGCTATGCAGGATCTCTTGTCCGAGTTTGCGGACCTCTTCACGGCATCGTCCGGCTTATCGCCGACCCGACCACACGATCATGTCATCCCTCTTCAGCCCGGCGTGGCGGCAGTTTTGGTCCACCCGTACCGCTACGGGCACGTGTAAAAGGACGACATCGAGAGGCTCGTACACGACATGTTGATGGGGGGCCTCATCCTCCCCAGTGCAAGCCCTTTCTCCAGCCCGGTTCTCTTGGTCAGGAAGAAGGATGGCAGTTGGCGCTTCTGCATGGACTATCGGGAGCTCAACAAGGTCACAGTCCCGGATAAGTACCTGATCCCAGTTTTCCAGGAGCTTTTGTACGAGCTCCACGGCGCCACCGTTTTCACCAAGCTAGACCTCTGTGCGGGCTACACCAGATTCGCGTTCGGCCAGCCGACGTCGCCAAGACGGCCTTCCGGACCCATGATGGACACTACGAGTTCTTGGTTATGTCATTCGGCTTGACCAACGCGTCGGCCACCTTCCAGGCCACGATGAATGACATCTTTAGGCTGGTACTTCGCCAGCATGTACTCGTTTTTTTATGACATCTTGGTCTATAGTTCTTCTTGGCATGAACATCTACAGCACGTCCGTCAGACATTAGCTACTCTCCGACACCACCACCTCAAGCTCCACCCAACGAAGTGCTCTTTCGGGGTTCCGGAGGTGTGTTACTTAAGGCACACCGTTGTAGGAGTCGCAATGGACAGCGACAAGATCGAGGCGTTTCTATAGTGGCCAACCCCATCATCTCTCCGCGATATTCGCGGGTTCTTGGGCCTGACAGGGTACTACCGGCGGTTCATCTAGGGCTACGGCACGATTGCCCGGCCCCTCACTCAGCGCTTGAAGAAGTCAGCCGAGGGCCCCTTCGAGTAGTCGGCAGTGGCCTCCGCCGCCTTCGTCGCTCTTCAGCAAGCTCTGGTTCGTGCCCCGGTGTTAGCAATGTCGGACTTCTCCCAGCCCTTCCTCGTGGAATGCGATGCGTCAGGCGCGGGCGTGGGGGTCATACTCATGCAAGGCGGCCGCCCGGTGGCCTATTTTAGCCGTGCATTCTCGGATACCATCCGCAGTCGATCAGCATACGAGAACGAGCTCATGGGCCTCGTCCCAGCAGTGCAGCACTGGCGGCCCTACCTCCTGGGACGACGATTCGTGGTCCGCACTGACCACCACAGCCTCCGCTACCTCCTGCAGCAGAAGATTGTTACGCCTGCCTAGTAGGTGTGGGTGGCCAAGCTACTGGGTCATGACTTCAGCATCGAGTTCCGGCCCGAAAAGGCGAACAGCGCAGCCGACGCTCTCTCTCGCAGCCCCATACTTGCAGCCATCTCCCGGCCAGTCTGGGAGGATGCAGAAGCCCTCCAACGGGAAACGGACACGAACCCGGCACTCAACGGTATCCGGACAACACTCCTTGCAAACGCCTCCACCCACCCACCTTACTCCTTGGTTGACGGCCTCCTACTCTTCAAGGGCCGCCTCGTACTCACCTCATCCTCCCCCAGCATTCCCCGGCAATTAGCGGAGTTTCATGCTTCCTCAACAGGGGGACACGCAGGTGCTTACCGGATGTACCGACGGCTGGCATCCTCGCTCTATTGGTCTCACATGTTTTGATAGATCAGAGCCTTCGTGGCCTCCTGCCTCGTCTGCCAGAAGGCCAAGTACGAGGCCATTTTTCAGGGCGGTCTACTTCATCCCCTCCCGGTCCCCGACCGCGTATGAGACGACATCGCCATGGACTTCATCACAAGGTTGCCCCGCTCCCAGGGGTACGACTGCATTCTGGTCATAGTGGACCGACTCTCAAAATATGCACATTTCATTCCTCTCCGCCATCCTTACATCGCAGCCGACAGCTTCATCCAGGAGGTTGTGCGCCTCCACAGGTTTCCCCGGTCGATCTTAAGCGATCGGGACCCGCTCTTCCTAAGTACCTTCTGGACGACACTATTCCACCTGCAGGGCACCCGGCTACGCATGAGTACAGCATATCATCCCCAGACTGATGGCCAATCAGAGGTCCTCAACCGATGCTTAGAGACTTACCTCCGCTGCTTCGTAGGGGAGCAACCGCGCAATTGGGCCAAGTGGATCGGGTGGGCCGAGTACTCGTACAACACCGCCCACCATCAGGCGGACGACACTACTCTGTTTGAGGTCGTTTACGGTCGGCCTCCCCCGTCCATCGCCCGCCACCTTCCAGGGGAATGCCAGGTGGAAAGTCTGGCCACCGCTCTGCACGACAGGGACAATATTCTGGATCATCTGAAGCACCACCTCCAACGGGCCCAACAGAAGATGGTTTCCTATGGCAACAGGAAATGTTGGGACCTCTCCTTCGAAGTAAGAGAGAAGGTCTTTGTGAAGCTCCACCCCTACCATCAGCTTTCGATAGCCCGCCGGTCGTGCCCAAAATTGGCCCCCCGATTCTTCGGGCTATTTGAGGTCCTCGCCCGCATCGGGGCAGTCGCTTATCGCCTACGCCTCCCAAGCGGGAGCTGCATACACTTGGTCTTCCACCACTCGCAGCTACGGCGAGTGGTGGGCGAGCACGCCACCACGGATCACAACTTGGTTGATCTCGACCTTTTCGGAGAGGCGCCTTGCTACCCCGCCTCGATCCTCGATCGCCGATGCCGCACTCTGGGGACCATACATCAGAGGAGGTTCTTGTGGCTTGGACCAGTCGCCCCGACTCAGATGCGACGTGGTTTCTCCGGGATGACTTCCGCCTCCAGTTCGTCGATTACTGTCTTGAGGACAAGGCACATTTTCAAGATTGTGACATTGTTACGGATCTGCATGAGGACGAGCCCAAATGGCAAGTCTACACGCGTCGGGCGAGAATATCACATGGGTCCACCGAGATCACGGAGAATATTTAACGTTTATTCTATTCTATGTTTAACAACTATTCTATTCTATATTTGGATGTCGCAATTTTAGTATTTCCCGTTTTTCTTTTGTAATGCTTTCCTTTTGTATTCGCTCCTCGTCTCTATAAGAGGGCCCGCGAACGTTGTAATCGGCATCTGGGATGAATGAATGTTTTCTCTCTTCCTCTAAATCTCTAACCCTAACCCCTCTCTCTTTCTCCCTCTCTTACCCTCCCTCTCCCCCTCTTCCAGATTGAGTACCGCCGCCCCGCACCCTCACCCGCCGGACCCCATCAAGGATTGTGTTGAAAATATAATCTCGCATCGAGAAACACATGTAGCTTTTTGCACTTAATATAAATCATAGGCCCCTCCACCTACAATCAATTGACTTTGGGTTGAATGTTTAGGTTCTAACACCTAATACACCTATCAAATCCCTTTGCACATTGCATCCTCTTAATTGCTTTTGCAAGTCAGCTGTAATATATTAACTTCACGCACGCAAAATCATTTTTAACATAAAATTGCTTCAATTTTACAAAACATCATTTTTACATAAAAATGATAATGTGATGTTTGCTCCAATATGTGCTTCAATGAGCTAAAAGTAAGGGCTTTCTTTGCGCTCCGCATTTCAAAGAAAATAACATTTATACTCATTGCATTGCATTTTGCATGCTGACAACATTCGTCAAGTAATAAGTTACAGCATTTAGTATACATGTAATTATCTCAGCAAGAAAAATAAACAAAACATAGGTTAATCTTAAGACCTCTAAACCCTTATTGTTGCCCTAGGAAGCACGGATACACCAATATTAGGCCCGTACCCTTACCAAGTGTGTTTCCGGTATGGGTACGCGGACACGGGTTTTATCGCGATATTAGGTTTTCCTTTGGTTCATTCCTTACTCGATCCCAATCCCGTTGCCACTCACGCTCCCGATGACGCTGCCGCTCCTGCTCCCGATCCAGCTCCTGATCCCACTCCCGATCCTTCTCTTCTTTCTACTCATAAGTTTTTCCTCTTCTCACTCTTCTTCCCCCTCCTCCTCTTCTTCTTCTTCCTCTTCTTCATCTTCTTCCTCCTTTTTTCTTCTTCTTCTTCCTCTTCTTCTTTTTCTTCCTCTTCTTCTTCCTCTTCTTCTTCTTATTTTCTTCTCTCATTTATCTTCCTCAAAAGTTTCTGAAATCTGTCAACAGAGAATCGTTAAAGCATTCTTAGTTTCAGAAATCTGTACATTGTTTTTTATTAACAACTGTAATCAATTATGCAGAAATCTGTACATTGTTTTTATTAACAATCTGTGCATTGTTTAGAATGAAATCTGTACAATGTTTTTTTAACAATTTGTGCATTGTTTAGATCCAATCTGTACATTGTTTTTATTAACATAATTTAAGAACTTAGATTTCTCCAAATGAAATCTATTCCAGATTTCTCCGGAATTTCTCCAAAATTCTGTACAGATTTCATATACATAAATCTGTATAGATTTCATATTCAGCTAATGTGTCAAATGTATTGTTGTTTTTTATTGCTATTGTTTTGTTGTGTTTTTTTCGTATTCTTTTGATTGGAGCATTTATGACTCAATCACAGTCTCACATTAGTATCACTCGTTCAATTTATACCTCGACAACGAGTAGATTTATTTTTGATGATGCAAACAAGGATGATAATGCTCTGCTCTAGACTAATGTGCCTCTTATTCATAGTAGAGAAGTTAGTGGTGGAAATATAAAATGGAAATGCAATTCTTGTGAGCTTGATTTTAGCGGCTCATATATAGAAATCAATGAGTTATTTAGCTTCACGGGGATTGGTCAAGCTTTTAATGAGCCGGATAGTGTGGAAAGTAGGGCTTCATTATTGTCCAAAAATTGGTGGAATTACTATGAAACTTTAGCATCTAAACAACAACAACACTCAAGCTTTTATCCCACTATAGTGGGGTTGGCTATATGGATCCTTTGACGCCATTGTGCCATATCTTTTGTCATAATCTCACTAATGCCTAAGTACATCATGTCTTTCCTTATAGTTTCATTTCAAGTCCTTATTGGTCTACCCCTCCCTCATTTAACATGTCTAGTGACTAGACTCTCACAACGCCTAACAGGTGCCACTAATGGTCTCCTTTGTACGTGTCCAAACTGTAACAACCCATAATTTAATTAAATTAAAATGAGGGGTTATCTTAATGGCATGATTGTATTAAACCTTAAATATCTAGTCTTAATTTTGGCAATGGCAGTTTTGTAATTTTCCCCAAGTCCCTCCTCTAATAAACCTAAATCGGCCAGCCCCTCTTTTATTTTCTCCCGATTCCACTCCAGCCCCGATTCCCGCAAGCCGCCCCGTCTCCCGCTCCCTTGCCGCCTCCCGATTCTGGCGCCTCCACTGGCTTCTTCCCGCCAAGCTGACGCATCCCTGCTTGTCTCCTCCTCCTCCATCTCAGGTCGGCGACAACCTTAACTCTCCAGGCCGGCGGCAACTTTAGCTCTCCAGGCCGGCAGCAGCCTTAGCTCTCCAGGCCGGCAGTAGTGGCTCTTCCTCCTAGGGTCGGTAGCATCAAGCCTTCCCCTCTCGCCTCCTCTTCCTCCAGAAGCCCTATTAGTCCCTCTTCCGCTCCTTTTGGCGGTGGATTTCAAGAGGATCATCTAGGGTTTGCTCGGATCCACCTCTCCTTGGATTTTTGGGTCCAATCTCAGTCTCCTTGGGTAAGGATCTCCTCTTTTCCCCTATTATTCAGATTTTTTTCTTGTAATATTCTTGGGATCTTTGTGCCCCTTTTTGCGATCTATAATCTTTGTCCATCTGGTAATCGTCTAATCTCGTGATATTCATGATTTACAGTGCCTCTCCTCGACTCATGTGATGGAATCTCTCAGAATCCCTCTCTGAATTAGGGTTTGCCCTAGCCTAAGCGCCGCCAAGTCTTCGTCTCTGCGCGCTGTCTCTTCTCCCCTCACTCTTGAGGGAGGTAAATCTCTTAGCCGCTCTTGATTTAGTTATGTAACAAATAATTGCATGTGCTAGCGTTTGGTTTCCTTTATGTCAACATTATTCTTGCTTGCCCATTTGCAGGTTCGAAATAAGATTGTTAACTTTGCTCGCGCCAGTTGACCGCCTCCGTCAGGTTCAGCTTCTTTAAGGCAAGTAGAGATGCTTCTCTCTCTTGCAAGCATCGAATTTAAATTAATGTCTTTGTTCTCTAATTCATGACTGCTTTTCTGTATATATTGATTTGTTAATTGGATTTGTATCATAATTGTTTTGTATGCTCTTACGATTCTATGATTTCACTCTGGAATGTTTGGTTTATCAATAAATTTAAATCTTGAATACCCAGTTTGATAAGTTAATAATTTATGGTGTAATATATTTAGAATTACATGAATTTGTGATCATGAGCGAGTCTTACATTGATATACACTTAGATGAATGATTTTATTTGGATATTTACTAAGGTGAATGGTTTGATCTCATTTGATGAATAATGAGAATAATGATAGAATATTGAGCACGAGCAATAAGTGTCATGATAATAATTATAACGAATTTTGGTTAGCAAGTATGTGATTGGTGTTTTGATATATCATGCTCATAACGCACATTTTTACGTGAAAAATACTTGTATCAAATGATGATTTATCCTAGGTGAGTACTTGATATCTCCGACCGGATACATGTCATCTTACCTCTACAATATACTCGATAAATCTTCTTGTTATTATGACATTAACCTCTCGAACCTGCGAGGCTCAAAACTCTCAATCTAGTTTTCTGTGTCATCGAATTATGTTTCTTAGGTCTGTTTGATTCTAAGACTTGAGCGAATATTGTTTTATAACTCGATTCCTCCCTTATAGTGTTTGTAACTCTACTCTTATAACCTGAATCGCTAAATTTATAACTTGTCTTGATATGTTAGGAATCTGCTAAAGTGTGAATCATGTAACTCATAATATCATAGGCAAACATTGAAACGTGTTGGGGTCACTTGGGTTGCAGCCTTCACGGTGCATGTTGGGACCCACTAAGCCTTTTTGAGCCGGGTCTGGGCTGTGACGATGGTCACGACAAGCAGGAAGTTTTTCTAATAAGACTTGTATCCGGACTGAGTGTGAACCATACACACTCACTTAAAACACTTACATACTTCATTGATTGCAGCTTATGATATTACTTGTTCTATTATATATTATGCTCCGGAGTAAGCTTAATTCAGTTATTTCTGTTTGACTATTCTACATGTCTGGTTTAGTAGCTCTGATTCATGAAAACTGGTATGTGTAAGTTTTTGTTTCTCATGCTCATACTTTACTTTTACTTTGATCACCTGTTTATTTCAATGTTCTGAGACTTTTTCTTTCTGTTTTAGAATTATCTTAGCGTTCGTGACAGCGCCGCCAGGTCTTCGAGTCCGATCTGCTTAAAGTTCCAGGTTCTATGTTTACATTTCATTTACTGCTAAATATTTTTTTATGTAATAATTACAATCAGACATTTTCTCTTGTATCATGGACAACTGTTAGGCTATTTAAATACTTTATGTACTAGAATTTGATATTAATATATGTGCATCCTCTTTTGAATAATAATTGCATGAAATCTGTAGCAGTGTCCTGTAAAACATAATTTTTACAAAATACATGTGCATTTAAAGTTCTGACTGTTTTAAACTCTAAAAACTTCCGCATAAAAAAATCAAACTGTTTTTACTTAAAAGTAATTATCTTTAAAACTATTTTCAGCATTCTCAGCATCCGCCTTAGCAGACATGGTTTTCTTTTCGTCCATGCCTGTGGCATCACGACCCACCCGAAGCGCACTCTGACTTTTGTCGAGACGGATTGTGACATAAACCATCTTAGACGAGTTTCTCGCATCTTCTCTACAATTGGTGCTACTCATGTCTTATCCCTGATACTTTCATTCCTAATTTTATCTAATCTTGTGTGTCCACACATCCACCTAAGCATTCTCATCTCCGCAACTCCCATTTTTTGCTCATGTAAACAATTCACTGCCCAACACTCAGAACCATAGAGCATTGCGGGTCTAATTGCAGTACAGTAAAACTAGCTCTTAATTTTTAATGGTACTTTACGATCACATAAGATCCCTGACGCACCTCTCCACTACAGTCAACCCTCTTGGATTCTATGTGTCACATCTTTATCAATACCTCCGTCTTTTTGAACTATCGATCCAAGATATTTAAAACACTCACTACGGAAAATATATTGATCACCCAACTTAATAACGAAGTTATCCGTCCTTCTTGTACTGCTAAATTTAAGCTCCACATACTCTGTCTTTGTCTTGCTCAACCTAAACCCTTCTTTTTAAAAGTATCTCGCCAAAATTCAAGTTTTGCGTTTACACCCTCGCACATCTCATCAACCAAAATGATATCATCCGCAAACAATAAACATCAAGGTATTGCTTGTTGGATATGTCTGGTGAGTTCATCTAAGATAGGGGTAAAGAGATAAGGGCTCAAAGCTGAACCTTGATGTAAGTCAACAGTGATAGGGAATTCTTGTGTTAATCCTCCAGATGTCCTCACCCCATCACTGAATTTGTATACATATCTTTAATTATGCCAATATATGATACATTTGCACCTTTCTTTTCTAATGATCTCCCAATGCTAGAACTAGGACAGTTATTGTATGAGGTCTACCCAATGATAGATGTAGAGGCGCATAATATATCGATATGAACATCATGAGCTGTCCCGCAATAAAACAGTTGTTGTTGATACCTCCTTCTCGATTCCTTCTTCCATAACCCGAGCTTGGAGAAGGAAGTGATAAGAGGGCCATATGGAGAATGTGGTCAAAATCCATAATAGAGCCTGACCACAATGACTGAATTTTTTATCTTCATGCATAAGGATAATGAATTACCTACTAGAAAAGATTTCAAAATTATCACAAAACTCCCCATTTTCTTTTCTATTGCAATTTATCGATTATTATATGATGATTTCTTAACTTTCCCTATCTATATAGATAGAAACAGATATACTCTAAATGACATCTCTTATGTCATTGACACAAAAGGGATGTGAAATGAATGGAATTGGGATATAGATGGAATATAATGCAATAGAGACACATTAAGGTTCCCTATGAAATGAGGTATGGAACAGAGCCACTACGAAGAAGTTCCTGGAGTTACGAAGGAAGCTTCGGACTCATATTGTTCATGGGTTGAGAACGGGAGTTGAACTTTATGAGGTCGAATCTCCCATTGTTCCTCAGTAGATCAGTGGTAGAGCGGTTGGCGGTTAACTGACTGGTTGTAGGTTCGAATCCTACTTGGGGAGATTTGATTCATTCTTCATGAAAGAATGAATAATTGAATGAAAGGGCTCGCTTTCACCGTTAGTCGTTAGGAGTAGGTAACTCGTTCTCTTCTTTGTTTATTTCTATTGCATTCTATCTCATCGTATCACATTCTGTTCTACAATATTTGAGAATCACTGTCAATACCTCGACATAGATCCGATATAATCCATTGTAAATAGCCAATTCATAATTCTCAGCAGTGCAACAAAGATGCAGTCATCGATGCTCCTAATAGGCCACAATTATCGCGAGCAAACATATTCATATTAATGACGAGGAACGCATTTTTGCTATGTACTAATACTTGTACTTGCCCTGCTATTTTGCCCAAGCCTGGTTGAGGAAGAGTTACGGGGAGTCAAACACAAATATGCTGATTCCAGCCGAGTGTACTATATGTAATAGTACAGAACTTACTGATAAATAAAATAAGGCCATTCCATTTCGGCAAAAGACCATACCCGAGTTCAATAGTTTTGGGGTCGTTATCCCGATCATTATATTATTTTCCTACCCCCAGAGGGAAGGCCCTTCCCTTTTGGGCCGGTTGTGGGCGAGGAGGGATTTAAACCCCGACACCGTTGTTTGTAGCCACGTGCTCTAATCCTCTGACCTACAGACCCCACCCCGTCTCCACTGAATCTATTCCAGGGAGTACTTTCAAAAAGGAAACTTTAGCACCTAACAATATATATAATACTCAAGTGTTTATCCCACTATAGTGGGGTTGGCTATATGGATCCTTTGTCGCCATTGTGCCCTATCTTTTGTCATAATCTCACTAATGCTTAAGTACATCATGTTTTTCCTTATAGTTTCATTCCAAGTCTTTATTGGTCTACCCCTCCCTCGTTTAACATGTCTAGTCACTAGACTCTCACAACACCTAACAAGTGCATCTAATGGTCTCCTTTGTACATGTCCAAACCATCTTAATCGAGCTTCTCGCATCTTCTCTGCAATTGGTACTACTCCTGTCTTATCCCTGAAACATTCATTCCTAATTGTATCCAGTCTCGTGAGTCCACACATCCACCAAAGCGCTCATCTCTGCAACTCTCATTTTTTGCTCATGTACACAATTCCAAAACACAAAACCATAGAGCATCGTTGGTAACAATATATACATCATGTTTTTCCTTATAGTTTCGAGAGAAACTATAATTCGGCTATATGGAAACTTTAGCACCTAAATTGCAAAAAATTACATTAAAGCTTTTAGGTCAACATTCTTCATCCTCATGTTGCGAGAGAAATTAGAGCACGAACTCATGCATTCACTCTTTAAAAAGAAACAAAATTCAACCACAACGAACTGATGATTTGATGTATGTGCTTAGTAATCTACGGCTATTATCGAGAAGAAATGAAATCTACAATCAGTGTAGGAGAGAATGTGGGATATTGGAGGAGATGCATGGGAAAATCCTTTTGATGGAGTTGGCATGCTTACGATTGTCAACTTGTCTCTACATGAACCAGGAATTGAAGATGCGTTGATCTCCAATAATACAGAAGAAAATGAGTGATGAACATCCTTAAATTTGAAATGATTATGAATATTTTAAATTTGAGAACATCATGTTATATTGTATTAACTGTGGATTTGTACTTCAATTGATAATTTATGATTCATGTTTTATTGTTTTGAGGATTTGCAATTGCAATTGGGATATATACATATACATATGTATTATATTTAATACAATGAATCCCACCGTACCTGTATAATTTTTTTAAAAAAAATTATCATGTCGTCGTACTGGATACATATCGTACCTGGTACTCGTACCGGTACTTCATAGTTGTTGTCATATCTTCTTTCTTTCTCATTCATCGGCACTAATATCTAATTGGGAGCTTTCACAATCGTCCTCATAAACAATTTTACTCGCAAACAAAAAAAGCGAACACACACAAGTCTCTTCAACGGGAAGATTTGATGTATTAAAAAGCAAGGAACTTAAATCATTAATTTACTCAGAGACATCAAATTTCAGTTGATTAAACATTTAGTAAAATAAGTGCATGCAGATACAGTTACTCATTTTCTATGGAGGAAGCAGCTACATCCTCTAAACCCCTTACATGAAAATTATTAAGACTTTCTTCCCAAATAGATAGGATCCAAATGTGTCAAGAAAATCACCGAATCTTCCTCAAACTTAAGCTTCGAAAAGTACCTCCCGTGCTTAAGGCTCCATTTGGCACGGCGGTGGCGGTCGTGAACGTGGCCGTTCCTAAACCCGGCCTCACCTAAGGAATTTCTCCACTTTTATGTTAAAAACTAGTATTGTTTTATAATGGTAGTAATAACCGTTGTCATGCCAAACATATATTCTATGACAGTGACATTTTTGTTCAACCTTGCCAGAGTAAAAATGTCATGCCAAACAGAGCTTAAGAAAACATTATAAAATGTGTTATATACCTTCTTAAACAAACAACAAACAAAACAATAAATTTATTCAAAATGTACATAAATGGGGCAATTGTATCCTCACTCCAGAAAAACATCAATAAGCAAAAAAAAACTCCCTAATCAGTAAAAAGAGCCGTTATCCAGCTCAATAGATGACTAATTTAGCTGGAATTGAAAGGAAAAAAACTCTTAAAATCTGGAATCAGAACTTACACATCAAACAATTTAGTTGCCGTCCACCAATGCCCAGAATTAAATATCAGAATATCAGAGTCAACCCATCTCTGATGTATAGTATCCATTTTATCAAGCTTCAGTGTCATCTTCACTCTCTTAGGCCCATGACTAGGCGGCGGCCCCTGCTGCACCAGGAACACTGAACGAAAAAACTCAACGGTGAAGTTGAAAGACCTGAAATGAACTCCCAGAAACTGAATAGTTTTTGTGATATTATTCCCATTAACTTCATACACACTCTGAGGATCCTCCACTCCTGTCATTAGGAGACAGATTAGGGACTCCCACTGTGTCCTGCTCATTGAATCACCCACAAACACAATCCTTCTTCCCCGGAGCCTCTCCAAGATCTCACGCGCATCAAACCGGGGGACTTCGCAGAGCCGAGGCCTCCATCTCCATCGAAGATAGTCCGTGTCTCTCCTGCCATTAGCCAAGCAATTGAAGCCTCGTTCTACAAACGGGCACACGGAGCTATTGTACAATGGGTACGAGTCGTGCGGCACCCAGCTCCCCTGGAATACATCGCAATCCTCCGCCGTACTGCTGAACGCCGAGATGAAGCCGCTGCCACCGCGGGATAGATACCGGAACCAGTAGAGGTACACGACGCAAGCCATGGCCAGGACGAGCGAAACGAGGAAGAAAACGATGACGAGAACGTTAACGAAAGATCCAGGGACCAACCATTTTCGATGGGCGGCAGTGGAAACTCGAGGGCTGTTGACGCCCACGGCGCGATAGCTGAGGCGAGCGGATACGCTCCGGCTAAGGACAGCGCTTGCCATTTCATTGCAGTGCCGGTGAGAGCTTGGAGAGAATGAGATCTTCTAATTGGCTTGAGGTCGATGTTAGAAACTCCATGGCACTGATACCTCCGGGAATCAAGACCGCGATTGGGGATCTGACTTTCAGTCGGGAACGGCGGGGCAAATTTCGCTGATGAAGGGAGATCAAATCTTACCGGCCGACTGATTAATTTATTATATTGTTGGAAAAGGCTCTGTTGCTCTTCCTCTCTGTGTGTCGTTCTGATGTGGTGGAGGAGGAAGATGGTGGAGCGGAGAACTTTGTGAAAGGGAGATGACGCCGGAATTCGTCTGGTGGCTTGTTCGAAAAATCTAAGTACTTTTTGCCTTCGTAAAAAAGAGAAATGTTATAGTCAGGATTTCGGGCGATGCTTATAGTCCTGTATTAATGAATATTTAGGTCAGGATCGTGGATAATGCTCATGATCCTGCATCAATGAGGAGCTTGTAAAGGAGGTGGGGCCCACACAGTTGTGACTTGTGTCATACACTTTTGCGCGGGGTCCTCATCATTTGTGGCTTCTCATTGGTTGTGTGGACGATGCTTACCGTCCACGGTCCTGACCTAAAAATTTTCCCTTGTAAAGGAGGTGAGGCTCATGTAATTTTGACTTATGTGATACATTTTTGTGTGGGGCTTTCATCATTTGTGTCTTCTCATTGATAGTTATCATGTGAAGTCCTGGCCTAAAAAATTTCCTTAAAAAATTTCCCTAAAAAAGGAGGTGATCCTAATGGTAGATGAGTAGATCCTTTGGCTATTCTCATTTCTCACTACCTAAATATAGGAATTAAAATATATAGGAATTAAAAAAATCCTAGATGGAGAATCACCCGAAAATCCTTTGGCTTTTCTCATTTCTCATTATTTAAATCACACGAAAATCCTAGATGGAGAGAAAAAAAAAATTTAGTGATTGTTATGTAATAATTTTTTTAATATGTGCCCATCTATTTTTCGTGCTGATCAAAAAATAAATGTGTGGGTCAAATTGTTGTGTGCAAATCAAAATGAAAGAGCGATATTATATGCAGTTCTAATATGATTATTTGCATCCCCACAAAATTTCTAAATATAACCTTGGTGTGCTTGTTTCACGGTAACTTGCTCTTTCGTTTTGGGATTGCTCACTAAAGTCTGGAACTCTGTCAGACGATTCAGGCAATAAGAGAAAAACTTCAACATTTGCTTTCCAATAATCTCTACGAAACACTGGTCGGTCGCAGATTCTCTGACCTGTATACCCATGAAGAAATAAGAAAACTATAACTTTTTTTGTTGCGGGTCATCCGATTTTCCTTCAATACGGAGAATAGGACTATTTTAACTCCAAGTTGACCGGGTGTGCAAACAGTCGAAAGTAAGTCAAGCAGCAATGACATGAAGGCGTTTGTGTGGAAAACTCAAAAAAGGAGAAGAATCACATTGTCGGATTAGTGTCGAGCCAAAATTCACTATCTTTCTTGAGGTAACGAATGTTTGAGTTCCCTGGAATGTGACAGACCACCTCTCTGATCAAAAGCTTTAAGTATAGAAAAAAGGTGATTGTTAACCGCAAACCCGCTATTTGTTAGTGGCACCTCAAAATCTCATAATTTTTCGCGCCTTTTCGAAATACGTCTTGTACATGCAATTTTAGGAAAAGTGCTCAACACGAAAGTTGAAGATCTCGTCGAGATCTACAACTTTTGTGTTGAGCACTTTCCTAAAAATGCATGTACAAAACGTACTTTGGAAATATGCTCAGGTTTTACGCCTTTCAGAAATACGTCTTGTACATGCAATTTCAGGAAAAGTGTTCAACACGAAAGTTGTAGATCTCGTCGAGATCTACAACTTTCGTGTTGAACACTTTTCCTGAAATTGCATGTACAAGACGTATTTCGAAAAGGCGCGAGAAGTTAGCAGATTTTGGGGTGCGACTAGCCAATAACGGGTTGCGGTTAACAATCACCTAGAAAAAAGAGAGAAATGACTAAGCTCACTGAACCTCGGAGAGTGCATCCACGAGATTGTTCTTATAAGTCTTTTCCTGCACCTGCATTCACGAGAGTGTTGAGCATGAGCAGACTAGAAAGGGAGCAAAGTGACTTCCGAGCGATGGAACGATCTAAATCACACGCTCGTCAGAAAACCTCAGAACTCTCTTTGGTTTCTCAAGTTAATTGTGTTCAAATGAAGGTTTGGGGGTCTTGTATAGCTTTCTTGAAGGGACGTGATGGTAATTGTGTCCGGCTGAATCCTTAGTTGGCGAATGACGTTCGCTCCATTTTGATCATCTGGATCACCAGTTTTCCCAAAATGACAAACATGCCCCCAGGCAGTCCAGACCACTCGGGCAAGTAGCTCGGCGACGGCGGCGGTCGGAAGTGGCGACGATCGGAAGCAAGTAGCCCATGATCCGTGGGCACAGTGCAAGCCGCGCATAGCGCCGACAGCGCGCTCGTGGCGCATGCCACACGCGCTTGTGCCCAACAATGGCATGCATGCGCGTGGCGAGTGCCTTTGTGCGTGTGTGTCGAGTGCCTTTGCGCGTGTGTGCAGTGAGAGCCGCTCGCGTAAACGGCACCTGCGCGTGCGGGGTATATGGTGGGTGCTAGTGTGCAAGTGCGGATTTAAGGGGGTCGGCATCCCCCCCCCCCCCTCCACACACACACACAAGAATTTTGGTAAAATAGATATTGAATTTGGATTATTCTCGTCGAGCCAATAAATTTTTACTACTTATACGTCTAAAATAGTGTCCGAATAAGAGCAAAAGAGTCTGAAAAGATAGAGACGTTTAATTTTTTTTTGAAAGAGAGAAAAAATGACATGAGATCTAACTGGTTCAATTAAATTTTATAATGATGACATATGTAAATCTAGTTGAGATTTCTGCAACCAATTTTGACCTCGTCAAGTCCACCAACATATATTTTTTGGATTTATTTACTTCATCACACTATTTTTTAACCTGAACACTTGAACAAACAAATCAAATTGAAATTGTTGATACTCTTTACATTCTCGTATATCAAACTACTAAAAAGTACATACCAAGATCAAGTTAACTCCACACAACTTTTTATTTGGTCTGAAATTTGATTAAAGATAGAATCAAGATGCTCTCTAAATAGATAAGTTGTAATAAGAAACAATTCTTCATGTGACCCAATTGTGATATCTTACACGTGCACACTTCCTGAATATGCCCCTGCTTTTGTGATTGGTTCTTTCGGGGAGTATGCGTGTGTTGTCGTACTCGTCCTCTCTGGGGAGGTTTTAGGATGATTCGTGCGAGCGTGACTCACCCGATCGGGTTGACTTGCTTGAGTGCTTTGATCTGATTTAACTTGAAAATTTTTAGGAGTAACCCCGTCACTTTCAATTAGGTACAACCAGGTATTGCAGCATGTGATCCATAAAAGTAAACAAAGAGAAGTTAAAAAATATAATTGCATCCAAAATATGTCTTCAACCTCCAAGAAATACACTCTAAAGGGTACCTTTGGATAAGAGCTCCAAAAGTTTCTCTGCATCTTCCATTCGCATACTCTGAGTTTGAGGTAAAAACCCACGAGCACCAGAGGCCACCACCAGGTTCGACACCGTCTTGCTGGTGATTGTCACCAAAGCTTACATGCTCGCATATCTCGAAAATCAAGTCGAAACCACGCCTCTCTACGGCGCCTCCGAAATCTCACTACTCCATCTTCATCTTTCTTCCCACTCTTTGGAATACTTGAGAGGTTCGGAGCCCGTCGGACGGCGGGTGGAGGTTGCGGTGTCGAGTCTATCTAGTGATTTTGGTTTGCGCGTATCTGTTTTTAAGAATATATTATTTAGAATTTTAAATTTATTAAATGATTTGTATGTATTGAAAAATGGTCTGCACATAATCATTGTCAATTTTTTCTGTGCATCGGGCGCACCTTGCTCTGGGACGGTTTTAGGATGATTCTAGCGAGTGTTGTCGTACTCGTCCCCTCTTGGACGGTTTTCGGATGATTCTACCGAGTGTGACTCATCCAAACGAGTTGACTTGCTTGAGTGTTTTGATCTGGTTTAACTTAAAATTTTAGGGTAATCTCGTCACTTTCAATTAGGTAGGTGATGCAGCATGGGATCCATAAAAGTAAACAAAGAGAAGTAAAAATATATATAATTGTATCCAAAAAATGTCTTCTGAGAAATACACTCTAAAGCATACCTTTGTATATAAGAGCTCCGAAAGTTTCTCTGAACCTTCCATTCGCATGCTCTGAGTTCGTGGTAAAAACCCACGACCACCAGAGGCCACCACCAGGTTCCGACACCGTCTTGCTGGTGATTGTCACCAAAGCTTGCATGCTCGCATATCTCGAAAATCAAGTCGAAATCACGCCTCTCTACGGCGCCTCCGAAATCCCACTACTCCACGTGCATCTATCGTCCCACTCTTTGGAAAACTTCAGAGGTTCGGAACCCGTCGGACGGCGTGTGGAGGTTGCGGTGTCGAACCTATCTAGTGATTTTGGTTTGCACCTATCTGTTTTTAAGAATATATTTAGTTAATTATTTAAAATTTTTAATTAATTAAATGATTTGTATGTATCGAAAAATGGTCTGCACATTATCATTGTCAAATTTTTTTTGTACATCGGGCGCAACTTGCTCTTTGTGCTTATATAAATAGGCGTTTATTTTTGTCGCAGCGTGTCCTACACTTCTCTTGTTTTCCTCTAGAGTTTTTGAAAAAATATTGTTCCCTGTTCCTACTCGGAAACTCTGACTCGCCGCTGTCTTCTTTCTCCTTTTTGCACTCACTCATCCTAACATTATAGACTATGGCTCCGTTTGGGGGGGGGGGGACTTATTTTCACCGGTCAAGCGGTTACGACCGCATGAACCAGACCCTAATTAAGGTCCGGTTCACGCGATCGTAACCGCTTGACGGGTGAAAATAAATCCCTCAAAACAGAGCCAATACCAACTATCTTCTTCTCCTTTTATTGCTACAGTTTTGCTTCCGACCCGAGAATGATGAGAATAAAAACAGTGGATTATGCAGCCCTGAGGAAAACGTTAATAATTTTGTCTGAGCAAGTTGTTAACCTCACATCGTAGAGCAGACATTGCATCCGTGCGTATTTCAGTTCTGTTGAAGGCAAATACTAAGGCTCTGTTTGGCATGGTGGTGACGGTCGTAAATGAATGGGTAAAACTGTCTTTCACTTAGAATTACCTAACAAACATCATTCATTTGAGCATAAAAGTGGATGAAGTTCTTTAAGTGAGCGTTAAGGAATGACAATTTAACCCCCGTGTTCATGACCGTCACCACCGTACCAAACAGAGCCTAAATATTTCCAGTGTGTTGCGTTTGCAGTCGTAATTTCAATTATAATTGTAATATGAGCCAACAGATGTGACTGGAATTTGATTTAGGGTTAGGGAATGCTACACTCAAAGTATTTTATAATAGTTTATCAAGTTTGGAATGACTATTTATAGCACTTCAAACGTAAAGTCATGTCTTAGGCAGACACACAATCTATTGGTCACTACTGAGTCGTTTTTGAAACGCGCAGACATACACTAAATTATCCAACAATCTTCATTTATGTTCGCCGCAAACTCGACTTCGGAATGTGTGGTTTGTGCAATGTTCAGTCAAATATGAATCATTCATAACTTTGTCGACTTACACATGTTAAACAAATTACACTTAAGGAAAAGTGTATGCAAGCATAAGAAAACATAAACCTTAATAGCAGCACATAACAATCTAAAGTACAATCATAACGCGAGTTCAACACACTTAGTGTTTAATGATCAACAAAAGACCAAAATAGTTCAATCGATAAGTGTAACAGAAAACTAATTAATGTTCTAAATAGATATAAATAATAAACAAATAATACTCCAGCTATTATCATTCTCAGATGTACAACGGGTCGTCCTGATTAGGATCCAACTCATCGAATGCTCCTCCATTTCAGCATTTCCTGTAATTTTTAACAAAGAATTTCATTTAAAATGATTCGAGATATTTGAAAATTTACATGTACCATCACAAGTTGTTGTCCACATGTACATGTACCATCATAAAACAAAACAATAAGTTGTCCACATGTACATAGGAGAGACCCGGCGTTATGGCCTTATAATACAATTATTAAATCATCACAAGCTAGGCTCAATGCTGAAAGAGAAGTACAAAGGCAATCTAAAAGAGTGCTCCCAAGCAGCATACACATATCGCCAAAGGATGATACAAAGTACAAGAACAAAAGTACAGATGAATATAAGGCTCCCGTGGATCTTCTTACCCAAGCCTCCTGGCTACCATCCGGAGTGCCTTCAATACTCCACGTCTGAGAGCAACCTCTTGGATATCCTCCATCTGGGGATTTACCTCTCTGGTCCAGACCTTCTCGCAGATCTTCTTACCAATCAAGCAACGATCTTGCATATAGTCCAAGGAGTCCTTGTACTTGGCAAGCCCGACAACCTTCAACGTCGCCACTCGATCCTCTGAGGAAAGTCACTCCACCTCAGCCTTTGAAGCCCCCAACTCCGTATCTAATCAAGAAACCTCCTCCTAGGCAGTCTTCAGTAATTGCGCAGATCTCTCCACTAAGGACTTCTTCGTCAGGAACGCTACCCGAGCTCCCTCAAGCACTGTCTTCAGCTCCGAACCGATCCGCTGGAATGAAGAAATATCTCGGTCATGCTCCTCATTCAAGTTAGCCAATGAACTCTGAAAGTGCAGGATAAGATCAAACCTAACTCTAGAGGGGGGTGAATAGAGTTATTTAAAATAATTTTGCAAATAAAACTTGTGTGCAGAGAAAATTTATATTTACTTAGTGTATGGTGCTATAGCAAATAATCAGAGTAAAAGGAAATTCACAGCACAAAGCAAAACACAAAAAGACAAGCAATCCAGACGATACAAGGAGCTATAGTGGTTCCCCAAATCTGGGTACATCCACTCTTCTATCACTCTTGATAGGAATCCACTTCAAGATGAGTTGATCAGGTGTCTTGAGCACCAGAGAGTTTTTGATCAGGTTCTCACAAACCAAAGGAGCTGATTTTGACCAGGTTTCAGCAAAACCAAAAGTAACTTTTGAAGGGAGTTAAAACCCTGTACAGAAAGAAAAAGAATGATGTTGTCTTCTCTATCAACAAGCAGAGAGAAGCAAAAGTGGATCTGCAGTTGTTGTCAAAGCTCCCCCTGAGATCAAGAAGAGGTTCAGGAAGGAGAGCTCTGCACAAGGGTGACAGGTCTTCAAAAGATCTGATCTGCTCCAGCAAGTGATGATCCAAGAAGGTTGGATGGTTGTGTCTGAAGCAATCAGAATTCCTATGAGTGAGTCTTTCAAAACAATTTCACAGAGAGAAAAGAGATCTGAAGTTTTGTATTGTTGTTCTCTCTTTGTTCTGTATATTCTCTATGTCTTTTGTAGAATTGAAAGAAAATGAATTATATACTTGAGTCTTCTTCTTCCTTTACTTTGATAGCCGTTGGAAGTCAGCATTAATTGCTTTCCTTAAATGTCCATGTCTCCAAGGAAATGACAGGCAGACATTCCTTAGAAAATTCCTTGAGCCATGCACCAGATATGCTGTAACGGCCAATAAATCTTCAGCATTAATTGTCTGACAGAGGGATTTTGAATTCCTATCCAAAACTGACGGCGGTCTGAAAAGCGTCGAGCTCACAATAAAACGTCGATCTGAGCACGACACACGTCGGCCAGAGAGTGTTTTCTGTAAGTAGAACTGGGTTCGACGGAACGTCGAGCGGAGGTCGACTCTACGTCGAGCTGAGGTCGACTCTGCGTCAAGCTGAGGTCGACTCTGCGTCGAGCTGAGGTCGACTCAGCGTCGAGCTGAGGTCGACTCATCGTCGAGCTGAGATCGACTCTGCGTCGAGCAGAGGTCGACTCTACGTCGAGCTGAAGATTATTCTACCTAGCCTATGTGACCTTTATAACAACAAGGAGGTCACAAACCAAAATCCCTATAGAAGTATAGTCATCCTGGTCCAAATAGTAATAGGGTGTTCCAACAATCTCCCCCTATTTGGACTAGGATTACTATTTACATGAATTTAGGGATTCAAAGAAAGATAAAGCAGATACAATACATTACAATACAACCAGACATGACAGAATAAAAAGCAGCATATATAACATTATATAGCAGCACAAATGTTCAAATGTCCTGAATCCAGCATATATAGAAAGAATTAAAGCATCTTACTTTACTTTCCCTTTGAGGCTTTGTCTTGATCACTCTTCTTGAATATGATTTCTCTGTTTGGATTTGAAGCTTCCTTTTTAGATCTGTAGTCATCAGCTGCACCTAAAGATTTTTGATCTCTTGCACTGGGTGGTACAGCTGCAGGATGAAGTTGCATGTATCTGTCTGAATCAAAGAATTTCTTAGACTTATATTTCTCCAATTCCTCTTTTCTTTGGTCTGACATAGTACTGATATGAGAGGTGTCCAGACCTTTTTCTCTAGCTTTATTAATCTCATTTAAAGCAGCCATTTCTGTCATTCTGGCTTTCCAGTAGGCTGGAGTTTTGGTAGGATCTTCAAAGGGTACAGCTGGTTCAAATCTGTTAGAGGAGAGTTCTTGAGAGGTAGTTGGGGTGAGGTCAGCTCTAGGTCTATAGGGATAGGGGCCAGAGGTTGGATCAATGGCTCCTCCCCTTTGATAAGGTTGAGAACCTGATCTTCCTCTAGACTGCCTGCCCCTATAGTTTCCTCTTTGCCGACCTCCCCTTTGCTGACTGTCTCCTTGATATCTTCTTGCTTGATATGTTTTTCCATGTAGGGCTGAAGGGGCTGGATTGGAAGAAAAACTGGCACCTGCACCTGCATCTGGAGGAGGTGGAGGTGGAGGCTGATGGACAGGTTTGGATGGTCCTTCATTAAATTTTCTTTTCTTCTTCATTGCTTTTCTCTGATTTTGGGAGTACTGCATCCATGGTTCTGTGATTTCACAATTGTATTTGATATAGTAGGGAATGTCATGATCTGTAGCTCTGGCAATTGGAACTCTTTTCAAAGCTTTTGATCTAGCTTTCCTCTTTCTTGCAATTGTTGCAGAGGAGTCATCAGAATCTATAGCAAACTCATCTTCAGAACTTTGAGATTCTTCATATGGATCTATGTACTTCCTTTTAGAGATAGGAAAACTGATGGAATCTGGAGTTGCTGAGGAGGAAACTGAAGGAAGAACTGCTGTCAGAGGGGAGGAGGAGACTACCACTGCAGAAGAGAGCACAGCCTCAGGAGCCATAGAGACTAAAGATGCTGGTTCCTGAAGGGCTTGGGAGACATGAGTCTCAACTGCATCAGGTGTTTCAATTTCTTCACCTGAGGTTTCAACAGCTGCTAAAATTTCAATTTCATTATTAGCAGGAGCCACTGCTACCACTGCTACAGCAGGGATCTTCAGAAAAGGGACAATAGCCCTGGTCAGATCTTCTTGAATCTGGGCTGGAGGGGAGAAGCTCTGAACAGAAGCTGGAGGAGGAGCCTCAGATATCAACTGAACTTCTGCAACTGATACTGTCTCTGAACATGTCTGAACAACCTGAACTGAAGAGGGAGGCAGCTCTTCTTCTGCTGACATCTCCCCCTGCCTAGAATCAGTGGTAGCTGACTCTAGGCCCCCAGAAGAAGGGCATGCCAACTGAGAGGAGAGGGAGGATACAGAGGCAGAAAGAGTGCTCAGGGAAAGAATGAGAGGAGCCAGCTTGGCATCCAGGAGGGAGGAGAGCCTAGGAGACAGAAGGTCAAAAATTTGATTGGCTAGGGGGAGGAGAGCTACTTGCTCAAGGGGAACTTGAGTAGAGGTAGATGGAGTAGCAGAAACTGTAAATGAGGAAGATGTTGAGTGAGGTGCAGACAGAGGAGGGGTAACTGGCTCATGGATGGAGGAAAAAAGTAGCTCTGAAAAAGTAGATGAATGGGGGAATTCATGAGGAGAGGAGGTAGAGGCATCCATGAAGGAGTCTTCATGCATGTCAAAAGAAAAGAGATCCTCATGAGGGGAGGAATCCAAGCTTATGGGAAGGAAAGTAGTGTGAGGTGGAAGGGAGGAGGCAATGGTAGAGATGGAGGAAGGTAGAGGTTGAGAGGATGAGAGAACTGTGGTTGAGGGGATGAAAGAGGATGGGAGGGTGAGAGAGTCAGATGGCACAGACCCTGCTTCTGGACCAGTGGACTGAGGGGAAGTGACCTCTATAGTCCTGATGTCTGCAGAGGATTTCATTGCTGCTGCTGCCCTGGGATTCACAATTCTTCTGTCCCACTTGCCAATTAGGGCACATGTGAGCCTCTTGGAAGTATTGATGTGCTTCTTGGAGGACACAAGCAGTTGAGGGCAGCAATGGTTGAGAATCAACCCAAGAACTCTTCCAAAGTGGACAGAGTTTTTATCCAATTTTTTCTTCATCAAATCAAACACAATCAATCCCCAGTTGGGATGTTTCTTATCTATAAGTGCAGCCATAAGGCAGAACTGATGCCTAGTGATTGCATCATGTGCAGTCCTCTTTGCACAGATCACTTTTCCTGTAATGTCTGCTAATAACCTATATTCAACAGCTAGGTTAACTTTGAGGAGTTTAGAGGGGTTACCAGCAGCATGCCCCATCCTGTCTAGCATCAAGGTATACTCTTCCACAGATAGTTCTATGCCATCATCTCCAGCAGCAAAGTTGAAAACTTCTGTAATGACTTGAGGTGAGATGGCTACCTCATTTCCTGAAACTTTCCCAGTCAATGTATTGTTATCTGAAATAACTGCTGTAAGACTCCACTCTTTGATTTCTGACTCTGGGAGAGGGATCCTGGTTGACATAAAGTTAACCAGTTGCTGCTCCTTGAAGAGGTCCAGTATATCCAAAAAATATTGTGGAGATCCATCAAAAGAGTTGAAGTCGATATCGAATCCAGAATCGAACTTCATAGCCGCCAGAGCTCCTGCTGTGATCGCCATTTTCCTGCAAAAAGAATACCTTCCAAGATCAAGAGTAAGGAATTTGGAGGGAGAAAGCTTGAGCAGAAAGATATGAAAGCGCAACTGCGAACGACGATGAGGAAATGATTTTATACTTAGGGTTCGACGCAGAAAAGGAAAGATCGTCGAGCTCAGTTCGACGCTCTCAGGCTCTAGGAGAACTGAAACGACTCAACAGCGTGCAGCTTAGGTCGACGTTCGACGCTTTGGCTGAAGCTATACGTCGAGCTCAGGTCGACGTTGAACGAAGACGTCGACCGGGGAGAGAGAAACTCAAGAAGCCAGGGAGCTGTGAACTTAGTTCGACGCTGGAAGCTGAGTTCGACGTTCGACGCTTTTAAGGGCGACGGACCGTCGATCTCCGTTCGACGCCGCGTCGAGCTTAGTTCAGAGCTCAGAACAACCACTCAGACAGGAAATTTTAAAAAGAAATTTTCCTATTCCTGTTAATTATGGGTTTCAAAATCTTGGAGTTTTAATTTATGCTGTCTCCATCTAGCATTCCCAACTGATTGAGGAAAAAGAGGTGCTTCTTTTCATCCAAGGGCTTGGTGAAGATATCTCCTCTCTGTAGTTCAGTGGAAATGTATTCTAGTGCAATTTTCTTCTTTTCTACATTATCTCTTAAGAAGTGATGTCTGATCTCTATGTGCTTGGTCCTACTATGGAGAACTGGATTTTGAGCAATAGATATTGCACTGGTATTATCACAAAAGATTTTAGACATCTCTAAGTTATACCCATAGTCTAGGAGCTGGTTTTGAATCCACAAAATCTGTGAGCAACAACTACCTGCAGCCATGTATTCAGCTTCAGCAGTTGATGTGGACACAGAGGTTTGTTTCTTACAAAATCAGGAGACAAGTCTATCACCAAGGAATTGACAAGTTCCACTGGTGCTTTTCCTGTCTACTCTACATCCAGCATAATCAGAATCTGAAAATCCAGTTAGATCAAATCCTGAGTCATGTGGATACCAGAGACCTAGATTAGGACAACTTTTTACATACCTAAGAATCCTCTTAACTAATGTGAGGTGGGACTCTCTAGGGCTTACTTGGAATCTAGCACAAATGCATGTGGCAAACATTATATCTGGTCTAGTAGCTGTTAGATAAAGTAATGAGCCAATGATTGCTCTATAGCTTGTCTGATCAACTGGTTTTCCAGATTCATCAGCATCTAAAACAGCATTTGTAGACATAGGTGTTTTCATAGAGGATGCTTCAGACATTCCAAATTTCTTAACCAATTCTCTAGCATACTTGGTTTGAGAAATGAAAATGTCATCCACATGTTGTTTAACTTGCAATCCTAGAAAGAAAGCAAGCTCACCCATGCTACTCATTTCAAACTTTGAGTGCATAAGTTGTGAGAACTTTTTGCATAAGTTTGAATCAGTAGACCCAAATATGATGTCGTCTACATAAACTTGTACTAGTAGGGTATGGGACCTATGGGTTCTAACAAAAAGAGTTTGGTCTATACTACCCCTTTTAAAATCATTTTCCAACAAAAAACAAGCTAAGGTCTCATACCATGCTCTAGGAGCTTGCTTGAGACCATATAAAGCTTTATGCAGTTTAAAAACATGATCAGGAAAGGTTGGAGAGATAAAACCTGGAGGTTGCTTTACATAAACTTCTTCCTTGATGTCTCCATTGAGAAAAGCACTCTTGACATCCATCTGATATACCTTGAATCTCTTGTGAGCTGCATATGCAAGGAAGATTCTTATGGCCTCCAACCTTGCAACTGGTGCAAAGGTTTGGTCATAATCAATTCCTTCTTCTTGGCAATATCCTTGTGCAACAAGTCTTGCCTTGTTTCTCACAATTATTCCTTGATCATCTAACTTGTTTCTGAATACCCATTTGGTTCCAACAATTTGCTGGTTCCTTGGTCTTGGTACTAATTCCCAAACTTTATTCCTTTCAAATTGATTCAACTCTTCCTGCATTGCAATGATCCAGTTTGGATCTTGCTCTGCATCTTGTATGGTTTGAGGCTCAATTTGAGAGAGGAAGCAGGTGTGCATAATATTTTGATTAACTTGATTCCTTGTTTGCACACCCACTGAGATATCTCCAATTACTTGTGAGATTGGGTGATCTCTTGTTGTTGCAAGATCAACAAGGGGTGTTGATGATGCACCAACCTGTGTTGTTGTTTCCTCTTGTGGAACAACAACTGGTTCTTCAATTTGTTGGCCTTTTGAACTTTCCAGAACCTGAAATTCCCCTTCATTGTCACTGAGTTCAGTGTCTTGCTGACTTGGTGAAGGTAATGACCCTTTGTCTGTGATGGTAAGCTGCTTCAGATTTTCTGAAATTGAATGTTCCTGCAAATTGCTTATGGTAGAAGTCTCCTTCTCCTTATAAGACATGTTAGTTTCATCAAATGTAACATGCATGGATTCTTCAATTTTATTTGAGCACTTGTTAAAAACCCTATAAGCCTTGCTAGTCATGGAGTATCCCAGAAACACTCCTTCATCAGCTTTGGCTTCAAATTTAGCTAGGTATTTCTTGTCATTATTGTGAATGAAGCAAATGCAACCAAAAATTTTGAAATAATTCACTTTAGGTTTCTTCCCTTTGAGTAACTCATAGGGAGTCTTACCCTTTAGTTTATGTATCAGGCTTCTATTCAAAACATAGTTGGAGGTGTTCACTGCCTCTGCCCAAAAGGTTAGAGGGAGGTGAGCATCTGTCAACAATGTTGTGGCAGATTCAATAAGGGTTCTGTTTTTCCTTTCAACTACCCCATTTTGTTGAGGAGTTCTTGGAGCTGAGAAGGTGTGCCTGATACCTTCCTTCTGACAGAACTCTAGCATGAGAAGAGAATCAAACTCTGTCCCATGATCACTTCTGATCAGGGCAATGTGAGTATTGAACTCAATCTGTATGCCTTTGAGAAAATCTGTCAAAATCTTGAAGTTATCAGACTTCTTCCTCAGAAAGAACACCCAAGTGAATCTTGAGAAGTCATCTACAACCACTAAAGCATAAGATTTCCCTCCTAGGCTTTGTACATTAATTGGTCCAAAAAGGTCCATGTGCAATAAGTACAAGATTCTAGGTGAGTCACTCTTATTAAGTGACTTGAAACTGTTTTTAGTTTGCTTGCCTAACTGACAGGCCTTGCAAAGTCCTTCCTTCTTGTAGGGACCAGAAGGTAGTCCTCTAACAAGGTTGTCTTGGGATAACTTAGCAATGGTTCTAAGGTTCACATGTCCTAGTCTTTTATGCCAAAGTTCATTGGGTTTGCTAAGGGAATTAAATAAGCAAATATCTACTTTAGATGAATTGAAATCAACTAGATATATGTTATCTTGTCTATTACCAATTAAGACAATGTTGTTATTTAATGTAATATTGCATGCTGAGTTGGTAAACCAAACCTGATAACCAGCATCACATAGCTGGCTGATGCTGATTAAGTTGTGCTTTAGTCCTTCCACATAGGCTACTTTCTTAAATGTGATTGACCCTATCTTGACTTGGCCATAGCCTTTTGTTTGTCCAAAATTTGAATCTCCAAAGATTACTTTGGGTCCATGTTTGGCTTTGAAGGACACAAGGTTTTCCTTGTTGCCAGTCATGTGCTTTGAGCACCCACTATCCAAGTACCACTGCTGGTTCTCAATTGGATAGGTCTTTATCTGCACATACAACAAATCAATTGTTTTTGACCCAGTTTACCTTGGGCCTTTCTTGATATCCTTTAAATTCTGAAATAAAAGACATCTCAGGTTGACTCTTATAGCCTACAGGATGATATCTCCTAGGAGGTATTATCCATTCAGCATAAGGGTTAAAGTGATGAGATGTAGAGCTGGAATTGAATTTTGAATTAACCCCTGAGAAATGACTTTTGCTCTGAGCTTGGCTCGACGCACGTCGAGCTTCGGTCGACGGACTCTGGTGAGTGCGTCGAGCTCCGTTCGACGGCGAAGGCTTGCTTTGTTCAGAGGGTAGAAGGCGTCGACCTGAGTTCGACGTTTTCTTGCGATTACGTCGAGCTCTGGTCGACGTCCGTCGAGCTTCGTTCGACGCTTCTTGTCCAGTTTCCTGGGTTAAGTCAGCATTCTTCCTAGCCACTATCAAGACTCCTTTACCTTTCTCACTGGTAAATTTGATTGGAGTTGTCAGCACTATGGGTTGGCTGGATGAAGCACCCAAGCCCAGTGAACCATTCAATCTTGAGTTCACTGTACTTGTGATGTCCATCAATTTGATACTTCTCCCATTAAGGGTTTCTTCAAATTGTTTGGCCTTAGATAGCTCACTTTTCAGTGAAGCTATCTCCTCCCCACACTGCTTCAACTCTTCTAAGAGTCTAAGATTATCTGAGTTAATGGATTTGCATTCAATTAATTGTTCATTTAGAGTTTTAATCAGCTTTTGAGACTCAATCAAGTCAATGCACATAGATTTAAACTCAGATTTGAAATCATCAGAAGTAAAGTCAAATGAATCTATTACCTGATCCTCAGTAAGTTCCTGATCAGATGGGTAGTCAGCATCAGGCTCTGAATCAGTGTTCTTTTGAGATGCACTGATGGCCATCATGCAGAATCCCTTTTCTTCCGCATCATCCTCATCATCACTAGAACTGGATGATGAATCAGACTCATCAGAGTCACTCCAGGATTCAGCCACAAATCCTTTTCTGGTGTGCTTGCTGTTGCTGGAGGAAGGCTTGTCATGGTATTTCCTTGACTCCTTATCCTTCCTTTTATCCTTTCTTTCCTTCTTGTCCCTTCTGTCCTTGTCTTGATTTTCTGGACAGTTTGGGAAGATGTGTCCTGGTTTCCTGCAGCCAAAACAGATAATATCTTTATTATTAGATCTGTCATACCTTGGCTTGTCTTTGTCTTTGGATGACCATCTTCTGAAGTTCCTTTTATTTAGCTTATTGAACCTTTTGACCAGTAGGCTCATAAGCTCTTCATTTCCCAACACCTTTTCTTTAGGTTCTTCTTCCTGTGCTTTGAAGGCAATAGTTTTCTCAGCCTTCTCTGTTGGTGTGGATGTCTTCTGCTCTTCTTCTCTCTTCTTAATAAATTGCTCATAACTCTTGAGCTTTCCTAGAAGGGCTTCTGTGGATAACTCACAGACATTTCTTCCATCTTTAATTGACCAGATTCTTGAGTCCCAAGAGCTAGGGAAACAAGTCAGTATCTTGTCATTTATCTCAGTGAGAGATATGTCCTTCTCTAGTGATCTAAGCTCACTGATGATTAGGCTCAGTCTGTTGTACATGTCAGCAACTAACTCAGACTCTGCCTTTTTGAAGTTCTCATACTGGGTGATGAGGTAGGATCTCCTATCCTTTCTTTCATCTGCAGAACCTGATACAATTTCTGAAAGTTTTTCCCAGATCTCTTTAGCAGTATTGCAATCAGCTACTTTCTAGAAAATGTCATCTGACATGGTTTGAGCCAAGATGTTCATGGCTTTAGCATCTGCTGCCTTCCACTTCTTTATGTCAGCATTAGTTCCTGAAGGAGGAGGAACAGCTGATGTACTTGTTCCTGTGGGAGGTCTTGGACAATCTGTCAACACAGAATTAAAAATGTCTTCATCAAAAGAGTTCATGTAAAGTCTAATCCTTGCCTTCCATAGTGCAAACTTAGAGAGATTGCACATAGGAGGTCTGGTGCTAGCAAAGTCCTTGTTTTGTGCCATGAGTTTCAAAGATAAGTAAAACTAAAGAAACTAACCCTTTGAGGGAAATGATCTTATCAGGGATCTTTTGATCCAGGTGTTAGCCTGTATGAATGATCAACCTCCCTCTGATACCAATTGAAAGTGCAGGATAAGATCAAACCTAACTCTAGAGGGGGGTGAATAGAGTTATTTAAAATAATTTTGTAAATAAAACTTGTGTGCAGAGAAAATTTGTATTTACTTAGTGTATGGTGCTATAGCAAATAATCAGAGTAAAAGGAAATTCACAGCACAAAGCAAAACACAAAAAGACAAGCAATCCAGACGACACAAGGAGCTATAGTGGTTCCCCAAATCTGGGTACATCCACTCTTCTATCACCCTTGATAGGAATCCACTTCAAGATGAGTTGATCAGGTGTCTTGAGCACCAGAGAGTTTTTGATCAGGTTCTCACAAACCAAAGGAGCTGATTTTGACCAGGTTTCAGCAAAACCAAAAGTAACTTTTGAAGGGAGTTAAAACCCTGTACAGAAAGAAAAAGAAAAAGAATGATGTTGTCTTCTCTATCAACAAGCAGAGAGAAGCAAAAGTGGATCTGCAGTTGTTGTCAAAGCTCCCCCTGAGATCAAGAAGAGGTTCAGGAAGGAGAGCTCTGCACAAGGGTGACAGGTCTTCAAAAGATCTGATCTACTCCAGCAAGTGATGATCCAAGAAGGTTGGATGGTTGTGTCTGAAGCAATCAGAATTCCTATGAGTGAGTCTTTCAAAACAATTTCACAGAGAGAAAAGAGATCTGAAGTTTTGTATTGTTGTTCTCTCTTTGTTCTGTATATTCTCTATGTCTTTTGTAGAATTGAAAGAAAATGAATTATATACTTGAGTCTTCTTCTTCCTTTACTTTGATAGCCGTTGGAAGTCAGCATTAATTGCTTTCCTTAAATGTCCATGTCTCCAAGGAAATGACAGGCAGACATTCCTTAGAAAATTCCTTGAGCCATGCACCAGATATGCTGTAACGGCCAATAAATCTTCAGCATTAATTGTCTGACAGAGGGATTTTGAATTCCTATCCAAAACTGACGGCGGTCTGAAAAGCGTCGAGCTCACAATAAAACGTCGATCTGAGCACGACACACGTCGGCCAGAGAGTGTTTTCTGTAAGTAGAACTGGGTTCGACGGAACGTCGAGCGGAGGTCGACTCTACGTCGAGCTGAGGTCGACTCTGCGTCAAGCTGAGGTCGACTCTGCGTCGAGCTGAGGTCGACTCAGCGTCGAGCTGAGGTCGACTCATCGTCGAGCTGAGATCGACTCTACGTCGAGCAGAGGTCGACTCTACGTCGAGCTGAAGATTATTCTACCTAGCCTATGTGACCTTTATAACAACAAGGAGGTCACAAACCAAAATCCCTATAGAAGTATAGTCATCCTGGTCCAAATAGTAATAGGGTGTTCCAACAAACTCCCCGCTACTCGAAGCTTCCCCTGAAGAGCCAAATACCCATCTTTCAAGCTCACATGATGGTCATGCTGTAACACCCCAAATCCTAAAATGGAGTTCAGGCTAGGCAACACGGCCTGGGACATGGGTGTGTCCCAAGCCGTGTCTTACTCTGTGTGAAGCACACGATCAATTACACGGGCGTGTCAGAGGCCATGTCCTTCTCTTGTTTTGGCCAGGTTTGTGAGGCCTATTGAACACGGGCTGGACACGGGCGTGTCCGAAGCCATTTCTAGGCACACGGCCTGTGACACGGGAGTGTCACATGGCCGTATCCTTCTCTGGATTTGTCCAGGGCATTGAAGTTTGGTGAACACGGGCTAGACACGGGCGTGTCTGAAGCCGTGTCAGGGAACACGACCTGTGATACGGGCGTGTCACAGGGCCGTGTCATGTTCGGGTTCAGTCGGTTGTGTGCTGCTTAAGGTACACGACCTATGACAAGGGCGTGTCACGGGTCATGTCAGCCCAAAAATAGAATCTTGAGGGCAATCTATGGCCGTTCGTTTCCTTCATCTTGGATCCTGTGGCCCAAGCTCTTCCCTGCTGGGTTAAGTTCCGGATTTGAATGAAGGTTTTCATTCAAAGCTTGACCATCTTCTTTCTAATAGTGTAGAGAGAGGGGAGAGCAAGGAGGAGGAGGAGAAAATCCGGTTGTTGGTGGAGCTTTAGAGTTCCGATTCGAGATCTGAGGCCAGTTTTGTGGAGGCAAGGCCGTTGCGATGCTTTCCAACTGGCTAGAATTTCTACGGCATCAAAGAGATCGTCAAGGGTAATAATCTTCCTTCTTGGACAAGTGAAGTCCTCCTTTTTGGCATATGCATGGATTTACCCCACCAAAGGGTGGATGCTTGAGGGATTTCCCTTGGGTTGATTCGTAGAATCCCCATCGAGTCTTGCATATAGATCCGGAAATGTGTAGTACGAAATAGACATGTTGTGTGAAGCCCATATGGACAGGTTGGTCTGGATTGGTGATGTTTCATTTTACGCACCGGAGAAGACTCCGCGTTTAAACGTGTAGTTGTGGAGTCGATGGATTGTACCTGTGAAGGGTAGTAGCAGGAAGTACTGGAATGGAATTCTAGAAAAACACCCTTGTCTTGCTTGGGTTGTATGCTATGAAAGACCAGTTTTCTGGCACTGCAGGAACTGCAGGGTTGGGTTTAGTTTGGGTGCATATAGAGAGTTCTGCTGAACCCGTCAAGCGATCGCGAAGGACGCTGGCATTAACTCCCCTTTTGGATTGTGAATCCAGTCCTTGGTGGATAGTGTGGCTATTGTGAGTTGGGAGCTCTTAAAAAGGCATCGTGCCGAACAGGAAAGGTGAGACCGACCCGCATCTATAAATTGGCCATTTGTACTTCGGTATTTGGTGATGGCATGACGGTTTGAGCAACAGGGGGTGGTTGATCTATACTTGTGTTATGTCTGACCAACTGGGAGACCTAATTTATTGGTTTCATTGGAGCGTATAATGAGAGTCTTAAGTCTGCGCGTCATTAAGACTAAATGCTCAAGTTTACCCTTTATGCTTTGGACCTTGAACGGTGGTGGAGCCCTGGTTATTTCTGATCCACCAAGAATGTGCATTGAGTGCACGGAGCGTCGGGCCGCGTGGCCGGCGTTTGTGATGGATTGATTGTGCGTGAGAGCATAATGTGTGATATACCTGCTTTTGAATTTATATGTCTACAGGGAAGAAATACCACTACCTCGGGAAAAGGGGTAGGATCGTTATAAATTGGTCAGCTGAATGCTGACTGTAGCCTTGTTTGCCACCTTCTGGGTGAGCTGTCCCTGTACAAGTGCTGGAGAGCCAAGCGGGAAATAAAGGGTTGAAGTCCCTGTTGTTGTTGTTGCTGCTAACCCTTGAAGGCTAAGCTTTGTGTGTGTTTTGTTCATGTGTGGTCGGTCTGCGCGCCGATGTATGAAATCCACACTTGTAAAGAGGAACTGTAAGGCCTTAAGGCCAAACGTTTTGTATTTGGTGTACATTCTTATATAAATGTGATGGTTTATATATATAGTGGACATTCCTGGTTTGAGTTCAAGATATTGTTAAAATCTTCCGCTAGCATGCTCTGAGTTAGGGTGTGTTTGTGTTTTGGTATTAACTTGTGACATCGCCGTCTGTTTGTGGTATATAGTGTGGGGCCCCAGCCGGACCTTATATTATATGTTATTTAACGGGTGGAGTCGTTACATTTTGGTATCAGCTTGTCTCAGTCTTCCTCTTTCAAATTCGTGGTCGAATTTTATTGTGGGGTGGCGAGCATGTGTCTGTACGACCCTCTTTAACACTTATGAACTCTTGAATGTCCACTGAGGAATGCAAATACACTTGTTTGAGGAACCTGTGCATTCCTAAATTGTTGATATTGCTTGTGTGAGGGCGCTAATGTGTGTCTTGTTCACCTATAAGTGACTCGTAGTGGTGTTGGGCAGTCTGAGCCCCAACGTTCTGATGAGAGTACGACACCAGCTGAGGTGCTTACACCTCCCCCTTCTGCGAAAGCCATCCGCTTAGTTGCTGAGGCACTATTTGCAATGTTTCATGCACAGCCTATTGGGCAAGCGCAGCCGGCAGTGGTGTTAGATCAGGTTCATGTCAGACCAGAACCTGTTGTGGTTGTTGATCCTCGAGCAGCTGAATGGCAGTTGAAGCAGTTCATGAGTTTCAATCCTCCTACGTTTACGGGTATGAGATCCCCAACGCAGGCAGAGGATTGGTTATCGCGCGTCAAGCGTATATTGACGGCGATCAGGACGGAGGAAGATCGGAAGGTCACCTTGGCCACCTTCTTGTTGGAAGGAGAGGCTCGGTTATGGTGGGACGAGGTAGAGTTACACCATTTAGCGGGCAGGCAATTAACACAAGTTTCGATGGAGGAGTTCTCTTAAATATTCTTGGCAAAGCACTTGCCAGCGACACAACGTATCGCCATGGAAAATGAGTTCCAACAATTAACGCAAGGAGAAAGTAGCGTTGATACGTACTTGCATGAATTTACAAGGTTGGGACGGTATGCGGGGTCAATCTTCGCGGATGAACAAAGTAAAACCAATAGGTTCTACGAAGGGTTGCGAGACGAGTTGAGATTCCTGCTCTCGAGTTCGGTGAATTAAGGATTTCAAGCGTTGGTCTATACTGCGTGTGCGCTAGAGAAGGACATGAAACAGGTGCAAGGAAAAAAAGGACTTTGTAACGCCTCCGGTTTTTCTATTTTTTGTTTGATCATTGTTTGGCGTTACGGTGATGCGTTTCCGGCCTTCTGCCGTTGTTAGAGCATAGTCTTAGGTCTCTAGGTTCCTATAGTGTTCTGTTTGTAGCCTGTTTGCAAGGTTCCCCAGCTAGCCGGAGTCTGTTTTGGTGACTCGGCTGAGCCTCTCAGGGAATGCTTGTACTTTGGCTTCGGGAGGTGTTAACCCAAGTTTTGATCGTCGGATGTTGTTTTCGACTTCGCCGTTGTTTTCGTAGCTTAGGTGTTTAGCTACGGTGCGAGTTTTGTCAAAATCTGAGATCATTTGTTTTTTTTGCGTCGTTTCGACGTTGGTTTTGTTAGCCGGTAGTGGCTACCTGTTTGTTGTGCATAGCCTTGTGTGATCGAGCTTGGTAAGGTTGGTGCTTGTTTTAGGCTAAGTTTGTTTAGCCAATTTTTTTTATATTTATATATATATATATATATATATATATATATATATATATATATGTTTGTGTGTAAGTTTGGGTGTGGATAGCTTTATTTTTATAAGTATATATATATATATGTGCATGATATCTATATATATATATAAGTATGTGGTTGTTTATATATAAGTTATATATATGCATATTATATATATATGTACATAAGAGTATAAGCTAATTGCTATTTTTATTTAAGTGTCAGCTAGTGGCCGATTGCTATATATAAGTTTATATATGTGGTTAGCTAGTGCTTAGGCTAGGTTATCTTTTATTAGCTATAGAATAAGTGAGTGGAGGAGTTATTAAAAGCTTCAGCTGTTCTCCTCCTCCCCATTTCTCCTCATTTCTCAAGCATTGTTAGCTTCCAGCGGAAGGAAGCGAGTGGGAGGCGAAGGAGCTGCTGCTTTGGCCGCCGGTTAGCTGTTGAGTTAGGGCTGGTTTCTCTCGGGTAGCAGCGGATCTGAGCTACTCTCGTCGTGCTCTTCCTTCCTAGGTAAGTAATTTCGCATTTCGAGCCGTCTATAGGAGCTAGGGTTTCTTCAGTCCTTCTTCTTCCTCGCTAAAAGCTCCAGGTTTTTTTTTCCACTATAGGTAGCTGGAAGTGCAGGTGGCCGATCTCTTGTCGCTGGTGCCAAGCTTTGGAGTTTTCTGCTGTTTTCCTGGAGGTAGAGGCAAGTGGCTCCCTTACCCTTGCCAAATTATTTATAACTCATGCTCTGTTTTCATGGCTCTGTTCTCTTTATTTCCTCCCTAAAAGTTAGAGCGGCAGGATGAAATTTCCCTTTATTCCAGCCATGTGCTGCTCCATTATTTCCTAG
This sequence comes from Platanthera zijinensis, assembly GCA_039513925.1. Classification (NCBI taxonomy): domain Eukaryota; kingdom Viridiplantae; phylum Streptophyta; class Magnoliopsida; order Asparagales; family Orchidaceae; genus Platanthera; species Platanthera zijinensis. The sequence goes on from CM077082.1 coordinate 34,580,637, forward strand.
ATTTAAATTAAGCTTTCTCTCTTATTTGTCTCGGCCTGTATCCAGTTAATAGCTGGTGCCACGGTTAGGCTTAAGTTTAGGGCTGCTGTGGACGGGTAGGAGGGATAGGAGAGAGAGTTGGAATAAATTTCCAACTCTCTTGTTGACTGGTGTTGAGTGGGCTGGGGTTGGGATAATTGAGGTTTAGGCCAAGTCAAAAGCTTTGAGTGAGTGTACCTCATTCAACGCCTAGACTGTTAGGCTTCTGGCGTTAAGTGTGGTGCCCTCACTCAACGCCATGGTCGTTTTTATGGCTAAGTGTATTGGCATCGAGTGAGTTGACCTCACTCAATGCCGTGGCTGTTTGGCGTTGAGTGAGGTGGACTCACTTAACGCCGCAGCTTTTCCCAGCGGCTAAGTCCTTTGGCGTTGAGTGAGTCGACCTCACTCAACGTCGTGGCTGTTTTGGCGTTGAGTGAGTCGACCTCACTCAACGTCATGGCTGTTTTGGCGTTGAGTGTGGTGGACTCACTCAACGCCAAAGCCTGTTTTTGCTCTAAGTCCAAAGCGTTGAGTGGGTGGACCTCACTCAACGCCTAGGCGGTCAGGTTTGGCGTTGAGTGTGGTGAACTCACTCAATGCCGAGGCTAGTTTCTGCGGCTAAGTAGAAAGCATTGACAGACTCAACGTCGTCAACCAGCGGAGGTTTTTGCGACTAAGTCTTTTGGCGTTGAGTGAGTGGAGCTCACTCAACGTCGCGTCGAGTTGACTCGACGTCGTCCCTTGCTAGCGTTTGGCGCTAAGTGAGTGAATCTCACTCAACGCCGTGTCAGGTTTGGCGTTGAGTGAGTGGAGTTCACTCAACGCCGAGTCGAGTAGACTCGACGCTTTTATTTTGGGTTTGGTGTGTTTCCTTAGGATTGTTAGTATGTCTTTTTCCCTTAGGAGGGGGGGGGGTGTTTTGTGTTCGGCTAACTTTTGAATGCCGACTCGTGGATTATGGCAGGTTGTGTGGTTTTGTGGACTAGCTGATCCACTATGCCGAGGGATACGACCGTCAAATTTAACTGGTTTCCTCTCATAATAATTTACGATTTTCTTTAAAGATGTAGAGTCTGGAGTTTTGACTGAATGTGTGCAGTTATCCCCTACATGATGTGGCATCATGACACGTATTTTGTCTTGCTCTGATACAATCTTATTTGTGAGAAAATACGGGTCGTGACAGTTGGTATCAGAGGGAGGTTGCTTGACAATTGGTCGGGCAACCTTTCCCTTTTAGCATTAGTGGTTTAGCGTCATATCATACACACACTGATATGTCATCAGCACATCTTGGCTAAAGCACAAACACTACACCCATAAGCATGAAGAAGTATACGGGGCATATTATGTAGTATGAGATGCATAATATGTGTTTGTATATGGATCCACCATATGAGACAACATGTGAGAGTTATGTAGTATGGGATGCATAACCTCACCACATGAATGCAGCTAGCACGTTTTCTTTTTTCGTTGCATGGAAATGTCATGTAGTATGGGATGCATAACATTTTCATGTGTACGACGCTCATGACATGCATTAGGCCTTCTGTAGAATACATAGCACAACATGCATAGCATAACATTGCATAAGCACAACGTACCAAGCTAAAGATTTATATGATGACATATATGCACACATGGTTTTGAGTCGAAAAGAATACAAACTCATGCATTCATGGTCTATGTACATGATTTAGTAGGATGGTGGTGAACCATCTTAGGTTAAGCATAATATCATCATTGTAAAAACAAATCCCAGAGCAAGTTTAGCAGTTGAAGTTCATATTTAAGTATGTTTGTTTGTACCAGGTAGTTATGTTCTAGCAGTTGGGGTAGGTTCTAAGTCTTGCTGATACGATTATAGGATGGCGAGGCGTCCTTCGACGAGATCGACTCCCCAATCTGAGGGTGAGTCTTTCGGAGCGCAAAGCGAGACATTGATTGAAAGTCTGCGACAGAGTAATGAAGCCTTATCTAGGCAAGTGGTGGATATGCAGACTCAGATCCAGTCTCTGATAGCAGTTGTGGCGGGATAGGGTCCGAGAGTGCAAAACCTTGTTGTAGGAGTAGCTGTTCCTGTTCCTCCTGCTCCCCTAGTACCTTCTGTTGTGCTGCCCCCAAAGATGGCATTTATATCACACTTCCAGCGACTTGGACCACCTACTTATGATGGGAAAGCAGACTTTATGGTTTTGGATGATTGGCTTATAGCCATCGAGGAGATGTTCTCCTATTCTGGAGTTATCCCCGATCAGAGGGTGATGATCGTCGCCCATCAGCTTAAGGGATTAGCGAAGAGTTGGTGGCTGAGAGAGAAGGAGAGCTTGAAAGAGGGATGCTCTTGGGAGACCTTTAAGGAACTATTGCTAAGAAAGTTTCTGCCTTCGGTCGAGCGTGACCGCCTGATGAATGATTTCCTACATTTGAAGCAGAGGCAGCTTACGGTTGCGGAGTACGAATTAGAATTCAGCAAACTGAGCCGGTTTGCTCCCAGCTTGGTGAGTTCCGAAGCGGATAAAGTTAAGCGATTTCTTGGCGGCCTAAGAAGTGATGTTCAGCAGTTAGCCGTTGCTCATGGAGCAGTGAGTTATGTTGGTGCGGTAGAAGCTGCTTTGAAGGTGGAGGTCATTGATAATGCTAAGCAAAAAGGACAGTAGGTGAGAAAAGATAAAATAAAAGCGGTTGAAAGAAAGAGCCCCCAGGTACCCGGTGCGTCTTCAAGAAAGAAGAGCAAGGAGGTTTGTAGCTTCTCTGGCCGGCCGGGCCATCCCGTGGAGAAATGTTTCAAGAGGTTGGCAGCTCAGAAGAAGGAGCAGGTGCATGCGATTCAAGGCGCTCTCAGGAGAGATTTATCCTATTCTGCGTGCAAGAGACCACGACATGATGTTTCCCATTGCTGGGGCAAGGATAAGAGTAAGTCGAGAAGTTGTTTTCTTTGCGGTCAAGAAGGGCACATCAAGGCTCAGTGCCCATAACTCAAGCCAATATTCCAGCCAGTGCCACTCCAGGCATTGCCACCGCCTCAGCGGGTGGACAAAGGCAAGGGAAAGCTGAATGTAATTTCTTCAGAGGAAGCGCAGACTTCGACTCAGGTCATTTCAGGTTAGATTTCTCCCTAGCATAAATGTTTTGTTTCTAGTATAGCTTTATCATTTGTTTTTCTTAGTTGCGTCTGTCATCTTATAGGAAGATTTAAGGTTAGGAACCGCTGGGCGCGTGTTCTCTTTGACTCTGGCGCTACCCACTCTTTTGTGGCTATAGCCTTTGTGAAGTGCTATCGTTTAGGTCTAGAACAAGCTAGTGATGCCTTTTGCATCAAGTTTCCTTCCGGTGATTCTGTGGTTTTGGATCAGGGCATTCGGGATTGTCCGATTTTGTTGGGGAATTTTCTAGCGAAGGCAGATTTGAAGTTGATCGACCTGGAAGACTTCGATGTTATCTTAGGCAAGGACTGGTTGTCCAGTTATGATGCAGTTATCCAGTGCAAGGGTAAGCGCTTGGACTTTTTTAAGGGCGACGGTCCGCCTGGGAGTGTTTATGCTGATCTGCGCCAAGAGTCTCCAGTCATTTTTGCGGTATGTGTTCAGAAGTTGCTTGATTCTGGCTGCTTTGCCTGTTTGGTCTCTCTAGTAGGGTCAGTTGCTAGTGTGCCGCGTTTGGAGGAGATTCCTGTGGTGTGTGACTTCCCTGATGTGTTTCCTGACGATCTTCCCGGTCTCTCACCAGATAGAGATGTCGAGTTTGTTATAGATTTGGAGCCAGGTACCCGTCCTATTGCAAAGGCGTCGTACCGGATGGCCCCGCGTGAGCTGGAGGAGTTGCATTCCCAGCTGGTTGAGATGTTGGCAAAGGGTTTTATCAGGCCGAGTCCGTCGCCCTAGGGTGCGCCTGTTTTGTTTATAAAGAAGAAAGACGGGTCGATGAGGCTTTGCATCGACTATAGAGAGCTGAACAAGGTTACTATCAAGAACATGTACCCTTTGCCTCGAATTGACGATTTGTTTGATCAGTTGCGCGGTAGCACAGTATTCTCCAAGATTGATCTGCGATCTGGCTACATCAGCTCAGGATCCGTGAGTCCGGCATTTCGCGGACTGCTTTTCGATCCAGGCTTGGGCATTTTGAGTTTTTGGTGATGTCATTTGGTTTGACAAATGCGCCCTCAGTTTTTATGGATTTGATGAATCGCGTGTTCAAGGACTTCCTGGATAAGTTTGTGGCCGTGTTTATCGATGATGTTCTGATTTATTCCAGCAATGCTGAGGAGCACGACCAACATCTGCATTTGGTTTTATCTGCCTTGAGGGAGCGCAAGCTTTTCGCCAAGCTGAGCAAGTGCGAGTTTTGGTTGCCTCAGGTTGCATTTCTGGGCCATGTGGTAAATAAGAGTGGGATTTCAGTTGACCCAAAAAAGATCGCTGCTGTGATGGATTGGAGTAGGTCGGGCACACCCAAGGAAATTAGGAGCTTTCTGGGATTAGCCGGCTATTACAGGAGATTCGTGGAGGGTTTTTCCACCCTAGCTGCACCTTTGAACAGATTGACCCAGAAGAACGCAGCTTTTGTCTGGAGCGAGAAGTGCGAGGAAGCCTTCCTAGAGCTCAAGGACAGATTGTGCAGTGCCCCTATTTTGACCCTGCCTACTGAGGGTGTGGATTATGATGTTTATGTGGATGCGTCACATGTTGGTCTTCGTTACGTATTGATGTAAGGCGGGAAAGTGATTGCGTACGGGTCAAGACAGCTGAAGACTCATGAGAGGAACTACCCTACGCATGACTTGGAGTTTGCAGCCGTGATTTATGCGCTGAAGTTGTGGAGACATCTGCTTTATGGCGCGCAGTGCAAGATTTTTACTGATCACAAGAGCTTAAAGTACGTCTTCACTCAGAAGGAATTGAATCTGCGCCAGCGGCGATGGTTGGAGTATATGGCCAACAACGACGTTGAGATCCAGTATCATCCGGGCAAGGCCAATGTGGTGGTCGATGCCCTAAGTCGGAAGTCAGGGAAGATTTTTGGTCTCTCAGCCGAGCTTTTAGTAGAGGAGTTTCTTTTGATGGACATTTCTATGGGGAGTTGCAATTTGCAGAGTAGTTTGGCAGTGGTAGAACCTTCATGGATTGCGCTTACGAGACTGCATCAGAAGGATGATCCCGATCTTCTACATTTGTATCTTCGAGCTCAGAAAGGTGAATTGCCAGATTTTTCTATTGATAATGCGGGTACCTTGCGGTACCGCGGCAGGTTTTGCATCCCCGCCGTTGGAGATATCCGGGTGATGGTATGCAGGGAAGCCCATGGATCTAGTGTTGCCTACCATCCAAGATCTACTAAGATGTATCGTGATTTAAAGCAGATTGTTTTGTGGTATGGGATGAAGGGAGACATAGCCAGATTTGTTTCTGAGTGCCACACTTGCAAGCGTGTGAAAGCCGATCATGGAAGGCCTGATGGCAAGCTGACTCCATTGGAGATTCTAACTTGGAAGTGAGAAAGCATCTCGATGGATTTCATTACAGGCTTACCAAGATCTCCTAGGGGGCATGATTCAGTTTGGGTGATCGTAGACAGATTGACGAAGTGTGCTTACTTCGTACCATTTAAGATCGACTATCCGATGAGGAAGATAGCTGAGCTGTATTTGACTGAAGTCATCCGGTTGCACGGTGTGCCAGTCAGCATTATTTCAGATCGAGACTCCAGGTTTACATCTCGCTTCTGGAAGAGCCTGCAAGAGGGTTTGGGTACGGATTTGAGATATTCTACTGCTTACCACCCGCAGACTAATGGACAGACATAACGAGTCAATCAAATAGTGGAGGACATGATCTGATGTTATATTCTAGACCACGGAGGAGCGTGGGATGAACGTTTGCTGCTTATGGAGTTTGCGTACAACAACCGTTATCAAGAAAGCTTGCAAATGGCTCCTTTTGAAGCATTGTATGGGAGGCGCTGCAGGACTCCCTTGTTTTGGGCTGAGGTTGGCGAGGGACCGTTGTTGGGTCCAGAGGCGCTCGAAGAGATGGAAATTGCTATGAAGCTTATTCGGGAGAAGCTTCGGATAGCCCAGGAGAGATATGAGAAGAACGCCAACCGACGTAGATCTAGCTTGGAATTTGTTGTGGGGGACTTGGTGTATTTAAAGGTTTCCCTGATGATTGGAGTCAAGCGGTTTGGCAAGAACAGGAAATTGGACCCGAGATGTGTGGGGCCATTTGAGATTGTTGAGCGGATCGGTGTGGTCGCATATAGGTTGGTGTTGCCCGCGAATTTTCCTGGCGTGCATGATGTCTTTCACGTCAGTCAGCTGCGGAAATGTGTGCAGAGTGGCAGGCAGGTTTTGGATTCTGTGCCTCAGTTGGAGCCGAATCTTTCTTATGTGGAGGTGCTTGTCCGCATTTTGGATGCTCAGGATCGCGTGTTGCGAAGGAAAACCATTCCTATGGTTAAGATTTTGTGGAGGAACCAGGATGTGGAAAGTGCGGCTTGGGAGCTAGAGTCGGCGATGAGGAAGGCTTACCCTCATCTGTTTCCCTGACCTTATGCCTGGTATGTTTTGTGCTCTCTTTTATAGTTCTGGCTTAGCTATTTCTTTTTCCTTTTTGATAGAAGTGTTATGTGTAAAGTTTCGAGGCGAAAATTTCTTTTAGGGGGGTGGCTGTAACGCCCCTGGTTTTTCTGTGTTTTGTTTTATCATTGTTTGGCGCTACGGTGATGCGTTTCCGGCCTTCTGCCGTTGTTAGAGCATGGTCTTAGCTCTCTAGGTTCCTATAGTGGCCTGTTTGTAGCCTGTTTGCAAGGTTCCCCAGCTATCCGGAGTCTGTTTTGGTGACTCGGCTGAGCCTCTCAGGGAATGCTTGTACTTTGGCTTCGGGAGGTGTTAGCCCGAGTTTTGATCGTCGGATGTTGTTTTCAACTTCGCCGTTGTTTTCGTAGCTTAGGTGTTTAGCTACGGTGCGAGTTTTGTCGAAATCCGAGATCATTTGTTTTTTTTGCGTCGTTTCGACGTTGGTTTTGTTAGCCGGTAGCGGCTACCTGTTTGATGTGCATGGCCTTGTTTGATCGAGCTTGGTAAGGTTGGTGCTTGTTTTAGGCTAAGTTTGTTTAGCCAATTATTTATATATATATATGTATGTATATATATCTGTTTGTGTGTAAGCTTGGGTGTGAATAGCTTTATTTTTATAAGTATATATATATGTGCATGATATATATATATATATATATATATATATATATATATATATATATATATATATATATATATATGTACATAAGAGTATAAGCTAATTGTTGTTTTTATTTAAGTGTCAGCTAGTGGTCGATTACTATATATAAGTTTATATATGTGGTTAGCTAGTGCTTAGGCTAGGTTATCTTTTATTAGCTATAGAATAAGTGAGTGGAGGAGTTATTAAAAGCTCCAGCTGTTCTCCTTCTCCCCATTTCTCCCCATTTCCCGAGCATTGTTAGCTTCCAGCGGAAGGAAGCGAGCGGGAGGCGAAGGAGCTGCTGCTTTGGCCGTCGGTTAGCTGTTGAGTTAGGGCTGGTTTCTCTCGGGTAGCAGCGGATCTGAGCTACTCTCGTCGTGCTCTTCCTTCCTAGGTAAGTAATTTCGCATTTCGAGCCGTCTATAGGAGCTAGGGTTTCTTCAGTCCTTCTTCTTCCTCGCTAAAAGCTCCAGATTTTTTTCCTCTATAGGTAGCTGGAAGTGCAGGTGGTCGATCTCTTGCCGTCGGTGCCAAGCTTTGGAGTTTTCTGCTGTTTTCCTAGAGGTAGAGGCAAGTGACTCCCTTACCCTTGCCAAATTATTTCTAACTTATGCTCTGTTTTCATAGCTCTGTTCTTTTTATTTCCTCCCTAGAAGTTAGAGCGGCAGGATGACATTTCCCTTTATTCCAGCCATGTGCTGCTTCATTATTTCCTAGATTTAAATTAAGCTTTCTCTCTTATTTGTCTCGGCCTGTATCCAGTTAATAGCTGGTGCCACGGTTAGGCTTAAGTTAGTTGTAAGCTTAAGTTTAGGGCTGATGTGGACGGGTAGGAGGGGTAGGAGAGAGAGTTGGAATAAATTTCCAACTCTCTGGTTGAGTGGTGTTGAGTGGGCTGGGGTTGGGATAACTGAGGTTTAGGCTAAGTCAAAAGCGTTGAGTGAGTGTACCTCATTCAACGCCTAGACTGTTAGGCTTCTGGCGTTGAGTGTGGTGCCGTCACTCAACGCCATGGTCGTTTTTACAGCTAAGTGTTTTGGCGTCATCGAGTGAGTTGACCTCACTCAACGCTGTGGCTGTTTGGCGTTTAGTGAGGTGGACTCACTCAACGCCACAGCTTTTCCCAGCGGCTAAGTCCTTTGGCGTAGAGTGAGTCGACCTCACTCAACGTCGTGGCTGTTTTGGCGTTGAGTGTAGTGGACTCACTCAACGCAAAAGCCTGTTTTTGCGGTTAAGTCCTTTGGCGTTGAGTGAGTCGACCTCACTCAACGTCGTGGCTGTTTGGCGTTAAGTGTGGTGGACTCACTCAACGCCAAAGCCTATTTTTGCTCTAAGTCCAAAGCATTGAGTGGGTTGACCTCACTCAACGCCTTGGCGGTCAGGTTTTGCGTTTAGTGTGGTAAACTCACTCAACGCCGAGGCTAGTTTATGCGGCTAAGTAGAAAGCGTTGACAGTGTTGAGTGAGTTGAGCTCACTCAAAGCCGTCAACCAGCGGAGGTTTTTGCGACTAAATCTTTTGGCGTTGAGTGAGTGGAGCTCACTCAACGCCGCGTCAAGTGTACTCGACGCCGTCCCCGGCTAGCGTTCGCGCTGAGTGAGTGAAGCTCACTCAACGCCGTGTCAGGTTTGGCGTTGAGTGAGTGGAGTTCACTCAACGCCGCGTCGAGTAGACTCGACGCTTTTTTCTTGGGTTTGGTGTGTTTCCTTAGGATTGTTAGTATGACTTTTTCCCTTAGGAGGGGGGGGGGGTGTTTTGTGTTCGGCTAGCTTTTTAGTTCCGACTCGTGGATTATGGCAGGTGGTGTGGTTTTGTGGACTAGCTGATCCACTTTGCCGAGGGATACGACCGTCAAATTTAACTAGTTTCCACTCATAATAATTTACGATTTTCTTTAAAGATGTAGAGTCTTGAGTTTTGCCTGAACGTGTGCAGTTATCCCCTGCACGACGTGGCATCATGACACGTATTTTCTCTTGCTCTAATACAATCTTATTTGTGAGAAAATGCGGGTCGTGAAAGACTTGGCTTTGACAAAGCCAGAATTCAAAGCACCCCGACCTGGAAAATCATACTACCAGAAGAAATGGGGCAAGAGGTCCAAGCCTTTTGGGCAAGCTTCTGCGACAATTGCGTCGGGGGCAACTTCGAGGTAGGAGTCTCGTACCTGCTTTACATGTGGCAGAGTGGGGCATATAGCTCGTGATTGTCGGGTTTCTCCGCCAAAGGTGGAAAAGAAGACAGGCTCATCTTATGGTGATAAGGGCAAAACAGTGGTGGAGTCCTCTGCATCCCAAGCACAACCCAGAATTTATAACCTTGGCCAGCAAGAGGCCATAAAGCAAAGTGGCATCGTCACAGGTACGATTTAAGTTATTGCTTGCTTTTTATATTGCATACTTTGTATGTAGCTTGTCCTTGATGTGTGCGTTACAGGCTTTGTCCTGCTCGGAACAACCCGGCGAGAGCACTGTTTGGAACGGGTACTTCGCATTCATTTCTGTCTAAGGACTTCGTAGCTTGAATTGGAGTACCGAGTCATATGACGACAGATAGTATAAAGGTGTTATTACTGAATGGATGTGTGATGCTTGCGGATAGGGCTTGCGATGTGGAAGTTCAAATAGGAAGTCGGGATTTCGATCTGAGTGCATCTGTGCTACCGATATCAGAATTTGATGTGATCTTTGATATGGACTGGCTCTCGGAGTAGCGTGCCTTTATTGATTGCAATTCAAAGGAGATCACACTGGGCCAGAATACTGAGCTTGAGACCAAGTTCGCTGGTATGCGAGGAGTGAGCGGGATCTTGGTGTCTGCTCTCCAAGTCGTCCATGCTGTGCGAAAGGGCGCAGAGTTATTCTTCACGCTTATTCAGGCTGTTGAGCCAAAGGCTAGTGTGAATGATGTTCTGATTGTGTCGGAGTTTGCTGATGTATTTCTTAAGGATCTTCCTGGGTTACCACCCTAGCGGGAGATCGACTTCGCGATTGAGTTGGTGTCAGGTGCGAAACCTGTGACCTGCTTGCCATATCGCATAGCGCCAAAGGAAATGGCTGAATTGAAAGTCCAACTGCAAGAGTTGTTAGAATATGGATACATACGCCCAAGTATGTCACCTTGGAGCGCGCTTGTTCTTTTTGTGAAAAAGAAGGACGGTAGTTTGCGGTTATGTATTGACTATCGTAAATTGAATAAACTAACAGAGAAAAACAAGTATCTGATTCCACGGATTGATGACTTGTTCGATCAGCTAGTAGGATCAACCATCTATTCTAAGTTTGATTTAAAATCTGGATATTACCAGTTGTGGATTCGGGAAGGTGACATTCCCAAGACAGCATTTAGAACACACTATGGTCATTATGAGTTCACTGTAATGCTGTTTGGGCTATGTAATGCGCCATCGATGTTCATGGATCTAATACACCAAACATTCTGAGAGTACTTGGATCGGTTTGCGATTGTATTCATTGATGATATCTTGGTGTACTCTCAATCGGAAGCTGATCATGCGAATCATTTGCGGTTGGTGTTGCATACCTTGCGGAGGAACAAGCTCTATGCCAAATTCTCAAAGTGTGAGTTTTGGCTATCGTCGGTGGCTTTTCTTGGCCACGTGGTAAGTGGAGAGGGCATAACAGTGGATCCGTCAAAGATAAGCGCCATACAAGAGTGGCCGGTGTTGTCCTCGGTGGCTGAAGTTAGAAGTTTCCTTGGATTGAAAGGGTACTACAGACGTTTTGTAGAAAACTTCTCACAGATTGCTTTGCCTCTTACCACGTTGACGAGGAAGGATCAAAAGTTCGTTTGGACGCCAGAGTGCGTGCGAGATTTTGAAGAGCTGAAGAGTCATTTGACCACAGCGCCTGTGTTAACATCGTCATGTGGTACAGACGGCTATGAGATCTATAATGATGCGCCAGAGAGCGGCTTAGGCTGCGTTCTTTTGCAGTTTGGCAAGGTGGTTGCTTATGGTTCACGCCAGTTGAAAGTGCATGAGCTGAATTATCCCGTCCACGACTTAAAGTTGGCGACGGTGATCTTTGCGCTTAAATTGTGGCGACACTATCTATATTGCGTCAAAGTGGATATCTATACAGATCATAAGAACCTAAAGTATCTGTTGGATCAGAAGGATCTGAATATGCGACAACGAAGGTGAATGGAGTTCCTTGAGGACTACACCTTTGATATTCATTATACTCCCGGGAAGGAAAATATGGTCGATGATGCATTGAGTCGTAGGACTCCGATACAGGCAAGTTGGTTGCAAATGCATGATGAGCGTCAGATCCAGGAATTGGAAGCGTTAGAGATTTCTTGTGTTGACAAGAATTCCACAGCCGATGCATGCTTGAACTGGACGGAGGTACAATATGACCTTGCAGACAGGGTTCAGCGAGCAACAGAACTTGATGAAAGTCTTCAACGCTATGCTAAGGATGGGTCAAATGACTAATTCTCCTGGGATGACGGTTTGTTATGGAAAGATGGCCAGTTGTGCGTCCCAAGTATGGGTAAATTGAGAGAAGAGTTGATGTATGAAACTCACTTTGCAAAGTACTCAATTCACCTTGGGAGCACAAAGATGTATAAGGACATGAAGAGGTTATTCTGGTGGCCAGGACTAAAGAAAGACATAGCACACTATGTGGCTAAATGTCAAATGTGTGCTTTGGTGAAAGCAGAATGTCAGAAGCCCAGAGGTTTCTTGAAGTCGTTACCTATTTCGGAATTGAAGTTTGACGATATTTCTATGGATTTTGTGCACGGGTTGCCGAGATCTCAACGTGGGAATGATTCAATCTGGGTGATTATAAACCGGTTGACAAAAGTAGCTCACTTCCTTCCGAATAAAAGGAACGATTCAGTAGAAATCTTGTCAAAAGTCTATGTGGAGCAGATTATACGGTTACAAGGGATTCCCCGTAGCATCGTAAGTGATCATGATGGGTGATTCACATCGAATGATTGGAGGCTAATCCATCAGTTGTTGGGAATGAAGTTAACGTTCAGTACGACCTTTCATCCCCCAAATAGATGACCAAACTAAGAGAACCAACAGGACAATGGAGGATATGCTCCGAATGTGTGCCCTGGATTTTGGTAAGAGATGGGAAGATCATATCTACATGGTGAAGTTTGCCTACAATAATAGCTACCAAGCGAGTATCGGTATGGATCAATTTGAAGCTTTGTATGGTCGTAAATGTTGTACACCGTTAGCTTGGACAAGAGCAGGCGAATCCAAGTTGTATAAGCGTAAGGAAGTCGAAGAAGCCAACTCAACAATACGCTCTATTCGGGAGAGGCTACTGATAGCTCAGGATCGACAAGCAAAGTACTACAACGCCAAGCAACGAAACGTGGAGTTTGCGGTAGGCAATTGGGTATATTTGAAGATTAAATCCTTCAAAGGCGTGTACAGGATTCGACGTTTAAAAAAGCTAAGTCTGAGATATCTTAGTCCATTTGAAGTGGTGGAGCGTGTTGGGGAAGCTGCCTGTACAACCCCGTATTCGCAGAGTAAGGCCCTCCCAGCAGGCGCATGACCAACTATAAGTTTATAAGCTTTTGAGAGATTTTGCACTCTTGGTGGCCAATTTTGGCTTGACCTTGGAAATATACTAGTAGGGGGAGGAAAAATCTACCTCTCCCCTTTAGCCCCTTTTGGGAGCGGGTGCGTCGAGTTGGCCGACACCCGCACCCGACTCGCTAGGTGTGAGGTATGAGCAGTAGTACCGGCTGGAGGCCAGGATCCCGCCCCATGCACCTTAGCCCTGGGAGTTACGAGACTACCCGCGCGGTTAGTTCGCGGGGCGAGACCGGCCTGCGGCCAGGCTCTCGCCCCGCGCGGTTAGTTCGCGGGGCGAGACTGGCTGGCGGTCGGGGTCTCACCCGCACGGTGAGCTCGCGGGGCGAGACCGATCGGTTGTCAGGGTCTCGCCCGTGCGGAAAGCTAGCAGGGCGAGACCGGCCGGCGGCCAAAGTCTTGCCCGCGCGGTGAGCTCGTGGGGCGAGACCGGCCGGCGACCAGGGTCTCGCCCGCGCGGTGAGCTTGCGGGGCGAGACCGGCCGGCGGCCAGGGTCTCGCCCGCGCGGTTAGCCCACTCGTCTCGGGTGCTCGGGAAGGTGGGGGTATGACTTGACCTCCTCCCGCCCTTGGACCTCTTAGGGTCGTGTTTTTACCGTTTTGCCCTCGGGGGGGGGGGATTACCTCTTTACCCCCTGGTGTAGAGGTTTACTATTGGCTTGAGGCTTATTTGCCCTAGGGGCATTTTGGTCATTTTCAACCTCAGGACTTGGAAAATCTATAAATAGACCCTTGAGGGTGCCTTGAAGAGCATTGCTTCTTAGCCACTTAAATCACCTTGGCTTTATTCCTCCAAGACACCTAGCTCAAGCATTGGCTAGGGAGGGAGAGACCTCAAAGGTCTTCCGGGTGTGAGGTGGGACCTCCACGCTAGAGCCAAGGGTCTGTTCCCAGTTTCCCAGGTCTTAGGTCCGTGACGTTCCTCTGAGTGTAGTAGGTGTGAGGTCACCCCTCTTTTGGGACCCCGAACTCCATAGAGGTCAATTTTGGCTTCAACACTTTTGGTGCGGTGAGCGTGGAGAGTGACCAACACAGAAGATTTTGGGAGAGAGTCATGGCTGGAGATCAAGGAGGTGGTGATGATCTCGGCGAGCTACCCAACCCAGAACCCTTCGTAGGAAGGGAGGAGTTCATGGCATCCATCCAAGGCATCATGGAGATGTTGAGAAGCATTGCCCCTCGGGCTGACAGCTCAACCCCACCCCCCAGGGACTAGCTCCCAGGGGTCTCGACGAGCTGACCCAGAGTGGTTTAGGTGAGCTGCCTCCCAGGGGCACATACGAGATGACCCTAGCAGGGGGAGAAGGAAGTGTACCAGGTAGACGACCCGGGAAGGAAAGGATGGGAGATGGGGTCGAGCGAGACCTCCCCGGTCGGGAGCTATTCCCTAGCCCGACGAGTGCTAGCCCTCCAGGCTGTCATCAAGCTGGCATGACAGGTTAACCCCTCCGGGAGGTTAAGTGTTTTTTTTCGGAGGAGGTCTCGCCACCCAGGCTCCCATCAAGCTAGCATGGCAGGTTGACCCCTCCGGGAGGTTAAGTGTTTTTTGCCCGGAGGAGGTCTCGCCACCCAGGCTCCCATCAAGCTGGCATGGCAGGTTGACCCCTCCGTGAGGTTAAGTGTTTTTTGCCCGGAGGAGGTCTCGCCACCCAGGCTCTCATCAAGCTGGCATGACAGGTTGACCCCTCCGGGAGGTTAAGTGTTTTTTGCCCGGAGGAGGTCTCGCCACCCAGGCTCACATCAAGCTGGCATTGAAGGTTGACCCCTCCGGGAGGTTAAGTGTTTTTTGCCCGGAGGAGGTCTCGCCACCCAAGCTCCCATCAAGCTGACATGGCAGGTTGACCCCACCGGGAGGTTAAGTGTTCTTTGCTCGGAGGAGGTCTCGCCACCCAGGCTCCCATCAAGCTGGCATGACAGGTTGACCCCTCCGGGAGGTTAAGTGTTTTTTGCCCGGAGGAGATCTTGCCACCCAAGCTCCCATCAAGCTGGCATGGCAGGTTGACCTCTCGGAGAGACCTTATAATCTTTCAAACCGCGAGAAGAGGTCACTCAGCGAATACGTTGGGTTGGATGTTTCTTTCTGAGCTTGTGCCAACCTCGAAAAGAGCGGGGATTGTGTACAACCCTGTATTCGCAGAGTAAGGCCCTTCTGGTAGGCACAGGACCAACTATAAATTTTTAAGCTTTTGAGAGATTTTGCACTCTTGGTGGCCAATTTTGGCTTGGCCTTGGAAATATACTAGTAGGAGGAGGAAAAATCTACCTCCCCCTTTGGCCTCTTTTTGGAGCGGGTGCGTCGAGTTGGCCGACACCCGCCCCCGGCTCGCTAGGTGTGAGGTAGGAGTAGCAGGACCTGCTGGAGGCCAGGATCCCGCCCCCTGCACCTTAGACCTAGGAGTTACGAGACTACCCGTGTGGTTAGGTCGCGGGGCGAGACCGGCCTGCGAGACTAGCCTGCGGCCAGGCTCTCGCCCCGCACGGTTAGTTCGCAGGGCGAGACCGGCCGGCGGCCGGGGTCTCGCCCGCGCTGTGAGCTCGCGGAGCAAGACCGGCCGGCGACCAGGGTCTCGCCCGCGCGGTGAGCTCGCGGGGCGAGACCGGCCGACAGCCAGGGTCTTGCCCGTGCGGTGAGCTCGCGAGGCGAGATCGGCCGACGGCCAGGGTCTCGCCCGCACGGTGAGCTCGTGGGGCGAGATCGGCCAGCGGCCAGGGTCTCGCCCGTGCGGTTAGCCCACTCGTTTCGGGTGCCCGGGAAGGTGGGGGTATGGCTTGGCCTCCTTCCGCCCTTGGACCTCTTTGGGCCGTGCTTTTACCGTTTTGCCCTCGGGGGGGGGGGGATTACCTCTTTACCCCATGGTGTAAAGGTTTGCTATTCGCTTGAGGCTTTTTTGTCCTAGGGGCATTTTGGTCATTTTCAACCCCATGACTTGGAAAATCTATAAATAGACCCTTGAGGGTGCCTTAGAGAGCATTGCTTCTTAGCCACTTAAATCCCCTTAGCTTTCTTCCTCCAAGGCACCTAGCTCAAGCATTGGCTAGGGAGGGGGAGACCTCAAAGGTCTTCCGGATGTGAGGTGTGACCTCCACGCTAGAGCCAAGGGTCTATTCCCAGTTTCCCAGGTCTTAGGTCTGTGACGTTCCTCTGAGTGTAGTAGGTGTGAGGTCACCCCTCTTTTGGGACCCCGAACTCCACAGATGTCAATTTTGGCTTCAACACTGCCTATCGACTAGCTCTTTCGGCAGAGCTGAGTGGATTGCATGATGTGTTTCACATATCAGTGCTTCGAAAAGTAATCAAGGATCCAGCTCAAGTGATTGAGAATGATCGCGCACCGGTCGAATATGGGCTAACGTCGGAGGTTAGACTCATTCAGATCGAGGATAGAGCTGATAAACAGTTGCGAAACAATACAATCAGGATGGTCAAAGTTTGGTGGGACAATTGTGGTCGTGAGGAGCTAATATGGGAGCAAGAGCAAACCATGCAAGCTGAATTTCCCGAGCTTTTTGTGTAAACTGTTGGAAAGTATAAATCTTATTGTAACATACATTTTTAAGTTATAACATTTTGAATGTTGGGTTCCTTGCTGTGTGAAAATTTCGGGATGAAATTTCTTGTAAGGAGGGGAAGGTTGTAACACCCCAAATCTCAAAATGGAGTTCAGGCTAGGCAACACGGCCTAGGATACAGGCATGTCCCATGCCGTGTCGTGCTCTGTGTGAAGCACACGGCTAATGACACGGACATGTTAGAGGTCGTGTCCTTCTCTGGTTTTTGCCAGGTTTGTGAGGCCTATTGAACGCGGGTTGTACACGGGCGTGTCTGAAGCCGTGTCTAGGCACACGGCTTGTGATACGGGCGTGTCACATGGCTGTGTCCTTCTCTGGATTTCTCCAGGGCATTGAGGTTAGGTGAACATGGGCTAGACACGGGCGTGTCTAAAGCCGTGTCAGGGAGCACGACCTATGACACTCGACACTGGCGTGTCACAGGGCCGTGTCCTGTTCGAGTTGAGTCGGTTGTGTACCACTTAAGGTATACGGCTTATGACACGGGCGTGTCACAGGCCGTGTCAGCCCAAAAATAGAATTTTGAGGGCAATCTGTGACCGTTCGTTTCCTTCATCTGGGATCCTGTGGCCCAAGCTCTTCCCTGTTGGGTTAAGTTCCGAATTTGAATGAAGGTTTTTATTCAAAGCTTGGCCATCTTCTTTCTAATAGTGTAGAAAGAGGGGAGAGCAAGGAGAAGGAGGAGGAGAAAATCCGGCTGCCGGTGGAGCTTTAGAGTTCCGATTCGAGATCCGAGGCCAGTTTTGTGGAGGCAAGGCCGCTGCGGTGCTTTCCAATCGGTTAGAATTTCTATGGCTCCAAAGAGATTGTCAAGGGTAACGATCTTCCTTCTTTGAGAAGTGAAGTCATCCTTTTTGGCATATGCATGGATTTCCCCCACCAAAGGGTGGATGCTTGAGGGATTTTCCTTGGGTTGATTTATAGAATCCCCATCGAGTCTTGCATATAGATCCGGAAATGTGTAGTACGGAATAAACATGTTGTGTGAAGCCCATCTGGACAGGTTGGTCTGGATTGGTGATGTTTCATTTTACGCACCGGAGAAGACTCCACGTTTAAACGTGTAGTTGTGGAGTCGATGGGTTGTACCTGTAAAGGGCAGTAGCAGGAAATACTTGAGTGGAATTTCAGGAAAACACCCTTGTCTTGCTTGGGCTGTATGTTATGAAAGTCCAGTTTTCTGGCACTATAGGAACTGCAGAGTTGGGTTGAGTTTGGGTGCAGATAGAGAGTTCTGCTGAACCCGCCAAGCGATCGCTAAGGACGCTGGTATTAACTCCCCTTTTAGATTGTGAAGCCAGTTCTTGGTGGACAGTGTGGCTATTGTGAGCTGAGAGCTCTTAAAAAGGCCTCGTGCCGAACAGGAAAGGTGAGACCGACATGCGTCTATAAATTGGCCATTTGTACTTCGGTATTTGGTGATGGCATGATGGTTTGAGCAATGGGGGGTGGTTGATCTGTACCTGCATTATGTCTGACCAACTGGGAGACCTAATTTATTGGTTTCGTTGGAGCACATAATGAGCGTCTTAGGCCTGCGCTCCATTAAGACTAAATGCTCAAATTTACCATTAGGCTTTGAACCTTGAATGGTGGTGGAGCCCTGGTTATTTCCGATTAACCAAGAATGTGCCCTGAGTGCACGGAGCGTAGGGTTGCGTGGCTGGCGTTTATGATGGATTGACTGTGCGTGAGAGCACAATGCGTGATATACCTGCTTTTGAATTACTATGCCTACATGGAAGGAAAACCACTACCCCGGTAAAAGGGGCAGGGTCGTTATAAATTGGTCAGCTGAATGTTGACCGTTGTCTTGTTTGCCACCTTCTAAGTGGGCTGTCCTTGTACATGTGTTGGAGAGTCAAACGGGAAATAAAGGGTTGAAGTCTCTGCTGCTACTACTGCTAGCCCTTGAAGGCTAAGCTTTGTGTGTGTGTTTTGTTCATGTGTGGCCGGTCTGCACGCCGATGTATGGAATCCACACTTGTAAAGAAGAACTGTAAGGCCTTAAGGCCAAACATTTTGTATTTGTTGTATATTCCTATATAAATGTGATGGTTTATATATATAGTGGACATTCCTGGTTTGAGTTCAAGATATTGTTAAAATCTTTCGCTAGCATGCTCTGAGTTAGGGTGCGTTTGTGTTTTGGTATTAACCTGTGACCTCGTCGTCTGTTTGTGGTATATAGTTTGGGGCCCCGGCCGGACCTTCTATTATATGTTATTTAACGAGTGGAGTCGTTACACATGCAATGTGAACGCTATATTTATCTGAGCATCAATCTAGGACAAAAAAGGAGGAAAATATCAGAGTTGCTCAATAAAAAGTTAAACTAAAAGCCAAAAATAAATGGGCTCACTTACCACATCACCCGTCCCCTTCAAAGAGGAAGACACTCAGGGGGTAGAAGTCTCTGAACAAAAGACTCGGGGGGCAGAAGACTCCAATACTCTGACATCAAGATCAACGATGCAACCTCATTTCGAGAAATCTTCTCAGTCTGGCAATCCCTCTACCCCGACTAAGGTCGAGGCACTACATCCCCTCCACTAGCATCCATCAAGGCAAGCTTTCTCTACAAATCACAAGTCGACGACACCACCATAATGCGCTCAGAATCAGCAGAAAGTCCGCAAAACCCCAAGCGCTTCTCCTCCACAAATAGAGATATGTTAAACAAACGATTGTCGAGCTCCCGAGACTCTGTGAATCTTAGCACAAGAAATAAGTCCCACTCTCGTCCCTTCTGACAAAGACAACGGCCAGACAAAGAATTCCAAAGCTCCGACAAACCTTAGGAATTTCGAACATAGCCAAACAAGTTGTTCCCGTAGTGGTGATCTGTCCGACTCTCAAAATCAAGCAAACTCTTGTTATTGTAGACCTCGACATGACCACCACTATCAACATGAACCTCACACCAATCTTTAAACTACTCTAAGAAGAACTTCGAGCCACGCTCTCTGAAGAACGCAGCCAGCCTCATGATACGTTTGTAAGACCCCCCCCCTTTCAAACACCGGGGTCTTATGCCCAGAATCGCCGCTTTGCGGGGACACCTCCGCGCCCGGAAAGATCGTCACCACAAAACGCCGACTCTGCCGGCTTTGTTCGATCACACTAGTAGTATCAAGTAGAATAGTAAGAAAATGCAGTCCCCATCCAGATCACATATAATCAAAAGCTCCACAAAGGGAGTGTCCACAGAATAATAAAAAGTACATAAATGAAGGGCTTAAGCCCGGTACATCAATATCCTCACTACAGGTCTCTCATGCGGATGCAAAATAAAACATCTACTACTAAGGATCGGGACTCACCGTCCCAGCTGGCTGTACCCCTGAGCTAGACTGCCCTGTCTCCAATCGCACCGGTCTCCTGGGCTGCTCCTCCCTACTGGGCTCCGCGATCCCCTAATATGATGTGGTTCGAAAACCGTTAGTATATAAGACTAAGCCCTATCGTCCCCCACCCCTTCCCCAATACTCCTAGGCACCGAGCGGGGAGGAAGAAAGGAAAGGACGTGAAAGTGGAGAGTAAAACAAACAGGTGACAGGGGACCTAGCTAGCAATTTATAATCATTCGAGCCCGAACCCTACCCTAACATTCCTAGGATCTATAGCATGAGGAGAGAGGTGAGAGAGGACCTTCCCGGCGGCCATGCGACGTGAGGAGCGGCGGGGAGCCATTTCCGGCGGTGGTGGTGTTTTTCTTTCGGGTTCCTTGCTTCGAGCTACAAGTTTCTCTCTCTCTATTTCCCGGGATCAGAATGAAATGGGGGGGGGGGAGTGAGGAGGAAGATGAGGAGATGATATATGGGGGCGATGATATCAAGGGGAGGGGGAAAGGCGATTTCACCAAGGTGGAGGTGGCGGGTTGCCTTGGTTGCATCACCATGCATGCATGGGTGGGCCCCACCCCATTCAATCCTTCCTAAATGGCAGCAAGGGTCAGCCAGCCCATGTGTGGGTTGGTGGCATGGGCCCAAGTGGGCTCAAACCACGTATTATTTTAATTTATCCCATTCTCTCTCCTATTCTTTCCAATTTCTCTCTCCTAGGCAAATTCTCAAATTATCCATGCATGTACCCCATTTTTCTCCTCTATATGGGGGTATAGGTTGTCTTTGACCCATTGGGTGGCATTGGGTTAGTTTGGGTGGACCCAACCCAAGGAATAGGGCTTAGGGTCATTTTTGGCTGATTAGGTCAAGGTGTTGACTGGGGTCAACATGGGTGCTATAGTTGACCCTATGACCTACCCTAGGGACCACTTAGGTTGGACTTACTTGGCCCTCCAATTCTAGGGTTTCTGGGTTTTACTATTTGCAGATCAAGTGACACTCAACTAAAGTCCTAGGTTCACTTGGTCCTTCATGGTTCTCCAAGGGTTTGTCCTGACCTAGCCAGGACAAAATCACCCCTAGGGGTCTAGTTGGGAAAATGGGATGTTACAACGTTTCATCCCAAGAGAAGTAAATTGAGACATAGGGATGCCGCAAAACTTTAAGATGTTGATCACCTCTTCACACGACAGAAATCGAAATCTAGACCATAATATCGTCTCACATACCGTCAGCCAGCCCTTCGATGGGTTCTGAACTCTTTCCCCAACATGGGGAATTCTTAATTCAAGATCGGCAGGTAACCCGTACCTTTTTCTTCAAATAGCAACTTGCTCACCAGTAAGGGTGGAGCGCAATCGTAGCAGGCGAACTTGTGCACTACACTTCAAGACCTGAAAATCGAAGCAAACAAAGATTATGAAAAATTGCACAATAATGACAATACTAGTCCAACGGTGAGGCAATCATGTATGGTGTACAACCCCGTATTCGCAGAGTAGGGCCCTCACAGCAGGTGCAAGACCAACTATGAGTTTTTTATGCTTTTCAGAAATCTTGTACTCTTGGTGACCAATTTTGGCTTGGCTTTGGAAATATACTAGAAGGGGGAGGGAAAATCTACCTCCACCCGGTCCTTTTTTTGGGTGAGTGTGGCAAGATGGCCGGTCCCCCCCAGCTTGCCTTGGTGCGAGGTAGGAGCGGCGAGACAGGCGCGTCGGCCTGCCCTGCGAGCGAGCAAGGCCCGTGGCCTGCTGCTCGCCCGGGCGACCTGCCCTGCGGGCGAGCCAGGCCTGCTGCTCGCCTGGGCGGCCTGCCCTGCGGACGAGCCAGGCCCGCGACCTTCTGCTCGCCCGGGCGGCCTGCCCTGCGGACGAGCCAGGCCCGCGGTCTGCTGCTCGCCCGGGCGGCCTGCCCTGAGGACGAGCCAGGCCCGCGGCCTGCTGCTCGCCCGGGCGGCCTGCCCTGCGGACGAGCCAGGCTCGCGACCTACTGCTCGCCCGGGCGGCCTGCCCTGCGGGCGAGCCAGGCTCGCAGCCTGCTCCTCGCCCGGGCGGCCTGCCCTGCGGACGAGCCAGGCCCGCGGCCTGCTGCTCGCCCGGGCAGCCTGCCCTGCGAGCGAGCCAGGCCCGCGGCCTGCTGCTCGTCCGGGCGGCCTGCCCTGCGGGCGAGCCAGGCCCGCGGCCTGCTGCTCGCCCGGGCGGCATGCTGCTTGCCCGGGCGGCCTGCCCTGCGGGCGAGCCAGGCCCGCGACCTGCTGCTCGCCCGGGCGGCCTGCCCTGCGGGCGAGCCAGGCCCGCGACTTGCTGCTCGCCCGGGAGGCCTGCCTTGCGGGCGAGCCAGGCCCGCGACCTGCTGCTTGCCCAGGCGACCTGCTGCTTGCCCGGGCGACCTGCCCTGCGAGCAAGCCAGGCCTGCGGCCTGCTGCTCGCCCGGGCGGCCTGCCCTGCGGGCGAGCAAGGCCGGCGGCATGCTGCTCGCCCGGGCGGCCTGCCCTGCGGGAGAGCAAGGCCTGCGGCCTGCTGCTCGCCCGGGCGGCCTGCCCTGCGGGCGAGCCAGGCCCCGCGGCCTGCTGCTCGCCCGGGCGGCCTGCCCTGCTGGCGAGCCAGGCCTCGTGGCCTGCTGTTCGCCCGGGCGGCCTGCCCTGCGGGCGAGCCAGGCCCCGTGGCCTGCTGCTCGCCCGGGCGGCCTGCCCTGCGGGCGAGCCAGGCCCGCGGCTCTCCCGGGCGGCCTGGCTCGCCCGGGCGGCCTGCCCTTCGGGCGAGCCCGGCCCCATGGCCTGCTGCTCGCCCGGGCGGCCTGCCCTGCGGGCGAGCCAGGCCCCGTGGCCTGCTGCTCGCCCGGGCGGCTTGCGGCTCGCCCGGGCGGCCTGCCCTGTGGACGAGCTAGGCCTCGCGGCCTGCTGCTCGCTCGGGCGGCCTGCCCTGCGGGCAAGCCAGACCCCGCGGCCTGGTGCTCGCCCCCGGCTGGTGGTTCCTTCGGAGGGGGTGGGGGAGCATGGTTCGGCCCCTCGGACCCCTTTGGGTCGTATTTTTACCGTTATGCCCTCGGGGGGGGGGGGGATTACCCCTTTACCCCCCTGCATGGAGGTTTTCTATTGGCTCGAGGCCTTTTTGCCTTAAGCATATTTTGGACATTTCGGCCCCCTGGCTTGGAAAAACTATAAATAGACTCCCTTGGGTACCTTTGGAGGGATGAGTTTTTTGGCCTCCTCCTCCCTTAGTTTTCTTCTTGGTTGAGTTGAGAGAGCTCTCCAAGGTGCCCAGCTCTGCCATTGGTGAGGGAGGGGAAATACTCTTGTGACCTTCCGGGTGTGTGGTGGGATCTCCACGCTAGAGCAAAGGGTCTGTTCCTAGCTTCCCAAGTCTTTGGTCCGTGACGTTCTCCCGAGTGTATTAGGTGTGAGGTCACCCCTCTTTTGGGACCCCGAACTCCACGAGAGACCAAGTTTTTGGTTTCAACATTTTGGTGCGGTGAGCATAGAGAGTGAACAGTACAGAAGATCTCGGGAGAGTGTCATGGCTGGAGATCAGGGAGGTGGTGATGACCTCGGCGAGCTCCCCAACCCCGGACCCTTCGTAGGAAGGGAGGAGTTCATGGCTTCCATTCAATGCATTATGCAGATGCTGAGAGGAATCGCCCCTTGAGCTGACAGCTCAATCCCCACCCCCCAGGGACTAGCTCCTAGGGGTCTCGGCGAGCTAACCTGGAGCGGTCTCGGCGAGCTGCCTCCCGGGGGCATAGACGAGATGACCCCAGCAGGGGGAGAAGGAAGTGCACCAGGTAGGCGACCTGGGAAGGAAAGGATGGGAGAGGGGGTCGAGCGAGACCTCCCTGGCCGGGAGCTGTTCCCTAGCCCGACGAGTATTAGCCCTTCAGGCAAGCAGGTCGCGCGAGTGGAGGTTGCGAGAGCACCCCTCAGGGGGGCACCCTTCAGCGAGCTGATCATCTCAGCTCCTGTTCCGGAGGGGTTCAGAGAGCCAGACATGGCTTACTATACCGGGAAGGATGACCTCGTCCAGCACCTGCAGTGGTTTGAGGATGTCGTCTGCATCAGGCCGATGACGGATGCCTTCAAGTGTCGCCTCTTTGCGATCACGTTGAAGGAGAAGGCAAGGGACTGGTTTCATCAACTCCCTCCGAGGTCAATCTATGGGTTCGAGGACTTGAGCCGAAGCTTCCAGCTCCGCTTCTCCACCTCCAAGAAGAGGAAGAAGAGTCCCGAGTCCATCTTTCTGATAAGGCAGAGGGTCGAGGAGTCGCTGGCCCACTACATTGATAGGTTCCAAGAAGAGATCCTGGAAATCCAGGAGATGCCGGGGTATGCCCTCCAGATGGCGTTCATAGTGGGGTTGCGCGAGGGATTCTTCAAGATGAGCCTGACTTGAAAGGCCCCCCTTTCCTTTGAGGAGCTGATGAAAAGGGCAGCAGAGGAGATAATCATGGAGGCGGCCAACCCGGGATTCATCAAGAAGCTGGCAAAGCTAACGGAGTCGGAGCCAATGGAGCAAGGTGACTCAAGGCATCGAGAAGGAAGAAGAAGAGATGAGCAGAGAGCTCAGGGGTTCCAGGGACAGGAGGGTCCGGAACCAGGCTGGAGGCAGCAGGGAGGACCTGCCAAGGGTCCAGAAAGAGCTCTCATCCAGGGTGGGGGAAACTTTCACGGGGGCCAAGGGAGGTTCAACTTCCAGAGGCAAGCCCTAAGACAGCTCCTACCCCCACCACAGCAAGCCTTGGCAATAGGTGAAGGAGGAAGAGGCAACGGGAGAGACCGTCGAGCCCGCCGCAGGAGGGGAGATAGAGCATTGCCGTACTGCGATTTCAACCAAGTGGAAGGGCACGCCACGACTACCTGCCCCGAGTTCCTGGAAGTGAGGGGGGCGAGAGGCCCCACCCAACAGCAGTCGCCGGTGCAGGTTGAAGAAGCTCCACCCCGAGTGGGGGAAGAAGACATATGTGAGGATCTGGTCGATGAAGGACACCGAGGAGGTATAACAGTGATTCACGGTGGGGTGGGGATTGAGTCCACTCAGAAGGCGAGCCTCCATGTTATGTATCGACGGAGCGTCGCTTCGACATCCAAGACCCCGCCCCCGGAAGAGAAGATCACCTTCTCGGTGAAGGACCTGCCAGACCATGAAGATTCGTTCTGCGATGCGCCGCCGTCCATTTCGTGGATAACCACCGTCATCCGATCATTTTGCCGCGTTCGTCGCCGTCCATTTCGTGGATAACCACCCGCTAACTGCCATGATTAGTGAGAGGTTATCATTAATTGAAAATGATCTGCAATTAGTAAATATTATGCACGTCATATCCGCCTGAAACCATATTAAATGCGGTCTACAAATAATAATTATGGATGGTTACGGCGTGCGGATAGCCGCGTAATCACAGTAACCACCTCCTAGAGTCTATAAAAAGGCCCCACGACCCCATTTATTTCTAACTTTTCTCGCCCAGTCTTCTTCTTCCTCAGGTCGGAGCTCTGCCAAAATCCTCCTACAAGCCTCCTCCATTAGTCGAGCCGCCCGAAAATCCGTCCAAGTCCACGATGCTCCTAAGAACAAGACGTTAGACGCAACATTCCGCAAAGCCTCCTACGTGCGCAACGATTCTCAATTCGTCACCACCGCATTTTTGTGCACACCGCCGCGAAGTTCGCCGAGCAGCCTCCGGAAACGCACCATTAGAGCATGGAGAAATCAGCTTCGCGTGAGGCAGACTGTCGCCCACCGAGCACTTTAAATTTCTCATCTCACTGTTGTAACAAGGAGCGGCCTACTGCCTTCAGTTCTCCGCACAATCTGTAAACAACCGTCAATAGTGAAGTTGGACCGGCACTGTACCGGTCACTTGGTTTTTACCCATTCAAGGGGTTTTTTCACGTTAAAATTACATTGCCTGTTGTTGCTTATTCAGTAACTGTGTGCATGTTTGATTGTTCCACGGATTAATGCGGGCTAATTTAGTCTGATCTATCAGGAGGATTGAGTTAACTGCAATAAAAACAAATATGATTTTTCTCCTTTGATATAATAACAATAATCTTCTTTCATTTTCCAATTCAAAACATAAAATATGTTCAAAATATAAACCATAAATCCAAATTAAATTTCACAATTCATTCAAATGTCCCGTAATCATTGTTAAATTATCACACACTAATAATTCCTGAATCACAAAACCACAAAATATAATCAATGTTGGAATTGAAGAAGAAAATGTAGATGCATCAAAATCGATTTTTTTTATTTGGACGTATGAGAGAAGAGACATTACCAGATTTATGAATAAGATAACTTTTATATCTAGATTTGCGATCTGTTGGCACTGGTAGGGATGGAGGATAGTTGCGGATCACTCGAGTCTCTTGGTAGACTGGACTAAATTGAACCACCTTAGCCTGGGAGCGGTCGAGCGGGCAAACAGTTACAAAAATTTGGCCAGGCGGCAAGACAAATTTTTTTAACGTGAAAAACTCCAGAAAGAGGTGAAAAACCACGTGATCGGATCGATGCCGACCAAACTTCAACTATTTGCTGGTGGTTGTATAAGGTATTTAAGGGAATTGAGGGCGACATGCCACTGCTCGTTATAGTTATTGGAGAGAGAGAGCAGGGTTTGGTGGGTGACAGTTCACCACTTATGGAGCAAAATATTTCTTCTACTGTTGCAGGGGAGCGATGTGCTCGTTGTACTATGGAGTCCTCTATTGGTGCTTGGAAGCGGGAGCGGCGTGCCTTGCACGTCCTGGTACTTGCGGCTCAGAGGCTTGGATGGCGCGTTCTGCACGTCTAAACATCTGCGGCTTGTCTCATGTTGCTTTTAGAGGAGTTTGAGGCGATTGACTTGGTCTTGACTGATGAGCCCGCTGCTGGGTTGAGGCTCTGAGAGTGCTGCATGTGGAATGCCAGTCGAGGCGCACACAGAATGCGCCTTGCGATCGGAGGAGTGTGCTCTTAGAAGTAGTCTGTAAAGTAGAGTGCACAGAATACACGCTTGGAGAGGAGCGCTTGGGTGCACTTGGAAAGGTCTTGAGAGCGGATCGCACGGAGGCACGCTCGGAGCGACGCGAGCAGGGGCACGCAAGGCGAAGTGAGTGCACGAGCGCGAAATGATCTAGGAGGCACGCACAAGAGCGCTCAAGGATGCGACGGGCAAGGAAGCAACGAGTATAGGAGAGCATAAGGAAGCGACACGCGCATGAGCGCACAAGGAAGCAACACGCAAGGGAGCGCGCGCGAGAGCGAGCAAGGAAACGGCGCAGACGAGAGGAGAAGCGGAGGAGAGAGAAATTCGTAGAGGGAATTTTCCAAGGGAGAAGATGATCCAAATAAAGTAGGCTTGGGTCCGATTTATAGATTTTAGGTGGGGAGACCCGGTAATTTTACTCGGTACATACCAGACGAAAGAATAGAAATGCTCGAATTTGAACAAACGAATCACCACTTTTATGGAAAATGGCGACAACGCCCCTCGGGCGATTTGAGGGCAACATAGATCCTAGCCGCCCGCCCGACGATGGGTGAGGCGGTTCAATGAGAATGGTGGCCGACGATCGAGGAGACGCTCCCGGACAAGGTCGGGCGACAAAATTGTCGTTCAGTTTGGGCGGCGAGGAGGCTCCCCATCTAGGCGGCCCTTCCTCCTGGTGGGGTGCTGGCAGAGCTGGGCGACAAACTTGTCTGCCTGATTTGGGCAGTGAGGAGGCCGCCCCACAACCCGATTTGGGGCTGCCCTGCCTCCTAGCAAGGCACTGGTAGAGTCGGGCGACAAACTGCCGCCCGGTTTAGGCAACGAGGAGGCCGCCCCAACTAGGAGGTCAAAGGGCCGCCCGATTTGGGGGGGGGGGGCTGCCTCCTGGCGGGGCACCGACAGAGCTTGGCGGTGAAATTGCCGCCCAGTTTGGGCGGCGAGGAGGTTGTGCCCTCACCGAGGGCGCCGACAGAGATCAGACAGCCAGTGTGGGCGAGGGACCGTCAGTCCAGGCGGTTTTGCCTGGGCGATTACTCCCTGACCGGCTCCCCACTATCAGGCGGTTACACGCTAACATGGAGTTTTTTGCTACTCGCACCCCACACATAGGGGTACGATTAACACTTTAATGCGAGACCCCATCAATGATCTACCAGTCCAATTCACAAACGACATTGGAAGGCAAGGAGACAAGCAAGGCCAGGTGTTCGTCGGAGGTTTTGTTAGAGGTTTCAGGGGTGTTCGCCGACAGAACGACTAATGTCCCAGCGGATCGCGAGATTCACAAACGAGGCAGAGGCTTGGAGGCGAGGATTTCGGGTGTGCACATAGGCCTCGGATGGGTGAGGTTGGGAAAAAAAAATATTGAGATTTATTTTTGAACTTGAATGTGGCACTAAATAAATAAATAAATAAATAAATAAATATGTATACTCTATGTCACTTTGATTAAATATAGGTATAATCTATTTTCTATATGCACGACTGGGACGACAATGAGTGAGAAAGTGTGTCGTAGTCGCAGCCGTTTCATGTTGAAATTTTCAGCTCAGCGGGAGAAAAACGTAAAAACGTAAACCGTACCGGCCGGCAGGGGGCGAAACAATTTACAGGGCCGCCATTATAAATGATGGCTACACACGAATGTTTATAAGTTACGAAAGTAGCGGGGCATAAGTTCAGAAAATATTCCATCTATTTACGCCCTTGACGCTGCGGGCCGAACGCTGACCCTGACCGGCGACAGGCGGTCCATTACCGGGAGACGGGGGTGAGAGAAAGTGAGACCGCGAGTTTAGAGACCTAAAGGAGAATGTATATGAATATCTACATGTCAGGAATTTAATCGCATTTCATGGGATTTTGAAGTCCGCAAGGAGAGTATTGTCATCCTCTGCCTTCTCTCTGTTCCTCCAGGGAGAGAGAAGAAGAGAAACAATAGTGAAGGGGATAGCAGAGAGAAAGCAGAAGCCCACGGCGGCGGCGACGGCGACGGCGACGGCGGCGGAAGAGGAGCGTTTGTGATTCCGGCGTGAAGGAATCTTAACTTCTCGTGGGTATCTGATGCAGTGGTACTGGCCGGGATTTTACGCAGTAATACGTCTTTCGAGTGGCGGGTTTATTGGAGCTCAGGATTACTGTGTTGGCGCATATGAGTATGTTCAGGTAGATCGGCTCTGTCGCTGAACGTGTGTTCGCGATTGCGTTTGTTGTTTCGTGCTGTACGTGTGATTCTGTTAAGGACTCGTGGAGTGGGGGCGAGGTGGGAGAAGACAAAGGTTTGATTCAGAAGAGCCGGAAAGGGGGAATGATTGATTTTTCTGTCTGCTTCAGCTACTGGGCAGCCAGTTCTGGCAGGAAGATCCAACTATTAACCCTTTTTCTCTTCTCACTATTCTAATTTCCTAATTCTTGCTGTATTCATTTCGGCGTTGGATATAGGATTTGTTCTACTGTTTGGGAATTTGAAAAAAAAGGGGGAATGTTGGGCGCTGCATGTTGGTCTGGCTTTGCTCCTTGTTCTTCCCTGCGGCTATGTTGATGGGTATTTATATAGTAGGCTCTTTGCCGTTCCAGAATTAGTTCATTTAACTGGATTGCTGGGATTGGTGAAGGAATGGTGCCTTCTGGAGCGCCGGGTGGAGTTGGCGGCGCTCAGTCCATCCCGTCTCTTTTGAGGACGAACTCCGGTTTGTTGGGAGGAGCTCAGGCAGGCTCCATCCCTTCTCCGCAGCCTTTCTCTTCTACACGGGCTCAATTTAACGGGGTTGCGAATGGTAACAATATTCCATTGCTTGGGGGAATCACGAATGTGTCTTCTCTTCTCAACCATTCCTTTGGAAATGGAGTCCCTTCTTCTGGTGGGGCAATTTCTGCCCAGCAAATGAGTTCTCAGCAGAGAGGAGGCATGTGCAACAACTCTGTAGATATGCTTGGTTCGACGGAGCCGGATACCCTCTCATTTCCTCTGTCGACCGGCCCGCTTCATGGGCAGTATTTGCAGAACACTTCAGGGAATCAGATGGGGGCTGACCATTCTCAATCTCAGGCTCAACAACTTGATGCCGCCCAGAATTTCCAGCAGAAGCAGCAGCAACAACAACTTAGAGGAGGTATTGGAAATGTCAGTGGCATGGGACATATTAAGTTGGAGCAACAGATGGGATCTGGTGATCAGAGTGTCACCGGGCAACAGTTACAGACCATGCGGGGTTCAGTTAAAATGGACTCTCAACAACTACAATCCATGCGGGGCTTAGTTCCAGTGAAGTTAGAGCATCAACAACATACAGATTCCTCATTGTTCTTGCAACAACAACAGCAGCAACATCAACATCAACAACAGCAACAACAACAACAATTAATGCAAATGTCGAGGTCAAATTCCCATGCTGTTACCGCGGCCGCACAAATGAGCCTTTTGCAACAACAACGGTTATTGCAACTCCAGCAACAACAACAACAGCAACAACAACAACAACTTTTTAAGACGCTTCCCCAACGAGCACAGTTGCAACAACTTCAACATGGTCTTCCAATCAGAACTCAATTGAAACCAACCATTTACGAGCCTGGAATGTGCGCAAGGCGTTTGACCCAGTACATGTTTCACCAGCAGCGCAGGCCCGAAGTATGCTAACAATTTCATTTATAAGTTTTTCTTAAAATTTTTTATCTTTGCCATTTTTTGTACTGGATGACCTTTTTGGAGGTGAATTGTCATGCATTTACAATGTCCTCTCCATCTATCCTTTATAGAATCTAATTAAATTTTATATTATTAAATCCAGGATAACAATATTGAATTTTGGGGGAAGTTTGTACAAGAATTCTTTGCTCCAAATGCAAAAAAAAGATGGTGTGTTTCTCTTTATGGAAGTGGTCGCCAGACTACTGGTGTTTTTCCGCAGGTATGCTATGTGTCTATTGATAGCATTTAGGAATATTTGATATAGGGGATAGCCACTCTTTAATTGATGAGCAAAAAAGTAACAAGATTGTATTTTTTAAATTATGAGCAGACTTTGGTTGAGGTTGGTTTACTGGACTTGACATTAGGTGTTGATTTTGTTCATCTATGGCATTTGTTTGCAAATTTTCATTTCATGTGAACAAAAACCTATTTTTCATGTCTTTTACTGAATAACTTAAATTTTCAGGATGTATGGCATTGCGAATTATGCAAGCGTAAGCCTGGCCGCGGATTTGGTATGTATTCTTGGAATTTCTAACAGAGATATTGGATCCTAATAATGATTATTTCAACTAACTGTGAACAGAACTTATTGGTACTGAGATGACTCCTTTTTACTGATACTTTTTGTCCTGATTTATTTGTAGAGGCTACTTTTGAGGTTTTGCCAAGGCTATTACAAATTAAATATGCAAGTGGCACTTTGGAGGAACTTCTTTATGTTGACATGCCTCACGAGTCTCAGAACACTTCAGGCCAGATTGTCCTAGACTACGCCAAAGCGGTCCAGGAGAGTGTATTTGAACAATTGCGTGTTGTGCGTGATGGCCAATTACGAATTGTTTTCAATCCAGATTTGAAGGTATAAGACAAGTCTTAAACATACTGTTTGTGCCCCTCTTACTCAAAATTTAATCTTTAGAAACTTTTTTGTTGTTGTCAAAAATGTAGATATCTTCATGGGAGTTTTGCGCTAGAAGGCATGAAGAGCTTATCCCCCGAAGACTGATAATACCCCAGGTATAACATTACTGGGCAAGACATACGTTATTTGGAATTTATATGTTTTCTAATGTTACCAGAAAGCATATTACCTTATTTCTTTTGATTATACACCATTAAATGATTATTTTTTTAAATCTGTATGCATAGGTGAGTCAATTAGGCTCTGTTGTGCAGAAGTACCAAACTGCTTCCCAAAATTCGTCTGGCCTCTCTTTACAAGACCTTCAAAATACGTGTAATTCGTAAGTAGGCTTGTTCTTTTTGATGCTTCTTTTGTTTCCATGCCCATTTATAAATGCTCTTTTGTATTTTAGTTTTCAACTCTAAAAGTCAGAATGTCTACATAGAGCATGTTTGAACTGAACTAATTTATTATATTTTCATGGGCATATTATATGGTTTCCATAAATTGATGAAACATGCTTTAGAGGTTTTATGATTAAATTTTAATCTACCGTTAAAAAGTTAAAATGACTGCTAGTGTTATAATTGTATTTGCCATATTTTGGACGAATTTATATTTTATAGTTAACTCCTCAAAAATAAATTTTATATTTATACATTGTAAATATTGCTTGTAATATTTGAGTAGCTAAAATGATAATACAAAAATAATCAAAATGATCTATTAAAAATGATTAATAACTATTTATGTGAGTAATTCTGAACGATATTATCATTTAGCTGCCTTTAATGTAAATATGTAATTATCTTAATTAATTAGTACTGCAGAAGTAGGGGTACAAACGCGTCGATCTGGGCAAAATTTCCAAGCTCGAGCTTGAGCTAACCATTTTGAGCTTGAGCTCGAGCTCGACGAGCTCATTTTGCTCGGCTCGAGCTTAGGTTCAAGGCTTACTTATTGACCTCAAGCTTTTGAGCTCGTGAGCTCGAGTCGAGCTGCTCTCGAGCTATTCAGCTTATGTGCCTTATTTTTTTCGTATATTTTTTAAAGCATACAAATAAAAAGCCCATGAGCCGTCTCGCGAGTTGATGAACAATAATATATGAGGTCAAACTCGGCTCGTAATCAAGCACGAGCTCGAATTGAGCTTTTTTCGAGCCGGCTTAACTCAACTTGCACCTCCATGCGAAAGTCCTATTCAATTATTAAGAACATTCTTCCTGTCCGTAAAAATAGATCAAACTTATTTTATTTTTGAGAATATAAGTTAAATTTTAGTGAAATAATATTGATTATGACTGTTGACTTCGTAGTGACTATTATGTATATATTATTTTATTTACTAAAACTTTTAAACGTATTCATATTAAAAAGTTATTATTAGATAATATGTTTGGTGTAATATTCTAGCAGTTTAATCTTTAATGTTTCACTATCCTACAATAATGTAATCATTTTCTTAATCACATTCGAACATGTATTTTCTTGAAAACTGATGATCTCACACCCATAATGTTTTCTTTGGCTAAGTTTGATTCAAACTGTTGCATCCATCAGTTCTATGACATCTTTTTCCGTCATGTTTTCATTGTGCAATTTGATTGCTATGACATCTTTTTCCGTCATGTGTGGCTTTATTTGTTCCTCTTCCTGCATGCTTTTGCATTATTTATAAAAAGATCACCCAATTGATGCACAGAAATTAAAGCGAGTGCTTTATTCCCATGCCAGTTCACACCTCATTCAGCAATCTTAAGTTCTTAACATCCGACCGTGGACTTCTAACATAAAGGAACATAATGAATAGGTGACATTGGTCTGTCTTGGTCGCCGTCTAAAATTAATCAACTGAATAATTTCATAAAGAATTCAAGCCAAGTAGGAATCCACTTAGCTCATAATATTATTTTTATTTATATTTGGGATGTAAAAAAATGGACCCTTGGACATTAGGAGATGGCTGAATGGAACTCTCAAGGCATTATCTGCCTTATCTACGCCTGAAGCCTGAAGATTATATGAGTATGTGGTACTTGTTTTATGGTAAGGAGATTTGGAACAAGTTAGTGATCACACTTGAGGGAATACATGTGGCTAGAAACAACAACAACAGAACCCATATAGTCCCCAATCATTTGGGGTATGGGCAGGGAAGATTGGAAACAGACCTAACCTTTGGCACTATGCACAAAGTGGCTTCTCTCAGAGGAGAAAGATCTAACCTTTGACAATAAATGCATAAAGTGGCTATTCATAGATACCACTGAAATAGTGGCCCCCTATACCGTCACGTTTGCTGCGGAATCATGCCCTCAAATCAAAGCCGAAGACATCAGAGAAGGCAGACCCAAGAATCCATTTTTATTTATGTGCACATAACCATCTTCATTCAACATCCAGAGCATTGGCCTTGCACAATACAAGAAGGGGAGCCTTGGCACACTAGTTGAGGTGTTGCCGTGTGACCTTGAGGTCCCCGGTTCAAGTCCTGGAAATAGCTTTGCAGAAATGTAGGGTAGGGTTTGCCTACATTTAGCCCTTGTGTTGGGATCCTTCCCCGGACCCTAGCTGCACGGGGATGCTTTGTGCACCGGGCTACCCTTTTTTTTAATGTTAATGATTCAATTATTTAAATGTTTACAAGACTCGCTCGGATATTGAATGACTTATTTTCTCTTGGGAAGTCGTATTCCAACCAGGAGAAGGTTATCAAGATCTTTAAGAGTCCTAGACTCTTTGATTGTAAGGTCATGAGTCACGATTAGCCTGGATTCGAGGAATTTTACTTCACATTCTTTAGATGAATTATCTCCTTGCACATGAATTAATCCTTGCAGGAAAGTTTAGATCCAGGACCTTAAGAGTCAGAATCAATTTTCTATATTTTCCTGTGTGCCATCCTTGCTGTTATGGGCCTATCATTGTTATCCATCAGGAATTTTACTCGATGTTTTTATACATGGATATTTAAGAGTCTTAACGTATATTTCATAGTGAAAAAATAATTTTTGAACTTCTATATACTATTTGCTCAAGGTTTGAATATTTTAATCCTAATATTTATTGTTATTTACCGGTAGTTTATCTACTTATTTTCCAAAAAATAGAACTCTTAATTTGATGAATATTTTAATAGATGTAAAAGTTTGAAGTGTTGTTACTATTTATTATATAAGCTATAATTAATTTGCAGTAAGCTTTGTACTTGCATATAATTGTGGTTGCTTGTAGTTAAGAAATGACCTTAGTCATCTTACCAAGGCAATCCTAATGGTCGACACATCAAGAAACTTTAACCTAGTTCTATGGAGACATCCTTGTGTAGTCTCGTTCATGTAACTTGGTTCTTTCATTTAGCTTATTAGGAGATATATATGTTGATTAATATTATTTAAGTAGTATATTCTATTGAGACATCCTTGTATGTAGTCTCATATACCTAACCCTTCTTCATCTTAATCATTCAGTCATCATACTTAAGTTTTTGTGTTCTTCACTTTCGTGCTACTCATCACTATAATCACTTAAGCTATCCATTATCATTCATAACATAGTAGTTCCGTAATTCTTAGTATACTTGACAAAATGTTTAAATTAATTGTATTAGATTAATTATCCAATAAGATTTCTTATTTATTTATACTCATTTTTTTAACAATAAGTCAACCAATTTTTATAAATTTAATTGTGCCGAACCTTCCTATTAATATTTAGCTCATATTTTCTTAACTACAACCAGATACAATAAAAAAACTTAAAATTAGCGAGAAATTAGCGAGACAGCAACAAAACTATCAAGATAACATATATAAGGTTACTCAAGTATCACTGAATTCTACTCATCTTTTAGATGGACTAACACACTTAACACATCTCTTTCACTATGATGATTCCTTTAACTTCTCTTCCCAAAAAAGAAGAGGTGGGTGGGTGAGCCTTACAACAATATATTTGGAGTACAATTTTTAAATAAAAACAAATTACTTGTCATTAAATCAACAAGCAGAGTAAAGTTGTAAATATATGAGATGATTAATCTAAATTCAATTAGTTTAAATACATGTCAAATATGTTATAAGTAGGGCAAACTAATACACTGTTTGATGTCGAATAACTCAGGTGATATAATGATGAGAATAGAAATGCAAGGATGATTTTTACAATCACTAAATAGTTTTATTAACAATTGAATAAAAATTAAAAGGTGAGTCGGGTGTATGGTACTATGGTATGAGAAATGTATAAAAATAGCAAACTAACAATATTTAAATAATGTCAATAAATCCACGAATCAGTAAATTAGCTGAGTGGATGATCTAGGCTACACATAATTGATCTGCAGAAATTTCATTATGTTACTGAGGTTGAAACTTATCATGTGGCATTATTTTCATGCATGATAAGTTTTTTTTCTTGTGCAGGTAGGTGTTCCTAAAGTTTAATTATTCATGTAGTACTCTGTCATTATCTGTCTTGAGATGACATGTTTAAAAGATTATATCCATCAAATCAAAAAAATGCTAGGGGATCATAACAGAAAAGTAGGCGAGCGGTAGCGAAGTCGGTTTAAATGTAGGGGGCAGGGGGCATGGTTTATTTCTCTAAATAAGGGTGTGCCCATTTGAACTGTATGCTTTCTTGTGACCGCTATAACCCTCGAATGATGTTCCTGACCAGGGAATAAAAATCATCGTCAATTTTCCATGCAATTTCTTTTATGAAATCTAATGGGTAAGGGCTCCTAGTGTATATGTTTTCTCCAAAATATTATGCAGGAGACCAGCTTTCAACGATTATTTTTGACTGTTTTGTGTAATCGAGTTGGTATTGTTAGGCATGATTTCACGTTATGAAGCTTTTTTCAATATTGAACAAGGAATTACACAATTTTTCCAATTACCATCTCATCATTATTGAATTTAATGAATAGAAGCTCTTCATGTTGAATTTCGAGGACACTCTTTAACTGATTAATTATTACAATTTTCAGTTCTCTTAGTTAAAAGAAAATCCTTTGGATTTCTACGCTGAAATGTATGGATTGAGTATTATTCTTGTTGCATGCTTAGGCATCTTTCATCCTAGTAGATGACTGTCCAGGGAATAATTTCTAATTGTCATGTAGCCCTGTTTCATCTTCTTTGAATTAGAGGGCGATGGCTTCGATGCCCAAATTAGCAACTGTAGCTTTGTGGAAACCTGAAGAAGGAATTTGCTAGGGTTTTTGCTTAGGGTTTTAGCTCTAATAAAGTAATAATGATTGATGAAGAATTTGGTCTCGATGTCAAATTGATGATAGGTTTTTATTGCCGAACACATTACTCAATCTCCTTTCTTGTTGATTTTTCCATAATGGCTAGATCATTAAATGTATTCACCTTTTATGGAGAGTCAGATGTATTCTCTCTTTAGAAGAATGATGAATCCCAAGGCTCCTCTATGCATAATTTCCACGCAACTTATCCCTCATATCTTTCTCTTCTCCTACCTTTCTTTAAAAATTGTGAAGTAAAAAAGTTCTGTGTATGGAGTGAAATGGGGATATAAACTTTTACCCTAATTCATTATGGTATGTGGCTCCCGTAG
The DNA here is from genome assembly GCA_039513925.1 of Platanthera zijinensis. NCBI lineage: Eukaryota > Viridiplantae > Streptophyta > Magnoliopsida > Asparagales > Orchidaceae > Platanthera > Platanthera zijinensis. The sequence continues at coordinate 34,617,561 of CM077082.1, forward strand.
CACAAGTGCAAGTTACCCCTACTTCCCTCCAAATGACGCTGCTCCTGCAAGGTGTGATCCCAAGTATCTCTCTTTCATCCTTGTCTCTCTCCCTTCTCTCCAAGCTCATTTCCACAATTGGTTGCGGGTGCCATGATCACTCATGATTATCAGAGCCATTCCTGGGCCGTTGCAATACTGTAATCATGATTGATTATAGCACCTGCAGCCATGATTTATGCAAGGATGTTGATGCCGTGAAGGATGCACTTAAAGCAATGAATGACAATAATGGAAATTTGAAGTCGACAAACCAGGAGATGGAGCAATGACACTCATCTGCAATGGATGAGTTGCGGCAGATGTTCACATCTCTAATAATGGAGAAGACACATGCTGATGGTCCCTACAACATCTCAGAAAACAGGGGATCCTCAAGTCATCATCATTACTCAATTCCGACCCAAGGAGCAAGATTCGACTTTTCCCGCTTCTCCGGAGATGCATTCTGTGACTGGTTATTTCGTAGTGAGCAGTTTTTTGAAGTTGATGGCATGCCAGAGTCATTTAAGGTGAAGTTGACGGCCGTGAATCTGGAAGGCAATGCCTTGGCTTGTTTCAAATTTTCTCCATAGCCAAAATTTTAAAATTTGATCTTTTGTGGGATGAATTTTCGATGGCTATCCTTGAGCGCTTTGCTCCCACTCTCTATGAATAACCATTGAGTGAGATTAAAGAGTTGTAGTAGACTACCATAGTCCAACAATAACTGGGTGAATTTGAGGCTTTATGCAATAAGCTTCTTATTACCGAGGAATGCAAAATCAAACTCTTCCTCACGAGTCTCCTGAAGAACATTTCATTGGCTGTGCGCATGCTTATGCCTTCCTCCCTTCAAAAAGCACATGCCTTGGCTAGAACAAAAGTGTTCACTTAGGGGCAATCATGGCTCTCATCGTCAGGGAGCGAGGTTGTAAATCTAGTTCTTGAAGGCAACATGTCATCTAACACGATCCCTACCGTCAATTCAAGCATGTTACAACCTTCAAAAACCACTCAAAGATTATCCCCTAAAAAGATGGACAAGAAGTGGCTTAAGGGTCTTTGTTTCTGGCGTGACCATAAATATTTCAAAGGGCACATGTGGCAATTCGACTTGGCTTTATGTCCTTGAGGTAGAAATGGAGGAGAGGGAAGAAGAGAAAGAAGATATAGAAGATATTCCAGTACTTGAGGAGAAGTAGCCGACCAAAACCAAGAACAATCATCACCCCACAGATTTCCATGTTTGTTCTCATTGGAATCATTGATTTTCATACTACGAGAGTCACTGGATCCTACAAGGGACAACAAATCTTCATATTAATTGACACTGAGAGCATTCACAACTTTATTGACGAACACACAACCACCTTCCTGTAATGCCCCACAACTACAATACCAGATTTCAAGGCGGCTGTGCCCGATGGCAACATATTGGCTAGCATAAATATGTGTGCTGGATTCAGATGGACCATGCATTGAATACCCTTTGAGGCTGATATGTTAATTTTAACCTTGGGAGGTTATGATTTGGTGTTAGGTGTTCAATGGTTGATTACATTGGACCATTAATTGGGACTTCCTCAACATGCATATGGAGTTTAAGTGTGAGGATAGGTTGATTGCCTTGCAAGGTAGCAAGAATGTTGGCAGCACTATCATTAACAAGAGAAGAATGTCAAAGGTGATTCAAAAACCAGCCCAATGCACCATGCTCACTGTATGTTGGATGCAACATCAGGAGGTTGCATCCAACAAAACAATCCCAACAAGTCTTTATAGTCAGGATAGCAACACTTCCAGAGGAGTTCCAGGCTGAAATCCAGAGGCATTAGAACTTCTACTGGAAAATACAAAGAAGTTTTTGAAGCACCTCATCGGCTGCCGCCGCACAGAACACATGACCATCAAAAATTCAGCATTATACTCCAACTCCAAGCCATATAGATATAGGGCAGTTCACGAACCGAATCAAATAGTTCTTCAATCGAATCCAAATTTCACATAAAATGCAGAGATTCGGATTCGTTCGAATATTCAGATTCGTATTCGGATTCGGATTCGGTTTCAACATGAAATGTTGAATTCGAATTCGGGTTCAAATTAAGATTTGAATTTGGATTCGAACATAGATTCAAATTCAAAATTTTCTAATAGGAATAATTTAATATATATAATTTTACTATATATATATAATTTTACTATTCGCAAACTATTCGCGAATAGTTCGAATAGGAATAAACTTATTCGGATTCGGATTCAAAAATTATTCGAAACCGAATTTGGATTTGAATCCGGATTCGAATTCGAAAATTACAAATATTTATTGAATCTTCACGAATCGAATCCCTAATTATTCATGAACTATACTATTTGTGAACATCCCTATATAGATACGCATATATGCAAAAGACAAAAATTGAAAAACAGATCAAAGAAATGTTGGATGCCAGATTATACGCCACAACAAGAGTTTTTCTCACTCCCATCGTCCTAGTAAAAAAGAAAAACGGCTCGTGGAGGATGTGCATCGACTACAAAAGATTAAATGACAAAACAGGTAAAGACAACTTTCCCATTTTGATTATTGAAGAACTACTAGATGAATTGCAACGATCGACCATATACTTCAAACTGGATTTAAGTGCCGGCTATCATCAAGTTAGGGTGGCACCACAAGATATCAAAAAGACAACCTTTATATCTAAAGAAGAGCATGAAAATATCTAGTTGTCTACCTAAATCACCTAGAGGAGGGTGAATAAGCGAGTTTTGCATCTTTTAACGGATTAAAAAAATAATAACAAACAAGCACACAAAAACACAACACAGACACAAGGATTTATAGTGGTTCCCCAGGATGAGTATGTCCACTGTCCCGCCTCGCCTACCTAGCACTTCGGGCTAGACTCGGCTACTTCACCAAAACTCAGATTATGAAAATCTTACACATCGAAGTCTCAACTCCTACAAACTCAAGATAACGCTCCTACAATCGATGTTGCACCGACACCGACACGTGACATGCGTCACGACACGACACGACACGACACGCGACTTGTCAATTTTCAAAAAATACTATATTCCGACACGTTGGGACACGTATATTAAATCTTTATTTTTTATAATTATGAAAATCCTAAAACATTTAACAAAAAATAAAAAATGAACAATTAATAAATATTCAAATAAATTATGTCATGTTTAAATATTACTTATTAAATATTACAATGCAAAACTTAGCAAAAGGTTAAAAAATGATAAAACATTAACATATTACCATTGTATATTATCAGTAAAAATAATGGATTCTCAATCAAACTTTTTCCCTCACTTTCAATCTTTTTCTACAAAAAATATTCACCCCACTAGTAAATCCATCATCACTACTTGAAATGCAAGAAGGGGGCAAAGACAATTTTTAGGAGCAAAACTCATTATTCTAGCATTCACCATTTCTTCTAATTTTTCTACCTCAAATAGATCACTCTTTGAGACTTTTACACACTTTCCAATTTCTTTTCCACCAATCATTAAAAAATTTGTTTTCACTCTTGTATATGAACTTATAAAATATTTTTCACAAAAGTTGTATTTTCAAGACAAATTGCTTCCAGCCTCACCGGGAGTAGCTAGCTTAGGGAGACACGTGTCCGATTGAGCGGGACACGCGAGTCCCGCGTGAGCAAGCGTGTCGGACTTCTGACACGAGTGTCGGACTTCTGATACGAGTGTCGGACTTCCGACACGAGTGTTGGAGAGTGTCGGAGAGTCGGACGAGTGTCAGAGAGTCCGACACTGACACGCTGGGCATTTTGAAGTGTCGGTGTTTCATAGCCTACAACTCGGAGAACATTCTCTCCTACACTTGATCCAATAAACAAGGATCTACAAACTCGGAAGTAGAAACTTCATACAGTAATAAAAATGATTTTTTACAAGTATATAGATTGAAAACAATCTTCTTCTTCAGATCTGAGTAGATTCAATCATCTTCCTTCTTAGAAAGTAGATCTTGAAATAAAGGTTGAAGAAGAAGACTTGAAAGCTTTGATCTGAAATCTTAGGGTTCGATAAGATCAAAAAGAGCCTCTGTAGAATCTGAAAGTAGTGATTGTTGAATCTATTCTTGTGAGGAATCGCCGATCGTGAACTTCTAGATCGTCGGTTTGTATGTTTCCGAGAACTGTAGATTCGAAAAGAAAAATTGCGGCCGTTCACAATTTGAAAATTAAGTTAAGTGCGATTCTTGTTGACTGAAATATAACCCTTAGTATTTATTGGATTGCTCTACAACGGCTAGAAATTTTCTTCAAAACGAGCTTCCACGTGTACTGTACATGACCAATTTCTTAAAACAGAACCCGTCAGAAAATCGAACCAGAAAAATCCGCTAAGTCCATTCGTCGAGATCACTCGTGACATAACCAGAATACTCGACGAATCACTTAGCCACTCGACGAATTATACTTAGCCGAAAAATGGGACCAGAAAGAAGTTTTCTGTTAAGAGTCACTGGATCTCTCGAGAATACTCAACGAATTCCACGATTGTTCATGTGACATCTCGACGAATGACACGAGACTTCACGTGAATACTCGACGAATTTAACTTAGCCGTTCCTTAAAAAGATTTAAGAAACTATCAGAAATTTTTTGAGTAAACTCGACAAATTCCACGAGTGTTCACGTGATGTCTTGACGAATGACACGATACTTCATGTGAATACTCGACGAATTTGACTTAGGAAAATTCTGATACATCCTGAACTCAACAACCACCCTTTTCCTTGAATCTCCTATTGCACTTGAAAATGAAGTATATCTCAATAGAGAGATTACACATGAGTCAATATCATGCCCTATACAATGAGAAATTACATTGTATAGTCCCGTGTTTTATTACTCATTGTAATCTGACATTGGTTTGTACTTGACAATTAAATTCTGCAGGCACATAACTTGAAAACATTGTCAAATACAAATTCAATTAATCTTAGTTTAAGAGAGACTTCTTCAAATCAGGGTTATTGTGAGAACAATACCCAACAATCTCCTCATATTTGAAGAAATCAGAACCCTATATATTAAGGTGAATTGCACATAGAATAATCTTAAACATAAACATAAAAAGCTATATAATGAAATGTGCAGAAATCTCTAAATCAACAAAACAATAATGTTATATAAAAAGTTCTAAGTGACATTTCAGAGTTCACACACATTCACAAACAGAGAATATGAATACTAGACAGTCTTCCCCTTGTTCTTCTCATATTGCCTGTCAAAGTATGTCTTTGGTTTTGGATAATACTGTGGAGGAGGAGGGGCATTTGGATCATCTCTTCTATACTTCCTGAAGTGTATCCTCCTCTTTATATTAGCCGCTTCATGTTTTTCCCACTCTTCTCTGCTATAGTGGATCCTTCTGTCTTTACTTATCAAATCTATTAGAGCGAATATGTCCAGAATAATTGTTGTAGAAATTGAGCTCCATACTTCAGCAGGTTCCCTGTTTGGGTCAGACCTGTGAGTAGAGGATCCTTCTCCATACATTCTTCTCTTGTAAGCTGGTTGAGATGGTTCATCAACAAACTCTACATCAGTTTCAGCAACAGTTTCTGTAACATCTATAGTTTTGACGCAGTTTCAATTTTATTTTTGTTCGTGGTCGGCGAGATCGTTTGAAATTTTAAGGCATTAGTATGTTGTGAGTTTGGGTGTGCCGATAGCCATTTTAAAGTTGGTTTTGGTTGGATTTGGGGTGCCAATAGCGCTTTTCCCCCTCTCCTCTTTGCGGTTAATTAGAAAAAAAAACCGCACGATTAAATCCCACACCCTCTCATTTCACGGGATAAACCGAGCGCAGCCCGATTCTCCCCCTCTCCCGTTTCCGCGTGCTCTGTCTCCCGCTATCGCCGAGCCCGACGCTTCTCGCAACCCTAGCCGCCGCTCGATTCTTGCTCGGAAGCCCACGCCGACTCCTCCTCCCTCCTCTGCAGGCGCCAGCAAGCCTTCCTCTTCATTCCTTGGCCGGGGAAGTGCCGGGTTTCAACCCTAGCCGGTGGTAGTGGAGTCCGTTTTGTTTCCGGTGAGTCTATTTCTTCCTTATCTCCATTTCTTCGTGAAAATCTTTCGTTTGGAAACAAAAATAACCTAGGTTTTCGATTTGTTTGCCCTATTTAGGTTTTGGTCGTGATCCTCCGCGGAGTTTGAGTGGGACGCATTGAGAGCCCCAATCTCTCCGCATAAAGGTAATATACGAAGCTAGCACACGTATTTTTGCAACCTTAGATGATTTGGAATTTTTCCACCGGAAAACTCTAAAGGGGAAATTATAAAATTGGGTTTGCCATAAATTGCAGGACTTCGGTGGCCTCGGGGCAGCACCGTGAAGGTCCCCAGCAGTAGGATTATCTTCGGAATAGAAGATGTCGCCGCGCCGAGTTTACGAGCGCCGCAACACCGCTGTAAGGAAACCTAACTTTTGCTAATTAGACATAGCAATAAATATATATTTTGTATACACATGAGTAGATTTATTTCAAGTACCATGTCCATGCATAGAAAGGTGTGGTTATAGGAAAACGGTTACGAAAAACGTGTAGGGTGACACGATTTTCCTAAGACCCAAGTAGTCGGATCGTGAACAGAAACGTAAAGTACGAAAGCGTTAACCGTGTTCGTAGGTTTGGAATCTGTTCCGAACAAGGGCGTGAATGTCCATTCTAGTAGACCACAAGAAAGTCAAGGGTCGTTTAGTAGTTCCCCAAAAAGATTTCCCATGCAGAGTAGCGTCAGACCAAAAAGGTCAGCCAGCACACAGAGTTCTTTCGTGCTAGGTAGATGCGCACTACCTTTCTCATAAGGCACATGGAACCTTATGAGTAGTACAGACTTGGGAATTGTCTTCCCTTGAGCCAGCTAGCAGATTCGAGACCGTGTCCGCGTGACACTAGAACAATTGGGTTCGTAAGATGGTCTCGGGTCGTCAGTTTCAGTTGCGCGTTAGGAGCTACTCTGCCTAGAGCCTTCCTAGTAGATGAGCAAGTTAGAAGTCATATAGAACTCAAGTATAAACCTGTCGTGAGTCAGTACACTAGTTAGTCAACGTCAGGACTTGGGTAACTGAACGGAAAGCCACGAACATAGAACTAATAGTGGTGTTGACCAGGAGGTTTAGGAAAGACATGCATAACATATAGCATAAAATGTTTTCAGTGCACGAGACTATTTTAAATGCATGCATTCATATGAAAAATTATTTTTAGTGTCACTATGATGAGTTATTTTTTCTTACTCTGACCCCTCGTGGGCAATTTTTTTCAGGTGACCCAGGTGGGAAACTACGTCTAGGATGAGCGTTGTGGTGACGACAGTTTGTAGTATTTTTTCTATTCAGTTTACTCTATTTCAGCATGTACTTGTAGATGTGGACAATGTACCTGATTATTATTTTGCATAACTTGTATCAGACTATTATTGTTATTCAGATTTTCAGTTAATTCAATTCCAATCATGTTTAGTGACTCTGTGAATCCAGATATCAGGTATGTGTTACCCTTAGTTTACTTTTTAAACTTCCGCTGTAAGTCTTAAATTGCTTAGTGTCTGTTTGGGACAGCTCTGGCGGATGGAGAAGCACTTTTCCAGCCGCCAGAGCTGTTAATGCGCTGTTTGGGAGAGCAGATCCTAAAAAGCGCGTTTCGAAGAGCTGCTCTTAGAGCACTTTTAGGGCAGCTATTCCCCCCTGCGTTCCGCTCTCCATTAAACGCGCTTTATTTCTCCCGCAACCCGCGACATTCCCGTTTCCCGATTTTAGATGTGCAGCGGCGACATCTCGACTCCGGGCCAGCGGCGACATCCCGACTCCGGGCCATCGACTCCGGCGACCTCGACCAACTCCGGCGACGTCTTCCAGGCCAGCGGCGACATCTAGCAACTCCGCCATCCCCGATCCCGCAGCCCCGCACCCGCAGACCTCGAGCAACTCCGGCAACTTCTTCCCCGAACCCACAGGCCTCCGGCGACTTCGTCTTCCAGGCCAGCGGCGGCATCGAAGACCCTGAGTTCAGCCCTAGCGTCCATCTTCTCCAACCCTTGCTTCCATTGGCTTCTCCAAGGTCCAGCCCTAGCAACCCCTGCGGTATACCTCTTTTCCTTTTAGATTTTGCAAACTTCTGGATATGTGTGTGAGTTTACATGAATGGATGTGTGAGTTTACATGAGGATGAATGTTGTGTGTGTTTTTGATTTTGGGGATGGGTGGTTCTCTTATAGATGAAAAAGGGAGGGGATTGTGGTTGGCTAGAGTAGAAAGGGTGGGTGGCCGACCAAATGTTTAAGAAATTCCTTCCACTTTATGTTCAAAATTAGTTTTTTTATAATAGTTATCATATCAAATACATTTTTTTGAGGATGAATGTTGTGTGTGTGTGTGTTATTGAGGATGAATGTTGTGAATTTGTGGATGTGTGTGTTTAGGAATGTGTGATTGTGTGGGTGTGTGTAAAAATGTGTGTGTAATAATGTGTGTGTGTGTGTGTGTTTGTATGGATGTGTGTGTGTGTGTGTTTGTATAAATGATTGTGTTTGTGTATTTTTTTGGTTTGCATGAATGAGTGTGTTGTGTGTGTGTTTGTATGGATGAGTGTGTGTGTGCTTGTATGTATGGATGAGTTGGTTTGTATGGATGAGTGTGTGTGTGTGTGTGTGTGTGTGTGTTTGTATGGATGTGTGTGTGTGTGTTTGTATAAATGATTGTGTTTGTGTATTTTTTTGGTGTGTTTGTATGAATGTGTGTGTGTGTTTGTGTTAATAATTGGAGGGGGGGGGGGAATTGTTGTATGTGTGTGTGTATATGTGTGTTTGTGTATGTGTGAATGTGTGTGTGTGTGTGTGTGTGTTTGAGGATGAATGTTGTGTGTGTGTGAATATTTGTGTTGGGTGTATGTGTGTGTGTAAGTTTTATGTGTGTTGGATGTGTGTGTGTGTGAATATTTGTGTTGGCCTATGTGTGTGTGTGTTTGCATAAATGATTGTGTTTGTGTGTGTGTTGAGTTTGTGTGTTGGATGTGTGTGTGTTGAATGTGTGTGTGTGTGTGTGTGTGTTGGATGTGTGTGTGTGTTGGATGTGTGTGTGTGTTTTTGATTTTGTGGATGTGTGTTTGTATGTGTGAATTTGTGTGTGTGTGTGTGTGTGTGTGTGTGTGTGTTGTTTATTTTTTTTTGTGTGTGCATGCTTTATGTGTGTGTGTGTGTATGTGTGAATGAGGGTTTGTTTGTGTTGGGCTATGTGTGTGTGTGTTTGCATAAATGATTGTGTTTGTGTATTTTTTTGGTGTGTTTGTATGAATGTGTGTGTGTGTGTTTGTGTTAATATTTGGGGGGGGGGGGAAATTGTTGTATGTGTGTGTATATGTGTGTTTGTGTATGTGTGAATGTGTGTGTGTATATGTGTGTTTGTGTATGTGTGAATGTGTGTGTGTATATGTGTGTTTGTGTACGTGTGAATGTGTGTGTGTGTGTGTGTTTTTGAGGATGAATGTTGTGTGTGTGTTCTTGATTATGTGTGTGTGTGTTTATGTATTTAAGAATGTATGGTTTTATGTGTGTTTGTGTGTGTGAATAAGGATGTGTGTGTTGGGTGTATGTGTGTGTGTAAGTTTTATGTGTGTGTGTATTTGTGAATGAGGGTGTGTGTGTGTGTATTTGTGAATGAGGGTGTGTTTGTATGGATGAGTGTGAGCGTGTGTGTGTGTGTGTTTGTATGGTTTTATTTATGTGTTTGTTTATTTATCTCATGATTTGTACTCATTATTATAATTGCGGTCATAGGGTATAACATAATGGTAAAGGATGGAGGAGTAGTAGCGAGTTGGGAGACAGCTGAAGTGATGATATTCTGTGATCTCTGCCTTAAAGAGATTGGTTTAGGGAATCGGCCCACCACCCACTTTAGCAAAGACGGGTGGAAAAATTTGATTGCGGGGTTTAAGGAACGAACAGGGAAAAGCTATGATCGTTCACAAATGAAAAATAAATGGGATCATTTGAAGAAAGATTGGAAGTTATGGAAGGAGCTCAAACATGGCGAGACCGGTTTAGGTTGGGATCCGGAGAAAAGAACTATTGCCGCATCAGAAGATTGGTGGGCAGAGAAGATCAAGGTTAGACCAAATTAGTGTTTGATTTCATAAAATTGGTTTTTGATGTCTGACTCTTTCTAATATTGGTATATTGGTTTGAACAGGTTGTTCCAGCGGCAAAAAAATTTCGAGCCGGTGGAATTGCACCCGACTTGGAGGAAAAACTGAACAACATGTTCAGTTTGGTTGTCGCAACCGGAGAAGACTCCTGGGCTCCTTCAATTGGGAGCTTGCCTCCCGACGTGGACATGATTCAATTGGAAGATAATGATGTGGCAGATAACATCGAATGTAACCCAGAAGATGTAGGAGGTGCTTCCACGCCTTCTGGGAATGCGTCTTCCTCGGCTGTTAAAAGAAGAAAGATCGGGAAGAGCAGGGGAATTGCAATGTCTTTGATGTCTGAGTTGCATCAGTCAACTCTAGCTGTGAAGCCTCCACCAGTAGTCACTATCAAGGAGGTGGTGGAGTTGATTTCAAACCTTCCAGAGATAATGGAAAACCTGGATGTATACTACTTTGCACTCGAGCGCATGAGGGACAAGTCCACTAGGGAGATTTTCATGAGTATTCCAGAAGGCATGCGTGCTTGGTGGATTAAGAAGGCCTACGAGAAGAGGGCGGAGTGATAGGAGTCTATTTTAGATTTTGCGTTTTGCATTGCGAACACTATGATGTTTCTGTTTAGATTGTGATGTTTGTACCGCATGATGACTCTTATATGTTTTTTATGTATCGTACTTGGAATTGTAGTACATGTTTTTTCATTATCTTTATATGCCTCTAAACTTTGTTCCGTAATGCTTTAAATGCAGACACTATCATGGATACGCATGACTTATCTTCTGAAGATTCTGGGGATTCAACAAGTATCTCGCCGGAGCGAACGCAATATATAGAGTATTGCCGTACAGTTATGTCATCGATAGAGGTGATGGATTACCTTGTTCGAGACACACGCCCATGCATGACATCCACTCAAACAGGTGCGAAATGGATAAAAGAATTACTAGATGGACATCCAGATAGAATTCATGATGCATTTAGGATGTCTAAACGCATTTTCATAGATTTACTTCATAAACTGGAAGTAGATCATGAACTTCAAGGATCACTTCGGACGTCTTCAAGAGAGATCCTAGGGATTACATTGTATATTCTAGCACAAGGAGGTTCCATTAGATTAGCGAAAGAACGGTTCCAACACTCGACAGAAACAATTAGTAGGTATTTTGCTAAAGGCCTTAAATCTCTTCTGCTACTGTCAATTGATGTTATACAGCCTATTGACCGTCAGTTCAGAGATATTCCAACCTCAATAAGGTATGACCCTCGTTACATGCCATTCTTCAAGGATTGCGTTGGTGCTATAGATGGTATACATGTGGATGCGAGGATACCGGTAGTAGATCAAGTACGATACATAGGACGTCACGGCACGACTACGCAAAATGTAATGGCAGTATGTGATTTTAACATGTGTTTTACATTTGCCCTGGCTGGATGGGAGGGATCTGCTCATGATAGTCGCATATTCGCACGCGCTTTGGCAGACGATAGATTACAGTTTCCGCATCCCCCACAAGGTATACTAGTGAATATGTTTAGATTCAATATAATTTAAAGTATGTTCGAATATTGACCTGTTTAGCAAACAAAAAAATGCAGGTAAATATTACTTAGTGGATGCTGGATACCCATTGAAGACGGGTTATTTGAAGCCGTATCCAGAAACAAGATATCACTTGCCAGACTTTGTCCGTGGGACTCGGCCTGTTCAAGGCAGGCACGAACATTTCAATAAGGCTCATTCATCTCTTCGCAGTGTGATCGAACGAACGTTTGGAGTGTGGAAAAAAAGTGGCATATTTTGAGCAAAATGCCACAGTACAGCTTCAAGAAACAGCGTTCCATATTGCTAGCAACAATGGCCTTACATAACTTCATCCGGAGACATCCGTCTCGCTGGGATCCTGAGTTTAATGCTTGTGATGCTGGTGAGTCTTCGTTCGTTCCCTCAGAGGATGGAGACCATGCGACAGAGAATGATCTTGAAGGGGAAATGTGGGATGCTGCTGGAGCAGAACAGATGTCTACTGTGCGAGATAGCATTGCCGAAGAAATATACAGTGCGCGCAGGTCAACATTTGATTTATGATTTAGTAAATGTTTAGGGGCTTTAAAATAAAAAATTTTTGATTCATATTCATTTTTTTTCTACCAGGTGATCAAAAGGATTGAAAGACGCAGTCGCGGGATTCAACAAGACTTTTTTTGCTATGGTGTAGAACTATGTACAAGACTACTGTAATCAGTAATTTTTAAATATTTATGTGTGTGAGTTTTTAAAAACCCAGCTTCCAAAAGCTGTTCTACCAAACAACAAAAATAGAAAATCGCTCTTTAAAGAGCACTTCTGCACAAATCACCCAAACAGACTGCAGCTTTTCAAAACTGCTCCCCAGAGAGCTATTTTAAAACAGCTCTATCCGGACAGCAGCTTTTCAATCCGCCAGAGCTGTCCCAAACAGACCCTTAGTGTAGACTTTTATTACCTGCTGCTACTAGTTTTAATACTGTTTCCTAGTTTTCTTTATATCGCTGATCCGGACGGACGGCTGATTTCTGAAATACTGGGAAGGGGTGTTACAAATTGGTATCAGAGCAGGTTTAGGATCCCTGGACCCTAGAAAGAATTCACAGAGCCATAGGAGCGTATAAGAGTAAACTCTTGTTAGTAAAGTACTTTAAGTGCGATTAAGCCCTAGTGTTCGCTAGAGTACGAAATAAATTGCTAAGCCCAATTTCTTAGATGCTTGATAAATAATCAGATTTCCTTTATATATTCTATCAGGCACCACGAGTTAGTGAACCACATGAATCTTCACGCCAGGACCCGGTTCCTAATGCGACCATGAGAGACGCTGCCGTGCCACAGGTACCACCAGTTCCAGCAGCTCCAGAGGGCACTGACATAGCGTCTCAGATTGCCAAGGCAGTTACTGTTGCCTTGATGGAGTTTCAGAGAGGACTGGCTGCAGGGTTTCCAGCTCCAGTACAAGTACCAGTCCCTGCGCCAGCTCCTGCAGCAGCACCTGTGGAGATGACCCTGGAGCGCTATTTGAGAAATTTTAGAGAACTTCAGCCTTCGAACTACAGTGGGGATGAGATCCCGATGGATACAGATGATTGGATAGCTAACACCAGAGACCTGTTGAACGTTTTGGAGTGCCTGGAGAATAAGAAAGTTCCTCTGGCAGCTTTCCTCCTCCGAGGAGAGGCAAAGGTCTGGTGGGACAAATACCGGGCAGATGATCCTGCAGGTAAAGTTTTATGACCAATTCCTTTATTTTAGGAAGTAATGTGTTAATTTTAAAATAGTATGACCATACTTTTGGCCAGGTCGTACACCAGACATGTTTACTTGGGGCGAGTTCTCTAGAGCCCTTGCTAGTTGGTTCGTGCCTCCTTCCGCACGACGAGGTCTCCAGGAGAAGTATCTTAGGTTTTTCCAGGGGGACAGGACAGTTACTGAGTACGAGCGAGAGCTGACTCATCTGGCTCGATATGCAGGCGTGATGCAGGGAGATCAGACTGAGAAGTGCAGTCGCTTTGTGGATGGTTTGCGTGACTCGTTGAGGCAGCCGCTGATGACTATGGTCAACGCTGATTACAGGAGCTTAGTGGATACAGCTCGCAGACTGGAGGTTGACCAGCAGAAAGTTCAGAAACGAAGTAGTTTCCGTGCGAAGCGATCTCAGGATTCGCATCAGCCGCAGCAGAGCAGAAATGATCAAGGAAAGAACTGGAACAAGAAGCCGAAGCCCGATGCTAAGAAGAATGGTCAATCTGGTGACCGGAGCAAGGACTATCCCACGTGTCCCAAGTGTCAGCGTCGCCATACAGGAGAGTGTTTAGCCAATGCAGGCGTATGTTACAAGTGCCGACAACCTGGACACATAGCTCGCTTCTGTCAGGAACCTGGGACAAATCAGGTAATCAAGGCCCTTTTGTATTGATTACATTTATGTAATTTCAGTAGATGTTAATTATAATTTGTTCCTGCAGTCGAAGTACGAAGTTGGTAGCTCTAGCAGGGCTGATAAGGGCAAAACGTTGATGATTACTGATGGGAGACCACAACAGGGTCGAGACTTAGTGCAGCCCAGAGCTTATGTGCTGGGTCAGCAGGAGGCGAAGGATCAGGAGGATGTAGTGACTGGTAAGTGCTCTTTTTTTTTACGTAACAAGTTTATCTAAATCCTCCGTTGTGATATTTATTTTCATCCTTCATAATTCATTCATGTAGGCATTCTTATGATTCGTAATTTACCCTCTAAGATTCTGTTTGATACGGGTGCCTCACACTCGTTTATCGCGGAATCTCTAGTGCGTAAGTTGGATTTAGAAATCTTCCCAGAGTCAGTACCGCTGGAAGTCATGATCCCGAATGGTTCCCTTCTGCAGACCAGAGACAAGTGCAGGGTACCAGTGCAGTTTAGTGACACTGAGATTATCGTGAAAGCTTTGCTGCTACCTATAGCAGGATTTGACTTGATCTTTGGAATGGACTGGCTTTCAGCAGTCAACGCCAGGATTGACTGTAGGGCGAAGCAGATTCAGTTCGATGGCCCCAACCAGACATCCTTCTCTTTTCAGGGATTGAAGGGAGTAGTGAAGATGATCATATCTGCAGTCCAAGTGAGAAGGTGCATTAGTAAGGGTTGTGAAACCTTCGTAGTACTGATGAGCGCGGAGCCTAAGGCTGACTTGTCAGAGGTACCAGTGGTGCAGGAGTTTCCATATGTTTTCCCGGAAGAGCTCCCTGGTGCCCCTCCAGATAGAGAGGTTGAGTTCCCGATAGATTTGCATCCTGGGGCTACACCGGTAGCCAAATCTCCCTATCGGATGGCTCCAAGGGAACTAGCAGAGTTGAAGAGTCAGTTGCAGGAGCTGCTTGGTTTGGGTTTTATACGCCCCAGTACTTCACCGTGGAGTGCTCCAGTACTGTTTGTGAAGAAGAAGGATGGTAGTCTGAGACTGTGCATAGACTACCGAGAATTGAATAAGCTGACCGTAAAGAACAAGTACCCGATTCCCAAGATAGATGATTTGTTCGACCAGTTGGTGAGATCGAACACTTTTTCCAAGTTAGATTTGAGATCAGGCTATCACCAGTTAAGGATTCATGACGCGGATATACAGAAGACTGCTTTCAGTACCAGATATGGACACTTCGAGTTCGTGGTCATGCCGTTCGGGCTGACCAATGCCCCTTCAGTATTTATGGATTTGATGAACAGGGTATTTCAGGAGTACTTGGATCGTTTTGTCATCGTCTTCATAGATGATATTTTAGTGTTCTCTAAGAGTGCAGAAGATCATGCAGCACACCTCAGGATTGTTTTGAGCACACTCAGGAAGAACCAGTTGTTTGCTAAGTTTTCAAAGTGCGAATTTTGGCTTTCAGAGATTCCATTCTTGGGCCATATCATCAGTCAGAAAGGGGTTAGTGTTGATCCAAAGAAGATAGAGGCCATTAAGAGTTGGCCAAGACCGTCGACAGTTTCAGAGGTTCGCAGCTTTTGGGTCTTGCTGGATACTACAGGAGATTCATCAGGGATTTCTCGAAGATAGCCTTACCACTGACTTCCCTCACTAGGAAGGGTAAGGGCATGGTTTGGACTGTTGAGTGCGAGTTAGCCTTTGAGGACTTGAAGGATAGGTTGATGACCGCACCGATTTTGAGTTTGCCTTCAGGGCCAGACGGATTTCAGATTTATAACGATGCTTCAGGTCAGGGTTTGTGTTGTGTTCTCATGCAGCATGGAAAGGTCGTAGCATATGCATCGAGACAGTTAAAGGTTCATGAGAGGAACTATCCCGTACATGACTTGGAGCTTGCAGCAGTCATTCATGCTCTGAAGATTTGAAGACACTACCTCTATGGAGTGCATTGTGAGATTTTCACTGATTATAAGAGCCTCAAGTATATCTTTGATCAGCGAGAGCTCAATTTGAGGCAGCGCAGATGGTTGGAGTTTCTATCAGACTACGATGTAGGCATTCAGTACCACCCAGGAAAGGCGAATGTGGTAGCTGATGCCCTTAGCAGGAGAGGCTCGTGTTTTTATCTTCTCACTCAACAGAAGGAGTTGGTACGAGAGCTGGAGAGACTGGACATCGTCGTTGTTCCCCGTTGCAGTTTTGGTTCAGCTTGGTTGAGTTGGATGGAGATTTCGTGCGATATTAGAGATAAGATCAGGACAGCTATACCGTTGGATCCAAAGATGGCAGAGATCTGGATCTCAGTGCAGTCAGGTCAGAAAGAGAGGTTCTCTATTCAGGATGAGTTATTATTGCATGATGGCAGAGTGTGCATCCCAGATGTTAGTCACCTTCGTGAGGACATCCTATTCGAGGCACACAATTCCAGATATTCTATACATCCTGGTAGCACGAAGATGTATGCAGATCTTAAGAAGACAGTCTGGTGGCCAGGTTTGAAGGGTGATGTTGCAGATTATGTAGGGAAGTGTGAGACTTGCAAGTTGGTTAAGGCCGAGTGTCAAAGGCCTGGAGGCAAGTTGCAGCCACTTCCCATTCCTGAGTGGACATTTGAGGATATATCCATGGACTTCATTCATGGTTTGCCGAGATCGCAGAGTGGGAATGATTACTTGTGGGTTATAGTTGACCGACTTTCTAAGCTCGCCCATTTCATTCCTCTTAGGAAGACGGATCAAGGTCCGAAGCTGGCACAGTTATATATAGACGAGATAGTTCGACTTCACGGTGTACCCAAGACTATAGTTTCAGACCGAGATGACAGATTACCTCCAGGGAGTGGCGATATATTCAGGAGCGGTTGGGTACCAGGTTACATTTCAGCACCGCATTCCATCCCCAGACAGATGGACAGACTGAGCGCACAAATAGGACTTTGGAGGATCTGTTTCGGATGTACATTCTAGATTTTGGAGGAAAGTGGGAGAAGTATGTTACTCTTGTGGAGTTCTCCTACAACAACAGTTTTCAGGCGAGTATTGGGATGACACCGTTCGAGGCCCTATATGGTAGACGTTGTCGGACACCGTTATGTTGGGCTGAGAGTGAGGAAAGATCTGCTATCAGAGAGTCATGGATTGATAAGACCACTGATAGGATCAAGCTTATTTAGGAGCGTATGAAGACAGCTCAGGATCGTCAGGCCAAGTATCATGATCAGAAGCACAGGTCAGTAGAGTTCAGTGTTGGAGACTACGTTTATCTGAAGGTCAGACCAGTCAGAGGAGTCTCTAGAATAAAGCGGATGAAGAAACTGAGTCCCAGATTCGTTGGTCCTTTTGAAGTACTGGAAAGAGTTGGTGAGGTTGCATACAGGTTGGCCTTACCTGAGGAAATGAGCGGTGTACATGATGTATTCCACGTCTCCTATCTGAGGAGAGCAGTCAGAGATTCCAGTCAGATCATCAGTATCGAGGAAGCACCAATTGAGACAGATCTTAGTATTGGAGTTAGACCAGTCAAGATAGTGGACTCAAGGATTCAGAAGCTCAGGAATAGAGAGATTCGTATGGTCAAAGTCCTTTGGATGAACTGTGGCCATCCAGAGTATACTTGGGAGCGAGAGGATGAGCTTAAGAGCAATGCAGACTATTCTTTCCTCTTTGTTTCAGGTATGGTTTCAATTTTCGAGGACAAAAATTTTTGTTAAGAGGGGAGATTTGTAACATCTATAGTTTTGACGCGGTTTCAATTTTATTTTTGTTCGTGGTCGGCGAGATCGTTTGAAATTTTAAGGCATTAGTATGTTGTGAGTTTGGGTGTGCCGATAGCCTTTTTTAAGTTGGTTTTGGTTGGATTTGGGGTGCCAATAGCGCTTTTCCCCCTCTCCTCTTTGCGGTTAATTAGAAAAAAAAACCGCACGATTAAATCCCGCACCCTCTCATTTCACGGGATAAACCGAGCGCAGCCCGATTCTCCCCCTCTCCCGTTTCCGCGTGCTCTGTCTCCCGCTATCGCCGAGCCCGACGCTTCCCGCAACCCTAGCCGCCGCTCGATTCTTGCTCGGAAGCCCACGCCGACTCCTCCTCCCTCCTCTGCAGGCGCCAGCAAGCCTTCCTCTTCATTCCTTGGCCGGGGAAGTGCCGGGTTTCAACCCTAGCCGGTGGTAGTGGAGTCCGTTTTGTTTCCGGTGAGTCTATTTCTTCCTTATCTCCATTTCTTCGTGAAAATCTTTCGTTTGGAAACAAAAATAACCTAGGTTTTCGATTTGTTTGCCCTATTTAGGTTTTGGTGGTCGTGATCCTCCGCGGAGTTTGAGTGGGACGCATTGAGAGCCCCAATCTCTCCGCATAAAGGTAATATACGAAGCTAGCACACGTATTTTTGCAACCTTAGATGATTTGGAATTTTTCCACCGGAAAACTCTAAAGGGGAAATTATAAAATTGGGTTTGCCATAAATTGCCGGACTTCGGTGGCCTCGGGGCAGCACCGTGAAGGTCCCCAGCAGTAGGATTACCTTCGGAATAGAAGATGTCGCCGCGCCGAGTCTACGAGCGCCGCAACACCGCTGTAAGGAAACCTAACTTTTGCTAATTAGACATAGCAATAAATATATATTTTGTATACACATGAGTAGATTTATTTCAAGTACCATGTCCATGCATAGAAAGGTGTGGTGATAGGAAAACGGTTACGAAAAACGTGTAGGGTGACACGATTTTCCTAAGACCCAAGTAGTCGGATCGTGAACAGAAACGTAGAGTACGAAAGCGTTAACCGTGTTCGTAGGTTTGGAATCTGTTCCGAACAAGGGCGTGAATGTCCATTCTAGTAGACCACAAGAAAGTCAAGGGTCGTTTAGTAGTTCCCCAAAAAGATTTTCCATGCAGAGTAGCGTCAGACCAAAAAGGTCAGCCAGCACACAGAGTTCTTTCGTGCTAGGTAGAGGCGCACTACCTTTCTCATAAGGCACATGGAACCTTATGAGTAGTACATACTTGAGAATTGTCTTCCCTTGAGCCAGCTAGCAGATTCGAGACCGTGTCCGCGTGACACTAGAACAATTGGGTTTGTAAGATGGTCTCGGGTCGTCAGTTTCAGTTGCGCGTTAGGAGCTACTCTGCCTAGAGCCTTCCTAGTAGATGAGCAGGTTAGAAGTCATATAGAACTCAAGTATAAACCTATCATGAGTCAGTACACTAGTTAGTCAACGTCAGGACTTGGGTAACTGAACGGAAAGCCACGAACATAGAACTAATAGTGGTGTTGACCAGGAAGTTTAGGAAAGACATGCATAACATATAGCATAAAATATTTTCAGTGCACGAGATTATTTTAAATGCATGCATTCATATGAAAAATTGTTTTTAGTGTCACTAGGAGGAGTTATTTTTCCTTACTCTGACCCCTCGTGGGCAATGTTTTTCAGGTGACCCAGGTGGGAAACTACGTCTAGGATGAGCGTTGTGGTGACGACAGTTTGTAGTATTTTTTCTATTCAGTTTACTCTATTTCAGCATGTATTTGTAGATGTGGACAATGTACCTGATTATTATTTTGCATAACTTGTATCAGACTATTATTGTTATTCAGATTTTCAGTTAATTCAATTTCAATCATGTTTAGTGACTCTGCGAATCCAGATATCAGGTATGTGTTACCCATAGTTTACTTTTTAAACTTCCGCTGTAAGTCTTAAATTGCTTAGTGTAGACTTTTATTACCTGTTGCTACTAGTTTTAATACTGTTTCCTAGTTTTCTTTATATCGCTGACCCGGCCGAACGGCTGATATCTGAAATACTGGGAAGGGGTGTTACAGTTTCGGCAGCATCTGCTGCAGTCTTTGTCCAATCCTGAGTATCTGTCCAATACTGAGAGTAGTCCTGTGGAGGTTGAACAACATCAAATGCTGATTCTGGCATTCTGGCTTCAGTATCTAGATCTGCTTCACCTGGTGGTGGTCCAAACAACTCTCTGTACAACCACTTAAAATTCTCAAAATAATATGTGTTGACACCACAAATCTGTTGTTGCATAACAACTTCCAGTGCATTCACCTTCCTTTTAAGTTCATCCTCACTCTTTCTAACTTCTGCAGTGAGGGCTTTAACAATTGCAATTCTGTAGAAGGTCATTTGGTCATCAAAATGATGCATGCTGGAGGTATGTGCATTGATTATAAACTTGACTGTAACATTGACATTCCTTGTCTCATCATGGGTATGACTAATTCCTTTCATAGTATGGAGAATTATTTTGCCGCCTTGGTTCAGCCAATTATCCAGATGGGATTGCAGCTTCTTAATATCGATCTTGACTTCAGCAAGTCCATTGTTTATATCTTTCTCTACCTTATCAAGCGCTTTCTTCAAAAAAAAGATCAAAATGTGCTTTCTGCTTGGCAAACATTGCTTTAATTGACTGCATCACAGGATTATCAGGACTATAGATAGGAATATTCTCAGCCTGAGGTCTTGGAGGTGGAAGATGTTCTGTACTAGTCTCATAGTCACTAGAGAGTTGTGCCACTGGAGAGGCATGATCCTTGAGCATTCTGATGAGGAAGGATAAGCAGAGGTGCTTCCTCCTGTCCTAGAGGCATGACCCTAAACTCTAAACCCTAAATCAGATGAGCTTCAAAGGGTCATAAACTCTAAACCCCCAAACCAGATGAACTTAAAAGCAAGGTGAATGCACTGAAAGCTGCTATGCAACAACAGATTCGTAGTGTCAACACATATTGTTTTGAGAATTTTAAGTGGTTGCACGGAGAGTTATTTGGACCACCTCCAGGTGAAACAGATCTAGGTACTGAAGCCAGAATGCCAGAATCATCATTTGATGTTGTTCAACCTCCACAGGACTACTTTCAGTATTGGATAGATACTTAGGATTGGACAGAGATTGCAACAGATGCTGCTGAAACTACTGCTGAAACTGATGTAGAGTTTATTGATGAACCATCTCAACCAACTTACAAGAGAAGAAGTTATGGAGAAGGCTCCTCTACTCACAGGTATGACCCAAACAGGAAACCTGCAGAAGTATGGAGCCCAATTTCTAAAGGAATTATTCTGGACACATTCACTCTGGTAGATTTGACAAGTGAAGACAGAATGATCCACTATAGCAGAGAAGAGTGGGAAAAACATGAAGTGGCTAATGTGAAGAGGAGGATACACTTCAGGAAGTATATGAGAGATGATCCAAATGTCCCTCCTCCTCCAAAGTATTATCCAAAGCCAAAGACATACTTTGACAGACAATATGAGAAGAACAAGAGGAAGACTATCTAGTATTCATATTCTCTGTTTGTGAATGTGTGTGAACTCTGAAATGTCACTTAGAGCTTTTTATATAACATTATTGTTTTGTTGATTTAGAGATTTTTGCTAATTTCATTACATCTCTTTCTATGTTTATGTTTAAGATTATTCTATGTGCAATTCATCTTAGTATATAATGTTCTGACTTTTCAAATATGGGGAGATTGTTGGGCATTGTTCCCACAATAACCCTGATTTGAAGAAGTTCCCCTTAAACTATGATTAATTGAGTTTGTATTTGACAATGCTTTCAAGTTATGTGCTTGCATGATTTAATTGCCAAGTACAAACCAATGTCAGATTACAATGAGTCATAAAACACAGGACCATGCAATGTAATTTCTCATTGTGTAGGACATGGTGTTGTCTCATGTGTAATCTCTCTATTGGGGTGTACTTCATTTTCAAGTGTAATAGGAGATTTAAGGAAAAAAGTGGTTGTTGAGTTCAGGATGTATCCGAATTTTCCTGAGTCAAATTCGTCGAGTATTCACGTGAAGTCTTGTGTCCTTCGTCGAGACATCACATGAAGTATCGTGTCCTTCGTCGAGACATCACGTGAACACTCGCGGAATTCGTCGAGTTTATTTCTGATAGTTTCTTAAATATTTTTCAGGAACGGCTAAGTTAAATTCGTCGAGTATTCATGTGAAGTCTCGTGTCATTCATCGAAATGTCACGTGAACACTCGTGAAATTCGTCGAGTATTCTCGAGAGATCTAGTGACTTTTAACAAAAAACTTCATTCTGGTTCCATTTTTCGGTTAAGTATAATTCGTCGAATGCTTTCGTGAAATTTGAGTGGCTAAGTGATTCGTCGAGTATTCTGGTTATGTCATGAGTGATCTCGACGAATGGACTTAACAGATTTTTCTGGTTTGATTTTCTGATGGGTTCTGTTTTAAGAAATCGGCCATGTACAGTAGACGTGGAAGCTCGTTTTGAAGAAATTTCTAGCCGTTGTAGAGGAATTCTATAAATACCAAGGGTTACATTTCAGTCAACAAGAATCGCAAGAATCACACTGGGCCTAATTTTCAAATCGTGAACGACAACAATTTTTCTTTCCGGATTTACAGTTCTCGAAAAAGTACAAACCGACGACCTTGAAGTTCACGATCGGCGATTCCTCACAAGAATAGATTTGACAGATCACTACTTTCAGATTCTACAGAGGTTCTTCTCGATCTTGTCGGATCCTAAGATTTCAAATCAAAGCTTTCAAGTATTCTCCTTCAACCTTTATTTCAAGATCTACTTTTTAAGAAGGAAGAGTATTGAATCTACTCAAATCTGAAGAAGAAGATGGTTTTCAATTTATATGCTTGTTTAAAATAATTTTTATTATTGTAGGAAGTTTCTACTTCCGAGTTTGTAGATCCTTGTTTATTGGATAGAGTGTAGGAGAGATTGTTGACCTAGTTGTATGAGCGCTGTCTTCGAGTTTTTAGGAGTTGAGACTCCGTGGTGTAAGATTAGTTTTGGTGAAGTAGCCGAGTCTAGCCCGAAGTGCTAGATAGGCGAGGCGGGATAGTGAACGTACCCATCCTGGGGAATCACTATAAATCCTAGTGTCTGTGCTATGTTTTTGTGTGCTTGTTTGTTATTATTTTTTAATCCGCTAAAAGACGCAAAACTCACCTATTCACCCCCCTCTAGGTGATTTAGATAGACAACTAGATACTTTCAATTGGTATCACAGCGAGGTGGGAAGCAGTAGTGGGAAGATCTGCTTTTTTGCAGAGTGGTGGGAGTGTTGTGAAATGAAAAGCCTTGATCTCTCATGAGGAGATCTAGCATATATATATATCTCAAATAGGGAAAATACAATATTGCCTATACAGGATATTTATAGACCATATAACATAAAACAACGATAATCCCAATACTCCCCCTCAAGCTGGTGCAAAGATGACAATCATGCCCAACTTGGAAATAGTCAAATTTGAACGAGTTGGACCAATAGCTTTAGTGAAGGCGTCAACAAGCTGTTCGACCGAGGAGACGAAAGCTGGAAGAATAGTCCCAGTACAGACGTGGTCACGCAGAAAATGAACATCCATCTCACTGTGTTTGGTGCGCTTATGTAGTACCGAGTCCTGATTAAGTAGGAGAGCTGACTTATTATCACAGTAGAGAGTCGAGCCAGTAGTAAGAGATAGGACAAGTTCAGTCGGCAGTGATCAAAACCAAACCAACTTAGTGACGCCGTGTGCCATGGCACGGTACTCTGACTCAGTAGAAGAGCGGGATACGATGGGTTATTTCTTGTTCCGCCACAAAACAAGTTGATCACCATGGAATACACAAAGACCTGTTATAGAGCGTCGATCAGTCAAAGAGCCGGCAAAATCTGCATCAGTGAAGCATGAGAGACAGGAGGCACTATCAGCCTGATAGAACAACCCAAGATCAGGGGCGCGCTTAAGATAGCGAATAACATGTCGAGCAGCTTCTAGGTGAGATGTCCTGGGAGAATGCATAAACTGACTCAAAACGCCCACTGAGAAGCTGATGTCGGGCCTAGTATTGGTCAAGTATATCAAGCGGCAAACCAGACGCTGGTACTGAGAGGGGTCAGGTAGAGGATCACTAGATTTAGCATGAAGGCGATGGTTGGTATCCATAGTAGTACTCGCAGGACGACACCCAAGTAGGCCCGTGTTCCGAAGAAGGTCTAAGGTGTACTTGCGCTGCGATATCGAGATGCCCCGCCGTGTGCGAGCTACTTCAATCCCGAGAAAATAACGGATAGGTCCAAGGTCTTTCACCCCGAAGGCTGAGCGAAGTGTAGCTTTCACCTCAGAGATGTCAGAAGGGTCATCCCTCGTGAGAATAATATCGTGCACGTAGACCAAGACAATTGCCTGACGACCCTCAGGAGTAGCACATATGAAGCAGGTGTGGTCCGCACGGCACTGAGTGAAACCTTGTTGAAGAATAACTGAGCTGAACCGTTCAAACCAGGCCCGCAAGGATTACTTTAAGCCGTACAGAGACTTGGGCATGCGACAAATTCTCCCCGAACACTCCCTCTGAAGAGCAAACCCGGAGGGAGGAGCCATATAGACTTCCTCCTTTTAATCACCATGCAAGAATACATTTTTGACGTTGAGCTAGTAGAGCGGCCACACGCGAGAGGTCGCAAGCGAGAGCAAAAGACGGACACTGGTCAACTTAGCCACGAGAGCAAACGTGACACCAAACTCGTCCGGAGTCTGAGTAAAACCCTTGGCCACCAAACGAGCCTTATACCGATCAATGGTACCATCAGCAGAGTACTTCACTGTATAGACTCATTTGCACCCAGCTGTGCATTTCCCTGGAGGAAGAGGAACTGAAGACCATGTCCCAGTACAACAGAGAGCTGGCATCTCCTCCTCAATGGCCCCAACCCACCGCGGGTCACGGAGCGCCTCAACGGTCGAAGTAGGCAGGCGAACAGAATCAGCAGTAGCCACAAAAGCCTGTTAAGAGGGTGAGAAATGCTGATAAGAAATGACACTAGCCAGTAGGTGCTCAATAACAGAGGAACGAACACAAGTACGTTTATCCTTGCTGAGGGAAATAGGTAAGTCAACAAAAGGAGTAGAGGAGAGAGGCTCAAGAGAGGTACCTGCGTCCGGAAGAAGCTGCTGTTCCGGGACTGGAGGAGAAGTGGGTGTAGCGGGTGGAGGGGGCGGCTGGCGGCGAGAGTATGTCAGCAGGACCGGTGGAGCAGCATGGGGTACATCGGCTGGTGATGGGGAAAAAACCGGGAGAGGTTGCACAATAGTAGGAAGCGCAGGGGGGGTCAAATGTGCAGGTAAAAAGGAACCTCCTCATGCAATGTCACATCTATAGAATAAATGATACGACGCAACTGAGAATCATAGCAGCGATAACCCTTAGTGGTAGTCGAGTAGCCGAGGAAGAGGCAGCGGATGGCCTTGTCGTCGAGTTTGGTCCGAGAAGGACGCCGATCCTGTACAAAGCACACACAACCAAAGACTCAGAGAGGGATGGGGAAGGCGAAGACTGGTGGATGGATAAGACTGAAGGGGGTAACACCACCAAGAGGACGAGAAGGAGTCCTATTAATAAGGAAAACTGTTGTAAGAAGAGCAGCACTCCAATAGGACTTAGAGACATTCATTCCCCGAAGAAGACAACGAACAGAGTCTAAGAGGTGACGGTTTTTGCGTTCGGCCACCCCATTCTGCTCGGGGGTACCCGGATAAGAAAATTGGTGGAGAGTGCCCTCATTGCGGAGAAAGAGATCAAAAGGACGAGAAGTGTACTCACGGCCATTGTCGGAGCGGAGGATATGAACATTAGTACCATGTTGGGTCTGTATCATACGTGAAAAATGAGAGTTGATAGATAGAACCTCAGATTTATGTTTTAGAAGATAAACCCATAAACAACGAGAGTAGTCATCAATAAAAGTTACAAAGTACGAGAAACCATCAAAATGACACTACAGGGGCAGGGCCCCACACATCAGAATGCACCAACTCAAAACAAGAAGTAACATGACTAACAGAAGGAACATACGTGCTGCGTGTATGTTTTGACAGCTCACATACATCACAGCGAAAAGGAAAAACAAAAGACACATTAGGACAAACAGACAACATCCGCTGAGGGCTAGCATGACCGAGACGTGCGTGCCAAAGCATGCTTGACGACCTAACTGGGTAAGCAGCAGAAGTGGTAGGCGGGCAGGTGTTAGTGGTGGTGGTAGCAGCAGTGGGAGAAGGTAGCTCCAGGTAGTACATCCCACTCCTCTCATATCCCATACCAATAGTCTTCCCGGAACAGGAGGCGGGAGCGGGAACGCCGACGGGATCCGTCGGCTAGGTACGGTAGCGAGATCGGGCGAGAGCCACGATTCTTGATCGCAAGCCGTGGGTAGCCCTGCGGGGCAGGACGCACTGCAGGCGGGTGGCGGCGGGCAGGCGGGACGCTTGAGGGCGGCAACAAGCGGGGCGAAGCATCGGAGATCGGTGGAATCAGAACCACGAAAACCCTAGGCATGTTGCTCTGATACCATGTTGTGAAATGAAAAGCCTTGATCTCTCATGAGGAGATCTAACATATATATATATATTAAATAGGGAAAATACAATATTGCCTATACAGGATATTTGCATACCATATAACATAAAACAATGATAATCCCAATAGGGAGAAGCAATGAATCTGTTTGGAGGAATAGTGTTTGCTCTGCTGTTTCAAACAGAGAAGAAGTTGGTCAGCCTGTTTTGCAAAACAACTGTGTGGTGTGTAGTATAACATTTTTGAATGAAAACATGCCAGACTACAAAAAAAGCATACCGGATCATTCCATATGATTTTTTAATAATCCAAGGCGTCATTAGTGCATAAGGGCTTAAGGTTTAACTAAAGTGAAGAAATGATATGAGATGGTGTTCCCAACTTATTGGCAAATACAGTCAAACTTGGAGTTTATAATAAGGAAAAAATTCTATCTATTGGAGGAAGATGATCCAACAATGTCAATTACTAATTGAACTCGAGTTAAATAAATACCCAAAGGCAGAATTAATTTCCGATCCAATAAATTTGAAGAACTTGCTGTTACTTCTTCCATGGTTTTGAAAAACCTATGCGTAAAGAACTTCATTCATAATTACAGAAAGCATCCCCCAAAAACCTTGGATTAAATTTAAAATCACATCAATTACATATAACCATAAGGGGTGGATCAAAAAAAATGATTTAAGGGCTAGTAAAGTACAAAATTGTTCTTCTGCAACTAAAAGAAAAACATTGAGAAGAAGGATTTAGACCTAACTATCAGAAAGCAAGCACATACAAGTTTCTGGTGATAATCTTGCGGCGGAGCGCTGGGAAGCTTCCTTGTGGAGGGACTACCCGTGGGCAGCAGGGAGGTGGGCCGCTGCTGGTGCAGAATCAAAGGGAGCGGTGAATCGCCTTGAGCCGGGCCGGTGCTGCAGGTTGCGCCGCGAGACGGGATTTTGACAACTCTTTCTCAAGTAAGGGAGACCGTGAGATCGCGCGGTGATGGAGTCGTGATGTGCAGTCGTGGTTTCGACAGTCGAAACCACGACTGGAAATCGCCCCCTTTTCATTGATACAATGTGGTGGGTCTTCCTACTGTTTTGCCATTTATTTACATTTGGCGGGGAGGCAGCGAAATCAGCTACACACCGGCACTCTGCCACTCCGCCAAACAGAGTCTTAAAGTACATTGTGAATAGGTACACTGTTCTACTCAAACTTTTATTTTCTATCTAATTTTCTTATCCAAGATCTGATAAGGACTTGAAATACAATGTGAGTTTCTTAGGTACACTGTTCCACTGACTTGTATGATTGTACTCGTGATAAACTGCAAAGGCATCATGAAGTTCCTTCTATGAAATTGATGAATTGGCTGGGCTGTGTAATTGCTACAACAAGATGGTCTATGAATTTTATGGATTTTCAACATCTCATTGTTTGAGATCATCTTTGTTCCTGTACCCTTGATTTTTATTTGCGTGGGTACTACTGTATTTTATCTTATTGATTATGGTTATATACTTTTATATATGTCAAAGTACAAACTTTTTTCCCAGTTGATCATGAAAGTGGAAATGGCCCATGAAATGTGAACTAAATTATTTCATTTTGTTCTACTGTTTTCTTCTAGAAATACCAATTTGGATGCTCTTTTTTGAGCCATCATGTAATAACTTTGTGTTTGTTATAATAATGAAGTATATGTTTGGGTCACTCCCAAACCGGTGATTTTTTCTGAGTACTGCTATAGTGTTTATCATATCATTAAGCTGTTACAGTGATTTTTTTCTAGGCTTCTTTATTCTTGCAAGTTATATATATATATATTTTTTCCGTGTCTCCTTGCAGTTTTGTGGCTTCTGCTCGCCAGTTAGCTAAAGCTTTGGAGGTGCCATTGGTTAATGACTTGGGGTATACAAAAAGATATGTACGCTGCCTTCAGGTTGGTGCTTATTACCTTTATCATTTTGCACGTGCAAGTGTATTCTTATTTGCATGTAGATTATATAATGGAGCACATGTCTGCGGCGTAACTGTAATTGTGTTTTTTTATCCAACTATAGAGTATATACTATATAATATACTGCCAAGTGTCATCGCGTATACTGGTTACCGACTATACATAGCACAAGCTATTTCAGGTTTTTTAAGATGGTGGAGTTTTCTGAGAAAAACATTGTCTTTCAGATGGATTATGAAGTGTAATTATTTGTAGATCTATTGATGCAGGTCATCTTAGGGGGTAGGCATAGAAAGTAGGGAATTTAATTTCACCTAAGAAACTTCAATCTAAAATTTACACGCGGAATCTGATTAACATCTAGCATGTGGTTTTACTAATCAATTTTTTTTTTTATATATTTCATTCTCATAGGCATAGTTGTAAATTCAATGAGATTTACAAAAGAGTAAAATAATAAAAATAAATAAATAAATCTAATAACAGTTACAGGAGTTGGCAAATATATGCAGTCACAAAATGCCGCTAGAATCCAAAATGTAGACGAGGTGATTATGGATTGCTTTTTGATTCCATAAATTCCTCTTATTACAATAATGTGTTGATGAATATATTTTTAGTTTCACTTCACTTATACTTGGTAACAGAAAAATTTATGGAAGATATATGTAAAATAT
Source organism: Platanthera zijinensis (assembly GCA_039513925.1). Taxonomy (NCBI): domain Eukaryota; kingdom Viridiplantae; phylum Streptophyta; class Magnoliopsida; order Asparagales; family Orchidaceae; genus Platanthera; species Platanthera zijinensis. The sequence goes on from CM077082.1 coordinate 34,646,734, forward strand.
ATACGTTCCATGATTTGGAGATTAATCGTGCTTCTAAGTCAAAATTTTCTCTTACGCACAACAAAAAACTCAAAGAAGGGGATGAGAGAGCACTCAAAGACTCTTTGGATGGAGAAGACTTTGATTCCAAACCCAAGTGATTACAGATGTGATTCTCAGGCCTACGTGATTTTACCTCTAAAGAATAAATGTTTCTAGATTACACAAAATACAAGATATTACTAAAACTTTCTAGATACTTCTAGATATATTTACAAGATTCGTGAGGTATGACAGGTATCTACACCCTTATACGCAACTTTACATTTGTAAATCTCTACACTTTACATTTGTAAATCTCTACACTTTACGTTTGTAGATCTCTACACTTTACGTTCGTAAATATCTACATTAATTTAGAAGTTTTTTAATGACTCCTTGTTTTAGAGCCTTTGTTTGATGGTTTGTTGGAAATGTGTCATGAACAAGCCAAAGAGCCACAATCTTGACATGCTCGCCAACTATTCTAGGTGATTCCTTTGTGGCAACCTTGGCACAACAATCCTTGATCTAATCAATTTATTTTTTGCTTGATTGTCCTGTGTAAACTGTGCCATATTGTGTCGCACATGCCAATCCTAATACCTCAAGTCGTCAATGTGCTGCTCCCTCGGTAGTCTGTTTCAATTGCCATCGATGTTGACAATTACTGCAACTTCCCCTTAGTGCCGGGGAAGCCATACCCACACCAAGGAATTCCATTTTTTCTTTTCTAAACCAACACATGGTTGGTTTTTCAAGTTAGCCATTTTTTGATACTTCTCTTTGCCTGCTACTAAGTTACTCAACCTTCAAGATGGCCACAAAACCCACTTTTCCTTTTAATATTTGTATCACAGAGTGATACATGTTTCATTGGGATCACACGTGAGCTATCGACTTTGAGGATATATATGATATCAATTATCAACAAAGAGGTATAAGAAGCTTCTTGATCTAATTAAGGAAATTTATCTTGATAATAAAGTCACTATCATTAAGAGGAATTAGCTCAATGAACTCCTTTCTCATCCATTGAATCATACACATCCAAATCCCGTGGCACACCGTTACTTAGTTACTCATTGCTAATTTAATCATGTTGATTATTGCATTTGCACCCACATTAAGGTTTGTCAGTAAGTGCACAATATTTCACATAGAGTTGCATATTAGGACATATATCTCTTTCAACCTACCCTTGCATCAATGTGCCATCTTCTAGAAAGAGGGGTTGTATATAACATTGAACGAGATACCTGTTCCATATGCTCATCTAGCAATGCATAATGTTCATCATCTCTAGATTTCTTCTTGCACTTGCCCTTAATAGTAATCTGACACGAATCTTTTCCCTTGACTTTGCAACAACATTGACAACTTGGTCCATTTGTCCCTACCCCTGAATGCAGACTCCTGCAAGAAGCACACTCGTGTATATCGTCATCATGTGCACCATCTACCACATCATTCAAGTTGGTTTGCAACTTGACATTCTTCAATCTCTTACTTTTGAAAATTGAGTTGAGGGCCCAACTTTTGCCCTCGCTTCCGCAGGAATTTGAGGGCATGACTTGACTTGCTCTTCCACCCAGCCAGACGATATTTAAAATGGGTAATATATTCACCGTTTGCTTGCAGTTATTGTATTTGATGCGGTTGATATCATTTGCAATCAACTTCTCACCAAATGCTCATAAATGATCTCTACCAGTAGGTAACACATAATGATGCACCTCACTTGATCCAACAATATAAGCCATTCTACAAAAATGCACCTAATAAAAATAAGCAAATACCATAACAACAATTAACATACCAACATTCTAATAGATTGTTAGAAAAAATAAGGCAACATAAGAAAAAACCCCTTAAATTTCATTAGATATCTTCAATCGTTATTTATAGTTTCCAATCGACATTCTATTTATCCAATGAAATTTTGCATCATCAATATTATACCATTTTTATAAATTTATCATTCAAAGAAACAAATCCAAGTCTCATATGAAATGAAAAAACATTCTATTTATCTAACCAAGTGACTAACATTCGATTTATCAAACCAACATTTTATTATTAGATAGAAAGGGTACTATGGACAACTTAGTATCATCATTCATCATGGCTACACACCATACATTACAAAATGACTAGATTAATTGCGGGGCATCTTAAATCATCAAATGTTGTCGAACAAAACAATAAAATAATTTATTAAAAAAATTATTTCATGTCATTTTCCACGACACTCAATTTTAAAACACCAAGTGTGTCATATATTGTCGAAAAAAGCTTCGAAACAACATCAGAAAAACAATATAAACCAAAACCAATATAAAAGCAAGGACACAGAAACCACAGCAGCACAGCAGTGCAGAAACCACAGCAGTTGCTGAAATCCAAAAGGAGAGAATCAGAGAGAAGAGAGCATCATAGAGAAGAGAGCTCAAAGAGGAGAGGAGTGCATCAGATAGGAACCACAACAGTGCAGCCACAACAGTTGCTGAAATTGGAGAGACACTAAATGCAGCCTTAAAAATTAGAGCACAGAGCTAGAGAGGAACCAAAGTTTAGAGAGATGAGAGTTAAGGGAGAAGAGAGCTAAGAGAGAAAAACAATTCACCAACAGCCATTCACAGGAACCATCAGGTGCAGGCCTAAAAAAATTGCAGTGCAGTTGCCAATTGCTAAGATCAGAAAGGCACCAAATGCAACCCTAAAAAATTGAGCAGAGAGATAGAGAGGAACCAGAACTCAGAAAGACGAGAGATCAAAAAGAAGAGAGCTAAGAGAGAAAAATAGAGCACCAACAACCATTCACAAGAACCATCAAGTGCAACCCTAAAAAAATTGCAGTGCAGTTGCCAGATGCTTAAACCGAAGAGGCACCAAATGTACTCCTAAAAAGAGTAGAAAGATAGAGAGGAATAAGAGCTCAGGTAGATGAGGACCTTGTTTGGGACAACTTATTATTCTAGTACCCGACTTCGTATTTTAAGTGAAGGAGACTTGTATACTATTTTTTCCTTATTTCAGGTTGTGTAGATTCTTATGCACAAACTAGCTATTCGAGTCTCTACTAATGAACATAGTTGTTCTAGTGTCTCTCGGTCACAAACACAGACTTGAATCTAGTACTGAAGGGTCGACTCCCCAACATGAGGCTCATAAGGACTGCTAAGTCATATGAGTAAGATAGTGTGCCTCTATCTATCATTAGAGAAAATCTCGAGCGTGCATTCTAATTATCTTCTATTAGTGGCCGACATGAACATAGAGAAGAACATCTGCTTAAAGCCACTAATCTAACTTAAACGTTCTATTATTCTTTTACTTTCTTATTAATGGTCTGTAAGACTATTCTTAAGAGAATATTCACATTATGCACCATATTAAATTACACATTTTATCACCCTTACAGTCTATGTTTGACTTGGTGTTACTAGTGTTAATGCGATGAATATGTCATAATTTGGTTTTTCTATTACAAAAATATCTAATTCTATGATCCCTTAGTCTGTGTACTTATATTCTTCTTATGTGTAAGCGTGCGTAGGGTAAATTCTTTAAGTGTTTCTTATGTCTTAAAATAAGTTGTTCTTAATATGGTGATAAATGAATTGGTCAATATTTACAGATTTCACCTTTCTTAAGGTACAATTTTCATATATTAGTTGAAATCAAGTTTATTTGTATTTTACCCTCATAAGGGTAGTTGTCTTTGTTCCTCGTTTCCCTTACTCTATATATAAGAGTATAGGGTTGCTAATAATAAAAAGTTGGTTTTATTATCTCAACTTGGTATCAGAGGATAGAGCACGATAACCCTAATACCGCACTTCGTCTGCTGCCTCGCCGCTCGCTCGCCCGCCTCGCCTCTCTCGACGCTCACCTGCCTCGCATCCTCTCTTCCTTTCTCTCCGCCGGTTTGAGGTCATCTCCATGGTGAACTGCCGCCCTCTCGCCGACGGTCGTGCGCGTTGAAGGAGAACTGCGACCCTCTCCTCATGATCCGCGCCTCATTACCGTTGTCTTCCGGCTTCTTCTTTGAGATTGACGACGGTGTCTGATCCTGTCGGTCTCTCTGCTGCGCCGACCGTCTTCTCCGGACCTAACGCTGACTACTTCCGTCTGTCGCTGCCGTCTGCCGCTGGCTTCTTCGCCGGCAGTCTTCCTGAATCATGCCACTCCAGTTTCCCCTGCAGTCTGATGTTGCATCTAGCCCCAGTTTTTCTGGCTTCTTCTTCAGTTGCCGCTGGTTTCTTCTTATTTTTCTGGCTGGAGTCTGTTCCAGTGTCGTTGCCCCGATTTTTTCTATGCTTCTAGATCTTCATAGAAATGTTCCAGTGCCAGATCTGTTGTCTGCCCATTGTTTGCATGGTTATGGTTTATATTATTTAATCATGTCAGTTTTTTCTCATGGATGATTCTTCGGCCGCTGTCGATTCTACATCGCCGAGTGTTGTGGCACCCCGGATGGGTGACCCTCAACGGTCTTCTGGTCACGCTGGGTCCCTGAAGATCACTACTGTGCCCTTAGATGTGACGAATTATCTCGAATGGTCTCGAGCGACACAACATGTCATTCGTAGTCATCAGTTGTTTGGACATATTGATGAGACCATTGTGGAACCTCCCCTGGGTGATTCTTCTTGGAGGCGTTGGGACTCAGAAATTCTCTTGCTGTCTCTGGCTCCTGCATTCCATGTCTCCTAAGGTGTACCGTAGTATATGTTGATGGATTCAGCCTATGAGATCATGACTCGGGCCCGTGAGACATACTCTCAGATCGGTAATTCCACTCAGATTTATGAGCTGACGCGTCCGATGCTGGAGTTACGTCAGGGAACCATGACAATGTCTACTTCTCTCAGGAATTGGATTATTTTGAGCAGTTTACTCCCGCGTGTACTGCCGATGTAGTCTTGTTACAGAAAAGGGACATGATTTTACCTACATGTGTTCTGAGGGGTTTGAGCATGGACATGGATATGGTTCGAATAAATATTCTACATAGATCTCCCCTTCCATCTCTTCGGGAGGCCTTTAGCATGGTTCTTGGCGATGAAGACCGTCGGAGGTCGTGCTACTCCTTCTGATCGCTTTGCTTTTACCAGTGTTGGTCATGGTGGCTCCAACCATACCAACACCGTTCCTACCTGTGATTACTGTGGTCATAGGGGCCATACTTGAAACGTGTGCTTCAAGCTACATCCTCACCTTGTTCCACCTGGATCCGGCCGTGGTCGTGGTCCAATACGAGGAGGTTACCGTCAGAGTGGTTCTCGTCCTTATGATGTTGCTTACTCCACTGAGGTTCATGACGACCATCAGGGTCAGCTCCTAGGACATTTTACCACCTTGGAATTGGATGCTCTCCGTTGCCTTTTGCACGTCAGACACTTCCCAGAGCGGTACTTCTACTTCCTTTGCTACTACTGCTATGCCCAGTGTCAATGCTGCTGCGACACCTCCGTCTGAGTGGATCATTTACTCAGGAGCTACCGATCACATGATCGGCTCCTCCTCAGGTTTCTCTTCCTACACTCCTTTTTCTGGTAAGGACAAAGTTATCTCTGCAAATGACACCTTGTCCCCTATTGCGGGCAAGGGCAACATTTTGTGTTCCTCTTCTCTTTCTCTTTCTTCTGTTTTGCATGGCCCTTCATTTCCTCGCAGTTTTCTTTCAATTAGCAGCATCACTCGGTCTCTTGACTGTTCTGTAACCTTCTTTCCTGATTTTTGTGTTTTTCAGGAACTGGGTACGAAGCAGATCATTGATAGTGGTAGGAATCACGGTGGCCTGTACTATCTGGATGCTACTTCATCGTCCCTTGCTCTCTCTTCTTCTGTTGTTACTGCTGCTGGTGCTCGGCGCTGGTACTTGCGTCTTGGTCATCCTTCTCCAGTCTATCTTTAGAAATTATTTCCTACTTTATCTTCGTCTGTTCAGACTTTAAAATGTGATGCTTGTGAAAAGTCAAAACATGTTCGACATTCTTCGTCGCATTTATCCTCCCTTAGTACTACCCCTTTTGCTATTATACATTCTGATGTTTGGGGGTCTTCCCCTGTTGTATCGTTAACTGGTTATTGTTGGTTTGTTGCTTTTATCGATTGTTTTTTCTGCACTACTTGGGTTTATCTCTTAAAGAAAAAAAATGAAGTGTTTCCGGTTTTTTAAACCATTTCATTAAATGGCGCAAACCCAGTTTAACGGTACAATCCGTGTTCTTCGTAGTGATAATGGGGAGGGGAATACGATGATCGTGGAGCGTTTGGCTCATACCTCACTAGTCATGGAATTATTCACCAAACCACTTGTGTTTATACCTCCACCAAAAATGGTGTTGTTGAACGAAAAAACCGTCATCTCCTTGATGTTACCCAATACCTGCTCACGACCATGCATCTCCCAAAATCATATTGGGGTGCGTCATCCTAACAGCTACTCATCTTATCAATTGTCTCCCTTCACGGGTTCTCGACTATACTACTCCTCTGGTCCGTCTTTCCTCTACTTCTGTTGTTCATACCACCCATCTTCCACCCTGCGTTTTTGGGTGCGTATGTTTTGTTCACGTCCATCAGCCTCATCGTGACAAGCTTGACCCTCGGGCTCTCTGTTGTGCCTTTCTTGGCTATTCCACCACTACAAAAAGGTATCAGTGTTATCACCTCCTCTCCAGACGTTTTTTCTGTACTATGGATGTGACCTTCCGTAAGGAGGAATCTTACTACTTGGATTTGACTCCCTCCACTCGTCAGGGGGAGAATGATGGCATTGATTCAGTGCCACTCCCTCTGATTCCTCCTACACCCCCTTCACCTACACCCCCTTCACCTACGCCCCCTTCACCTACGCCCCCTTCACCTACGCCCCCTTCACCTACACCCCCTTCGTAACCTCCACCTACGTCGTTTTGTCCCATATATCACCATCCGTCCCTCATCTCCCCATTTTCTCATATATATCATCGTTGGCAAACAGGTTAACAGTCCTCCGTTGCCCCGCCGCTAACCGGTGTCGTCTTTGGACTCAGATTCTGATGCTGATCTGCATGTTCACATTGTTGTGCTAAGAGGTAAGGTCGTGTGTACGGAACACCCTATTTCTAATCATGTTGCTTATGATCACCTTTCTCATCTTCATCAGGGTTTCATATCTTCCTTGTCCGTGATCATTATTCCTAAGACGTGGCAGAAGACGGTTTGCATTCCGGCATGGGCTCAAGCAGTGAAGGAGGAAATGTCTGCTTTGGATTAGAATCACACATGGGATGTCTCTTTCCTTCCTCCTGACAAGAAAGTAATCGGTTCAAGGCGGATCTTCTCCGTTAAGCAAAATCAGGATGGTAAAGTTGAGCGATATAAAGCCCGTCTGGTGTCTCGTGGCTACGCCCAGACTCAGGGGTCGACTACCAGGAGATCTTTGCCCCGGTTGCAAAGATGGACTCTGTTTGTGTGATTTTATCTTGTGCTGCGTGCTTGGGCTGGGATCTTCATCAACTGGACGTCAAAAATGCGTTTCTGCACGGTGACCTCGACAAAGAGGTGTACATGACATTTCCCCCAGGTTTTGCGAAGAGGGGACAAGAAGGACTGGTCTGTCGCTTAAGAAAGTCTTTGTACGGGCTGAAGCAGTCCCTCAGGGTTTGGTTTGACAGATCCCACAAGGCCATGATCAAGTTTGGCTACAAACAGGGACATTCAGATCATACATTGTTTGTCAGAAAGAATGAGGGGAAACTTGTTGTTCTTATCGTCTATGTTGATGACTCGGATGAAATCTCAAAGCTGAAGGCTCTTCTGTCAGCTGAGTTTGAAGTAAAGGACTTGAGAAAGCTTCATTACTTCTTACAAATTGAAGTGACCCGTTCTGATCAGGGTATCTTCATCTCGCAACGTAAGTATGTGTTAGATTTGTTAACAGAGATTAGGATGCTGGGTTGTGTTCCTGTCAACACCCCTATCGAGGAGAACCATAGGATCAATGAAGATAGCGATGGCGATCAGACGGATGCTTCAAGTTATCAAAGATTGGTGGGGAAACTTTATATCTTTCAGACACTCGTCCCGATATCACATATGCAGTTGGAATCTTGAGTAAGTATATGCATGCCCCTAGGATTAGACATCAGGATGTTGCATACCGCGTACTAAGGTACTTAAAGAAGGCTCCGGGTCGGGGGTTTATTTTTTGAAAGAACAACCATTTAAAGATTGATGTTTTTACTGATGCAGATTGGGCCGGAAATCGTGATGACAGGAAATCTACAACAGGGTATTGCACCTTCATTGGTGGAAATTTGATCACATGGCGTAGCAAGAAACAAAATGTAGTGGTCAGATATAGTGTTGAAGCCGAGTATCGGTCTGTCTCAAGGCCTCTGTGAAGGCTTATGGTTGCGCACCTTATTGCAAGATCTGGACCTTCATGAAGATGCCCCCATCTCGTTGTTATGTGACAACAAAGTTGCTATCAGCTTTGCTCACAATCCAGTCCAACATGACATAACTAAGCATGTCGAGGTTGATCGTCATTTCATCAAAGACCATCTTGAAAAAGGAAATTTAGTCACTCCTTTCGTTCACTCCAGAGATCAGTTGGCCGATGTCTTCACCAAGAGCTTAGGGTGCAAAGCGTTTATTGATGATGTCAATAGACTCAGAATGACAAATATCTACTGTTCGACTTGATGGGGAGAGTTGAAATCAAATTTATTTGTATTTTACCATCATAAGGGTAGTTTTGTCTTTGTTCCTCTTTTCCCTTACTCTATATATAAGAGTATAGGGTTACTAATAATAAAAAATTGGTTTTATTATCTCAACTATATTCACATTTATCAAATTTTTCGTACCAAGGTAGATTGCTTAACTGAAACTATACACCTTTATTTGTTTCTATTTATGCATTAATTAATCTCATAGGTTCATATTTACTTGTATGCGTTGTAACATCCATAGTTTTGACGCATTTTTAATTTTAGTAAAGTTGCTCGGCGAAATCGTTTAAGTTTTAAGGCGTTGGTAGAGCATGAGTTGCGTTTGGCAAGAATTGATTATTTTGGGGTGCCAATAGTAGTTCCCCCCCCCCCTTTTCTTCATGTGGTTAATTAGAAAACCGCAAGGCATGAAATTAGGTCCCGCACACGCCTCTATCTTTTTACGGGAGATAAGAAACCGCAAAGTTGTATAACCCGCAACTCTTTTTTTTCTCTCTCGGGAGGAAACCCGCACAGCAGCCCCGTCGACGCACGAAACTGCCGAGCCGACGACGCCTCCCGAGCCCTTCCGCCGGCTGATCCCCTCCAGTTTGCAACGCCGGCTTCTCCTCTTTCCTCTACGAGCGCCGGTGGGTATTCCTTTTCCTTCCTTGGCTGTGGAAGAGCCGGATTCAACCCTAATTTGGTGGAAGTTGAAAACTTTGGTTCCGGTGAGTCGATTCCTCCCTTGTCTCTTTTCCCTCATGGAGATCTTTCGATTAGGAGATTAGGCTAAAGTGCTAAACTAATTTTTGTTGCTAATGCCCTAAATAGGTTTTGGAGTTCGTGATCCTCCGCGGGATTTGGGTTGAGCGCTTTGAGAGCCTCAATCACTCCACGTAAAGGTAATATCTGATGTTTAACGCTTGAAATTTTGTAACCCTAGTTGTATAGAAATTTTCCACGGGAAAATCGTAAAGGAAAAAATTATGAAATTAGGACTTCCCTAAATTGCAGGACTTTGGTGGGGTCGGGGCAGCATTCTGAAGGTCCCCAGCAGTAGGATTGCCTTCGGAAGAGAAAATGCCGCCGCGCCGAGTGTACGAACGCCGCAGCACCACTGTAAGGAAACTTAATTCCTACTAGTTAGGCATAGCACAAAAAAATTGTATTTTGTATACGCATGTGTAGGTTTTGTACAAGTATCATGACCATGCATAGAAAGGTGTGGTGATAAGAAAACAGTCGCGGTAACTGTGTAGGGTGACACCCTTCTCCAAGACCAAAGTAGTCAGATCATGAACAATAACGTTAGGTACAAAACCTTTACCCGTGTACGTAAGTTTGGAATTTGTCCAACCAAGGGCGTGAATGTCCCTTCTAGTAGACCACGAGAAAGTCAAGGGTCGCTTAGTAGTCCACCAAAAGAGATATCCCAAGCAGAGTAGCATCAGACCGAAAGGTCAATGAGTACACAACTCTTTTTGTGCTTGGTAGAGGTGCACTACCTTTCTCATAAGGCATATGGTATCTTGTGAGCAGTATAATCTTGGGAGTTTACTTCCCTTTGAGACAGTTAGTAGATTCGAGACCGTGTCCGCGCGACACTAGAACAATTGAGTTTGTCAGATGGTCTCGGGTCGTCAGTTTCAGTTGCGCGTTAGGAGCTACTCTGCCTAGAGCCTTCCAAGTAGATGTGCAGGTTAGAAGCCACCTAGAACTCAAGTATAGACCTGACGTGAGACAGTACACTAGTTAGTGAACGCCGGGACTTGGGTTAGTGAACTAAAAGTCGCGTACATAGAACAAATAGATGTTTTGACCAGGAAGTAGTGCGAAGGCATGCATAACATATAGCATAAATGTTTTTAATGCACAAAACTGTTTTCTAAAGTCATGCATTCATCATATGAGAAAATGATTTTAGTGTCATTAGGAGAGTTATTTTTCTTTACTCTGACCCCTCGTGGACAATGTTTTTCAGGTGACCCAGGTGGGAAACTACGCCTAGGATGAGCGTTATGGTGGCGTCAGTTTATAGTGTTTTCCCATTCAGTTTGTCTTTACCTTCAGCTTATACTTGTAGTTGTAGACATGTATCTTGTTAATGTTTATTATGCTATGTATCAGACTATTAATGTTATTTCAGATTCTCAGTCATTTCGATCTCATTCATGTTTAGTGGCTCTGTGAATCCAGATTAGAGTTATGTGGTTACCCTTAGTTTACTTTCTTAGCTTCCATTGTAAGTTTTTAAAATTCTTAGTAGTTGTTTCTTTTTACCTGCTGCATACTAGTTTTAATACTGTTTCCTAATTTTCTTTATATCGCTGACCCAGCCGGACGACTGATTTTTGAAATACTGGGAAGGGGTGTTACATGCGTACATTGGGAAAGTATATAATCTAATAGGTGGTATGTATAAGTCATAATTGGACTTATACTTCAGCATATATAGTTCAATTGTGATAAAATGATTAAAATCATAATCTCTACATCATATATGGTATCTTAAATCACGCATTCATATCATGTTTCTCCATATCCATACTATTATGTATGAGATAACTTATCTGAAGACTTCACTTGAATCTAATCATTGTGCATATTATGGTGACCTAGTGCTAAGTTCTCATTCATTGTTTCTTATTTATACACAATGTATGAAATGTATATTTCAATTTCTCACCATATTTCTGCATAACAATGTATAATACATTAATTAAACCACGTGATATATCTAACCAAAAGGAAACAAATTTCTTACATTATGTGATGTGACATTCATAAACGCAGCTAGACGACATGATTTCACCAAGTTGAAATAGAAGTTACAAGTCTCCTCTGATTAGTCTCTTAATGCCCTCATCCCACTGCTAGGGTTTTCTCGATTTGGGATTTATGCAAGGCTTCTCCGATATATAAGGTAAATCTATAATCTGAAAAGAAAATCATAAACCCTAGCTAATTAGTTATGAGTCTTCTAGGGCTATGTTGGAGACCCTTCGACATTCCAAGTCGAAGAAAGTAATATGAAGAAAAATAAGACGATCAAAGGAAGAAGGAAAAAACTAAGGATCCATTTGGATGCTCACTGGAAAAACATGCTAGAATGAAAGTTGGGGCTTACCCGGCCAAAAATGGCGGAAGAGGAACGGTGATCGGCCTACTAACGACGTGCGGCAGACTGCTACCAGCGACCAAAAAGACTCACGATTGTAGGGGTGAGATGTCGGCACTTGATGCCGTCGATTTCGATGTGAATAGAGCCCGCCGAACTTGATTTCTCGTTGGCCTACTGGAATGAGGGCAGGGATTGACAAAAGACCGTTGCAGGTGCGCGAGGGTTTTGTGATTTCCCTGTCGTGCGGCTGGTGAGAGGGAGAATTAAGTCAGTTCACGCGATTTTATTGGGAGGAGGGGGTCGTGAGTTATAGTAATTGTAACTGCAAATCCTAATGCGCAATTTACAAAAATGACATTAAGGACTAAGACCTCAATATGGTGAACAGAGAAACGTCCTTGCGAACTCGAGCTCAACACGTCAATTTTCTTAGAATCTCTGCCACCTGGAGTTAGTATATTTGTTTTTATTTATCTAATGCATGAAATATAAATGTAGCGAGCACATATATATTCGAATTGTCGATGACGCCGATCCTAATCATTCGCTTCCGGACCCTTAAGTTACGGGAGACGGCGCGTAAATTTAAGGATGTTACATGTTAAACGTTTCCATTGATATTTGTTAAATGTTTCCATGTCCATTAGTTATACATACACTTGTTTGGCTGTTCAAAGCAATTGTATTTAGGGTTGATCATCTTTTCTAGAAGTTGATACTAGATTTTTTTTTGTTTGTTTTAGCGTTCTAGCCTACACCATACCTTTTATTCATCCTTGGCTGTAGATGTGGTATCTGTTAAAAGTCTTTTTTCTGTTCATTTTGTTCAGATCAGTACTGTGGCATTATTCTTTGTGCTGCAATGTCATTCTATTTTACAATTTAGTTGTTGCTTTACTGAAATTATGTATTACAGATATCTGAAGTGGTGAATAGCATGAAGGATCTGATCGATTACAGTAAGGAAACTGGTACTGGACCAATGGGTAAATATACATGTCTTCTATCCTTGTTTACCCACATCTCTTTCATAAAGGTTTCTATATAATATTGCATGCAAGAATATCTCACTAAAATGGAGATTTTAACTGTTGGAGTTCCTCCCTTTTGAAACTCTGTCGATCTTTAAAGTCAAAACTACATTAAGAGCTACCCAATGTGTGTTTTGGCATCTCGTACTATTTTCAAAACTGGTTTCTTAATTGGCCAAAGAAATCTATCAAGATCAGTCAAATTCCGGTGTTGCCATTTGAGCCAATTAACCGGTTGATCACTGTGTGGTTTGGGTTGTGTTAGGGTATATTATTGGTCCATATGGATACACATTTTCAGATTTTAGGCTATTGGTATAATGGTTAGGAAAGTCTACATTTTATATTTTATATTCTTTGATCCCTGAAACTAACCCTAATATTTTCTCTTACATGCCTTCAAAATTGAATCTCGACACGGGTCGAGGGAGAATCAAATAGTAGTCGATAGTGTGCTCCTTCTCTTTCCTTGATAATCCTTGTGGTGGTGGGCGGTGGAAACCCTAGGAAGTGGGAGGAGGCCAACAGCCAAGAGAATGATGAGATATTAGGGATATAAGTCTTTTCACGCCTTCTTCACTGCATCACATAAGTATAAATACCCATGGATAAATTGCATAGAAGTCTACATTAACAATTTAACATTCTAAGGAAAATGAAAATAAATTGCAATCATTAAATTTGCGATTACAAATTATAATAAGATAAATATCAAATTTGCGATTACTCCGATCCCAGCATGTGCCCGCGAGGATTCAATAATTTAATTTCACCTCTTTGAGCTGCAATCATTCGAATCATTGAAACTAATTTCTTTAGTTGTTTAAACCCCCAGGCCCTAAATCCTAAAACCCTAAATTAGTTTGAAGTTTACATAATTGAGATCGGAGTAAGGCCGCCTACCCCAAAAACCGGAGTTTACATGGAAAATGGTCTCTTATCGGTATCTTGACCGCTAACATGTTTTATACACCGTGTCTATTAAAAGGGAAAAACATCCTTTGGTTAAACATTCATTTCCAATTTTACCCCTCTTTATTAAAAAAATTCCAACTTTTAAAATCTGTGTTTTTTTTTTAAAAATGTGCTCTCATATAGACAAAGTCACCTACAAAAAAATGTGTTCTCCCTTCCACTCGCAAACCTCATGCACACCGCAAAAACGAGCGACAAACAAAGTATAACACTCAGAGGTTTGCGAGCGGCGGGAGCGTCGTCGTGCCGGGATAATGTCGGGGCCGTGATAATGCCGCGCAGAGCACGAGGGCTCCCGCGCACTATCGTAGATGAGATACTTTCGCGGTTGGCCGTAGGGGTGGAGCCCTGTGCCTGTCACTTGTGTGTGTCTATATATATATATGCATTTCTGTATACAATTTTATCCATCCTGCTCTTTTTTTGTTGTTGTTCAGATAGCCTGATCAACTTTCCTAAAAGGAATTCTTCGCCATCAGCCCTACATTCTCAGCAACAGCCACAAGGTACTCATCAAAATGTAGCTCAAATTTCGAGCCAAAATGAGCAGACTTCTTCCCTTGGAACCGGTATTGGTTCCAGTAACAATGGTGCGACAAATGTAAATAACCCCCTCAATGCTCCATCATTGATGTCGGCTTCGGGAACTCCTATCGCCAGCCTTCTCCATCAGAATTCGATGAACTCAAGACACGAAACTTCGATGAATACGTCGAGCAGCATATACGGCGGCGGAAATCACGCCCAGATCCCATCGGCGAGCTCTTCCAGTTCGATACCACCATCTCAACCCAATCCTTCATCCCCTTTCCTTCCAAATCCCCCTTCGAGCGAAAATATGGCTCAAACCATCCATAATTCTCGAATTAACTCCAACTTACCGCCAAATATGGCTTCTCAACCCCGCGAACTGGATTTACCCGACTCACAGGCTTCGGTGCATCAAATGCTGCAAGAAATCATGATGTCTTCCCAGCTAAACTATGTCAGCAGCCTGGGGAATGATATGAAGAGCATCAATTCGGCCACACCCAGTCCAAATGGCGAAAGCTGCTTGGTTGGGAGCGGAATGGTCGGCAATTCTGGCATCGGCGGCACCGGGTTCGGCGGCATGGCTGGTATCGGATCGTCGGTGACAGCGAGCGGGTTGAGGGCAGCCATGGCAAATAATAATGCTTTGGCCGCCAACAGCAGGGTCAGACTGAATCAAGCGTCTCAGGATTCTTCCCTGATAAGCCATCAGCAGCAGCAGGATATGGAAAACCGGCTGCTCGGTGGACTCAGACCGATTAACAGCTTCAGTAACATGCAGTTTGACTGGAAGCCCTCTCCCTGAGAAAGTCGTTGCCTGTATTCATATTCGCTTCCTCGATATACATAGCTTCGTATACTGAAACCTGGTACAAGAGTTAGTTTTCTCAGTTGCTAAGTTATCGGAAAGAGACGATATTCAGCCGAGCCCTTCACCCACGTCTTCGATTCTCCGTCTTTCAAGCTCCCGGTGGTCGAAATTTGCCGTTCCGTCTGGAGAATACGTGCTTGGATTATGGTCGGCACCCGTGGGACGAACACATGGTAGAAACCTGCTTTCATCGGCTGTGTTACAGCGGAATCACACCCAAAGGCGTGCTGAGTCTACGGTCATGCGCGAGGGATTCTGCGGGCTCTCGTTGCTGGCACACTTTGTTTTTGGTATCATTTATGTTGTAAGCAAATGTGAGAATTTGTGGCTATTTGCTAATTGCTTTGAGTGTGATTATTAGGGGTGCTTCTACTTTACTTGAAGAAGGAACTTGTTTGCATCGATGCTAAAGGTTGATAAAATGAATGATGCAGGCTTAGAATTGATCATTACTTTTAAAAGTCAACATACTATTAGACGCAATTAATGCGTTATTCTATAATTAAGCAGCTTAATGATTTCCTTAGCCGTCGAGTTGTGCCCAAAGATGGCCTTTGTTCGCCAAAGTGTGTCGGCGATTTTTTTTGTTATTAGAAACATAGTTTTTTGTCTGCTAATATAAATTATAGGGATTTGATAATAATGGCTTTGGGGGTATTTTTTGGTTCGCCAAAAAGAAGCAAAAAACGGTTTGCTAATGAAAGAATGAGTAGTCTGGAATTGAGTGTATTTGGGAATATCTTAGGTGATTGAACATAAAGTGGTTGAAAATACTTAAGGAGTTTGCGAACGACAGTTTATAGTGATCTAGTTTGTGACCACCACCACAAGCGTAGGTGAGGTCTGCCGTTCAGGAATGACGGTTCATAACTATTGTGTTAACAATCGGTACCATATAGTCTAAATTACTTCAATTGATATGGAAAAAAGGTGTTACTAGCAAACTCAATTTGGTTTCTAGCAAATCATTACTATTAGCAAACCCTCATTTTTCAAAATGATTATTTGAAAATCATTTTGTTACTAGCATATCAACGTATATATTTTTTTTAAAAAAAAATAAATTTTGTTTAAGACATTCATTTTTTTTAAATAACCTGATGCATATAATGATGATTTTAAATGTATTTATTCAACCACTTATGTTAGCATTATAGATGAGTCAAAATGCCGCAAATGTTTAGTATGTCCAAAACTGTTTTTCAGCAAAATATCATTATGTGCACCAAAATATTTAAATAAAATATCGGTCGGTTTAGAAATATATTTGAATTCTAATTCCTATAAGGATGTGTTTTATATACGAATTAAGTGTATATAAGAATATATACGTCCTTTTGAACTGCGTCTTATACATATAATTTCATGAGAAGTGTTCAACATGAAAGTTGTAGATTTCGACGAGATCTACAATTTTCATGTTGAACACTTTTTGATTTGAAGCATTTTAGACCCCCGATTTTACCACTGAAAAAAGTTACGTCGTACATATGTACGGACGCCCGGGATCGGCGTGATTTTTTTCGGGGGCCAAATCGGGGGCATAAACCGTTTCAAATCAAAAAGTGTTCAACATGAAAGTTGTAGATCTCGACGAGATCTACAACTTTCATGTTGAACACTTTTTGATTTGAAGTAGTTTAGACCCCCGATTTGAACCCCGAAAAAAGACATGCCGAAAATCTGTACGTTCCGTGCATGTCTTTTTAGGGCCCAAATTGGAGGCATAAACGGCTTCAAATCAACAAAATGATCAACATGAAAGTTGTAGATCTTGATGAGATCTACAACTTTCATGTTGATCACTTTTTCAAATGAGAAATATTTGGGGCTCAAAATTTAAAATGCAAAAATTGCAAAAAAACAAGATTGGTTTGCTAGTTGTAATTTTTGGGAAGAGAAAAAAAATGCAAAAAATTACTGAATCTGTTTTTTTTTCTGTTTTGCTAGAAACGAAAATGTGTTTGCTAATAACAACACCCTATGGAAAATTGAAGCCTTTTATGGATGCTAGCAAACCAAAAAATTCCGAATTCATTAATTTTTTGCATTTTTTCTTTCTCTAAAAAATAACTACTAGCAAACCCACCCAAAAGCAACTCGAGACCTCCGCACGCACGAAACCGCTTTGGAAGAGGAGGCTCTTCCGGCTAGGGCGTTGTCGTCTTGACGACATATAAGAAGAATGAAGGGTTCCATTGGACGTTCTGCCTTGCTGCCAAAGCTGCCTCCTCATGCATGTGAGCTTACTTCCTCTGATTCAAAAATTCATACAAGGAATAAAAATAAAAAATCCCTTAGGGGCCGTTCGTTTGCGCGGAATTGATGACTTAGAATTGGAATTCGAAGACGAATTCCAATTACACTGCTCGGTTCTTAGGTAACTTTAATAATTGATATTTGAGTTGAAAATCCTGTAATTGGTTTAAGCTTAGGCACAATATCTTGCTGGACATATCGGAATTCGCAAATCGGGATTCGGTCGATTTAAGTCCGATAAACAAAAATGAGCAGCGGCTCTAAACTGTGCTTCCCCTTCCTCCTCGACATTCCGACTAGTCATTCCATCTCGCTAGGGCTTCTCCTCCACGACAACGACTCGCGATTTTCCGATAATCCAGGTGTCGCCGACGCTAGGGATTCTCCTTCACTATTTAACGAACGGGCCCTTAGTGATTCTTCGCCGCCGCCGGTGTCTCTTGTGGCCCCAACTCCTTGTGATGGTGGTGAGAAATCTACTTCTTTATTTTGTACAATCTCTTCTGAAACCTCATCCTCTGGGGATTCTTCTCCAAAGTGCTTGAGTTTCAAGGGCGATGATGCGGTAAAGTTGCAGATGCATGCTAATGAGCCATGCAGCCCGGGTGTTTGTGGGAATGCCACAAAGAATATCTGATTCAGCTCGTACAGTGTTGGAGAACCAATTTTCACCACAATTTTCTTACTGTTCTTCTCCTCATTTAATTTTCTTCTGGTATCATCTCCATCTAGCTCTTTCAAGGGGGTTGGTATTAGCAAGAGTGGTCGAAACTGTCGTCGCCGACCTCGACATAGAGCTTTCTCGCTGCTGGCCTGCTGCGAGCTGATTGTGGAACTCGACGACACACCAAGAGACGTGTCCAAAGAAGCCGTGTGCTGGATTCGGGGTCTCTCCAGCCAAACGTGAGGACTATGTTGAATTTTCTCAAGATGATCAACGAGATAGTCTGATGCCAAATTAATATTCTCAGAATTATCAAGATCATACCTTGATCAAACGGAAACAGGAAAGCAAGCTCAACCATCAGAAGCAATCAGAAGAAACAAGCAGATCAAACTTTTATTATCTTCTTTACAGGGCGAGGTATACATGACGAGACATGATTTTGCCAGTACACAAGGGAAAGCAGAAAAATTACAACACAATTCGAGCGGACAAAAAAGGAGACCGCCGAGATCGCTCAGTCCGCCGAAGTCGCCGAGACCGTCCGAACGGCAGCTATGCTGAATTGAACTACGGAGTCCGCCGAGACCGCAAGGTCGCGCGGACACACCGTTATTCGCTGAACACCTTGTCACTCTCTGCAAGCCGCCTAACCGCAGTCGCCTTGCAGCAAGAGTCCACGAACAAGAGCCGAACTGACGAACAGGCCGCCGAAACCAGCGGACACCATTATTGAACAAAAGTTGGAGAAGATCGATTAGCCGCAGATTCGACCTGCTGAGACCACTGATTGAATTCGCAAGCTAAGAAGGATCCTGACCGAAGTCAACGCCAGAAACCTGGTTTCTCTGAGCTAGCCGCACAACCTGTAACAGCAACAACCGATTAAACTTCTCAACCCGCGCGGACTGACAAAACCGAAGCCGCAGTTTTTAATCCACGCTCAACTTACTGTTCACTCTGTTACAAATGAAGTGTCGGGGGGGGGGGGGTCTTATTTATAGGCGGGGTGAGGAGTGTGGTCACCACCCTATGAGATAAGCTAACCGCCCCTTGATCGCAGCTAACACAGTCAATCCGCCTAGTCCCCAAAGACATGGCCAGAACAGCCACTGCTAGAAGGAGACCAGTCCGCAACCTGGCGGACACTGCACTAGTCCGCACGCTATACGAGGACACAGCACTAGCCCGCGTAGCTCGCTAATATTGCAACAACCTGCCACTAGTCCACAACCAACAGGCAGAGATCGCCTGGTCTCAGCGGACTCTGCGGACTCAGAGACACGCATCAGCCCGCAATACAAGTCCACGACCAACAGGCAGAGATCGCCTGGTCTCAACGGACTCTGCGGACTCAGAGACACGCATCAGCCCGCAACACAAGTCCATGACCAATAGGCAGATCGCCCGGTCAACAGCGGACTCTATGGACACCCTGGACTTATCACAATGTGTGACCAAGTCCAGCAACCTTCCAAACAGCAAGCGCGAGCTCGGCGGACAAGGCACCAGTCCGCCAGCTCCAAGGACAGATCACTATCAAGAATGCGGCTCACCCACCGCAACTCCAGAGATTAAAGGCAAGGACCATTGCCGATCTCGCGGACTCCAAAAATGCAGTCCGCGAACTCCAACCTTCACAGCAGCCAACAACAACCACCTGCCGGACTCACAACCAGTCCGCGGATTCCAACCCGCACAGCAACCAACTGCTGGACTCACTTCACAGGACGCCAACACCAGACCGCCAGACTACTTCATCAGTCCGCCCAGGCCGCCCCGACTGCCTGATCACCCACTTCCACTTCACAAATTTTAACACTCCCTCTTGAAGTGAGAAGTGGTGAACAAGCCCAGTAAACCCCTTAGCCGCTGAAAAGGCCCCTTCGACAACGGTTTCGTGAAGATGTTGGCAAGGTTGTCTTCACTCCGAACATGCCCGACCATAAGAGATCCTTCCAACACCTTCTCCCTTATGAAGTGGTGCTTGATTTCTATATGTTTGGTCCTTGCATGACAAACTGGATCGTTCACCAGTTTGAGAGCACTTTCATTGTCTCCTCGGAGTAGAGTAGGACCTTGCACTTCCTAATGGACGTCCTCTACCAGCCTCCTTAACCAAATGGCTTCTCTAATAGCCAAGGCCGAAGCCTTGTACTCTGCTTCAGTAGTAGAGACGGACACCGAGTCCTGCTTCTTGCTACACCACGAGATGCCCGTTGATCCACAGGTGAACACATAACCTGAAGTTAATCTTCGATCATCCGAGTCACCACCATAATCAGCATCTGTGTATCCTAGCAAAGAAAAACACGAGTCCCTCATATAAAGAAGTCCCATATCAGAAGTCGCCTTGACATACTTCAAGATATTCTTTGCCGCCACCAGATGAGACTTCCTTGGCTCTGCCATAAACCGACTTACTCGACCAACAGCGTAAGCAATGTTTGACCTTATAATGGTTCAGTAGATCAAGCTCCCAACTAGAGCTCTGAAGACCAAGGGATCAGGAAGAATCCTTCCTTCATCTCGTTGAAGCTTCAACCCTTGATCTAAAGGAGTTGAGCAACTCTTTCCTTTACTCATATCGAATCGGTTCACAATGCGATCTTCATATCCTTTCTAGCAAATGAGTATCCCGCTCTCCTTCTTTTGCACTTCGAGACCAAGAAAGTGATGAATCTCTCCCAAGTCTTTCATCTCGAAGCGAATAACAAGCTCAGCCCTGAGCCTAACTACTTCCTCCTCTGAATTCCCTGTGATGATCATGTCATCAACATACAGTAGGACCAAGACTTGAAGCTCTCCCTTATTCTTGATGAACAAGCTAGAGTCTGAGTTAGAAGTAAGGTATCCGCAAAATTGGAGGTATTCTGCTATCTTTCCATATCAAGCTCTTGGAGCTTGCTTCAACCCGTAAAGAGCCTTCCTGAGTTTGCAGATGTAATCCGGATGAACTTCAGAAACAAATCCGAGCGGCTGATCCATGAAGATGTCCTTATCAATCTCCTCGTAAAGAAAGACGTTCTTTATATTAAGCTGCCACATCCTCCATCCTTGGCAAACAACCAAGGCGATCACCACCGAACCCAAGTCATCTTTGCAACTGAACTAAACGTCTCCTCATAGTCCTCTTCATACTGCTGTGAGAATCCTCGAGCAATAAGGCGAGCCTTGTACCTTTCAATGTTTCCATCAGCTTTCTTCTTCAACTTGTACACCCACTTGCAAGTCACTGGAGTAATGTCATCAACCATGGGCACAAGGTCCCAGGTTTCATTCTTCTTAAGAGCATCCATCTCCTCTTCCATGACAGCTTCCCACTCCTTGACTCCAGTGACCTCATTGAAGCTTGAAGGCTCTCGCTCATCAAGAGGGCCTGCAAAGAAATAGGAGACAAAATTCATTGTATTCCCTTCACAGTAACGAGCTGGTGGCTTGATGACCCTCTTTGATCTCCAAAAAGGCTGCTCCTTGCTCACCACCTCCGTTGCTACTTCAGACTCAGCTCCATCTCCAGGCAAACTTTGAGCAATGCTCCCCCTTCTTCCTGAACCAGAAGCCTCTGTCCTAGAGCTTGAAGCAACAGGAGCTGCTGGTGAAACAGCAAGCTCCTCTTGAAGAACTTCAGCAACCATCTCCTGCTCTTCATCAACCTTGCTCTCTGGTAACTCAATCGAGCTTCCTCCATACGACGTCAGCTCATCAAAGATCACGTCTCTTGAAACAACAAACTTCTTCATCACAAGATCCATACACTTCCATCCCTTCTTCCGCTCATCATAGCCTACAAAGACAAGCTTACTTGCCTTTGCATCAAACTTTGTCCTTAAGGCATCCGGGATATGCACATATCAAGTTGATCCAAACACTCGAAGGTGTTCCACACTTGGCTTCTCCTTGAACACCATCTCCTGAGGAGACTTCATGTTGATCGGACTCAGAGGCATCCGATTGATGACATAGGTTGAGCAGACCATTCCTTCTGCCCAAAAGGACCTGGGAATGCCCTTTGCATGAAGCCAGCACTTGCAAGTTTCCGTCAAGTGACGGATCTTCCTCTCCGCTACTCTATTTTGTTGTGGAGTATGAGCACAAGTAAGCTTCCTCTAGATGTCTTGCTTCTTACAGAAGTTAGAGAACTCGGAAGAGATAAACTCACCACCGTTGTCTGATCTAAACTTCTTGATCCGCAGGACAAGCCGGCCCTCCACCAGCTCCTTGAACTCCACAAACAATTGGAAAGCTGCTGACTTCTCCTTCAAAAAATATACCCAAGTGTATCTTGAGTAATCATCAATCAAAATAAGTATGTATCTGCTCCATCCAAGACTGGCAGTTGCAATTGGCCCCATCAAGTCACCATGGATACACGCCAATAATTTCTTGCTCCTCGTTTGTGACTTATCAAACGGAAGGCGATGAGCCTTGCCGTACTGACATCCTGCACAAACATGACCATCGCCAAAGGATGACAGCTTAGGCAAATCTTTCACAAGGCTCCTGCTTGCCATAGCTTTCAACTTATCCATCTCTACATGCCCCAACCTCTTATGTCAAATATCAGCGCTATCGTTTGCCCTCATCCGATCAACGTAGGAGCTTATTGCAAGAACAAACAAGCCATTTACTCTCCTCCCAACGTGAGCAACATCAGCCTTAACTGCTGATACGTTGCGAAGAAACTTTACTTCTGTTTGCCCAAACAGAACGTGATAACCTGCGTCTACCGCATTGGTCACAGAGAAGAGGCTCTTTTTCATGCCCGGAACATGATACACACTCCTTAACGTGAGTGGTCCCTTATCACTACCCAAGGAAACAACCCCCTCCTTCTCTACTGCATGAACAGTATTATCAGCAGTAATAATAGCTTCGTTACCTGAGTAAGCTTGCAGCGAGAAGAACTTTGACTTGTCTCCGGTGAGGTGGTGACCACACCCGGAGTCCACGATCCAGTCGTCTTCAAAGTCGATGGCGGACAAAGCACGGACACAAGTGCCCGTCATGAAAGCTCCACCCCAGCCAGCTTCCTCAGTACTAGAGCAAGCTTCCTCCCTGCCTGCAGCATGCCCAGGCTATAGCTTGACCTTGCAGTAACGCTTGAAGTGACCCGACTGATGACACCTGTAGCACTTCAAATTCTTCTTCCAATCCTTCTTAGGATCATCGCTCTTTTCTGACTGATAAGAAGTTGAAGGCTCATCTTCAACAACGGTCTTCTTCTTCTTCTTCCCTTCCCATCTCTTCTTCTTCTTTCCTGTGAATAGTGTTTCACTACTTCCTCAGAGATAGTAACTCCAACCATCTGTCTGGCCAAACTTTCCTGCGAAATAAGTAGGTTCTCAAGTTCCAGTAGAGATGACTGAGTTGCCCAGCCTTGAACAGAAGTTACAATGGCCACATACTCCTTCCGCAAGCCACGGATTATGTGTCTTTTCAACTTAGCCTCAGAGATAGGCTCGTCAGGATCAAGCGCTGATAGTTCAGCACACAGACTCTTCATCTTCAGAAAATATTTAGAAATGGTCAGTTCTCCCTGAGTTGTCCTAGCCAACTCATTGTCCAGGAACTGTAGTCTAGCTACGTTCTTCCTATTGAACAATCCATCAAGGGAAGTCCAAATCTCTGCAATAGACTCACATCCAATGATGTGATCAAACAGCTCCGGTGAAACAGCCCGCTTGAGGGTAAACTCAGCCTCTGCATTTGTTCTCCTCCAGACTCTCACCTGCTCAGCAGTTCCAAACGCAGCAGTAACTTCCTGCATGTCGTCACCACCGACGACCTCACATAGCTCCTCGCCCGAAAGATAACTCTTCATACACGACTTCCACTTCTTGAAGTTAGTCGGCGTTAAGAGTTCAATGCCCAGACCTCTTGCATAACCTCCTTCCATTGCAGCAACTCTGGTTTAAGCAAACAGAAGCACAGAGCACAACATAAGTTGATCACTGCTCAAGCAACTGAACCTTCCTCTGATACCATGTTGAATTTTCTTAAGATGATCAACGAGATAGTCTGATGCCAAATTAATATTCTCAGAACTATCAAGATCACACATTGATCAAATGGAAACAAGAAAGCAAGCTCAACCACCAGAAGCAATCAGAAGAAACAAGCAGATCAAACTTTTATTATCTTCTTTACAGGGCGAGGTATACATGACGAGACATGATTTCGCCAGTATACAAGGGAAAACAGAAAAAATTACAACACAATTCGAGCGGACAGAAAAGGAGACCGCCGAGATCGCTCAGTCCGCCGAAGTCGCTGAGACCGCCCGAACTGCAGCTATGCTAAATTGAACTACGGAGTCCGCCGAGACCGCAAGGTCGCGCGGACACACCGTTATTCGCTAAACACCTTGTCACTCTCTGCAAGCCGCCTAACCGCAGTCGCCTTGCTGCCAGAGTCCACGAACAAGAGCCGAACTGACGAACAGGCCGCTGAAACCAGCAGACACCATTATTGAATAGAAGTTGGAGAAGATCGATTAGCCGCAGATGCGACCTGATGAGACCACTGATTGAAACTGCAAGCTAAGCAGAATCCTGACCGAAGTCAACACCAGAAACCTGACTTCTCTGAGCTAGCCGCACAACCTGCGACAGCAACAACCGATTAAACTTCTCAACCTACATGGACTGACAAAATCGAGGTCGCAGTTTTTAATCCACGCTCAACTTACTGTTCACTCTATTACAAATGAAGTTCTGGGGGGTCCTATTTATAGGCGGGGTGAGAAGTGTAGTTGCCACCCTATGAGATAGGCTAATTGCCCCTTGATCGCAGCTAGCACAGTCAGTCCGCCCAGTCCGCAAGGACATGGCCAGAACAGCCACTGCCAGAAGGAGACCAGTCCGCAACCTGGAGGACACTGCACCAGTCCGCACACTATACGCGGACACAGCACCAGCCCGCGCAGCTCGCTAATACCGCAATAACCCGTCACTAGTCCACGACCAACAGACAGAGATCACCTGGTCTCAGCGGACTCTGCGGACTCAGAGACACGCATCAGCCCGCAACAAAAGTCCACGACCAATAGGAAGAGATCGCCCGGTCTCAGCAGACTCTGCGGACTCAGAGACACGCATCAGCCCGCAACACAAGTCCACGACCAACAGACAGATCGTCCGGTCAACAGCGGACTCTGCGGACACTCTGGACTTGTCACAATGTGTGACCAAGTCCAGCAACCTTCCAAACAGCAAGCGCGAGCTCGGCGAACAAGACACCAGTCCGCTAGCACCAAGGACAGATCGCCACCAAGAATGCGGCTCACCCACCGCAACTTCAGAGATTAAAGGCAAGGACCATTGCCGATCTCGCGGACTCCAAAAACACAGTCCACAAACTCCAACCTACACAGCAGCAACCAACAACCACCTGTCGGACTCACAACCAGTCCGCGCTGTCCGCGGATTCCAACTCGCACAGCAACCAACTGCCGGACTCACTTCACAGGACGCCAACACCATACCGCCAGATTGCTTCATCAGTCCGCGCGGTCAGTCCGCCCCGACTGCCTGATCACTTACTTCCACTTCACAAATTTCAACAAACTACCTGTATAACATCGGAGTCGATGAAGATTTTTTAAAAAAATTTCGTTTGTTTGTTAATAACAACTTGATTTTCAATTAGTCATTTTCGAATTTTATGGTTTGCTATAATTTAAAATAGGTTTGCTAATAACACCACCCAAAAA
Organism: Platanthera zijinensis; assembly: GCA_039513925.1. Classification (NCBI taxonomy): domain Eukaryota; kingdom Viridiplantae; phylum Streptophyta; class Magnoliopsida; order Asparagales; family Orchidaceae; genus Platanthera; species Platanthera zijinensis. The sequence continues at coordinate 34,672,632 of CM077082.1, forward strand.
CAAACATTAGATCTGAAATTATATTATAAAAGGTGAGTGGTTGTCGGTTATAAAATAGAGAGCATATTAACATTAGAATATCTGAAATTATATTATAAAACGAAGCCTAAAATACATAGGTGAGATCGGGCGTTCACGAATGATTGTTTATAACCATCATGTTTGTGACAAACATGATAGTTCACGAATGATAATTCATGCGGTCGTAACCGCTTGAGCGGTGAAAATAAGTCCCCCAAAGGAAGCAAAAGTCTAGGTGAGGTCGGCGCCCAGGAACGACTGCTCTTAACACTGTTCACAACTATACGAAGCCTAAATTACTTTATTATTTAGAAAAAAACGTTGTAAAAATCAAGGTTGTCAGGATCGAGATCCTAGATGAGATCATTTCGAGATAGGATTGAATCAGATAGTAGGGTCGGATCGAGGATCGCTTTACAAAATCAGGATTGATTTACAAAATCTGGATCGTAGGATCATAAGATCCAAGGACCCGGATCGCGATCCTGACAACCATGGTAAAAATAACACAGAACAAGCATACACTGGATTATAATAATGTTAAGATATCTGAATTACATTATAAAATGTGAGTGGCAAAAAAAATTGAGCGTAATAAAAATATCTGAAATTATATTAGTAAACGTGAGTGGCACGAACTAGGGTTCATAACCACCACCGATGTGCCAAACAGTGAGCCTAAGGCTATGTTTTACAATCCGGTGGGAGGTTGTTCTGGCGGGGCCGAGTCGGAGGAGAGAGAAATCTTCTGTCCTAAACGGTGAAACGGTGCTCGCTCTTTTCTCCAGCTGAGAACTCCCCCGGTGGCACGTCAGGGAGGAGCGAGAAAACGGCCGACGGGTACGTGGAATGGTGGTCGAAGGACCAGCGGGAAATCGGCCAGTTTGTGCCTGTTCAAAACGGCCGTCGTTGAAGGGAGGGGGTGTTGGTGTCCCAAACGACATTTCTCCGGCTTGGCCCCGCCGGTCGTTGTAAAAGGGTGCTGGCCTTTTCTTCCCAAACAGATCATCTCTGGCTCGGCCCCGCCGACCGTCGTGAAAGGGCGCTTGCCATTTCTTTCCAAACGCCTGATCTCTGATTCATCCCCGCCTGAACGACACTCAAACGAGATGTCAAACACAGTTGTACAACCCCTGGTTCACCAAGTGGGTCGCTCCTTGGGTGGACCAACGCAGGGAGAACAGTTTTGGAGTTATAACGAGTCGAGCAGCGAACAAGCGAGTGGGAAAAGAACTCTTCAGCTCGCGTGGGGTTTGGCCACCAGGCGCAGGGGGCGAGTGGAGCGTGCAGGCTCGCACTTGCCCCGGGGTCTCGCCAAGGGTGGGCGAGTGGGACATCCGGTCTAGCACTCGCCCTTAGCTTCAGGGAAGTGCCGAGTGCCGTCCATATCAGGCACTCGACACACCAGGCGAGTGGTAGCCAAATGGATCATTTGCCCAACAGTGTATTTACCAGAATGTCCCTGTTGGACTGCTAATAGTCCCTCTAAACAACAGAGTTTCATTGTTGACAGACCAATTTGAGTTGCGCTTAGTAAAACCCAAAAGGCGGGATTACGCTATTGACATGTCAGACTTAGAAAACTATAAATAGACCTTTAAGGGCACCTTCGGGGGATCGATCTATGACTTTCTTCCTCCGCTGGTTTACTTTGGTTGGCTCCAAGAACCCTCCAAGGTGCCTAGCTCAGTTTTGGCTTGGGAGGAGAAGCTATCTCAGATCTTCCAGGTGTGCGATGAGACCTCCTCGCTGTAGCACAGGGTCTGTTCCCAATTTTAAGTTGTAGCCTGACTTTTGGTTTGGGATAAATAAGTGCAGATTACCCCCTTTTTTGGGTCCGAACTCTCTGAGACCGGGAGACAGTTTCAATATTTTTGGTGTGGTGAGCGTGGACGTAGTCTGCACAAAAAAATCTTGAGCTGGACTTCATGGATGGAGATGGAGAAGGAGTCGGCTCAGGCAGCTCGTCTCCTTCGGCGAGTGGCGTCACGATGAGGATATTGGAAGAGTTCAAGCAGGAGGTTCTGCAGACCAAACACCTGGCATTCGCCGCGAGAAGCGAGTGGGCTACACCTTATGTCCCGGTGGTCGCGGTGTAACGCCCCAATTTTCTTAAGGCAGAAAATGGTGTTCTGGAGGTATCGCCCGACGGTAGCTAGGTACCGCGCGACGGTAGCTCTACTATTGATGTCGAGAGCGTTGAGTGAAGGGAGGTGACTCTACGCCTAGTATACCGCGCGACGGTAGGTTTCTAGCGCACAACGTTAACCATTTTAGTGTCTGAGTTCTCGGGAACTTAACGCCCAACGGTAGGGTTACCGCGGGCGGTAGCTTGGCAATTTATTTGTCAAAGCGCTCAGGTTACTACCGCGCGGCGGTAGTAGCTATCGCGTGGCGGTAGTAGGGGTGGTCATGATGTAACGGTCGCTAGCTACCGCGAGGCGCTATCATCCTAACGCTCAACGTTAACGATTATGTTTCGGCGTGACCACGTGTCAGCCTGTGATTGGAGAGCTTGGGCAGTTACACACGAATCGAGGCGGCACCGCACGGCGGTAGCTAGTTACCGCGCGACGGTAGCTTTATTTATATGCATGGTTCGACCGTTTCCTCTTCATTATTCTGGAGTTGGAGAGTTTGACCTGGTTTTCTGGAGGAGTAGCAGCACTGGAAAAGGGGAGATCTTGCCACTGTTCGTGTTTCGGGTCTCAGATTCGCAAGGCTAGTTTGAATTTGCGAAGGCAAAGTCGGAGCGGTCGTTTTCAACCATCTGGATTTCTCCCATGGTGCCAAAGCGTGCATCAAGGGTAAAGATTCTCTTCCTTGGACATGTGAAGTCCTTCGTTTTGGCATTTTAGGTAGACGCTCCACGAAAACGTGGAAGTGGTTCTCCCGACGGGTAGATCCGTGTATCCCCATAGTTTTGCATTTAGATCCAGAATCGAAGTATGGAATATGCATGCTGTATGAAGCTCATTCAGACGGGTTGGTCTGGATTGGTGATATTTGTATGTTTTGTATGTCGGAGAAGACTCTGTGGTAATCGCGTAGATTTCAGAGTTGCAGGATGTGCAGATGACTGTGTTGAGAGTACTGGGGGTAGTCTCTAGGAAAACACCCGAAAAAGGGGAAGAACCGATAGTCCGTCCCCTACCGCGCGGTGGTAGTGCTACCACCGACGATAGCTTCATGTATGCTATGTTTGGTTGTTGAAGCCTGTCTATGGGAGACTTGTGGGCTATTTTGTGAGGCCTGTCTTGTGAGACCTTGGGGTCGTGATGTCTCTCGAAGACCAAGGGGCCAGTTTGTGGAGCGAGAGCTTAAGTTGCTCAGCTTTGGTAGCCTTGAGAGCTAACTTAAGTTCATAACCGGGTTATGAATAATACGAAAATGGGAAAGGGGATGCCGACCCCCGTCGTGGCTGATGCGCCTGATGAATTGAGCACGGGAAAAGGTTGAACTGTACCCAACCCTTGTCATCCGTCTTGGAGTGAGTCATACAGTGGATCTGCATATCATTATGACTTTGCTGGAGGCTTGGGGTGTGGTCTCTAGCTGTTGTCCTGTGAGACTAAAATCTTAAATGTTGTTGACCGTCTGTGAACGGTGGTGTGACCCTCGAGGTCTTGTGCACCAAGAGTGTGCCTGAGAGCACTGGGCGTTGGGCGTTTGCACCAACGTCTATGGCTAACGGTGCTTAAGTTGCACGTTTTGATTGCCAAGTGATTATTAAACTAATACGTACAGGGAAGGAGCACCTCCACCCTGAGTGAGGGGTGAGGTCATTATAATTTGGTCAGTTAATGCTGACCGTTGCTTTTGCTAAGCCAAGCGGGAAGAAGCGGGCTGAAGCTCAGAAATGTTGTGCTGGCCCTTGAAGGCCAAAGTGAATGCTTATGTTATTTTATCGTTCATGTGTGGTCAGCCTGCGTGTCGAAGTATGTAACACACTTTAATTCAAGTTGAATATTGTAAGACCTTAAATCCAAGAACTTAATTGTGTATTTGTTTTACATTCATAGTTGTGGTAGTAGATATTCATGCAGTTGTTGGGTTCTATTTATAACCTTTAAATTACTTCCACTAGAATGCACTCTGTGTTAAGATGCAAAATATTGGATGATGATTTCAATTTAGTAACTCCTTGGTCTGTCCGTAGTATATGGCATCTTGCCCCGATCGGACCTTCTATTATATGTTATGTGATGGATTGGGGTGTTACAAAAAAGTGCACCACAGCTTTGCAGCTCAATTGATGATGAGAAGTTAAAAAACTTCAAGTTAAGCGTGCTCGAGCTGGAGTAGTACCAGGATGGGTGACCTCCTGGGAAGTCACCATGATGCGCACTTGACTATCGAGTTTGCCTCATCAAAAGGAGGATGTGGCCACCAACAACCCTCATGTGGGCTGGAGAGGGGTTGGGTGTTTGGGCTGCAGCCCGTTAACATCGCCTAAAGCGGAGCCGTGACATTGTCACGTTGGATCGGCTATGGTCATTATATGCGGCCCCGTCCTTGGGCGAGAACGCCCTGGGTCAGCGACCCGGGAAGGAAGTACCGACGAAGAGTGGTAAGAGGGATCTCGTCGGGCGAAATCTATTCCCCGGTCGGGCAAGTGCTGACAGGGTTAGTGCGCCGGTGGTGCGAGATGGGTTGACTCCCTCGGTGGGGGGAGGGATCCCTTTTAGTGAGTTGATCGTATCGACCCCAGTCCCAGAGGGGTTTAAGGAACCAGAGATGACCTACTACACTGGCCGATATGATCCGGTACAACATGTTCAGTAGTTCGATGATTCCGTCTCAATTCGGCAGATGTCGGACGCTTTTAAGTGCCGACTTTTCGCCATCACTTTAAAGGAGAAGGCCAGAGTCTGGTTTCACCAGCTTCCTATTAGCTCGATCTACTGCTTTTAGGACCTGCGTCGGGGTTCCTCTCGAGGTTCTCGACGTCAAATAAGAGGAAGAAGGGAGCGGAGTGCCTATTCGCGATTAAGCAAAAGCTGGAGGATACGTTGGAGAGTTACGTTGATCGGTTCCAAGAGGAGATCCTTTTGGTCCAGGAGATTCCAGGGTATACCCTAATGCTCGCCTTTACGCTGGGAGTTCGGCAAGGATTCTTTATCATGGAGCTGAAGAGGGTGCCACTCCTATCCTTCGAAGAGTTGATGGAGAGGGCGACAAAAGAGATGGAGGGGGAGTCGAAAAACCCAACGTTCACCAAGAAGTTGGTCGAGGTGAAGAAATAGGGAGCAGGCAGGTAGCAAGAGGCTGGAAGGAGGGAAGAGCCCAGGGGCCAGGGGAACCAAGGGCAGCAATAGGGTTGGGGGTTTCGGGAGCCAAACAACCGGCTAGCCTGCATACCCTAGGATGGGCCTGTTCAGGGGCAAGGGGGGGATTTCAAGGAGGAAAGAATTATCGAGGGGGTCAGGGGCTGTTCAACCCACCAGGGTAGAGGCAGGGTCAGAGTCCGCCCCTCCCGCCTCCGCAACAAGCGATTACGATAGCCCATGGAAGGGGCAGGAGGAGAGAATTTGGAAGGGAAAGAAGGGAATGCTGTAGGGTGGCGTTGCTATATTGTGACTTCCATCAGGAGGAAGGTCACGGGACGACCACCTGCCCGGAGTTTTTGGAGATGAGGGGAGCAAGATGGCAGGTTTAATAGCAGCCGCTGGTGTGGATAGATGAAGTTCTGTCAGGAGGATAGGAGGATATGTGCGAGGATCGGGTTGACGTAGGCACCCGTGGAGGGATCAGGGTGATTCATAGGGGAGTGGGAATCGAAGCCACCCGCAAGGGGAGCTTCTAGACAATGTTCATAAGAAGCGTCACCTAGACCTCCCAAATCCCCCCCCCCAGAGGAGAAGATTACCTTCTCATGAAAGGACATGCCAGACTACGAGAACCTGTGCTGTGACGCTTTAGTGATTCAGACGACAATCGAGAACTACATGGTCTCCAGGATCTTGGTTGACAATGAGAGTTCTATGAATGTGATCTTCAAGAAGGCTTTTGAGGCAATGAAGGTGGAAGCGAGGAGGGTGTTAGGCTCAGACGGGCCGTTGTTTGGATTTTCTGGTGAAATGAAGGAAGTTGAAGGTGGGGTTGAGCTTCATGTGACGCTGGGAGGGGTGTCGAGGAACTGCCGGTTCGTCATCGTTGACGCTCCGAGCAGCTACCACGCAATCTTTGGGCGTCCCCTCATCAACGCTTTTTGCTGTGTCCCATCATCGTTCCATTAGTGTATCAAGTTCAACAGCGGGGGAGTCCAAGTTCAAATCAGAGGAGACCCTAAGGTGGCAAGAGACAGTCGGTAGTGACTGGATCGACAGCAGAGGCGGAGTACAGAGCCATGACAGTAGGGGTTGCAGAGCTCCTGTGGCTGAAAGGAATGCTTGGAGAGTTGAAGCTGGACCAAGGAAAAATATGAAGTTGTGGTGTGACAGTCAGTCAGCCATTAGTATTGTAAAAAATTCAGTCCAACACGATCGCACCAAACACGTAGAGATAAATAGCATACAAACTGTTTAACCAAGAGACTCGGTTCAGAGGATATGAATAGGGGTTGTAACAAGATGGACTTAGTGAATATCTTTCGCCAATCTTGAGGAGAAGTGTTGTAATATTCGAAGAGTTTTGTAGGCTATAAATAGTCGGGTTTTGCCCTAATAATATTATGCTTTTGTTTCAAATGTATCTAAGAGACTTCATCTATATGAGAGCATTTTTAAAATGAATGGAAAAAATATAAAATAAAGAAATTGAAAATTCGGTAATAAAAGGGGGGTAAAATCGAAATGGTTTAATCAAAGGATGTTTTTCTGTTTTAATATAGTATAGATACATGCGAGTGACAGAGACGTGGTTCCGCCCTTACAGTAAATCACGACAGTACCCCAAAGACGATTGAATCCATCAAAGTTTCTTTGGCTTCGTTGTAGGGAAGGGAGCTTCAGTGCTTCAACAACCGCGGAAGTCGCCTCGTTGTCGGGTTCGTTAATGCGATATCCTCCATTTTTAGCAAATAATTGATTTATTCGAGCTTTCTAAAAATGGGTTTTCTGATTTTGCAGTCATTAGTTTCTTCTGGGGCTTCTTTATTGATTTTATTTTGTTTTTGCTGGATGTCACTTTGATTTGCATATTCATTCCCTATAAAGGTTGCTTGCATTGTGGGAGTAGTGATCTGCATCCTTCTTTGGAAGTTTCTGTTTTCATTCTTGTTAGCTGTTTTGGCTAGTCACACCGTGTTTTTTCCTAATTTTTTGTGCATGTAATTTTAAGAAAAGTTTTCAACACAAAAGTTGTAGATCTTGACGAGATCTACAACTTTTGTGTTGAACACTTTTCCTAAAAATGCATGTACAAAGCATACTTTGAAAATACGCTCATGTTTCACGTCTTTTAGAAATACGTCTTGTACATGCATTTTTAGGAAAAGTGTTCAACACGAAAGTTGTACATCTCGTCCAGATCTAAACTTTTCGTGTTGAACACTTTTCCTAAAAATACATGCACAAGACATATTTTCAAAAGACGCAAAAAATTAGGAGAAAGTGCGGTGCGACTAGTCAAAACTGCGGTGCTAATAGCAATCACCTAAAAAAATAGAGGGAAGAGACCAAAATCATCCTTTTGCCAAATATATAATAGTGCTTGCGTTTCTCACATTTTGAGAATCCCGTTTTTGCCCCGATTGTGTGATTTCAGCTACACCTTAATCCCCCTATCTAATTTCGGAAGGGGGGTGCTGTACTGCACCGTGCAGTACGTTTTTCAATGGCTGTCAGTGCATCAGCACTCGCGCTGAAATGTGTGCGCAAGGAATAATAATTACGTACATCTTGCGTTCCATAAAGTGAGAGCGAGTGAAATCCAGTTTGTTTATTTTTTGATCCAACGGTTGCTAAAAAATAAAGGAAAAAATAAGAAAAAATCAATGCAATGCACAGTTTACAAAACTTCATCGAACGGCTCATGCGCTACCCGCGCTTCTTCCTCTCGGAGCGGGTAGCGCAGGAAAAAAATATGGGGATTGTTAACCGCAGACCGAATGTGGCTATCCGCAAACCAAAAATAACATTTTTTAAAGGCGTTAAATATTCCCCTGCTTTTTCAAATCTTTTATTCACAAACCAAACCCTAATTCATTTTCCCCTTCCCAACCACCTGCCGGATCCCGCACTCCGCATCTTCCTCTCTCTCGCTCTCCTAACTCTCGATCCCGCACTCCGCTTGCTTTGGTTTTGTAGCTATGCGGTGGGCTGCCGGGTAAGCTTATCGCCTAGAAATTTTTCTATTTCTCCCGACCATGGTGGTGCCTCTGTGGATTATTCTGGTTCGTCCCATGATGGTTCGAAGCACGATGATGATGATTCTGGTAGTTCGGATTCTGACAATTCTGAGAAATCGGTTGCCAATGCTAGCTCTTCCAGACGCACGCAAGATGTTCGGGGAAATGTCTCTGAGAACACATCATCTTCCCAGTCCCAGCAAATAAGAAGTTCATTAAATCTTCGACAGTGCGCGCATTTTCTAGCCAGCTACGACGACGTCGCCCCCCTGCTCCCCGACGAAGAATTTCAGAAAAGGCATTGCCCTTGTTGGCGCGAGCGTAGGCATAACACTTAGTTTTATTGTCACCATGCAGAACACTTAGTACCAACATGAGTGTTAATAATTTGAAGATATTTCTTTTACAGGTCAGTTGCAAGGTGCTTGTGTTGTTGAGCACTTGTGGTGCTGGTGCTTGATATTTTTTGACCACTTCTTGATATTTTTTTTACTTTTAATGTTGATCTGCGAATAACAATAATTTTCGTGAATAACAATTTTAAGTATCTTTTGATCTGCGAATAGTAATAATCTGCAAATAGTCATTTTCGGTCTGCAGATAACAATCCCCAAAAATATTTGTGCGCAAGATGAACAACACAGTGCACTACAGACCCCGACCGCAGCTCCTCTTTGTCCACATGGCCCCGTTCGGCAAAGCTCGGCATGCGTTCTTCTTCTTCACACTTCTCCGTTCTACGCTGTCGATAGGCATGCATTGTTCTCCAGCACCGCTCCCCAGCCCGCATGAAAATCTCTCGGCAAAGCACCGTGACATTACCCTTTGAGCTTGGAAATCATATTCGTGTGGTCACCATGTTGAAGAAGGCTTTGTAAAAATTCAGTTGGTGAAACTGTAAGTGCTTTCTTCTCTATTTTCATGACAAACATGATTTCTGAGAAGCTTTTGAAATGACGGTAAAGGAAAGACTTTTTCATTCAGGCTGTGTTTGGCGTGGCTTATTTGCTCCGTTAAGGTTGGACAAAAACGTCTTTGTCATAGAATGTATGTTTGGTATGACAAATGTTACTACCGTTGCCAAAAAAAATAGTTTGAGGCATAAAATTTTGATATGACAATGACATTTTTGTCCTCTCACTGGAGTAAATAAGCCACAATAAGCTGCGTCAAAAGCAGTCTCAGTCCAAAGTCTCACCACTTTCAGATGTCTGTCTCCAAATTTGCTTGAAACTGTAAGTTGATGGTGTTATTTTTGTGTCTGAGATCCTATTTGTAATGTGGAAGCACCATTCAGATTTGTAAAGAAATTACAGCTCATCTTCTCTATGAACCGAGTATAAATAAACCTTTTTTTTAATCAGAAATCAGACTGTATTATCAACAATTTATTTTCAACTGTATGAATTCATTAAAATTCTGTCTGTATTCTAAACATCATGTTTTCAACTGCATGAAATTATAAAATTCAGACTGTATTTTAAACACCATATTTTGAATTGTATTAAATCAGTAAAATTCAGACTGTATTTTTAACAACTCATTTTCAGTTGTATGGAATCAGTAAAATTCAGCACGTCCAATAACTATTGTGAATTAGAAATGAACGTTGATGCAACACACTTATTGTACAACCTTAATTTATCGAGCTCAGCCGAAATCGCACCTGAAAGAGCCCGGGTGAGCTCAATTGGGAAAAGGAGGGGGTTAGGTCGAGCTCAACCCGGTCAGGCGAGCAGGCTCCAACAAGGTGACCCTGCTCCCTACCCCACCAAGCAGCCATGAGCCCGGCGAGAGCCCTGGGTGAGGCCCGCCCCGCCGGCCTCAGGCCGAGGCGCGTCCCGGGAGCAGCGAGCCCTAGCCCGGCAAATCTTCGACTCGGACGATCGGGGTACTCGGGAGACAGAGAGGATCTACATTTTTGCCATCCTACTACTTGCAGAACGTTAAGGTCTGCCAGTATCCGCCTCAAACAGCAGGATTCCGCTATCTGCAGACCTAACGGGGGTGCCAATAACAAAAACAGAAAGACGGAGGCCGCTATTAGCAGACCCAAAAAGACTTTTTCCCCTGGGTTAGAGATAGCCTATAAATAGGCCCCCAACACATCTTGGAGAGGCAGACCCAGCCTCCTAGAGCTCCCGTTTTCTTGAGTTCTAGCTCTGTGCTCATCCAAGATACCGAGCTCAGCTTGGCTTTGTGAGGGAAAGTTGGGAGTAGTTCTTCCGGGTGTGTGGCGGGACCTCCCAGCTGCAGCTCAACGGGTCTACGCGTGGGCAATCAACCATCATCCAGTGAGGGCCCACACTGAGCTCGCCTCGCTTCGCTCGTGTGCGCCCGACGACGAGTCCAAAAACATGAACTGATCCCTCTTATTTTTAACTCCGTTGAACTAGTATCTGGGTTTCACTATTTTTGGTGCGGTAGGTACGAGAGAGATTCCCGGCGAGGAGAGTTCACGCGATAGTGGGGACCCTGTGCCTGAAGTAAAGAAGTCAGAGCGAATTCAAGAAATCCGCAAAAATGAAATGGTCAGTGATCATCAAAAGCATACTATGACCAAACTCGGCACCCGCCTCTGATAGGCGTGGCGGCATCATCACCAACGAATTACCCCCGGTGCGAGGTCGAATCGACTCGCTGACTTCAAGGTTATGAGATGGTACTGTGGACCCTGGAACCGTAGACGGAGGCAGTGGCAACTGGACTCGCGGGAGGGCAAGATCGGCCTGAGGGTCTGCGGCATCCTGGTCAGGCTCACCTCAAGAATCCTGAAAGGGAGGCACTGCGGGGTAAAAAGAGACATCAACATCAACCTCGCGAAGTTCGGAAGGAGTGGAAGTCTCCCCATGTATGAGTGGGCGAGACAGCCTCTTCGCCTTGAAAAGTTTTATCCTATTCGCCTTCGCACCCTCCCCATCACGCGAAGTCACCGGAGCGACCACGATGGAGGGATCACCTGCGCCCTACAAGAACAAACAGAGCAGCACGATTAGAACAGGGCTATCAATATTTGCGACGCAAGATGAGGTGGTATGCTTACCTCGGGGGGTCGCGGTTTGAACATCCAGGGGCACCTGGCCCGCGCCACCAGCCGTTACAACTTCCTCCCAGGAGGTCTCGCGTTGTGAGAACACCTCGGCAAGAACCGAATCCCCCCCCCCCCCCCGATGAGCAGTTCCGCCACGAATTTACGTTTACGCTTCTTGTCAGATCCATCACCTCACGACGTCTGTTGTGGTTCTAGAGGGAGTTCTTCGATCAAGTCGAGAAGGGCCGCCACCTCGTCGTCACCTTGATCAAGTGAGTCCATCGAGCATAGAGGAGGAGCAAGTCGGTCTGGGGCTCGGTTGAGAAGAAGTCATGCCCTTCACCATCATATTTATAAGGGTCAGGGAGCAGCGAGTTCCAGTCTGATGAGTCAAGGCCGGTCGCTCACCAAATCGAGGTTGGATGAATTCTTTCCGACCTTTAGTGAGCTCGCAAATAAGCGAGGATTGTGTACAGCCCCAATTTATCGAGATCAGCCCAACTTGCACCCAAAAGAACCCGGGCGAGGTCAACAGGGAAAAGAATGGGGTTAGGTCGAGTTCGACCCGGCCAGGCAAGCAGGCTCCAGCGAGGTTCCCTACCCCACCAAGCAGTCACGAGCCCGACAAGCCCTAGGCGAGGCCCGCCCCATCGGCCTCAGGCCGAGGCACGTCCTGAGCCCCAACCCGGCAAGTCCTCGACTCGGACGGCCTGAGTACTCGCCCTGACAGGGAGGATCTACAGTTTTGCCATCCTACTATTTGCAGACCGTTAAGGCCTACCAGTATCCGCCTTAAGCAGTGGGATTCCGCTATCCACATACCTAACAGGGGTGCTGATAACAAAAACAGAAAGGCGGATGTCGCTATTAGCAGGTCCAAAAAGACTATTTTGCCTCTGGGTTAGAGTTTGCCTATAAATAGATCCCCAATGCATCTTGGAGAGACAACCTCCTAGAGCTCCCATTTTTTCAAGTTCTAACACTTTGCACATCCAAGGTATCGAGCTCAGCTGGTTTTAGGAGGGGAAATTGCGAGTAGCACTTCCGGGTGTGTAGCGGGACCTCCCCGCTGCAGCTCAACGGATCTAGCGTGGGCAGCCAACCATCATCCAATGAGGGCCCACTCCGAGCTCGCCTCGCTTCGTTCAAGTGTGCCCGATGACGAGTCCAATAACCTTAACTGATCTCTCTTAGTCCGAACTCCGTTGAATTAGTATCCGGGTTTCAACACTTGCAACTTAGGTACGGACGACTTGTCACTACATATGGGAAAAAAATTCCAACATTACATGCAAGAATAAGTATAATATTGATGGACATAAGTATCACCTAAGGATTTTTTTTTCTTACTTGCTAGGGCCATTTATCGAGACCTCCCCTCTAACTTTGCTAAATTACTGACAGCACCCCTCTTATTTTCGAAATTACAAAAACTTCCCTTAAAATTTTTGTTTCATTACAAAAATCTCTCCTGAAGTTTTAATTTTATAACATCCATGCACAAAAACACCCCCCTAAATGAACAGTGTCCAGGAGGGTATTTTTCTTCATGGATGCAATGAAATAAAAAGATCAGAGGAGGTTTTGGTAATGAAATGAAAACTTAAAGGGAGTTTTTTGTAATTTCAAAAATAAGAGGGGTGCTCTCACTAATTATGCTAGTTTACAGGGAAGATTTGGGTAATTATTTCTACTTGCTATTTAAAATATACTTGCAATTTTTCCCAAAATAGGAACTAGAAAAATAAGCAGTAATCGAACTATATAACAAGTAGCACATTTTGGACTATAAAATTGCTCATAAAACTAACTGTATAACAAGTAGCTTATTTTGGACTGCAAAAATGCTCATAAAACTAAATGTATAACAAGAAGCATATTTTGGACTGCAAAAATGTTCATAAAACTAATTGTATAACAAGTAACATATTTTGGACTGTAATACTGCTCATAAAACTGAATGTATAACGAGAATCAGATTTTGAACTGAAAAATTGTACAAAAAACAAAAAAGTTTAGCATTTCGTAATCAAACAAAATGTAAAATCTCCAATGCACAACAATTCATATCTTCAGTTTAGCATTTCGTTGTATTTGTGGGTCATGTGAATTATCGAAATACGACTACAAAAAAGAATAATATAAAAGTTGTACAAAAAACAAGCTCAAGAAACTCATACATTAGAAAGCGGTTGTCGGCGTACAGGGGAGTGAAGGTTTTGTCAGTTATTTTGACAGCGGGAAACAGAGACGTGGTTGCCCGTCGTCTCTTGACAGTGGTTTGGGTACGTAGCGGAAGGGGAAACATAACGACAAAGAGAGCCTAGAATTTGGTTGTTTGGGGCTTGAATGTGAGAAATTTTTTGGTACGTCTAACATACGATTCTCCTGTGCAGATGATTTGTCAGCCCTTCAATCAGTGATCGGACGATCAACTCGATCTCCGATCTTAATGTCAAGATCCGGCCGGAACTAATATGTAAAAGCATTTTTTATGTATAAATAAAATCTTAAAGTATGTGTAAAAATAATTTGATTAAGATTTCATGAAATTTTTTTATAAAAAAATTATTAATTTTTTATTAAAACATTTTTTTAAAAAAAAATTACCACAACAACCTCTTGTATGCTAGACGTACCTGAAAATTATCCCTTGAAGGGAGTCGGGCCCATGTGAAGCCTTTGACTCTGTTTGACATTCCGGTCGGGCGGGAGGCCGGAGAGGAGAGAGAAATCGATCGTTCTAAACCGTCGACTGACGCTCCTCCCACCAGCACCAAAACAACAGGCCGGCACCCTTTCACGCCGGCCGTTCTCAACCGGAGCGCGCCAAACATGATTTTACCGGACCGTTCACGCCAGAACGGAGGGACGCTCGGTTGTCAAACAGACCCTTTATCGCAAAAAATTCGAACACCTATTTATTCACGACTGATGGGTTCCCCCTTTTTATTTATGGAAAGTCATGGGTGGGCCCCACCCCCCATGATCTCTCATGGAGATCATGGGGGCGGACCCCCACTCCCTCCCCTCATGGGGAAACCGCCGCCATAGGAACCGCCGCCGGCAAGAGGCCGAGCCACCACCGGCGGCCGGCCCTCCCACGGCCACCACGACCGTGGCCGGCCTCGGCCATGGCCGCCCCGGCCATGGCCGACCGGGGCCATGGCCGCCCCGGCCATGGCCGACCGGGGCCATGGCCGCCCCGGCCATGGCCGACCGGGGCCATGGCCGCCCCGGCCATGGCCGACCGGGGCCATGGCCGCCCCGTCCATGGCCGACCGGGGCCATGGCCGCCCCGACCATGGCCGACCGGGGCCATGGCCGGCCGTGGCCATGGCCGCCCCGGCCATGGCCGCCCCGGCCATGGCCGCCCCGGCCATGGCCGGCCGGGGCCATGGCCGCCCCGGCCATGGCCGGCCGGGGCCGCCCCGGCCATGGCCGCCCGGCCATGGCCGGCCGGGCCATGGCCGCCCCGGCCATGGCCGGCCGGGCCATGGCCGCCCCGGCCATGGCCGCCCCGGCCATTGCCGCCCCGGCCATGGACGGCCGTGGCCATGGCCGGCCGTGGCCATGGACGGCCGTGGCTATGGCCGCCCCGGCTATGGCCGCCCCGGCCATGGCCGCACCGAGCCATGGCCGGCCGTGGCCATGACCGCCCCGGCCATGGCCGCCCCGGCCATGGCCGCCCCGTCCATGGCCGCCCCGTCCATGGCAGATCGGGGCCATGGCCGCCCCGACCATGGCCGCCCGGCCATGGCCGGCCGTGGCCATGGCCGCCCCGGCCATGGCCGGCCGGGGCCATGGTCGCCCCGGCCATGGCCGGCCGTGGCCATGGCCGCCCCGGCCATGGCCGGCCGGGGCCATGACCGCCCCGGCCATGGCCGCCCCGGCTATGGCCGGCCGTGGCCATGGCCGGCCGTGGCTATGGCAGCCCCGGCCATGGCCGCACCGAGCCATGGCCGGCCGTGACCTTGGCCGCTTCGGCCGCCGCCGGCCTCCCTCGCCGGCCGCCCGGTCGCCGCCGCCGTCATGACGGCCCGCCATCATGGGAAGCCCCCCCCGGCCGTCCGATCAAGAGGAAGGCCCTCCCTGCCGTCCGATCAAGGGGATAACCACCCATTTCCCCACCACTTTAGTGGTGGGGCCCGCCATAACCAACCCCTGGAGGCTATAAAATGACCCCCAGGGGTCTCCTATTTGGGATCTAATTCTCTCCTTCTATTCTTCTCCTTCTTCTTCCTCAGGTGAGAGAACTCCTGCATCCTCCACCGAGTCGGCCGCCGCTCGCCACCAACCACCAGCGGCCATAAACTACCACCGGCGTCCGCCAACAACCTCCAGCGGCCACCATCGGCCATCAACACCTGCCATCGGTTATTGGCACTCCACCAATGCGCAGTTAGGAAGGAGGCGCCCAAAGTGAGAGGAAGCCGAGCGAAGGAGACAGTCGAAGCCCGCAAGCGCGCCGCCCCCAGGAGCACGCGTCAGAAGCATCCCGCACATTCCACTGTCCAAGTCCCGTTGGTAGGGCAGTCTGTTGCCCACCAACGGTTCTGTACTCTCACTCTCTCTCTCTCTTCAAGATTGTAACGGGAGCGGCCTGTCGCCCCGATTCCCCCATCAAATTGTAACCTCCAGCAATCTAGTGGATTTTGACCGGCAGAGACCCGGTCACGTGGTTTTTCACCCGGTTGAAGGGTTTTCCACGCTAAAACTCCCTGTGTTCATTCCCCCTTTTCCAACTGACTGTGTGCGCGCTCGACCGCTCCGCGAGCTAAGGCGGTCCAAGATTATCCGGTCCGACCGGGGCGTCGGGTTAGTCCGCAACAGTTTGGCGCCGTCTGTGGGAAACATTCCCAATATCCTTCGCAAAGCAAGTCCATCGTCCCTACTACTACAATGGCAAAGAGGAGTGCTCGCACTGCCGAAGGATCCGCACTTGGCGGACACACTGAGCCTGCACGGTCTCACTCTCTGGTGGACGTACCACTGACCGCTGAAGCCGCATTTACCCCTGTCGCCGCCATGGAGGAACGCGTTCGCCAAATGGAAGAACAACAAACTGAAATGCTCACCCTGCTGCGGAACCTTGGAGCGCCTCCAACTCCCCCACTGCAACCAGCTCGTGTGGATCCATTACCACAACCAAATCAGGGCGGAGCCCAAGAGGTTCCTCCAAGACATGAAATGTCCGAGGAATATTCTGAGGCTGCAAGTTCTGCTCATCCCATCCCAAGGAGGGCAAGGGCGGATCATCAGCATGAGCCCGCAAATGATATACGCCTACCCCCGCCAGAAAGGTTTACTCGAGAAGAAATTCGAGAAGTTATCGCCGAAGAATACCGCCAGGCTGGAGCAAGAGATGTTCGTGCCCTCCGACCGTTATGCCAAGGTTCCCCTCTGATACCGCAGATTCTGGAACATCCGATTCCAAACGGATTTAAACTCCCAAGCATCGAAACATTTGATGGAACCGATGATCCGCTGGAGCATGTCAACCATTTCACTACCATCATGAGAATTTACAATGCTCCCGACCAACTCCTCTGTCAGGTGTTCCTAGCTACACTTAAAGGACAAGCTCGAACATGGTTCCATAAGAGCTAGTACCATTGCTAGCTTTGCAGAGCTAACAAGGCAGTTTGTCGATCAGTTCATAGCAAATCGGAGGATCGTCCGCGACCCTTCCCACTTATCAGGAATCCGCCAGAATAAAGGGGAGTCTTTGAAGGACTTCTTCCACAGGTTCTCCGCAGAAGCCCGCCAAATCCCAGGGGTCGACCAAGAACTGTTAAGAGGAGTGTTCCTTGGGGGTCTCCGTCCTTGTGGTTTCTATTCAGCATTAATGAGGGAAACCGTCGCTAGCTACCCCGACCTCGTGTACCGTGTAGAGGCGCAGATCACAGCCGACGAGGCTATTGAAGCTCATCGTCAACAGTTTGGCGACAACCAGAAGCGAAAAAGGGAAAAAGAACCGTCCCCTCAACACCAAGAAGGAAGATCCCGACAAGAACATCAGAACGAAAAACACCGACGTGACCATCAGAGAAATCAGCCGCCCCGGGATTACACACCCCTAAACACCTCCATGACAAATGTGTTTCATACGATCCAAGGCAACGAGGCGCTCCGCAGGCCCAGACCTCTCGCTAAAAATACCGGGGACCAGACAAAGTACTGCGAGTTTCACCGTGGACAAGGACACGACACAGAAGATTGCTCAAAGCTCAAGGAGGAGATCGAGTATTCGTCAAACAAGGCCTCCTGGGGAGATTCTTACGGGGATAAACACCAAGTCCGCTGAAAGGAAATCGGCCCACCATTTGTTAGACTGGACTGGGGGGCAACCCCTTAGACGACCAACCCAAGAGAGGGCTTCGCACATCAGAAGGGTTCTATCTATTATAGTGTTTATTAATTTTACTTTCCTACGAATTATGTATTCCCGCAAAAACAGTTTCACGACTGAAACTCTAGAAAAGTTAACATTTTCTCATTTTAGGCATGTTGATGGCGAGCGTCATCTGTGCAGTTTGAAATGCGTACTCACCTCGCCCAAGTGGAAGACGTCCATTTACCCTCACAGCAACTGCCTCCGTGCAGCGCGCTCCTCACAGCAACTGCCTCCGTGCAGCGCGCTCCTCATAGCAACTGCCTCCGCGCAGCGCGCTCCTCACAGCAACTGCCTCCGCGCAGCGCGCTCCTCACAGCAACTGCCTCCGCGCAGCGCGCTCCTCACAGCAACTGCCTCCGCGCAGCGCGCTCCTCACAGCAACTGCCTCCGCGCAGCGCGCTCCTCACAGCAACTGCCTCCGCGCAGCGCGCTCCTCACAGCAACTGCCTCCGCGCAGCGCGCTCCTCACAGCAACTGCCTCCGCGCAGCGCGCTCCTCACAGCAACTGCCTCCGCGCAGCGCGCTCCTCACAGCAACTGCCTCCGCGCAGCGCGCTCCTCACAGCAACTGCCTCCGCGCAGCGCGCTCCTCACAGCAACTGCCTCCGCGCAGCGCGCTCCTCACAGCAACTGCCTCCGCGCAGCGCGCTCCTCACAGCAACTGCCTCCGCGCAGCGCGCTCCTCACAGCAACTGCCTCCGCGCAGCGCGCTCCTCACAGCAACTGCCTCCGCGCAGCGCGCTCCTCACAGCAACTGCCTCCGAGCAGCGCGCTCCTCACAGCAACTGCCTCCGCGCAGCGCGCTCCTCACAGCAACTGCCTCCGCGCAGCACGCTCCTCACAGCAACTGCCTCCGCGCAGCGCGCTCCTCACAGCAACTGCCTCCGGGCAGCACGCTCCTCACAGCAACTGCCTCCGGGCAGCGCGCTCCTCACAGCAACTGCCTCCGGGCAGCGCGCTCCTCACAGCAACTGCCTCCGGGCAACGCGCTCCTCACAGCAACTGCCTCCGGGCAGCGCGCTCCTCACAGCAACTGCCTCCGGGCAGCGCGCTCCTCACAGCAACTGCCTCCGCACAGCGCGCTCCTCACAGCAACTGCCTCCGCGCAGCGCGCTCCTCACAGCAACTGCCTCCGCGCAGCGCGCTCCTCACAGCAACTGCCTCCGCGTAGCGCGCTCCTCACAACAACTGCCTCCGGGCAGCGCGCTCCTCACAGCAACTGCCTCCGGGCAGCGCGCTCCTCACAGCAACTGCCTCCGGGCAGCGCACTCCTCACAACAACTGCCTCCATACAACGTGCAACTCAAACCGCGAGCAGCCCTCACACAATCTAAGTCGCGTGCAATTCTCACGCAAACTAAGCCGCGGTCGCAAACCGCGCAAATAAAGTCGGAAGCCAGCCTCGTGCAAGCGATGCCGCGAGCCAGCCTCGTGCAAACTAAGACGCGGTCCCAAACCGCGCAAGGCAAATTCACAAGCAAGTCTTGTGCAAGCAAAAGTCACAAGTCAAGCACGTGCAAGCAATAGTCGCGAATCAGTCTCGTGCAAAACAACGTTACACGTCAAACTCACGCGAAACAACATGAACTTTGCCAACTAAGGTACAATTCTGAAAGCACCGTCTTCACATCCGGGAACCTCGCTGGAGCAAGTTTCCCCGTCCGACCTTGTATAAGAAGTACTCAATGATATACTCGGGGGGCAAATGAAACCCCACCTCATTAATCTCTTCCCTTGGGTGCTTAGTTCGCCATGCATGTAACACCTTGCGCGCATCGCGTATGCAGCATGCATCACGCACGCGTCACTCACTGTCCATCGTACACATTACATACAGTGTGCATCGTACCTCGTGAACACGCCACACACCTTGCGCATATCGCGCACAAGCTTCACATAAATCTTGCGCATGCGGCCAGCACGGACGCGCGCGGCCAGCCCGCTCGCGCGGCCTGCCCGCGCGGCCAACGCAAGCAACCGGCCTGCGTGCGCGACCTACCTGCGCGCGCGGCCTGCGCGCGCGGCCTGCACGCGCGGCCTGCGCGCGCGGCCAGCGCAAGCAACCGGCCTGCGCGCGCGGCCTACCTGCGCGCGTGGCCTGCGCGCGCGGCCTGCGTGCGTGCGGCCGGCACGCAAGTGGCCTGCGCGCAAGCGGTCCGCGCGCGCGACCAGCCCGCGCGCTGCCTGCGCGCGCGACCAGCACTCGCCCCTTCCTCGCGCGCGCCATTTTGACACTCGTGTACCGCACCGGCCCCCGTCCGCAGGCATCCAGGCGCCCGTTCGCCAAGCCTCTGCGCGACATAATACCTTAGAACCGCGATCCATCGCCGCCGCCTCGGATCTCTCGCTGGCACCCACCATGACAACAAAGAATTCCAGAAATCTCTCCTCACGCTCGCTTCGTTCCCGGCCAAGTAGAGATTTGGGGGGCATTTGATGGGTTCCCCTTTTTATTTATGGAAAGTCATGGGTGGGCCCCACCCCCCATGATCTCTCATGGAGATGATGGGGGCGGACCCCCACTCCCTCCCCTCATGGGGAAACCGCCGTCATAGGAACCGCCGCCGGCAAGAGGCCGAGCCACCACCGGCGGCCGGCCCTCCCACGGCCACCACGACCGTGGCCGGCCTCGGCCATGGCCGCCCCGGCCATGGCCGACCGGGGCCATGGCCGCCCCGGCCATGGCCGACCGGGGCCATGGCCGCCCCGGCCATGGCCGCCCCGGCCATGGCCGACCGGGGCCATGGCCGCCCCGGCCATGGCCGCCCCGGCCATGGCCGACCGGGGCCATGGCCGCCCCGGCCATGGCCGCCCCGGCCATGGCCGCCCGGCCATGGCCGGCCGTGGCCATGGCCGCCCCGGCCATGGCCGCCCGTGGCCATGGCCGGCCGTGGCTATGGCCGCCCCGGCCATGGCCGCACCGAGCCATGGTCGGCCGTGATCTTGGCCGCTTCGTCCGCCGTCGGCCTCCCTCGCCGGCCGCCCGGCCGCCGCCGCCATCATGACGGCCCGCCATCATGGGAAGCCCCCCCGGCCATCCGATCAAGAGGAAGGCCCTCCCTGCCGTCCGATCAAGGGGATAACCACCCATTTCCCCACCACTTTAGTGGTGGGGCCCGCCATAACCAACCCCTGGAGGCTATAAAAGGACCCCCAGGGGTCTCCTATTTGGGATCTAATTCTCTCCTCCTATTCTTCTCCTTCTTCTTCCTCAGGTGAGAGAACTCCCGCATCCTCCACCGAGTCGGCCGCCGCTCTCCACCAACCACCAGCGGCCATAAACTGCCATCGGCGGCCGCCAACAACCTCCAGCGGCCACCATCGGCCATCAACACCTGCCATCGGTTATTGGCACTCCACCAATGCGCAGTTAGGAAGGAGGTGCCCAAAGTGAGAGGAAGCCGAGCGAAGGAGACAGTCGAAGCCCGCAAGCGCGCCGCCCCCAGGAGCACGCGTTAGAAGCATCTCGCGCATTCCACTGTCCAAGTCCCGTTGGTAGGGCAGTCTGTTGCCCACCAACGGTTGTGTACTCTCTCTCTCTCTCTCTCTCTCTCTTCAAGATTGTAACGGGAGCGGCCTGTCGCCCCGATTCCCCCATCAAATTGTAACCTCCAGCAATCTAGTGGATTTTGATCGGCAGAGACCCGGTCACGTGGTTTTTCACCCGGTTGAAGGGTTTTCCACGCTAAAACTCCCTGTGTTCATTCCCCTTTTTCCAACTGACTGTGTTCGCGCTCGACCGCTCCGCGAGCTAAGACGGTCCAAGATTATCCGGTCCGACCGGGGCGTCGGATTAGTCCGCAACAACGACAAAAAGAAATTTATTTACCTCGAGATTTTCGAGATTTCAGCTCCGCCTCCGCCCCCTACCCAATCTCGCCGGCGATCACCTAGGGCACGTGTTAGAACGGATCCAAAAAATTCGCGTCCTATAGAAACATCCCTGTCGCTTTATCATTATTAATTAAATAATAAGAGCAATGTTATAAGCACACCGTTTTTCGCTATTGCCACACCAAGTTAAATCCTAAAAATCATCAAAAACCCTAACTCTCCTCCATTAACCGCACACCTACCTTTTCCTCTTTGTCCTGTCCGCCGAACGCAGCCCGCCTCCGTTCGCTCCTCTCCTCCGTCTGAGTTGATCTTGCCCCAACCACGCCAGCGTCGAAGAAGTCCACCGGAGAAAGCCCGCTGCTCCCGTCGGCCGTCGCCTGCTGCTCCCGTCCGTCGGTCGTCGCCCGCTGCTCCCGTCCGTCGGCCGTCGCCCGCTGCTCCTGTCGCCCGCTAGGTTTGCGTCTTCTTCTTCTTCTTCTTTTTAAATATGGACCTAAAGCACCTAAATCACCTCTTCTGGACTGTTACAGTCCAGATTTCAGAAGGAGATCTGGACTGAAACAGTCCAGATTTCAGAACTGAAATCTTGAGAAACCATATCTAGTTAATGGTGAGTGTCATCTTAGGTTGCTTACCTTTTCTGTGCTTGTTTACTACCTAAATAGATTGCATTATTAGAAGAAGAAATGAGGCAATAATTGCTTACCCTGAGGTTGATTTGCTGGATTGTAATCTGGACTGTAACAGTCCAGATTTCACTTCTGAAATCTGGACTGTTTCAGCCCAGATTTTAGTGTGAAATCTGGACTGTAACAGTCCAGATTTCAGAAGTGAAATCTGGACTGTTTCAGCCCAGATTTTAGTGTGAAATCTGGACTGATTTCAGTCCAGATTTTAGAACTGAAGTCTGCACTGTTTCAGTCCAGATTTTAGAAGGAAATCTGGACTAACCTTTATGTACATTTTCAGTTCAAAAGCGTTGAAGAGACCGGATTTAGGTGTGATATTGTGAAGATTTCGGAGTATATTTTGCAATATTTGACAGTTTCTCAAGCATCAAGGTATAACTTTTCTTGCTATTATACAATGCCAACCTAAGCATATGGTAGTTCAAATTTATATAGTTCTAGTTATTAGTTATATAGTTCTGCCCAATAAATATTTTTTTATCATCTTGTTTGTAGGATGGAAATTGTTCCCAAATTAAATGAAATCGATGTAGGAATGCACTTTATTACAGACATAATTTTTCCTACAAAAGAGACGTTAGTGGAGTGGGTTCGTACTGTTGCAAAAGGATTGGGGTTCGTTGCCACTATACAAAGAGCCGACAAAATTGATGGGAGACCTAAGCCTAGGGTATTTATGGGATGTGATAGATCTGGTTTTCCTCGTGATAATCAACAAGGGAAGGGATATGTTTCAAGAAATTTAAGGAAAACCACATCGAAGAGATGTGGATGTAAATTTCTCATACTTGGCCAAAAAGATGCATATGTTGAGGAGTGGAAAATTGATGTTAAATGCGGCACACACAATCATCAGTTTGTTCATTTAGAGGCACACAGTTATGCCGGTAGATTAGATGTTGAAGAAGAGAAGATAGTTGAAGAGATGTACGGCTCCGGTGTGAAACCTCGAAAAATACTAGCATCTTTAAAAAAGAGAAATTCTTCCAATGTTTCTATTATGCGAACAATATATAACCAAAAAGTTAAGTTGTATAAGAAGGAGCTTGATGGTGGAACTCCTATCAAATTTATCATTTTTTGCTGCATTTGCATTTATATCCAATGAAACTGAAGGCAGTTACAAGTGGGCATTGGAGTGTTTTAAAAGCATGTTGGATCCAACTACTTTGCCAAATGTATTGATAGTGGATAGAGAGATAGCCTTAATGAATGCAATCAAGGTGGTGTTACCTCAAGCAAGAATTATTTTATGTCAAGTCCACATAAACAGGAATATATTAGCCCATTGCAAGAAATATTTCAAGCAGGGAAAAGAATGTGAAACTTTTTTATCTGAATGGCAATTACTGGTTTACTCTCCAACTGTTCATGATTTTAATATGAGCTTAAATGATCTGTTAAGCAAGTATTCTGAAAAATATCCGGAGGTTCTTAAATATGTCCTACTAACATGGATTGATCCATATAAAGAATACTTTGTGGCAGCATGGATAGATAAGTTATTACATTTGGGAAACTCTACCACTAATCGTGTTGAGAGTGGTCACAGTCAACTGAAACGATTTTTGGAAGTATCTATTTGTAGTTTGTCTTCGGTTTGGAAAACATTCCACCAAATGCTTACTTTGCAACATACACAAATTAAACATTCTTTTGGGCAAAGTTCAATACAAGTGAATACAGGTTTCAGAGGGTCATTGTATGCAGATTTACTTGGGCATGTTTCGGTTCATGCTTTGGAGGCAATCAAGAAAGAGGAAAGTCAGGTGAAGAGTGGTCATGCCTTGGACTCCCCAGAATGTACACATAAGATGTGATACACAATGGGTTTGCCTTGTGCTCATGAGTTAGTACCATACATGCTTCAAGCCACGGCGTATCCCTTATGGATGATTCATAAGCATTGGAGACAACTAATTTTGAATTCGGCTACAGCTAGTGATACAAAAATAAAGGAGGAGATGAATCCATTTGAGATCATACAGGTAGATCTGGATGAGTTTCTTCAGAAATACGCTAATATAAGTGATATTCAACGTAATGAAATGAAGAGAAAACTTCGGGAAATATTTGAACCAACCACTACTCAAACAAAAGAGCCACGATTGCCTTTGAAAATGAAAGGGAGACCACAAGGGAGCCACAAAAAATATAAAGATGATCACAAGTCAACAAAAAGGGACCTTTCACTTTTTGAGCATGTATTGATAGCCGAAAACAAGGGAAACGAGAGGCCCAAAAAATTTATTCCAAGAAGAAATCCAAACAAAAAAAGGTTTCTTGAATGCATCAAAGAGGAAATGCCTTCTTACATTACTAGTCATTTGATTGATGCCATAAATGTGCTCGGAGATGGACATTGTGGCTACCGAGTAGTAAGTCAAGCCTTAGAGATGGGGGATAATTGGATGAAAATACGTCGAGACATGTCAGAAGAAATTAAGAATAATCACAACTTGTACATCAACATGTATGGGAATGCAAGATTGACGGAGTTGTTGTCATCTTTGGAATGCACTTTTTGTCCGGCACCACTCGACAAATGGATGACGATGCCGGACATGGGATTAGTTATTTCATCTTGTTACAATGTGGCAGTTGTACATTTCTCCAAATTTCAGTCATTCACCTTCTTACCGCTACATTCGGCCCCTCCAACGGATAAGAAGACTATTTATATTGGTTTTGTCAACAACAACCACTACATTCAACTATTAGTCTCCAAAAATTGTCCTCTTCCGCCAGTGATCAGTATGTGGATGAGATATCACAGTACAATTGCAAATGAGTGGGATTTGAATTATAAAAGTCAAGAGGAAATCGTTAATTTGGCCGACCCTTAAGGTATGTATGTTTTCTTTTGTTATTCATAGTCTATAAATATATAATTTTCGAGCACAATGACTCATGTTAACAGTTATTTACTTTTTGTAGGGGTTGAACTCACGTTTGTATTGGATCTTCATCACTACAAGTGATGCTCTATTAAAACAAGGTATAAAATGTTATTTTAAATTTGATTCTATATTTTATATGTTGCTAACTAACAATTGTTTCAAATACATGCAGGAGTATGATACATTGCTGACGTTTTCAATGACCGATTTTTTGCAACTAATTTTGTGTTGTCAATGCATGCAACAAGGACCACAAATTTTCAATGAAAACTTTGTAGTGATTTTGTTGGACTATGCAATATATTTAGAACGCTCTATATTTATATAGTTTTTATGTTTTGAACTATGCACAAAGTTAACGATTTATATTATTAATCAAAAGTAATTTTGGCGCGAAAATAAAATAAGGAAAGAAGAGTAGAATCATAACCATTTTGGTCCATAAATAACGATTTTACAACTCGGTGTGACATAACCATTTTGGTGTGCTAATAACGATTTTAAAAATGGGTGTGGCAATAACGGGTTGGTGTGAATATAAAAAAATTTGGTGTGTCAATAAAATTGGGCTATCAATAGCGAAAAACGGTGTGCTTTTAACATTGCTCAATAATAATCTCCCGGTGTTCCTCCAAAGCTTACTTTAGCATCCCTCTTCCTCCTTTCTACCCTCATCACCTGTGTAATCACCGACCAACAGAGATGATCTCCGGCAGCTGTGGCAGCAGTGTCGGAGGCTTTATTGATTCCAAGGTGGAGACTATCGCTCGGCTGGCACAGTGGCGGATCGATAACTTCGGCCCTTACCCCACTCGCCGCTCTGAAGCCTTCAAGCTCGGCATCTGGAACTGGTTTCTTCCTCCCCCCCAATCTCCATCTCCCTCAATCGACTGATTTCATTTCAATTTTCTCTGCATACACTGAACTTATTGCTGCGATCATCATCGAAGGTACCTATCCGTAGATAGGAATCGGTCCTTGTGCATCCGTCTCTACCCGGAGCCCTGCCGGATCACTAAGGAACAACCGCCGTTTGCTAAATTTATTTTCCGCGTATCCAACTTCGGCCCGGGCCGCCGCTCCTGCGTTTCCCCTGGTATACTCCTTCGCAATCTCCATCACAATGTTATATATATCTGTGCGTGTGAGTTTTCATTTTAATGTCCAAAATCAGGGATCAGATGAAGGCTTCCTTTGGTTTGGCGTTTTCCCTCCTCAGTTTGGAGCAAACACCGCCGGACGGCGGGTAAACAAACGGCCGGCGGCGGCGTTTGCTCCATTTGCACCCGCAGCAAGGAGGAAACGTCTCAATCCGCTCCGTTTCGACCCCCACCTCTCCCCCTCCGGTTCCAAAGTGGCGTTTCGACCCACCGGATACACCCGCGACCGCCGAACCAAATATAGCCGAAAATGTTAGAATCCATGCCTATTGTTTTACATTTGTGATGGTGGTGTTAGAGGATGATGGCTGAAACGTCATTGGCGATGGAAGCCACGGAGCCCGAGGAGCGAGCAATCACCCCTTGGAGGTGTTGAAGGTGGGTGCGGAGAGCATCAATGTTAGTCTGAGCGGTTGAAGAATCTGAAGTAGAAGCAGAGTGCGGAGACTTGGCCTTAGTAGAGGCAGCAAGGTGGGGCGACAGACCATGCTTACGATAACAGGTGGCCTCCAGATGATTATCCCGACCGCAGAAAGTGCATTTAAGGGAGGATTTTCCAACACGTCCTCGTCCCCGAGAAGAATGGCGACCCCCACGGGCTGAAGGATCACAATTGGAGTGATGTGGTGAAGGTAGCTGTAGAAGAGCTGAAGAGGGAGGTATAGGAGCCTCGGGCGGCAGGGTGACCTTCAAAAGCATTGAGCAGACATTTGAGAGAGAGAGTAGTGGCGGAGGAGAGGATCTGAGCTCGAACACTATGCAGATGAGAAAGGACCCTTGCCATCATCATGGCAATCCCGACAGCCTCTTTTTGTGCCCGTTGGGCAACCAAATCAGTAGGAGGAGGAGGCTGGTGTTGTATCTAAGTTTCAACAAGGGTCTTGGCCTTGGCAACGAAGGAAGTCATATCGCCTGGCATCCCGGGATCAACGGATTGAAGATCAGTGATGATATTAAACAAATGTTGGAGGATATTTTGGCCAGAATAGAAGGAATGTAGTTCCTCCCACATGGACTTAGCCGTGCCATGATATATGGTCATCCTGTAAGGCTCGGTATCCATAGAGTTGGGAAGCCACGATTGCACACGACCGTCATCACGAAGCCACTCATCAGTGGGAGGGGCAGGAGCAGCCCAGGTCAAGTGATGAAGAAATCCTTTCGTCTGGAGCACCCGACGTACTGAATGTACCCATTCCACAAAGTTTCTTTTGCCATTGAGAGGTATGGTGGTAATCCGGAGCTCATCCCAAAGATCAGTAACGGAAGGAGCAGCCCGAGGTGGCAGAGGCGAAGCCGCAGCGGACTCGCCGGAGGTAGAAGTGGAACCCATGAAACCGCAGCAAGGAGATCAATTAGGACAAGCCGCCGGAAGAAGTCTAGCCGCAGCGGGAAGATAGATGCTGCAGCAAAGAGTAGCCGGAAGGAGAGAGGTCCTAGCCGCAACGGTCAGATAGCAGCAGAGGCTGGAAGAAGCAGAAGGCCGGCGAACAGGCACTTGACTGGCCGGTTAGAGGCCGCCCGCAACCCAAAAACCGGAGCGGTTAGAGAAGAAAAGGCCTTGGACTATAGAACAGGAGAAGACGCACGGTCTCGGTGTCAAAACACCAACGACAAGAGGCCGCGACCAAGATGCGGAACCCACGGCGGGTAGATAAGCCGCAGAGAACAAACAAAGAAGAACCCGCGCGAGAAGACGCAACAACAGGGGAAACCGCGGCGGGAAGGGCAGCCGCAGGGGGGGAAAACCGCAGCGACTAAGCAAAGAAGACCGCACGGTCCTGGTGAGCACACCAGTGGTAAGGAGAGATGCCGCGACCAAGATGCGGTGCAGGCAGCTGATAGGGAAGCCGCAGCGAAAAAAAGAAGTCGCAGCGACTAAGAGAAGAAGTCGCGCGAGAAGAGAGGAGGGAGCGAGAAGGCGGGTAGACAGAGAGACCGCGGCGGATAGAAAGGAAGCGGGTAACCGGGAAGAATCCGCGCGGTTAGAGGAAGAGGACCCCACCTGACCGTGAAATTTATAAAAGGGAGGGGGGCAAGAGGAGAAGAAGAGTGGAAGGCACGAGAGAAAGAGAGAGGGAGAGGAGCGGCTAGAAAAACATAACCGCGCGGGAAGCCGCGGTTAGAAAGGGAGGAGGCCGCAAGACACTGCGGTTAAGCAGGAGAACAAGCCGCCCGGTTAGCAGCAGGAGCGGGTGGTTAGAAAAGAACAGGCCGGACTGTATCCCTCTGATACCATGTAGAAAGCAGGGCAATGAAACCTGTAGGCTGTATTTCTTGTATTAACTTTCAAGT
The DNA here is from genome assembly GCA_039513925.1 of Platanthera zijinensis. Taxonomy (NCBI): domain Eukaryota; kingdom Viridiplantae; phylum Streptophyta; class Magnoliopsida; order Asparagales; family Orchidaceae; genus Platanthera; species Platanthera zijinensis. The sequence continues at coordinate 34,701,251 of CM077082.1, forward strand.
ATGAGTACATATATATATAGGAAGAGAGAAAGAGAGAAGTCCCAAAGAATACAATGTGGGACAAAACAGAAAGGCACAAATGGGCTAATAAATGGGCCACAATTACAATGAGCTTTTACACACTGTTTATCTTCTAACAGAAGCCATACATGAATACATGCCGTGTATAACTGCCATCACAAATCAGTTATGCACACTGGGAGCTCCAATTCCAGACTCTGAAATTGTGCTCAAAATCCTGAGAAGCCTTCCAAAGATGTATGAGCACATTGCTGCTGCCATAGAGGAAAACAGCCACTTGGACACTCTCTCCATCGGAGTGCTGACTGGGAAAATTCTGTCCTATGAAGAAAGGTTCAAGAGTCACTCTGTTCCCCTTGATCAAGCACTACAAACAAAAATGAATATTGGCAAATCTAACAAACCAAGGTTCTCTCAAAAAAGGCCTGCTCTGTGGACCCAAAATCACAAAGCAGAGCAACCAAAACCAGAGAATGGTGGTGGTGCTGGTCCTGTGGTGTGCACCCTCTGCAAAAAGCCAAATCATGATGCATCAAAATGCTATCACAGATGCAAGAGGTGTAAGAGACCAACTCATTTCAATCAAGACTGCTGGTTCAAAGTTAAAGAAAAAGCAAAAATGGCAGAAAAAGTTGAAGAAGAGAAGCTGTTGTTAGCCTGCAGTGATATGACTCCTAACTCCAACAGCAACATGACCTGGTATGTTGATTCAGGCTGTTCTTTCCATATTACCAATGACAAGACCATCTTCCAAACACTTAATGAATCGTTCAAATCACAAGTGTTCCTTGGTGATGGAAAAACAATCAAAATAGAGGGTCAGGGAACTATACTTGCTAAGTTCTCTGACAACTCCACAAAACAACTAGAAAATGTGCCATTTGTTCCTACACTGGCTCAGAATCTTCTGAGTGTCGGGCAACTTGCCACTGCTGGATACAATTTAATCTTTGATGATAATGCCTGTACAATCACTAATTCACAAGGGAGTGTAGTAGCCTCAGCAGGTATAACAAAAAACAGAGTATACACTCTATCCTTGGATGTTACCAAGGAGACAACACTAAGCTCTCAAGGAGGCACTGATACAATCGTGGATACCTGGCATCATCGACTCGGGCAACTTAATCTTGCGGCAATGACGGCTCTAGTCAGAGACAAGCTTGCAACCGGGATTCCAGATTTAATTATTCATCCTCGACAGTGTAGAACTTGTGCTCAAGGGAAATCTCACCGGCAACCATTCCCTACCTCACATAATCGAAGCAAAAGCCACTTGAGTTGATACACATGGATCTGTGGGGGCCCACTACAACCATGTATCATGGAGGAAATAAATTCTTCCTACTCGTTGATGATCACTCTGGGTATATGTAGGTCTATTTTTTTAATTGCAAATCTGACGTTTTCGAATCTTTCTGTGACTTCAAAAGAGAATGAGAGAAGAAGCTAGAAAAGGAGATAAAGACGATCAGAAGTGACAATGGGGGAGAATTTCTCTCACACTCCTTCACTCACTTCTATCGTCTCAACGGAATTCGCCGTGAGCTCACCGTACCTGGGACACCACAATAGAATGGAGTCGTCGAGAGAAGAAATTGCACCGTTGTGGAGATGGCCAGGTCTATGCTTCTGCATAAGAGCATGCCAAAACAGTTCTGGGTAGAGGCGATGAACACTGTTGTCTACACTCTCAGCAGAGTTTCATCAAAGGCTTTGGAGAAGTGCACACCGTATCAGGCACTCTTCAATTCTAAACCAAATTTGGAGCATTTGAGAACATTTGGAAGCATAGGGTATGTTCATCAAATGAAAGAAAAGAAAGAAAAGCTAGACCCCACTAGTATCAAATGTATATTTTGGGGGTACAGCAATGTCAGCAAGGCATATAGATTGTTTGAACCAAATCAACAGTAGTTCCTACTATCCAGAGATGGAACATTTCATGAAGGAGAGAAGTGGTTGTGGGCATCAGACAAGGAGGACTCAACATCATCATGCTCATCATGTATTCCGGTTGAGACCAATCTCTCTGATGGATCCATCCTTGAAACACAAAGTGAAGGTAACATCCTTGAGGTAATCTCTGAACCTCAAAGTCCCCAATCATCACCACCTAGAAAATTATGTTTCTTGGAAGACATATAATAGAGCCCCTCTAGCCATGTTCCACTCTGCTCCAGCAAATTTTCAGGAAGTTGTCAGCCATAAAGAATGGAAAGAAGCAATGGACCAAGAGATATTCTTGGTAGAAAAAAATCACACTTGGAGCCTTGTTCCAAGACCCAAAAACAAACATGTGATCAGTTTAAAATGGGTATTCAAACTCAAAACTAATGAAAATGGAGAAGTAGCCAAACACAAAGCTCGGATTGTCGCCAAGGGGTATAGTCAGCAACCTGGAAGGGACTTTGAAGAGACTTTTGCCCCGGTTGCTAAAATGGATACAATCCGATTGTTTATAGGTATTGTCGTAAACAACCACTATCCCATTTTCCAATTGGACGTAAAATCGGCTTTCTTATATAGGATCCTAAATGAGGAAGTGTACGTTGAACAACTGTATGGCTATGAGAAAGAGAAGGAGAAAGACATGGTGTATCGTCTGCACAAAGCGCTTTATGGGCTCAAGCAAGCTCCCCGCGCTTGGCATGAGAACATTACTGCCTACCTGAACATTGAAGGGTTCACAACCAGCAAATATGAACCTTCATTGTTCATCAAAATCGAACCAGATGGAAGCAAGACCTTCATCTCCCTATATGTTGATGACTTAATAATAACAGGAAACTCAACTACCTCCATTAACAAGTTCAGAGAGAAGATAAGGGAGAAATACGAGATGACAGACCTAGGACTAATAAGGTTTTTTTTAGCATTCAAGTGGAGCAAAGCCTTGGAGCCATTTTTCTCTCACAAGAGAAATATGCCTCTGATCTCCTAAAGAGATACAAGTTAGAAAATCACATTCCTTGCATAACCCCCATGTGCAAAGGGGACAAATTGAAGAATACAATTGAAGGAGATGAGAAAGTAGATGAAGCCAACTATCAAAGCCTCGTCGGATCATTGATCTAGCTTTCTTGTACTCGGCCAGACATTGAAAACACAGTTAATCAGGTCGCTAGATATGTAAGCGCTCCATTAAAACCACATCTCAATGCAGCCAAGCGGATTCTCCGGTATGTTCAAGGAACACGACATTTTGGGTTGCACTACTCTCAGAGTTCCTCTCCATCCCTAATTAGATTTTGCGATGCCGACTGGGGTGGATCCATGGACGATAGGAAGAGCACATTTGGATACCTCTTCTTCTATGGAGAATGCCCTATCTCATGGAAATCTCGTAAACAACCAACCGTTGCCTTATCCACCACAGAGGAAGAATTTATGTCCCTGAACTCCTGCGATCTGTGAGGGGATTTGGCTCCAGAGGCTTGTCAACGAGCTTCTGCATGAGGAAAGGAAGGAATTAATAATCAACTGCGGCAACATTTCTTCCATAGCCCTCGCCAACAATCCAGTAATGCACAATCGGAGCAGACTGTTACGCCCCCGGACGAAGCCCGACTATTTGAGCGTCAGTACACGAGACGGCGGGAGAGACGCGGAGGCGACAACGGGGCTGAACCAACTTGTTCAGCCCCCACTCTTTGAAGAACCGGCCCTCGGGGGCTGAACCAACCCGGTTCAGCCCCCATTGGGGCCGGCCTTGGGTCCGGGTATAAATATACCCGGAACCCCCTTTTTGGAGACAAGCAAGAATATTTCAGGTTTTTCCCTCTTCTCTATCTTTCTCAACCCTAGTTTTTCAAATCTTCTTTAGATCTCTATCCTCCTCCCCTTCTTCTCCTAACAATTGGTATCAGAGACTCTTTTCTCCACCATGGTAACCACTCGAACGCAAGAGGAAATCAGACACTTGGAAACCCTAGAGGATGTCGTAGGATTGACAAATTCGGTGGCCGCAATCGAGGAAAACGTGCAATTTTTCACCCAAAGGCTAGAAGAACGGATCGACACCCGAATGGAGGAGATCATGGCGTTGTTGGCACAAAACCTGAAGGGTAAGGCCGTAGTGGAGGAGGATCTTGCCAACGGAGGGCAGGCCGGCTCGATACGGGCAGCGGGCATCGCGCAGGGGGCCAGATTGAGCACGGGAGGCATCGTCGAGTTCGACACAAGCGGGGGTGGCCCTGGCGGGGTCGGATCGGGCACTGAAGGCATCGGAGGGTTCGACACAAGCGGGGGTGGCCTTAGCGGGGTCGGATCAGGCATGGGAGGCATCGACGGCTTCGACGCGTCCGGGGGTGGCCCCGACGGGATCGGAGCGTCCGGGTTTGGCCCGGGCTGGTTCGGCGCAGGCGTGGGTGGCTCCAGTGGGTTCGGTACAACGGGTTTCAGCCCCGGTGGGGGCGGCTCGGGCGGTTTGGGCGCTAAAGGTGGTGGGTGGCCGGTTCCCCCATATGAGGGAGGGGAGGGCCTGTTACCTCATCCGGCAAGAGGAGGCATGCAGTGGGGTGGTGCTCCGACGGCGGGACCGTTTCACCATGGCTTTCCGGGCATGCCTTTTGAACACGAAGAACCAAGGAGGCCGGCGGGATATGGACAGGAGGCGGGATGATGTGGACAGGTCGGCCAGCGGCCGTACATGCCGCCAAAGTTGACACGCATGAATTTTCCGAAGTTCCATGACGACGATGCTTTGGAGCGATTGCAGAAGGCAGAACTGTTCTTCAGTTATCAGGAGGTTCCCGAAGGCCAGTGGGTGCAGTTAGCATCGTTCCATCTTGAAGATGATGCTTTTCAGTGGGTGTAGTGGTTTTTGAGGGGCAGGGATTATGTGCCCTGGACGGACTTTGTGGACGGGTTTACCGCTCGCTTTGGGCCGTTAGAGTATGAGGAATTTGAGGCACTCCTGCAGAAGCTTCGTCAGAAAGGGACCATGATGGAGTACCGTACTGAGTTTGAAAAGTTGGCGAACCGAGTACAGTGGGAAGAAAAGACGCTGCTCAGTTGTTTTGTGTCGGGTCTCAAGGACTATTTGCGGGATGAGATACAGTCCTACATGCCCCGTAGCTTAAACCATGCGATCAGTCTTGCTCGGATATAGGAATAACGTTACAACAGGCAACGTACCCGCAGCACAGCACGTACTACGACCACGACCACCACGGCTATGGTCCGGAAGGAACCGCAAGGTCCAAGCAAGTCGGTTGTCACTCAGGTGACTTGGGCGGAACTTCAGGCGCGGAAGGACAAAGGGTTGTGTTTCAACTGTGACGATAAGTTCGTTCCTGGGCACAAATGTCAGAAGGTTCAGGTGTTCATGCTACATGAGGATGGGGAAGAGGAGATAGATGAGGGTCCTGAGTCGGAGTTGACAGAGGAGTTTGCAGTGACCGAATTCGGAGTTTCGCTACAGGCGATGGAGGGCTGCACGACCCCCCTCACTATGCGCGTGGTAGGCAAGATCCGGAGGGAGAACGTGACGATCTTGATTGACAGTGAGAGTACCCACAATTTCATCCATCCTGAGGTGGCGCGCAGACTGGGACACGTGGTGGATCAAGGGGCGTCCTTTCAGGTTATGGTGGCCGATGGTAGCAAGCTGCAATGCGAAGGAGTATTGAGGCAGGTGGAGCTCAACATACGGGGCTACACGGGACGAACCGATGTTTACCTTCTCCCGATCAGAGGATCCAATATGGTGTTGAGAGTGCATTGGCTGCGCCAGCTACGGCGAGTCACTTTTGACTGGGATCACATGACCATGGAGTTCACACAGCATGGAAAGCAGTTCTGTTTGAAGGGCATCAAAACATCTTCGATTAAGGAGATATCTGTTCGAAGTCTTCAGCGGCTTGACGAGGAAGGAAGTATGATGGCGGTGCTGTTGGGAATAAGGGCGGGGGACACGGGGGCATCTGAGATACCCGTCCAGATGCAGTCTCTTCTCGATCGGTATACTGACATATTTCAGGATCCCCGTGCTCTTCCACCACCGCGCTTTCAGGACCATCAGATCGTGCTTAAGGGGGGAGCGGAGCCTACCAACGTCCGACCATACAGATACCCTCACATGCAGAAGGCTGAGATCGAGCGCAGTGCCCGGGAAATGTTAGCTGCAGGGATCATCCGCCCCAGTACGAGTTCCTTCTCCGCTCCGATTATCTTGGTTAAAACGAAGGATGGTTCGTGGCGGTTTTGTGTCGACTACCGCGTACTGAACAATGCTACCGTGAAGGATAAGTTCCTCATTCCCTTGATTGAAGAGTTGTTGGATGAGCTACACGGCGCACAACGGTTCACCAAGCTTGATTTGCGATCCGACTATTATCAGATCCTGATGCGAGAGGAAGATATTCCACAAAACGGCCTTCCGAACACACGACGGTCACTATGAGTTCCTGGTGATGGCCAACGGCCTGACCAGGGGGTCGTCCACTTTTCAGGCCAACATGAACGAGATCTTTCGGGAGCTCCTACGGCGCTTTGTGCTCAATCTTTTTTGATGACATTCTTATCCACATCGCCAGTTGGGAGGAGCACTTGGCCCATGTCGAAAAAGTCTTTTCTATTCTCCGCAGAAATCAGCTTTATGTCAAACGGTCCAAGTGTTCCTTTGGTCAGGAGGAGGTGGAGTACTTGGGGCATCTCGTTTCAGCTCAAGGCGTCAAGGCTGACCCCCATAAGGTTTGAAAGTATGCTTACCTGGCCGTGGCCCCAGACTATTCGGGCACTGCGGAGCTTCTTAGGCCTCACGGGCTACTATCGTCGCTTTGTGAGAGACTATGGCAAGATTGTCAGGCCTCTTACCCAGTTGCTGTAGAAAGACGCCTTCCTCTGGCAGGAGGAGGCTGAGGAGGCCTTCCAGACGCTCAAGAGAGCGATGACGACGACACCGGTCCTCGCACTTCCAGATTTCAACAAGGAATTTGTCGTGGAGACTGATGCTTCCGGAGTTGGGCTTGGGGCTGTGCTGATGCAGGAAGGGCCACCCATAGCCTTCTACAGCAAAGTGTTAGCCCCTCGGACGCTGGGGTTGTCCACGTATGAGAAGGAGATGTTAACGGTGATTCATGCTATGGCGATGTGGCGGCCTTACATGTTGAGACGACACTTCAAGATCCGGACGGATCATCAAAGTCTCAAACACTTCTTGGAGCAGCGGGTCTCTTCACCTCTCCAACAAAAGTGGGTTACCAAGCTTCTGGCTATGATTACAAGTTGTCTACCGACAAGGAAAGGACAATCGGGTTGCTGATGCGTTGTCCCGCTTGCCTGAGGGTGCCCTTGCCTAGATTTCTACACCATTATTAGATTCCATTGATGAGATCCAGGAGGAGGTGCAACGTGATCGCGAGTTGCAGACTATTGTCGAGGATCTGCGTAAGGCGCGTGCGACAGCTCCGGGCTACCATCTCCAGAATGACAGGCTGTACTATCGGGGTCGCGTGGTCATTCCCTCACGGTTTGCTTGGCGGACGGTCATGATGCATGAATTCAATTCGTCACCGACGGGTGGTCACGTCGGTGTTCTCTGCACTCTTCAGCGTGCACGGGCCAATGTGTTTTAGAAAGGGATGTGCCGGGATATCTAGTTATTTGTTCAGCAGTGTGACACTTGCCAGCGCCAGAAATATGAGACCACTTCCCCAGCCGGGTTACTTACGCCCTTGGAGATTCCGCACCAGATTTGGGATACTGCTTCCATGGATTTCATTGATGGTCTGCCCAAGTATAAAGACAAGTCCGTCATCTTGGTGGTGGTCGATAAGTTGTCCAAATACGGACATTTCCTCGCCCTGAGCCATCTGTACACCGGCGAATCTGTCGCCGCTCTTTTTGCCCGCGAGGTTGTCCGCCTTCATGGCATACCTCGGGCAAATCATCTCGGATCGTGATTCAACGTTCATTGGCAACTTTTGGAAGGAGTTGTTTCGCTTACAAGGGACCTCTTTACATTTCAGCACGGCTCACCATCCTCAGACAGATGGCCAGACAGAGGTACTCAATCGGCGCGTGGAGACATACCTCCACTGCTTCGTTATGGATGAGTTGCGCACTTGGACGAGTTGGTTGCATTGGGCTGAGTACTGTTACAACACGTCCTACCATTCGGCCAGCAAGTTCACCCCCTTTGAGGTTGTGTACGGTCGTCCTCCTCCTTCACTTAGCAGTTATGAGCCGGGTAGTACGACGTTGGCCGCGGTTGACCGTGCACTCTGTGATCGTGACCGCACGCTCGCCACCTTGCGCGAGAATCTCCGGACAGCGCAGGATCGCATGAAGGCACAGGCTGACAAACATCGGACGGATCACGAGTTTCAGGTGGGGGATGAGGTCTTTCTCAAGCTCCTCCCCTTCTGGCAGTTGTCTGTGGCACAGCGGACGAACCAGAAGCTGGCACTCTGTTACTATAGCCCCTTCCGGATCACCCGACGGGTTGGGCCGGTTGCTTATACGTTGGCATTGCCCGAAGGATCGAGGATACATCCGACTTTTCATGTTTCCTTGTTAAAGCGGAAAATCGGCGACACTATTCAACCCAGTCCTCTCTTGCCCGAGACTACCAGCACGGGCGAGCTGCGCCCGATCCCTGAAGAAATCTTGTTGATCAAGTGGAAGCGCCGAGGCACGACGTACTGTCCTGAGTTACTAGTCAAGTGGAAGAATCTAACAGCAGAGCACAACACCTGGGTCGACTTATTGGTGTTTCGGGAGCTCTACCCCGATTACCACCTTGAGGATAAGCTGGTTCTCGATGGAGAAGGGAATGTTACGCCCCCGGACGAAGCCCGGCTATTTGGGCGTCAGTACACGAGACGGTGGGAGAGACGCGGAGGCGACAACGGGGCTGAACCAACTGGTTCAGCCCCCACTCTTTGAAGAACTGGCCCTCGGGGGCTGAACCAACCCGGTTCATCCCCCATTGGGGCCGGCCGACCTTGGGTCCGGGTATAAATATACCCGGAGTTAGGGGAGACAAACAAGAATATTTCAGGTTTTTCCCTCTTCTCTATCTTTCTCAACCCTAATTTTTCAAATCTTCTTTAGATCTCTATCCCCCTCCCCTTCTTCTCCTAACACAGACACATTAATATTCGTTGCCACTTCATAAGAGAGAAAGTGGAGAAGAAAGAGGTAAAACTTCAGCACTGCGGGACTGAATCGCAGCTCGCCGACGTACTTACCAAGCCCCTAGGAAGAATGCATTTTCTGGAGATGAGATCTAACCTAAAGGTTGAACCACCCTCGGTTCAAGAGGGGATGTTGAATATTGAACCGGGGGTCCAACCTTTGAAGATGAACTAGGACAATTTTTGTAATCTGGAGCTCAACATTGAAGGCACGGGAATGGCGGAAGACGAAGCACTCGACTATTCAATAGAAGCTGAAGATGATGCATTCATGTATCTATAAACCTCTTGCAATTTATGTCATTTCCCTGTATTCCTGCATCTATAAGAAGCATGAAGTTATGTAATGAGAATTATCGCATGAATGAATTAAATTTCTCTGTTTTTCACTTCCCTGTTCTTCCTCCCCCTTTAGAAAATGCTACTCAATTTCTAACATAAAGTCCTTGGCCTGACTGAAGCACCAACAACTCCTCATAAAAAACGCAAACATATATGCAACTATTTTTAAGATACCCATTCACAACAATTGCTTTATTCATAATTAAACCAAAAAGGAAGCTTATTAATGTGCAATTTCAATATTATTATTTTTCAGATTTACATGACAACTGCAATTTTGAACTTAGCACATTTGGTGGTGTTGTGAAAGGAGAAATTACATACAAATGCTTAAAATCACATCTTCCCTCATTTTTATGCATCTTTTGACACGTTTGAAAAAAAAATTCTCTCTCAACTCCAGTATCTAACCTTCAGGCTCAATTAAAGAAAAAATATATATCATAGGCAGAGCGAAATCATCTATTTGCAGATTTTTACTATCCATGGTTTTAAAGAGAACAAAATTTGTTATCCGCAATTTTTTTGTTACAGCAGATCAATGCAGAAAATAAAAAAAATAAAAAAAACATTCATTCATGCAATTATAAGTACTCTATCTTAGCAAAAAATAGTAATAGATTTTCTTAATTCAATTAATGAGTGTATACGTTTACTCATAAGTCTTCAACATAAAAGACTAACCATTATACGCGCACATAAATTCTTCAACTAAATAGAGTGCTTTCAATAAAAACTCTTTGTAAGTTCGTGATGAACTACAATAATGCTTAATTACGACAAAAAAACAAATTGAAAGCTCGCGTAACTTTTTATTACTTAAATTATTGGTTAGAAATTTGATTTGCTGATAGAAGATCTTTAATTCAAATAAATGGTTAAATATTTTGTTTGTGGATAGAGGATTTTGATAAAAGAAGTATATGAATATTATATGAACCAAATAACAGCTGAAGCTCCACCCTTTCTAATTTACCCACACACCTAGCTCTATTTATTCTGAAGTCTCCATGAGCTTGCATATGTTTCAGTGTTTGAGAAAGTGCTTCGGACCAGCGAAGACATCGTCTGGCATGTTGATGGAACCTTCCAAGGGCGCCTCAGCATCGACGTAGAGTTTCTGGAACTGAAAATTTTCCCAATAAATGTAAGAGTTTCAACTATTTTTAGTCCTATAGAAGCCATCAAGTCTATTCTTCCTTAAATTAAGGCCTCCTAATATTTTGAAAATTAATTGAATAGTCATAATGATTTCAATTTGTAGGATAATTTTGTACATCGTTTTTAGGCTAATTGTCAAAAATCATTTTTGCTTGAATTATTTTTGTATGCTGCTATAGTATTGGATGAAAAATGACGAGGGTTATGTTATGTAGTGGGCCAGCGTAAAATTTAGTATCCTTATGAATATAAATCATCTGAGAAATTAGTGTGATAAAAGCTTGAGTGGTGTGTTGCTGCTGCTATAGTACTGGAAGCATATATGAATAACATATGAAACCTTTGTGTCACGGGTTCGAGTCCCAGCCTTTTGAAAAAATGCAAGCTAAGGTTTGTCTACATTTTACCCTTGTGGTGGGACCCTTTTCTGGACCCTCGCTGCCTGGGAATGCTTTGTTCACCGGGCTGCCCTATTTTTGTATGTTGTTGATCAAAGAAATTTGATTTTTTTTTTAATCTTTTCGTTCTAAAATTTCAGGGAGGCGAACCATCTTCGATATGGCCCAACAAGGAGATGATGTTTCACACGGCCAAGTCCGGCCTCAACTGCCTCTCCCGCATGCTCGAAGAAGAAATGCACGCCGATGTCACCATAAAGGTGGTTGACGGCATAATCAAAGCCCACAAGGCGGTTCTTTCCGCCTGCTCCCCTGTGTTCGAGAGCATGTTCCTGCATGACCTGAAGGAGAAAGAATCGTCCTTAATCGACATCGACGACATGTCGCTCGAATCTTGCTCGGTTCTCCTCCGGTACATCTACGGCTCCATAAACCAAGACGATTTCTGGGCGCACCGCCTCTCTCTCCTCGGCGCGGCGAATAAGTACGACATCGCCGAGCTCAAAGACTGCTGCGAGGAGAGCCTTCTCGAGGATATCAATACCGGGAATGTTCTGGAGAGGCTAGAGGCAGCTTGGCTTTACCAGCTTGATAAGCTGAAGCGAGGGTGCCTCGCGTATTTGTTCGACTTCGGGAAGATACACGACGTGCGGGACGAAATCAAGGGCTTTTTTGGGCACGTTGATAGGGAGTTAATGCTGGACATGTTCCAGGAGATTATTACTCTCTGGAGGCCAGCCTGACTGCTGCTTAGGAACAAACAAGCTCCATATGATAAAATACTGCACTCAGAACAAGTTTATGTTTAGTATGATAATATCTCAGTTTCATGATTTTGTATATTATTTATGTAAGTGCTTCAAAACGTATGACCTTTGTTGTGGGTTGCTCAGCACTCTTATGGATAGGTCGAGTCAACCATCTTAGCTCGGAGTGCATGGAACGTACAAACAGTCAATGAGAACTAGGTTTTGTTTGGCTCCGTTTGGCACCACCTAAGGAACTTCATTCACTTTTATATTCAAACGAATGATGTTTGTTAAGTGATCCTTAACGAATGACGGTTTAACCCATGCATTTATGCACCGGCTATCCTGCTTTCTTTCCTTAAGAGATTTGCTCTGATCTTGCTATAGTCGATGATGAAGACAAACAACTAACTTGCTAAGCCTTTAGACTTGCTATCTTGAGCTTCATGTTCTTCAGTCACAGCAACAATGACGATGAAAAAGAACCACACCTTCAGCTCCTCGAAAAGCTTTTTCTTTTATCAATTATATCCCAACGGCTCTTTGAGCAGTGAGTCTCACACATTTAATGCTAGTTGCAACCTTGCGTTAACGCCAACTGTCGTATGGTAGCTCAGCGGCGCCTTTTGGCTTGTACTGTAGCTTTACCGCTATCAATTTGAATAATGTTGACTTGTTGACGTCACTAGCTGTGGACTTAGCCAAAATCAAGCAACATTAGCATAGACGTTGAGTGAGTGAGCTTCACTCAATGCCAAAATACTTAGACAGAATTTTGTTTATCTAGGCGTTGACAGCGTTGAGTGAGCAAGCCTCACTCAACGCTTTTTGCCTTGGCTTATTCTTTAGCCTTTCCTGCATGCATGATGTTGAGATCGTTGAGTGATCACACCTCTCTCAATGTCTTATGTCTTAGTCATGCTTTTTGTAATTTAGGCGTTGAGTGCGTTGAGTGACCACACCTCACTCAACGCCTTAAGTCTTAGTCATTTTCCTGCTTCTTCAGCATCTTAAGTGTTAAGAGCGTTGAGCGAACACGTCTCACTCAACGCTTTTTTGCTTTAGCAAGATTTTTTGAATCATGGCGTTAAGAGCGTTGAGTGAGCATGCCTCACTCAACGCTTTCTACCTTAGCCAGATTTTTCTCCACCTTGGCGTTGAGAGAGTAAGCTCCACTCAACGCATTTGGACTTAGCCAATTTTTTGTCTGAAAACACAAGTTCTGACTGAATGAGATACAGTCAACGCTTTATCACATGGCGTTAAGTGAGTTTGCCTCACTCAATGCCTGTGTACTTAGTTTATATCAGCCCAGATTTTCTGTGGCTTTGACTGACTGAGCTTGTCTCACAGCCTTCTGTCACATGGCATTGAGTGAGCTATTCTCACTCAACGCTTGTGTACTTAGACGGATTTTCCAGTCTATCTTCTTTGGCTTAGCCTGTCTCACGGCTTTTTGTTGTGTGGCGTTGAGTGAGTAGACTTCACTCAATGTCTGTGGACTTAGTCACTTTCTCAGCTTGCCACTAATTAGGATTTGACTTTATAGGCTCCACTCAGTGCTATAAGTCATCTGGTATTGAGTGAGTAACCTTCACTCAACGCCTGTGAATTTAGACAAATTTTTGTCTATCCACATCTTAGGTAAGTGTTTACCTGACTTAGCCACTTAGGCTACCTATCCCATCATTATTACTAGGACATCCTGCAATCACCAAACTTGAGCACAACTTAGATCATTGCATGTGTATACATTGTTTGTTAGGTCTTCTTTAAATCAAGGACATTGGGATCAATGAACCCAACCGAGACTCAGGACACTCCCTTGAGAAGGGGGGATTAGTATCATTTCTTCCATTACCATCAAAGTCTTGGGCATGACATGAAGGAGTGCAGATGCCATTACCATCAAAGTTTGGTTTTATCAAGAATGAAGATGAACCATGTGTTTACAGGAGGATTAGTGGGAGCATTGTGGTCTTCTTATTATTATATGTAGATGACATACTGATGATCGGGAATGACATTCTGGCCCTGCAAGTTGTTAAGAACAACATAGGGAACTGTTTTTTTATGAAAGACTTGGGCGAAGCGACTTATATACTTGGTATTAAGATCTATAGATATATATCGAAGTTGTTGGGTTTGGCCCAAAGTATATACATTGAGAAGATGTTGAAACGGTTCATCATACTTAAGTCCAAGAAGGGATTCTTACCCATGTCTCATATGTGAGTCTATCTCAGGACCAGTGTCCTAAATCTTTGGAAGATAAGGACCGCATAAAGTTGACTTCATATGCTTCGGCAATTTGATCAATCAGGTATACGATGTTATGTACTCGACCCGATGTCTTCTATACTTTGAGCATGACTGGCAAGTATCAGTCTGATCCCGGTGATTGTCACTGGACAACTATCAAGAATATCCTAAAGTACTTGAGAAAGACTAAGAATATGTTCTTGGTATTTGGTGCAAAGGAAGAGCTCGTTGTAAAGGGTTGTACGGATGCTAGTTTCTAGACTAATAAGGACGACTCAAAGTCCTAATCAGGTTTTGTCTTTTGCCTGAATGGAGGAGTTGTGAGCTGGAAGAGTTCCAAGCAGAAGACAGTTGTTGATTCTATAACATAGACCGAGTATATCGTTGCTGCAAATACGCCGAAAGAGGCTGTGTGGATTAGGAAATTCATCGGCGATCTTGATGTAATTCCTAGCATTGTTGATCTCATAGTTCTCTACTGTGACAATAATGGTGCTATTGCATGGGATAATGAACTTAGATCTCATCAGCGCTTCAAGCACATACTTCATTGATTCCATCTTATTCGAGAGATTGTCGATCGAGAAGATGTGAGCATATGCAGAGTACCGACTGCAGAGAATATTGCGGATTCATTGACAAAGCCTCTTGCACAGAGAAAGCATGATGGTCATATAAGATCAATGGGTATTAGATAACTGAATGATCTTCTCTAGTAGGAGACTTGTGGATTATATATGTGTCAGTTGTTATTCATGTGATAAATATAGTACTTTATATTTCTTTTTACATTTACGATAAGTTCTTTTTTTATGTTAACTGTTTTTATATGATAGATTAATTAGCATAGTAAATGCCCTTAAAATGTTCATTTCCAAAGGAATTCAAGTGTGTGACTTGAATGTGAGGGTCTATGTTTATAAGAAACTTCATTCTTAAATGGTCTCTAGTTGGAGTATCATCTTAGAAGCTAAGGGCGATGATGGTACATTAAGACTAGCATATGTGTTGACTGATGACTTGTTCTCATAAGTCATGATATTGTGATATCAAGTCATCACATAAGTACTTGTTAGTGAACAAGTTGTACTGGATATACCCACAATGAGACTACTTTGTGGATTGTTATATGAGCGTGTCACAAGTAAGTCTCAAGTGACAATGGTGTTTGTGGTTCTTTGACATGAATTCACAACATTCATCAAGTGAGGAAGAACGTGCTTTGATGCCATCAAAAGTCTTCCTTGAGAAAGATTGATGATATCAGTGGTTATTGGGTATGTTATGAGTCATTTGGGTGTTTGTGTGTGGATAAAAATGAGATTTATCCTCCTATATGACAGGAGTTACATCCATGAGCCCCTTGATGGAATGAGATTGAGAAATGCATGGTCATGCTTGGTTGAGTTAATATATGATATTGAGCTCACCAATTTCTTGAAGTCCATTCCAGATCAAGAAACTAGGATCGAACAATTATGAGGGTGATACAGTCTATGCCTCTAGTTTTATCTGAATGTAAAGGACAAAGGCACATGACAACACTGATACATTAGTCATTAAAGGTTTGTTGAGTTATGAACTCTTATTGCTTGGATAACAATGATGTATTGCTGGATGTCGCTCATTGTTTGTGAGACTTTTGTTAATACTTTGTGATCAAGTGGGAGAATATTGGTGTTTCCAAGGTGATTGCAAAGCAATCAAGCAGTTAGTCTCAATACCAATGCGATATGAGCCTATAGGGTCGCGCATAAGAGTGCTTGAAGAAATTGAATGAAATATTATGTTGGCCCCACTCATATAGGATATGATAAAAGGATTAAATCTATGACATAAAGAATTCTGACGAGTTGCGTCGAGTGTGTATCGACGGACGCCGAGTGTGTATCGACGCACATCGACTAGATGTCGACGCAACCAAGCTTAACGTCAAAGTTGTTGCTTTATCGACGCTACGTCGAGTAGAAATTGACGCAACGTCGAGTTCTACTCGACACAGGTACGTCGACTGCATGTCGACACAGTTGCGTCGAATGCCGTCGAGTATATCTCAACGTTGCATCGAATTCTTATCAATGCACGTCAAGTGCAAGTCGACGCATGTTGAGTTTTGGCGGATTTCTAAGGAGACTTTTGCCTATTTTTTTCCTAGGGTATAAATAGGCTTGGAAAAAAGTTTTTGATGTAACTTTCACTGTGTGCTTTTTGAAGTCGTCACTAACCCTAAACCCCGTCGTGACTTCACCTTGCCGCCGCCTCTCCTAGAGCAAACCTAGCAGTTTGTGGAGATGTAGAGGGCATTCTTTTCTCCATACCAAATCTTGTTTAATAAGATCTTGGTGTTCTCTTCCACTCGTGTGGATACCTGTAGAGCTGAAGATCTATTTTTTGCGTGGACTCAGCCTTCTGAAACATCTTGGTTGAGTATTGACTCAATCCATCTAAGGTATACTGCAATCTCTTTTTTGTTTTACTTCTTGATCAATGTTTCATCGCAAGATTCAGTTTCTATTTAGAGTTTTCTTACACTCTATTTTGCTGCGCACATATGATGTGTTATTCCACTTATGTATAGAAAACCCAACAATCCTATCACGGACAAGCAATCCAAGTGTTTATTGACTCGGGAAGCACTCATAATTTTGTGAACGCGGAGGTAGCCCACCGGTTACAATGCCAGTTAACATTGATACCCCCTTTTACAGTGGTAATTACAGATGGAAGACAAGTGTCCAGTTACAACAAGGTAATGTGGTTTAAATGACGGATTCAAGGGGTGTTAATCACAACGAATATGATGGTGCTTCCGCTAGGTGGGTGCAAAGTGGTGCTCGGGATCCAATGGTTGAGTACACTGGGGGTGATACAATGGGATTTTGGCAATCTCCACATGGACTTCGCGAGCTAAGGTTGGAAAATCTCATCATGGTGATCCAAAACTACAGGTGGAACTTGGATAAAACAACAAAGTTTGGATGAGATGGTGGTCAAGAGAGGAGGACACTTGAACATGTTGTTCATTTGTGGGGTTGGGGACCACTCCACCCTGACAGCCGACATACAGGAGGGTTGTGAAAACAGCTACCGCAGCCCGCACAGTGGAATTACCTGCCAAGAAGAGTTTGGAACCTTATCACAGCAAGAATCAACCCACCTATGGGAGTTACTCGCCACTTTCCAAGATATATTTAGGGAGCCCGTAGACCTACCACCTTGCCGCAAACATGAACACCGTATTCCTCTCCAGGACGGTCATGACGACATTAATCTGCGGCCATGCCGTTACTCGCTACTACAAAAGATGCAATTAAGAAATTGGTCAAGGAGATGCTGGAGACCGGAATAATTTGGCCGAGCTGTAGCCCCTATGCCTCCCCGCTGGTGTCGGTGAAGAAAGGTGACGAGACATGACGAATGTGCATTAACTACCGCTAACTTAATTTGCAAACCATCAAGGACAAGTTATTGATTTTGACCATCGATGAACTCCACGGGGCAACTTTATCCTCCAAATTAGACATGCGAGCAGGCTACCATCAAGTTTGGATGACAGATGAGGATATTTACAAGATGGTGTTTCGGACACATCATGACCACTATGAATTCATTGTCATGCATTTTGGCTTGATCAACACGCCATCAACATTTCAAAGTCTAATGAACAAGAACTTCCACGAGTAACTCTGAAGTTTTATATTAGTCTTTTTTGATGACATTAGTTTTCAATAAATCATGGCAGGAACACTTGGAGGACCTGACTTTCACCTTTGATACTCTGCGAAAGCGAAGCATGTTCTTAAAGAGAAGCAAGTGTTGTTTTGGAAGCCACAAGGTATATTATTTGGGCCGCTCATCTCACACGAGGGGGAAGTGACTGATCCGGAGAAGATCTGGACCATGTTGGAGTGGCCAACGCCCAAGACAGTAAAGCATGTTCGGGGATTCCTCAGCCTCACCGGTTATTACTGACGGTTTATTGAAGGATATGGAGGCATCACCAAACCATTAACAACACTGCTCAAATCAGCCTGCCTGCAGTGGACCGTGGAGGCGGATCAAGCCTTCAATCAACTCAAGCAGGTGACCTCTCAATCGCCGGTATTATGCTTGTCCGACTTCAATCAACCATTTGTGGTTGAGTCGGACGAGTTGGATAGTGGAGTGGGGGATGTTCTAATGCAAAAGGGAGTCCAGTTGCCTACTTTAGCAAGGCATTGGGCAAGAAAAATTCCATGCTCTCAACCTATGAAAAAGAGTTTCTAGCGGTGGTCCTAGTCGTACAATAATGACGACACTACTTAATCACCAACCCGTTCACCATACGGACGGATCAACAAAGCTTGAAGTTCCTTTTGAATCAGAAGTTAGCGACACCGGCGCAGCAAAAATATTAGGATATATGACAATACAAAGAAGGGAAGGAAAAACACATGTGCTAACGCCTTATCCAGAAAGGACGGATAAGAGGAAGCAGAGCTGAATGCCGTAGTCACGGTTACCTCGTACCTCTTGCGTCAACTCAAGGAATCGTGGCTTCGAGACCCCACCATCCAGGAAATCATACAACAAAAAATGGTGGACAACAAAATAAACCAAAGTACCAATGGGAGTGGGGTTGCTGAAGTGGAAGGGGCGGCTGGTGGTCTAGAATGATGCCGCCATCAGATCTAAGTTGTTGCAAATGTACCACGACAGTGCATAGGGAGAGAATTCAGGTATCACGACGACCTACCATCGTCTATGCAAGATATTCTTTTGAAAAAAAATGAAGATGAATGTTTATGAGTATGTGCAAAGATGCTTGGTATGCCAGCAGTGCAAACCAGACAACAGAAAGGCAATGAGGCTGCTCCAACCTCCCAATACCGGCTCGAATTTGGGAGGATATTTCCCTTGATTTTGTGGAGGGACTCCCAAAAAGTGAAGACAAACAGGCAATCTTGGTATTTGTGGATAGGCGAAGCAAACAAGCCCACTACATAGCTATATCTCACCCATATACGATGAAGAGTGTGGCGCAAGTCTTCTTAGACTCCGTAGTCCGCCTACATGGCATGCCGGACTCCATTGTCAGTGACTAGGACACCGTCTTTTTGAGCCAAGTGTGGCAAGAGCTCTTTTGGGTTCTCCAAGTAAAGTTGAACCTATCCACCGCTTACCATCACTAATCCGGCAGCCAAATAGAGGTAGTGAACCAGCGTTTGGAGAGCTACCTAAGGTGCATGTGCTTTGAGAGGCCAAAAAGGTGGGTGCATTGGTTGCCCTTAGCGGAGTGGTGGTACTACACTTCGTACCAAAGTGCGATCAAGATGACGTCGTATGGGGTTGTTTACGGGCAAGCTCCTCTGACACATTCCTCCTATAGCCCTGGTCTGGCGAAAGTCAAAGAAGTGGATCGATCTCTACTGGCAAGGGAACGAGTCATAACACTTTTGAAGACTAATCTTGTAGAGGCCCAAAACCACATGCTGATTATGGCAGACAAGAAGCGCAGAGAACGAACATTGGAGCCGGGCTCGTGGGCTTATGTTCAATTGCGTCCTATCGACAAATGTCCATCTGTCCTAGAGGCTGTCACAAACTTGCACCTAAGTTCGTTAAACTGTTCCAAGTCGTGGAGCGTGTGGGATTGGCGACCTACCAGTTAAATCTTCCGGTGGATGCAAAAATACATCATATGTTCCACATTTTGCAGCTATGAGAGCACCACAACGATCCGCCCGTACAGATTACCTTGTTTTTGTCGGTGGTAAAAAGCCAAGGCAACTTATTGATTGAACCAATTGCAGACTTGAATCGTCGTATCATACCCCAGGATGGTAGGGTAGCCACTCAGTTGTTGGTGCAGTGGTCACAAGACTTGGAGGAGGAGGCGGCTTGGGAAGACCTATGGATGTTACAAAAATGCTTTCCATATTTCCATCCTTGAGGACTAGGATGTTGCTGGGGGGGGGGGGGGGTGATACGTGCCGAACAAGTGGGTGCGAGGTCTGGAGTGGTTGGGCTACAATATGTTGTGTTGGGAAGGGTATTTTGGTCATGTACTGTCAGGTTATAAAAGGCAGAGGGGTGGGGTTTGCTCCTTATGTTTTTAGTGTTGTTGTGTTATGGAGGCAGAAAGAGGAGAGCCTCCCTATCGATTGTTCACCTGTTCAGGACTCGGTCCTTAGGGTGCTTATATCTGGTGTTATTGCGATGGTGTTGTTTTCCTGGAGTTCTGTAAGTGGATGTGTTTAACGTTTTCCTATTGATAATATATTTGGATCCTATCATGGGGCTACAGACGCCGGCTTCGGGGAGGACTTCAAGCCCCGATATGGAATTTTCGGTGAGCGTATTTTGAAGCCCTAAAGAAGCGTCGGGTAGAGGTGCAAACGGTTTGGTTTGGACTCAAACCGAAATCAAATCGAAAAGGGTAGGTTATTTATTTTCCCAAATCGAACCAATCCTAAATCTATCAGTGTAGTTCAATAATCGGTGCAGTTTGGGATTGTATTTCTAGAAGGTATTTCTGAGCGGTTTTGTTGCGCTATTTTTGGTTTTATTAGAATTGCTTTTAAAGCAAGTAACTTTGGCCGAGCGAGCCGCGTGTACGAACCACGCCCGCTCGAAGGGTCCAAAATCACCATGAGGGGGCTAAGCATATAAAGGCACTGTGAGCGGCCCGCTCATGCACACACACGCATGGTCGGCACGCGCACGTGTGTAGAGGCACGCCCGACAATCGCCATCGCCTCCGGCCACTCCTCAGCCGCCAACGCCACCGAGTTGCCTTCCCAGGAAGCCCGGACCTCCCGGGTGGCATGTTTGTCAGTTTAGGAAAATTGGTGATCTATATGACCAGAACGTCATTGCAACGTCATTCGTCAACTCAATATTCAGTTAGACGTGTTTACCAATGCGACCCCTCAAAAAATCTATAAAGACCCCAAACCTTCAATTAAGGACAAGCTACTTGAGAGACTATATAGAGTTTTAAGGTTTTTCAGCGAAAACATGAGACTTAGATCATTTTATGGCTCCAATTTCGGTCTGCTCCCTCTCTAGTCTGCTTATGCTCAACACCTTCGTGAACACAATAGAAGGCGAAGGAAAAAGCTCAGGAGAGCGCATTCGCGGAAGCTCCTGTAGACGCACTCTTTAAGACTTTGTGGACTCGACCATTTTTTCTCATATTTTTGCACACAAAACTTGAAACAGAGTGGTCACTTGTCACCATCTGAGGAACACAAAATACTCTTAAATAAAAGGAAAATAGTGGATTTTGGCCTGACATAAAATCTGTCATGTGATTTTTCACCCTTTTCAAAATTTTCGCTTTAAAAACACCTCTTGTCATTGCTGCTTATTTTTCATTTGACTGTTTGAGCGCCGATCCGAGTTGGAGCTAAGGTTGTCCGATTCTCAGGACTTGAGGAAAAGCAGGTGATCCGCAACAACGCCGAACCGAAATAAGGACGGTTATCCTAAAAGAAAAATCATCCCTACACCGAACCAAGTGGTTTGGTGTGGATATCAGCTCGATTCGTGCGTTTTTTGATTTTTCGTAAACACCCCTAGCATCAGGGGGGATTACGGAGATTTGAACCTGTTGCTATTTAGAAACCGAACCAACACTAAGATAGTTTATGAACGGCTAAGATTTTAAGGTCATTTAATTTGGAAGGCATGATTATTTTGATCAGTGAAGCTCTATGGTTTTGAGTGTTGGGCAGTGAATTGTGTACATGAGCAAAAAATGGAGTTGTGAAGATGAAAATACTTAGGTGGATGTGCGGACACATGTGACTGGATAACATTAGGAATGAATGAATCAGGGATAAGATGTAAGACCCCCTTTTTTTCTTTTTAAAATCCTGGGGTCTTATGCCCAGAATCGTCGTTTTGCGGTGACACCGACTCTCGGAAGGTCGCCATTACAAAATGTTGATTCTGTCGGCCTTACGATCACCAAAAGAAGTAGTATAAACAAAGTTGAATGTAAAACTAGGTCCACAATCTCATATAATATGAAATGAGAAATCACATCAAATCCACAGACAATAATAGAAGTACTGAAATAGAATAGTATGAATTAAATATAAGTGGGCTTAAGCCCGGTACATCAGATCCTCACTACAAAAACTCGCGGAAGCTAAGTAATCTAATCACTCACTGAACCAGTAGTAAGTGCTCCTATGCTAGACTGGCCCACCTCCATGTGCACCGTACTCCGCTGGTGCTGCATCCCCTGCTGCTGCTCCATGTCTCCCATCCGGAGCCCCTGTGATATTGTGGTCGTCGCGCGTTAGTCAAAAATACTAAGTCCTTTCGTCCCCTACCCCTCCTCCCATAGATCCTAGGCACCGAGCAGGGAGAAGGAAAGGAAAGCTATGAAATTGGAGAAGTAAACAAAAGTAGGTGACGGTGGAGCTACTCTAGCAGTTAATATAGTGTATACTAGGATTAATAAATGGAAGTACTACTAACAATTCTATAATAGTAGGTAATAGGAATAATCAAAAATGCTCATCACAAGCAGGTAAAAGCATTCATAAAGAAAGGTAACCATAACTTATAAGCTTGCTCACACGAGCCTATAAGATAATGAGTCGTTTTGCAAGGCCTAATATATAAAACGTTCCATACCGGCTTATACATTAGGGGTAGGGGTTGAATGATGATGTTATGGTGTGTTATGATGTGTGGATTTATTGTTAAATTCATGCGGTGCAACACACACACACACGACTCTATGCGCACAGACCTTTAGTTCCCCCCTTTTGGGCAGCTAGCTTGACTCTCAGGAACCTCCGTAGTGGCAAACAGAGACAGTGGGTCGGGCCCCCCCTCACTCTTAGACGGGTATCCACACTACCAAATCTAGCCCTTACGTACGCCTCTGGAAGAACATAACCCAAAGTCACCACGTACTAATGCTGGCCATATCCACCAAACTTCCTTTGGATAAGTGTAAACCACACCGCCGAGTCAGCGTATCGACTCAGGTGTGAACGACGGTCAAATACCGAGGACCTGCCACCTTTTCTCACTTATTCAAGAACTTCCGAGTCATTGGCTCCCCGGACTAAATCGTCCGTTATTACTAGCACCGAGCCTACCGCTCGGATAACCATAACTAACTAACCTCCCGCTACTAGGGTGTGTGAAGG
Source organism: Platanthera zijinensis (assembly GCA_039513925.1). Lineage (NCBI taxonomy): Eukaryota > Viridiplantae > Streptophyta > Magnoliopsida > Asparagales > Orchidaceae > Platanthera > Platanthera zijinensis. The sequence continues at coordinate 34,724,482 of CM077082.1, forward strand.
TTAATCACCAATTTACTAATTGATCTTTAACATTTGTTCTTACAGCTTACGTTAACCCAGGACTGCCCCCGGCATACTCGGTGAAGGGTTCTCAAAGGGCACTAGGAACTATGATAGTATCTGAAACTCATCGTTCCCTTTCGTAAGGCACTTAGTATTATTGGTTCATACTCGATTCCCGATCTCATTTTTAATATTACTCTGGATCTAACCCTAGTGTGTTTGACTCTTCCTCTCCTTACGGGGAAGACGATCTGTCGTCGACCCCGAGTATCACCTAGCACTAGCCAATCCAACACTCTACTCATCCTAACTTCCAATGATGAGTTCATTTCACCTTATCCTAACAAGCAACCTACAACCCTCACCTCCTAAGATCATTTCTCACCCTATCTTAGTTTTTTTGCAGCTTTACTAAATGCAGACCACCTTATGTTATATGATGTACATAATAGGAGGTACTCCAAATCTTCATCCAAAGGACTTAAGTTATTTACTGGGAGTCTGTCATGACATGATTAGGCTAAATCCAGTAATTCACAATTTTCCTAATTTGTTTGATATTTAATTAATTTCTTTCCAAACTAATCCATGGGTGAATTGAACATGATGTACAACATTTTATCAAGTAATGACCACCAAAAATTTATGAACACTAGATAACAGAGAATTAACAATACATATCAAATTCCATAATTTTCCTTGAATGGTTTGATTTCTAACTAATTAATCCAATGTAATTCCAATAATCATGGATAAAGAAGGTAGTACTTCAATTTATCATTAGAAAATTATATAAAAATTACTGAATTTTAAGGGTGACCAAAAAGGACCTCTGAGCAAATATCATAATTTTTCAAGCTTACTAGGTACCAAAATTAATTCAAATTATTTTACATGGAAAATATCACTTTGTGAAACAACTCGTATAAAAAAAACTTCCAAAAATTCCACAAAAATTTACAAAGCTTTATAATATCATAAAAGGTCTTCTGACTGAATTTTATAAAATTACAGTGAGTGGTTAATTTATAAGAAATTCCTAAGTAGATAGTATAATTTGATGGGTTGTAAATGAAGTATTATATTTATTGATATAAAATTCATAACAGAATTTCCAGATATGAATATCAGTATGAAAATACTTCTACCAAAGTTTCACTAAGAATCAAGGTCATATGACCCATTATAAAATTCCTATGGTGTAGATACCTAAATACTTAAAAAGTGGTTTATGTGGGGTGTTTGTGTCCAACTACTACCTAATCACTTCCTAGGGTATGTAACCCTCCTAGGTTCACATGGACCAAACCTCAAGTCCATCCAAGGACATATCACTTTATGTCCTTCACAAGCCCCCCAAAGTTCAACCTTAAGGTTTAAACTAAGGTCCTAGGGAAAACCTACACCAATTCATCTCAAATTCTAGGAGAGGGTATTTTTACTGGTCATAGGGCTTTGTCCAAGGCCCCAACCCATTTGGGTGAGAATTGGCCCCTCCATACCCCAAATACTCTTTGCCCTAATTTATCCCTTAGGAGACAAAACTTTGGTCACACCAAAACCCATTCAAATCGAACCCAATTGGGTTGAGATTTTTCTCAGAGTCAAACAATGACCCTAAGAGTCAGCCACCAAAATCTTGGTGGGTTTAGAGGTCATTAAACCCCTAAAATAATTAATAAATAATTTCTGAAATTTTTACAAAAACTATAAGACAAAGTTTTCCAAAAATTCTCGTTTTTGGATATGTTCTAGCTATAGGTTCAAGTGACCCCCCATCCAAATTTTAAAGTCATTTGGATGATTGGATTGGTGGGGGCACTCAAAATACTATCTGGTCTAGCCTAGGTATAGACCCCGCCAAAATGGGTGATGTGGTCAAACCACTTACCCAAATGGGTTCAAACAAAATTTCAATTAAACTAGAATTCACGAGCTACAACTTTCATGTTAGCCACCTTTCCTTTAGAGGGGTCTAAGTATTTTTAATATTTAATTTAAAACCACCCAGTAAACAGGACAGAAACTAGAATAATAGGAATTAATAAATAAAACTAGCACGAATCTTAAAGCAAGATCTAAGGGCCCTGACATTGTCTTCTTCCTCCATTCAAAGGCCATGATTTGCCCGACCTAGAGCCACTTCCAAGGCCATTTCCCGGCCATCCGACCACCTCCCTGGCCGGCCACCACCGCCACCACCTTCGTTGAGGTGGGGGCTATCGCCGAGCGGCGACACGGCCGCCGGAGGGGCGGTTTCCGGCGAACCCGAGAGGTATAAAATTCATGAAAAATCTGAAATTTTGCTCACCCGATCCGGCTCACGTGAGCCCGATTTCTCTCCTATTTGATTTAAGATTCTAGCCCATGAAGAGAGGAGAAGAGGAGGACCTGTGTGGGTGGCTGAAACCTTGCCGATCGACAGATTGTCATGGTGGTGGTGGTGGTGGTCGGATTTCTGCAATTGCACAGTGGACTTCCTTGGCTCCTTCAGGTAATGTGTGGAACTGAATCCCTGGAGTCCAGTGGAGCTTTTAAGGAGGAGAGTTGGGGTTTTGGGTGGGTGTAGGCTGTCATGGCCATTAATGGTCCCCTTAAGAGGATTTTGGCCATGTGGGTGGGGGATGAAGCATGGCTCAATCCAGTCAAAGAACAGCTGGTTGCAATGGGGCTGCATCCCCTTGTCCTAGTGAATTGAATGAGGGGTTGGGGAAGGAGAAGGATGAGCCCCAAAGTCTTTCCTCATTACTCCCCTCTCTTTCTCTCTCTTTCATTTGGAGATTTTTCTCTCTCCTACTCACCAAGCCCAAAATTTGACTTCTACCTAGCCTAATGGCAGCCCACATATTCCTTTCATCCATTAATACAAGGTTAGCCCAAGTGAATTGGGCTTGAGCTTGAGTTAGCCCATTTGGGCTAGCTTGACGTAAACCTTGACTAGGGTTGACCTTGGTCAATTTGGCCTTTGAGGTTGCCCTAATGGGTCCTTGTTGACTCATTGGCCTCCCCTAAGGTCTAGGTAGGGTTGACTTGGCCTTTTGGAGGTCACTTGACCCTTAATTAGGGCACTTTGTCCACTTTAGGGCTAGAGTTGACTTGAGTCAACTTAGCCTTTTTGGTTGACCCCAATGGATCCTTGGGGACTCATTAGCCTCACCCTAGGGTTAGAAAGGTATGTGTGGGGTCCACTTGGCTAAGGGAAAGTCAATTGGCCATGTGCAGGTCAGTTTGACCCATTTAGGGTTAGAGTTGACTCTGGTCAACTTAGCCTCTTGGGTGGACCCCAATGGGTCCTTAGTGACTATATGGACTACCCAAGGTGTTAGTGGTGTTATGGTGGGGTCATGGAGTCAATTTGAAGCTCAAATATCAAACCCTAGGTCTGGTGGTGAGGTTGTGCTATAGGCAGACCAAAGTGATTTTCACCTTGGGCCTTGTTCACCCGGTCATTTGAGCTTTTTGTGGTTTTGTCATGAACTAGTCATGACAAAACCACACTTAGGGGTCTAGTTGACAATAGGATGTTACATAAGACATGAGTAGCACCAATTGCAGAGAAGATGCAAGAAGCTTGACTAAGATGGTTTGAACACGTGCAAAGGAGACCATTAGAGGCACATGTTAGGCATTGTGAGAGTCTAGTCACTTGACATGCTAAATGAGGGAGGGGTAGACCAATAATGACTTGGAATGAAACTGTAAGGAAAGACATGATGTACTTAGGCATTAGTGAGAATGTCAAAAGATAGGGTACAATGACGACAAAGGATTCATATAGCCAACCCCACTAGAGTGAGATAAAGGATTGAGTGTTGTTGTTGTATTTATATAGATTTGATGTGGCCTACACAAAGTGCTAGTTGCACCCCCATCATGTGGGGTGCGGGTATCCAAGCAGCCTTCCCACTAGCACATAGTCGCTCGATAATGGAAGTCGTCTGAGGCATAATTGCCCTAGCGCAGCCACTAGAACCACTCCAAGAGGCCTCCCACACGACAGTTGTCGCACGGGAGTCACCCCGCACAATGAATGACGTGTAAGGAATCCATCGCGCGACAAGTCCCGCATGGGACTCATCCCGCGCAAGATTTCCTGCGCGAGAATCATCCCACACAGGAAATTCATGTGCGGGATTTTCCCGCAAAGGCCATCCCACACGGAATGATCATCTCGTGTGAGATTACCTGTTGGTGTTACCATGATGATCTGGAAGTGGTCAAACAGGTAGTCTCACTACCAACGCGATATGAGCTTATATGGTCGCACATAAGAGTATTTGGAGAAGTTGGAGGAATGGATTGCGTTGGTCTTACTCATATGTGATGAATGAAGGACCAATCACTTGACTTAATGGAATTCGTCGAAAGATGAGCTAATTCGTTGAGACCTCTCATCGATTCGTCGAGTCATCAGCTGATTCGTCGAGTGCGTCGAGTGCGTCGAGTGCATCGAGACATTTCATTGATTCGTCGAGTCATCTCATTTATTCTGGGTTTGTAGATAACGACGATTCAAGCCTGTTTATACTCCTGGGTATATATATTCGTTGGCTTAGGGTTTTGGGGTGTATGAGTTAGGGCGAACCCGAAACTGATGGAAAGTGTTTCCCGAAGTGCCGATCCCGTCGCTCCCGTAAGCCCCGATTCTGGCGCCCGCCGCCGCCTCTCCTGGTGAAAACCTAGCAGTGTGTGGAGACGCAGAGGGCTTTCCATTCTCCATTATGAATCTTGTTGGACAAGATGTCAGTGTTCTCCCCGTTTGTGTGGATTCATGTAGAGCCGCAAATCCATTTTTGCGTGAACTCACCCGCTGGCCAAGAATAGTTCTGGAGCATCTTGTTTGAGTGACGACTCAATCCCACTCAGATATACTTTTATTTTATGTTATGCAAAATTCTTGAATAATGTTCATTGCAAAGTCCAAATTTCTCTTTAGGATTTTCTTGAATTTTATTCCGATGTGCACATTTGATGTGCTATTAAGAAAAAACCCTACATTACCAGCCAATGGGGAAAAAGGGGTGCTGACCAAGTCAGTGCCTCATTAGGCCCTGACTTGGACAATGCCTTAGACAACACTTCATGTTGGGGAGTGTTGTGCACTCCCCAATATGGATATGTGAGGGATAACCACCGCTCCTCCCCTGATGGGAGTGGTGCGACGGTTTCCAGGGGGATGCCAGCAATGCAACAGTCGTACGCCCCCTTTCTTCCACCGTCTCCGCCGTCGTCGCCCTTCTCTTCCACCACCGTCGCCGCCATTCTCTTCCACTGCCGCCGCCACGCTTCTCTTCCACTGACGTCGTCGCCCCTCTTCCACATTAAAATTGTATTGTGTACTTATGCTTACACAATGACTGTGCGCGCGCTCAACCGATCCACGGACTAAGGTGTCCTAGTTTAGTCCGGTATACCCGGAGGGTTGAGTTGACCGCAACAGGTACTGTGAGTATGCTGCCCAAACGCCACTATCGTCGCACCTCTCTTCCACCGACGCCACCTTCGTCGCCCCTCTCTTCCACCAACGTCGACGTTGTCGCCCTTCTCTTCCACCGTTGATGTCGCCCTTCTCTTCCACCGTCACCGTTGTCGCCCTTATCTTCCACCGTCGCCGTTGTCGCCGCCCTTCTCTTCCACAGACGTCACCGCCGTCTCTCTTCTCTTCCACCGACGTCGCCATTGCCGCTCTTCTCTTCCACCGATGCCGCCACCGTCGCCCCTCTCTTCCACGGACTCCACCACTGTCACCTCCCAACACCACGGACATCACCATCGTCGCCGGCTGCACCCATCGCTCGCCGACCTCTGTCATCGTCGATCTACACCATCGTCGTCGGCCTCCGCCATCGTCGTCGGCCTCTGCCATCGTCGTCGGCCTCCACCATCGTCGTGAGCCTCCTCGCCATTCGACTAGCCTCCTCCACCGTCCAACCTCCGCCGTTGGCCGAATTCTATCATCGGTCGGACCCCGCCACCCAGATTCTTGGTCATCGCCATTCGATTTATACATAACTACCCACAACCTCCTTGTAATCTCGTCCATCCATCACGCGTAACCACCCTCGTAACTTCCCGTGGTGGGGGTGCATTTAGCCAAAAATAATGGCACGATCTATATTAATTCGGTTTGCAAATATTAAATTAGGTGGTTATGGTCATCGGATAGCCGCGTAACCACCATAACCATCCACAGGGCCTATAAATAGAGCCATCGACTCTCCTTCAATTCAACCTTTTCTCTCCTTATAATTCATCGTACATATTTTTTCTCTTCTCTCTGATTCCTCCTACGGATTTTCTCTCTCCTCTTCTATTTCTCCTATGGATTTTCTCTCTCCTCTCATATTCCTCCTATGTATTTTCCCTCTCCTCTCCTATTCTTCCTACGAATCTTTTCTCTCCTCTCCTATTCCTCTTACGGGTTTCCTCTCTCCTCTCTCATTCTCTCCTCCAATGTGCACACATCCCTTTATGCACACATTTTTCCTTATGCGCAATCCCTCTTGCACGCATCTCTCCTCCAACATGCGCACGTTGCTCCTCGCGCGCGCTCCCCCTTGTGCGCGTCTCCCCAACAACGTCTGCATGCCACATTGTGCGTACGTTCCTCTTCGTGCACACTCCTCCTTGTGCGCGTCTTTTTAGCATAGTGCATGTGTTCCTTCATGCGTATATTCTTCCTTGCATATATCCTTCAGTACGCTCACCGCTCCAAGTGCGCCGTCATGCGCTCTGTTCTCAAGACAACTCCAAGTGCGCTGCCGTGCGCTCCGCTCTCAATAAGACTCCAATCACGCGCATTTCTCCCAGGATTGCTATAAACACTCAACACTCTAAACTCAGGAACAAATATATTAGTAGTCGATGAGACCAGCGTTCCAGGATCCTTTAAACACAACAGAGACAGACCGCAAAAGATAAGACGTACAAAATGCGCCGCCTAAGCTTCCAAACCACCAAAATTAGGACAAGACAAATAAGCTGCCCCCGCCTCCAAGCGACATACAAGGACTCTAAAGCATTCAAAGTATCCAAAACATCTAGTGTGTGAAGCTCTCTATTGTAGCTGGAAAAGAATTAGTTCTGTGAGAGGGGGTCTATCACCCTCCAAGCCCAGTACACTATAACAACCCTAGCCGATACAACGTGACAATGTCACGGCTCCGCTCTAGGCGTCGCTGCCGGGCTGCACCCCTCTCCCTCCACAGGCGGGTTGTTGGTGTCCACAACCTCTCTTTGATGAGAGAACTCGACAGTTATGTTGGGCCGTACAGGAACTTCCCACGAGGTCACCTATCCCTGTACTACTCTCGCCCAAGCACGCTTAACTATGGAGTTCCTTCACTTCTCATCACCAGTTGAGCTGATGATGAGAAGTGAAGGGATAGGTGATCTCGTGCTTGGGCGAGAGTAGTACAGGGATAGGTGATCTCGTGGGAAGTCCCCGTATGGCCCAACTTAACTGTCGAGTTCGCTCATCAAAGGGAGGTTGTGGCCACCAACAACCCGCCAGTGGCCTGGAGAGGGGTTGGGGTCCTTGTGTTGCAGCCCAGTAGCGACGCCTAGAGCGGAGCCGTGACATTGTCACGTTGTATTGGCTAGGGTCGTTACAATAGTACTACTCCAGCCCGAGCACGCTTAATTATGGAGTTTTTCAACTCCTCATCACCAACTTTGGGCCGTACGGGGACTTCCCAGAAGGTCACCCATCCCAGTACTACTTTTGCCCAAACACTCTTTGTTGGAACCAACAAGGTCGGCTCCACCTAAATCTCGGAACTACAAGGGCGGCTCGTGCTTACTTCCTTGGGATCACGCTCAAGGCCAAGAACTAGACCGGGAGCTTCAGTGCGGAGGTCCCACCTCTTACCTGGAAGAGACTAGCTATAGCTCTTCTCCTCCCTAGCCAATACTGAGCTAGGTGCCTTAGAAGAGAGAGAGGGAGTCAAGAATGCTTCCTTTTCTAAGGCACCTTACCGGTCTATTTATAGGCCTTTGAACTGGGACTGCAAATAACTAAACTAATCCATCCTAAAATTACTGGAATGCCCCCGGCTAGGTCTGCCAACAGCCGAACTCCGCTGTCCTAAAAGGCTAATTGCAGACCACCCAGGGTAAAAGAGTAAAAATACCCATGGGACCCAAAAGGTGGGCCTGGCCCTACCTGAAATGGCCCTGAACCAAGATGGCCTTCTCTCCGGGTACCTCTCGCTAGGGTCCACCCGCCAGGGCCCTCTCGCCTGGCTGGGGCCTCTCGCCTGGGCCCACTCGCTCGCCTGGAGCCTCTCGATTGAGCCCTCTTGCCAGGGCCATTTCTCTCGCCTGGGCCCTCTCGCCAGGACCCTCTCGCCAGGCTGCGAGCCCGAGGTTGTACACAATCTCCGCTCTTTTCGAGGTTGGCGCAAGCTCGGAAAGATAGTTCAACCGAGGCTTGCGATGGTACAGTTAATTTATTGAGGGAATCTTTTGGTGGGCCCCTTGCCCAGTCTATAAATATAGAAAATTCCTCCCCCTAAGGGGGTGTTTCCTCTCTTTCCTCCCTTCTTAGCATCTGCCTACATGTCTCTCAGCCAAAGTTTTCGGGATTGCATCGCGGCCGTGCGCCAACAGAACAAGGCGACGGCGGCGGGTCTGAACAAGATCCCCGCACGTGATTCTCCTTCGCTACCGCCCTCCACCTCTCTCCCGAAAAAGGCAAAGGTTCCGGAGCCTCCCCTCTCGGCAAGAGAACCTTCTCGCCCCTTTCCGAGGGGGTATATACCTCCCACTCCAGCTAGTCTCAAAGGAAAAAAGGTGAGTCTTTCAAACCTGCTATGATCTCCTTGCACCACACGCTTTTTACTTGCTACCTTTTCCCAGAAAATCTCAGTGCCTCCTCATCGTCCTGAGACCATTCACATCAACCTATCAGAGCTTCCTTCCCGGCCTCTCTCTCCCCAAGCCTCCACTCCCCCCTCCACCCCCGTGACGGGGAGGGATGATCCTTCTACCACATCGGGCTCCAGCCGCCGCCTCGGTAAGAGTCCCTACTCCTGACACCTGCTCTCTTCTTCTTGCCGCCTGCTTTTTTCTTGCCACTTTATCTCTTTGGCTCCTCCATAGGTGCGAGTGGAACCCCTGTCGAGGACTCACTGGCTGCCGACTCGCCGGTCGACGATTACTCCAAGCAGCTGGCCCCCTCGCCTCCTCCTCCTATAGATGAGATCGAGGACTACCTGGGCGACCCCACGGACCCTATAGAGATGAAGCGCAAGGTAGCCGAGATGCTGCGGAAGCACGCGCACATCATTCAAGCGCTGGAAAAAGGGAAGCAAGCCGCAGACCACCGGATCGACTGGCTAGAGGTGGAATGTGCTTGCCTGTCTTCGGAGATAGACGCCGACATTGAGGTGGACAAGACGAACCCTCAGGCAATCTTGGATGACGTCGATCAACAGCTCCGTCTCGACCGCAGTGGTGTCGAGGTGGCTCGCGCCTTCCACCTCCCCAGTCATCCTCCCTGCGTGAGAAGCCGCGGGGGAGGACGGTGGAGGTGGGATAAGAATTGACGAGAGCTCCGCCTTCTTTCCTCTCGCCTCTCGCTCTTTTCGTTCTTTTCGTTCGCCTTGTCTCTGTAATAAAATACTTGCTTATATACCGCTAGTTGTGCGCTTTTCGAACTTGCCACCCGTCTTTATGCGGGATTAAATTTATTAATTTGGTGATTTGCCTGTTTAAACGGTGCGACAACGCTAATATCTTCTTTTATGCTAATTTTTAACCTTTATTAATTTTTAACCTTTATTACTTTTATTTCCCTGCGTCCATCTTTTCATCGCCTTCTTGGGCTGATGACCCACTTAGGGTTCCGCCGCCCGAGGCTTGGAGGGAGAAGGGTCGGCCGACGCTTGCCTTTTCCCGGCGTGGTCCTCTATCCGCTTACCCTCCTACTCATGAGGGCTATAAATACCCCCGCTGCATAGGCTGGAAACATGTTTTCCTAGACTTCCGCTCGCGGCTCCCCCTCCTTCCGCAGCTCGCCTCGCGCTCCAGCCCCCTCATCCTTCCCCTCTACTGTCCTTTGTGCCTTCCCGCCGGTCCTCCACTCGCCGACTTTCCCTTCGTCTCGCGCTCCATGGGAAAAAGGAGGCCAGAGGGTGGTGAAGGCCGCAGCCGTTGTGGGAAGAGATTCTCTGACCACGATTTTCCTCCCGGTCGTCTCTCCGCCGATGAATACGAGGCCTTCCGGAGCGACTTTTTGCCGGAGGGCTACGAGTCGCGCCCTCCCAAGGTTGGCGAGAGCGTGAATACATTCTACCCGGGCGAGCTCGCCTTCCCCGTCTCGCATTTCGAGGCGGGGCTCCGGCTTCCCTTCTGGCCCGAGGTGAAGCAAGTTCTCAAGTACTTCGGCGTCGTGCCTGCCTAGTTAAACCCCAACGCGATCTCAGTTATCGCCGCGTTCGCGTGCTACATGCGGCGAGAGAGAATAGAATTCAATCTCACCATCTTCCGGAAGATGTTCGTCTACCACGCCAATCAAGACGGGGTCTCCTTCTTCACCGGGCTGAATCTGAAAGTCTGCGAGACACCAAACAAGAATCATCACTGGCTAACCCGCTTCGTCTTCATCCGCGGGAACCTGGGCGGCGTCCCTCTCGCGCCCGTCTCGCCCGCGGAAATCTTCTATGTTACTCCGCAGGTCGGCGGCACGGACAAGCTTCTTTGCGAGTACCTCGCTGGGAAGAACTTCGAGGTTAGGTTTTTGAGGCGGGGGCTCGCCTCGCTGCTCCCCGTGCTCCCTGGAGAAGGTATGCTCGACCCCCTCGTCTTTTTCTTGCCTTCAGGTCCTTCCTCTTGCTGAACCTTTTCCCTGACTCTGTCTCGCTTCTCCCAGGAGAGAGGAACGTGCCGGTGCACCCCCCCTACAGAAGTAATATCAAGCCGTCTAAAGAAATGGCTCTCGCTACTATGGCAGCCGAGGCGGCCAAAGATTCGTTGGCCCCTTCTCCTCGAAAGAGGGTGGCTGAGGACTCGGCCCCCTCTCGCCTCACCGCCTCAAAGAAACTAAAGATGAAGCTGAAGAAGGTAGTCTCCTTCCCTTCCGAGAAGGGCAAGGTCCCTGCGGACACAGCGGCGACGCCGGGATCCTTGAGCCCCATATCCCTGAGATCCGAATCTCCCCACTCACCTCCCTTGACCTCTCCGCACAGGGCCGTCTCGCTTCCTGAAGACGCGGCCCCTCTCGCACTTCCCGCGAGCTCTTCTCACCAACCTCTCCGGTCCCCTTCTCGCGGGGAGGCTCCTCTCCAGTATCCTGCTCCATCCGCCCACCTAAACTTCAACGCGGGCCCGTCTGTCCCCGACGGTGTCAATGAGCCTTCGCTCATCTGGGATAAGGGGGCACATCGGGTATCCATCTTTACCCTCCTCCCCTCATGGAGAGAGCAAGGGGAGTCTTCTGCCCATGCCTTCTCCTTAGGCTTCAGCCTCTATGGGGGTCTCTCCCCTGACGCACTCGACGCGGCCTCCACGCGAGATCTCATCTTCAGGACGGCCCACTCGCAGCTGCGTACCCTCGAGCTTTCTCATCGACTCTCGCGCCGCCTAATTTACAACACTCGAAGCTGGAAGGAGATAAACACCCAACTCGCTGCCGAGCGCGAGAAGTCTGGGGATCTCACCAAGCGACTGGAGGTGATCGAGAACCTTCTCGCCAAGGCCAGTGGCGGAGTGGTGAGTTGATACTGGGTCGGCCTTCTCAAGCACTCTCCCGCTAGATTTAACGGTTCGTTCTTTTTGCAGGATGCCGAGACGGCTGAAAGACTGCGTTCGCGAGTCGAGGAGCTGGAGACGGAGGTGAAGGAGCTGAAAACAGAGAAGACCCAGCTCAAAGAGGCCTCTACCTCTCGCTTGCAGGCCACTCCTCCTCCCGCGCATTATACGCATGACGAGGTCGAGGACTTTTGCCGGGACGCCAACATACGGACCGCCGAGCTCATCCTGAAGATGATGCGAGAGATGGGCGTAGTTAAAGATGATTGCGAGGACATCACCGCCCGGGACCTCGTGCCCGAGATTTATGGCGAGGACGAGGAGTCTTCGACGGGCGAGAAGGACTAGGGATCCTTGAGCACAACAACCTTTTCCTTTCCTTTTTTGTTACGATTACAATGCCTCCCGATTTGGGAATGTCCTGTATTAAGACACGAATATGATTCGCTCGTATATATATATATATATATATATATATATATATATATATATATATATATATATATATATATATATATATATATATATATATATTTGCTCGCGCCTGAAGCTAGCCTCTTTCTTTTCTTCCTCCTTTTTTTCTTTTTCTCTTGCTTGGACAGCTCGCAAGATCTTCGAGATCCTTGGCGGCGAGAGGGGGTTGTCTTTCCCCTCGCCGACTGTTATCAGCCAACCTGGCCCAGGGGGCGAGCGGGCGAGTCTCTGCCTCTCTCGCGGGCGTGGGGACACCTTCTCCTTCCTCTCGCGCAGCCTATCGGCTCCTCTCGGCGCGAGTGGACCTGGGGGGTCAATTACCCCCCCCCCCTCTTGTTAGTAGCCAGGGTCAGTGTTTCCCTGATTATTCAGCTTCTATGTCAAGACCTCAATTACCTGACTCCAGAAAACACCCAACCCAAATTACAGCCGTAAGACATTTATGCTCTCCAACTGCAGCTTCTATGCCCCTATCCAGTATTGAAATGGAAACAAGTCCTTGCTCACGAAAACTGTAGCACGGTAGAGTAAGAAGGTAAGTGGGGATGGGGAGGAGGTAACCACTCCGTAGAAGGGGCATGATCCACCTTTTGTTATTGTTTCCAACCACCGAGTGAGCCTACAGCCCTGCCAGCTTGATGAGAGCCTGGTCAGCGGGTCTGCTCGGGGTCTCCTCTCCTCTTTCTCCTCCAACCACCGAGTGAGCCTACAGCCCTGCCAGCTGGATGGGAGCCTGGTCAGCGGGTCTGCTCGGGGTCTCCTCTCCTCTTTCTCCTCCAACCACCGAGTGAGCCTACAACCCTGCCAGCTGGATGGGAGCCTGGTCAGCGGGTCTGCTCGGGGTCTCCTCTCCTCTTTCTCCTCCAACCACCGAGTGAGACTACAGCCCTGCCAGCTTGATGGGAGCCTGGTCAGCGGGTCTGCTCGGGGTCTCCTCTCCTCTTTCTCCTCCAACCACCGAGTGAGCCTACAACCCTGCCAGCTTGATGAGAGCCTGGTCAGCGGGTCTGCTCGGTGTCTCCTCTCCTCTTTCTCCTCCAACCACCGAGTGAGCCTACAGCCCTGCCAGCTTGATGAGAGCCTGGTCAGCGGGTCTGCTCGGGGTCTCCTCTCCTCTTTCTCCTCCCACCACTGAGTGAGCCTACAACCTTGCCAGCTTGATGAGAGCCTGGTCAGCGGGTCTGCTCGGGGTCTCCTCTCCTCTTTCTCCTCCAACCACCGAGTGAGCCTACAACCCTGCCAGCTTGATGGGAGCCTGGTCAGCGGGTCTGCTCGGGGTCTCCTCTCCTCTTTCTCCTCCAACCACCGAGTGAGCCTACAGCCCTGCCAGCTGGATGGGAGCCTGGTCAGCGGGTCTGCTCGGGGTCTCCTCTCCTCTTTCTCCTCCAACCACCGAGTGAGCCTACAGCCCTGCCAGCTTGATGGGAGCCTGGTCAGCGGGTCTGCTCGGGGTCTCCTCTCCTTACTTCTGAAGAAGAACGCCCTGAGGTGTAGTGTTAGGAAATCATGGCACATTCAAAAGGGAGGATCATTAACAATATGTTCAAGTAAATTCAGAAGAGATTTATCATTACGGATAGAAACGTTTCAGATCATCGCCACTGCGGGCGCGATCTAGAGGTATCCCGTCCACATCTTGGAGGTGATACCCCCCTGACTTCAAGACTTCTTTTATTATGAAAGGACCCTCCCAATTGGGGTTGAGCTTCCCCACCGAGGCTCCCCTTCCTGCGGCATCTACCTTCTTGAGGACCAAATCTCCCTTTTGAAACTGCTTGATTCGGATGTGTTTATCAAAATACCGGGACATCCGGCGCTTGACCTCCTCCTGACGGATCGTTGCTAGCTCCCTAAGCTCTTCCACGAGGTCGAGAGAAAGCCTCTGCTCCTCTCCATTGTCGGTCTGCCACCTTTCATCCCCCTCTCTTGCTGCTGTGATCCTGGGAGATTCAACCTCAAATTCCACAGGTATGACGGCCTCAGAGCCATGAGAGAGCTTGAAAGGCGTCTCTCCTGTAGTCGTATTCGGTGTAGTTCGCAGAGCCCACAGGACGGAGGGGAGTTATTCCACCCAGCTTCCCCTCAAGTTCTCCACTTTCTTCTTCAGGAGGTTCACTATGATCTTGTTTGCTGCTTCTACCTGCCTGTTGCTTCGTGGGTGATGAACCGAGGCGAACCGAAGGTCTATGCCGAGCTGTACACAAAAATCCACAAACTCCTGGCTAGCGAATTGCGGCCCATTGTCGGTGACTATGGCTAAAGGGAGCCCGTGCCGGCAAATAATCTCTCCCCATACAAAATTCTTTACCACTCGTGAGGTCACCTTCGCCAAAGCCTTTACTTCCAGCCATTTTGAAAAGTAATCTATCATGACCAGTAGGAACCTCCTCTGACCACTGGCTTGAGGAAATGGTCCTACCAGATCTAGCCCCTATATGGCGAAGGGCCAAGGGGAGGTGATCGTTCGCAGCCTCTGCGCCGGAAGGAGCTGCAAGGGAGCAAACTCCTGGCACTTTCTACACCTTTTAGCGAGCTCCTCCGCGTCTCTTCGCAGGGTAGGCCAAAAAAAACCTTGCCTCAGTACCCTCCCCTCCAAGGTTCGACTCCCCGAGTGGCTCCCGCACTCCCCTGAATGGACTTCTTCCAGCACCCTTGGTGCTTCTTTCTCGGATACACACCGGGCTAACAATCCGGACAACGTTTTTCGGTAGAGTACTCCCTCTTTCAACAAATAGTAAGCCGACTTGTATCTAATCCACTTTCTCTCGAGATCCCCCTCGGGTAGTCGCCCTAACGCTAAGAAGGTCACAAAAGTATCCATCCAAGACACCTCCTGGTCGATCTCCATTACTTCCCCCTCTTCTATGGAGGGCCTGAAGAGCTCGGTCATGGTCCCCCCGGCCTGAGGACCGTGCTTCGCGAGCAGATCTGTCCGGGCACTCTCTTCTCGAGGAACATACTGGATGGAGAAGCTATGGAACTGTCCAACAATACTTCTTATCTTTACCAGGTATAACTGGAGGGTCGGCTCCCTCACCTCGAACTCCCTGCTGATGTGTCTTGCCACCACCAAGGAATCCGTGAAGACCCTGATATCCTGTATACCCAACTCTCTAGCCAACCGAAGCCCGGCGATGATTGCTTCGTACTCGGCTTGATTGTTCGTGAGGGTGAAGTGTATCTTCAAAGCTTGCTCAATCCTAGTCCCCTCGGGACTCGTCAAGATGACACCTCCCCCGAAAGAATTCCTACCAGAAGCTCCATCTACAAGCATTTCCCAAGCTGCTACGGGAGATCCCTCCATCTCTTCGGCCTCCAACGCATAGTCCGCCAAGAAATCTGCCACCACCTGCGCCTTAATAGCTTCTCGAGGAACATAGGAGAGGTCGAATTCACTGAGCTCTATCGACCACTTGGCCAATCTCTCAGAGTGCTCGACCCCCTCGAGGATGCGGCGAAGGGGGTGATCCGTCACAACCTAAATGGCATGAGCTTGGAAATACGGTCTGAGCTTCCGGGCCGACACAATGAGAGCGAAGGCCAGCTTTTCTAGGATGGGATATTTCAACTCGGCCTTTTTGAGGACCCTGCTTACATAATAAATAGGGAATTGCTTCTTTCCTTCCTCTCGGACGAGGACCGAGCTAACCGCCCCCGTCCCTACCCCTAAATAGAGGAACAAACTCTCCCCTTCCCTCGGCCCTTGAAGTAGCAGTGTCTGGGTAAGCTGCTGCTTTAGAGCCGTGAAGGCCTTTTCGCACTCGAGGGTCCATTCGAACTCCTTCCCACCCCTTAGAGTTCGAAAGAAAGAAGAGCACCTCTCTCCCGCTCTGGAGAGGAACCTGCTCAATCCTGCCAGCTTGCCAGTAAGACGCTGGACCTCTTTGACATTCCTAGGAGATCCCAGCACTAGTATTGCCCTCACCTTGTCAGGATTGGGCTCTACCCCTTCAGGGGTAAGGAGATGTCCCAAAAACTTCCCCCGGCTGGCCCCGAACACACACTTCAGGGGGTTAAGCCTCATCTTATATTTCCTTACGGTTGCAAAAGTCTCCTGCAGGTCTAGGACATGAGATCCAAGATCCCGACTCTTCACCATCAAGTCATCCACATAGACCTCAAGGTTCCGCCCCTTCTGCTCCCGAAAAATCCGGTCCATCATCCTTTGATAGGTTGCTCCCGCATTTTTTAGCCCAAAGGGCATCATGTTATAGCTGAAGCACCCATCCTCCGTGACGAAGGTGACATCCTTGACGTCCGAAGGGTGCATGCGTATCTGATGGTACCCTGAAAAAGCATCTAAAAAACTCATTAGTGAGAAACCGACGGCTGAGTCAACCAGCGCGTCGATCCGAGGCAGGGGGTAACAATCCTTAGGGCAAGCTTTATTTAAGAGAGAGAAATCGATACACATCCTCCACTTCCCTTCCCCTTTTTTTATCATTACAACATTGCTCACCCATCCCGAATACCTATTGGCCGATATGAATCCCGCCCGGAGCAGCTTCTCTACTTCCTCTCTGATAGGCCCGACCATCTTGGAGGCAATGGCTCTCTTCTTCTGTTGAATGGGGCGGACCTTGGGGTCGAGGTTGAGACGGTGGCACGCCACGTCCGCGTCGATCCCTGGCATGTCCGCTGCGCTCCAGGCGAAGACATCAACGTTCTCTTGCACACACCTCCGGATCTTTTCCTGGTCCTGGGGAGTGAGTTCTCCGCTGATCTTTACCTTCTCTTTTCTTCCGTCTCTGGTGAGGATCTCGACCTCCAGAACTTCCACCGCCGCACTCAACCTTGAGGGTTCTTCTTCCTCCTGCTCTCTCAGCTCTTCCTCCGGATCCTTTGACCCGTACTCAACTCCTGAGCCTTCCACAGCTGCCACCCTCACCTGGACCTTTCCTCCCTCTCCTCTCTCCCACTCCTCTCCTTCAGCCATCTCCTCCTCCGCTGCAAGACTTCCCTCCACTCCTGCTCCTGCTCTCCCCAACTCTTCTTCTCCAGCCACTTGCTCTCCTGCCATTGCTGGCTCCACCGCAATGACTCTCTCCACTCCTGCTCCTGCTCTCCCCAACTCTTCTTCTCCAGCCACTTGCTCTCCCGCCATTGCTGGCTCCACCGCAATGCCTCTCTCCACTCCTCCTCCTTCCTCCCACTCCTCTCCTTCAGCCATTTCCTCCTCCGCTACAAGACTTCCCTCCACTCCTTCTCCTGCTCTCCCCAACTCTTCTTCTCCAGCCACTTGCTCTCCCGCCATTGCTGGCTCCACCGCAATGCCTCTCTCCACTCCTCCTCCTTCCTCCCACTCCTCTCCTTCAGCCATTTCCTCCTCCGCTACAAGACTTCCCTCCACTCCTGCTCCTGCTCTCCCCAACTCTTCTCGCTCCATCCTTGCTCCCAGCTCCTCTGCATCTCCCATCTAGGAGATGGTGTTGACCGCCGTTACATAGCACTCACGAGCCGCCTTCGGATCCCCTCTCACCCTGATCTGGGTTCCCCCCGAATTGAGCTTCAAGCACTGATGGAAAGAAGACGGAACGCATCTAAAGGCGCTGATAAGAGGGCGCCCAAAGATCGCATTGTAACTGCTGGGAGCGTCCACTATCACGAAATGACAATTTCTGGACAGTCCTCCCAGGGTCACTTGAAGTCCTACTCCCCCCTCAACCTCTTATCTCTCTCCCGAGAAACCAAACAATGGCCCATCTGCCGCCAGCACCCTTCGAGCCTCCACCCTCATCTCATTGAAAGCCTTCTTGAAGATTACATTGACAGAACTCCCGTTGTCCACCAAAATGCGGGATACCGTGAAGTTCTCAATGGCAGTCTTGATCACCAACGCGTCGCAGAAGGGGTCCTCGTGATCGGGTAGGTCCCTTCTAGAAAACGTGATTTTCTCATCCGGGGGTGGGGTTTGCGACGTCGAGGCGACGCTCCGACGATACATAGTGTGAAGACTGGCCTTACGGGTGGCCTCGATCCCCCCCCATGAATCACCCTAATCCCTCCTCGATCTCCTGTATCTGACCGGTCCACACATTGATCTTCTTCCACCGCTCCCGGCACCTCCACTATCCGCACTGCCTGCTGTCGGTCTTCTCCTCCTCTCCCTCTCTTCAACTCCAAGAACTCGGGACATATTGCCGTCGCGTGACCCTCCTCCTCATGGAAGTCACAATAGGGCAAAACTCCCTCTCCTCGCCTCTCGTCTGGGGGATTCCTCCTCCTCCCCACTCCTGCTCTCCCACGGTCTCTTCCTCTTCCTCTTCCCCTGCCTATGGCCATAGCTTGCTGAGGTGGGGGTGAGAGCGGCCTCGGACCATGCCCCCATCCTAGCGGATGAAACATTCCTGGACCTGGATAAAAGTTTCTTCCCCCCTGCGGGGGACCCCTTCCAGGCCCCTGAACCGGGCCTCCCGGCTGCCTCCATCCCAACTCCGGGTGCGCGGGCCCTCTTAGTTCCTCTCTACTCCTTCCTTCTGGCTGTCTTGCCCCCCTGGCTCCCTCTGCTCTACTTCCGTCAACCTTGCCAGCTTCCTTGCAAATGCTGGGTTTGCCGCCTCCATGGCTATCTCTTTTGCGGCCTTCCCCATCAATCCCTCGAAGAACAACGGTGCCTTCCTGGTGAGGCTCATCTTGAAGAAACCTTACCTCAGCCCCACAGTGAAGGCCATCTGGAGGGCAAAACCAGGCACTTCCTGGATGTCTAGCATCTCCTCCTGGAAACGGTCCACGTATTGAGCCAAGGACTCGTCCGCCTTTTGCTTGATCAGGAAGATGGACTCCGGGTTCCTCTTCATCTTCTTAGAGGTCGAGAAACGCAGCTGGAAACTTCTGCTCAGGTCTTCGAAGCAATAAATGGAACCAGTAGGGAGTTGATGGAACTAGTCCCTAGCCTTGTCCTTCAAAGTGATAGCGAAGAGACGGCACTTGAAGGCGTCAGTCATAGGTCTGATGGACACTGCGTCTTCAAACTACTGCAAGTGTTGGAGGGGGTCATCCTTCCCCACGTAGTAGCTCATCTCCGGCTCGCGAAACCCTTCTAGAACGGGTGCCGAGAGGACCAACTCGCAGAAAGGAGATCCTCTCGCCGGTGGTCTCGCCAGATCCACTCGCGCCACTAGCTCCGCCGGCGCGACGGCACTCGCTGGACTGGGGAAGAGCTCCCTTCCTTCCACCTCTCGCCGAGGTCCTTCCGCCACTATTTCCTTTCCCGGTCGCCTCCCGGGTGCATCTTCACCTACCCTTGCCGAGTCGACCCCTCCCCTGGGCGCGAGGTCCGGCACCTGAGGTGGGGGAGTCTCGCACTCGCCTCTCTGTGCGAGTTGCTTCAGCATGCCCATGATCCCTCCGATGGATGACATGAACTCTGCCCTCCCGACATATCCCTCCAGCCTTGGGGACCCTTCGCCTTCTCCTCCCGCATCTCCCGCCATGAGGTAATCCTTCGCTCTTCCGCACAAGCTGCGGTTCCACGCTCACCGCACCAAAAATGTTGGAACCAACAAGGTCGGCTCCACCTAAAGCTCGGAACTACAAGGGCGGCTCGTGCTTACTTCCTTGGGATCACGCTCAAGGCCAGGAACTAGACCGGGAGCTTCAGTGCGGAGGTCCCACCTCTTACCCGGAAGAGACTAGCTATAGCTCTTCCCCTCCCTAGCCAATACTGAGCTAGGTGCCTTAGAAGAGAGAGAGGGAGTCAAGAATGCTTCCTTTTCTAAGGCACCTTACCGGTCTATTTGTAGGCCTTTGAACTGGGACTGCAAATAACTAAACTAATCCATCCTAAAATTACTGGAATGCCCCCGGCTAGGTCTGCCAACAGCCGAACTCCGCTGTCCTAAAATGCTAATTGCAGACCACCTAGGGTAAAAGAGTAAAAATACCCCTGGGACCCAAAAGGTGGGTCTGGCCCTACCTGAAATGGCCCTGAACCAAGATGGCCCTTCTCTCCGGGTACCTCTCGCTAGGGTCCACTCGCCAGGGCCCTCTCGCCTGGCTGGGGCCTCTCGCCTGGGCCCACTCGCTCGCCTGGAGCCTCTCGATTGAGCCCTCTTGCCAGGGCCCTTTCTCTCGCCTGGGCCCTCTCGCCAGGACCCTCTCGCCAGGCTGCGAGCCCGAGGTTGTACACTCTTAACTATGGAGTTCTTTCAACTCTCATCACCGGTTGAAAGAACTCCATTGTTAAGCGTGCTTGGGCGAGAGTAGTACTGGGATGGGTGACCTCCTGAGAAGTCCTCGTACATCCCAACTTAACTGTCGAGTTCGCTCATCAAAGGGAGGTTGTGGCCACCAACAACCCGCCGATGGGCTGGAGAGGGGTTGAGGTGCTTGGGCTGCAGTCCGGTAGTGATGCCATGGAGGGCTGTGGGCCAAATCCCGGGTCGTTACATAAAAAGTAGTTCTTTTAACTCTCATCACCAATTGAGCTACAGATCAATTGGTGATGAGGAGTTGGAAAACTCCATAGTTAAGCATGCTCGGGCTGGAGTAGTACTGAGATGGGTGACCTCCTGGGAAGTTCCTGTGGTGCGCGCTTGACTATCGAGTTTGCCTCATCAAAGGGAGGCTGTGGACACCAACAACTAGCCTATGGAGGGAGAGGGGTTGGGGTGCTTGGACTGCAGCCCGGTAGCGTCGCCTAGAGCAGAGCCGTGACATTGTCACGTTGGATCGACTAGGGGCGTTACACACAATCTCTCTATAATTGTAACGAGGAGCAGTATGTTGCCCTTGCTTCTCTCAAAAGCTCTATAACATGACAACGAATAATGGTAGTTTGGTCAGCACAGATCCGACCACACAGTTTTTTACCTATTTTTGGGATTTTCCACGTTAAAATTGTTTTGTTGGCTTTTTATTTTCTGTAATTGTTTGCGCGCTCGACCGCTCCACGGGCTATGACGGCCTAGTTTAGTCTGGTCTACCAAGATTGTTGAATTGGCCGCAACAGTTTGACGCCGTCTGTTGGAAAGAGGGGCGACGACGGCGGCGGTGGTGGAAGAGAAGAGCGGCGGCGATGGAAGAGATGGGAGGTGGCGGCGATGTCGTGAAAGATAAGGGCGACGATGACAACGCCGGTGGAAGAGAAGGGCGACAACAACGACGACGGTGCAAGAGAGGGGCGAAGACGACAAAGTCGGTAAAAGAGAGGGGCGGCGGTGTCGACGTTCGGGCAGCGCGTTCGCAGCACCTGCTCTCGTGCATCGCGCTAATTAATAGAACCTGCCTTCGGGCAACACACTCATAACACCTGCCCTCGTACAACGCACTCATTAATAACACCTGCCTTTGGGCAGCACGCTCAAAACACCTGCCCTCGTGCAACACGCTCATTAACAATTCTTGCCTTTGGGCAGCGCACTCACAACACCTGCCCTCATGCATCACGCTCATTAACAGTATCGGCTTCGAGCAGCGCACTCACAACACTTTCCCTTGTGCAACGCGCTCATTAACAATGCCAACTTCATGCAACGCGCTCATTAACAACGCCAACTTCAGGCAGCGCGCTCACAACACCTCCCCTTGTGTCACGCGCTTATTAACAACGCCAACTTCAGGCAACGCACTCATTAACAGCACCTACCTTCAGGCAGCGTGCACACAGCACCTGCGATCGTACAACATGCTTATTTACAACACTTGTCTTCAGGCAGCGCACTCACAGTATCTGACATCATGCAGTGCGCTCATTGACAATACCTGTCTTTGGGCAGTGCTTTTACGACACCTGCTCTCGCACAATGCGCTCATAACACTTGCCTCCTGGCAGTGTGCTTCGACCCTGCGACCTCTCGCTGCTTAGCCAAAAGTACTTGCTCTCTGTTCCAGAAGAAGATTACAACACTGTCTGGATCTCGACCTCAATTACAGACATCTAAGAAGGAAACCAAAGAATTGTACAAAGCAATGGTGCTAGCACTATACAAACTTGATCAACATCAAAACATGACTCATCGACAGGGAAATATAGTATCAATGGTTTGATACCAAGTAATGCCCAAACTGCCGTCAATAATGTACAAAGTCACTACAAAGTGCTGAAGCACAAGTACAGAGGTACAAATACAAGAACTACTTCTCAACATAAACATCAGAATGCATATCCTTGGAAAGTCCATCGACACCAAGACCAACTACATCGCAACTACACGTCTGCATCACCACGTGGGGATCTTCACCACCCAGTCTTGCAGGTATCTCGTACAAAATCCAACTTGCTCCGAGAAAAGCTAAGTGCATAATGCACATTGCACCCATTGTGCACTGCACATGTTATGCGCTGCGCACTTCGCGCATACGAAACATACATTGGGCCCTGTACACACATAACATACTTAACGCACATTGCGCCATGCACGCATAAAGTCATAATGTACATCATGTGTCTGCCACTCCCGACACATAATACACCCTTTACGCGTTCCACACTCCACATATACCGTACATTTTGCCATGCACACACACCGCCACAAGAGAGCACTTCACACAGGTGGATAGTCCACATTTAGCACACCTGCTGCGCCAATCACCTCCACCATGATCACTGTAGATGGTCATGCATGCAACTCAACACAAAAGTCCTCATTCTCCTTTCGCTTCAACTCACGACTTCAAGGACTTGGGGCATGAGATGTGGCCCACATAAAGCGCTAGCTGCACCCCCCAACATGCGGGGTTCTAATATCCAAGAAGACTCCCCACTAGCTAGCGTGTAACCGCTAGATAGTGGAAGCAAACTGAAGCATAATCGCCCTAGTGCAGCCGCCCGAACCGCTCTAGAAGGCCTCCAACAAGACAGTTGTCGCACGTGAGTCACCCCGCACGACGAAGATTGTGCGTAGGAAGTCTCCGATGAGATAAGTCTTGTACAGGACTCATCCCGCGCAGGATTTCCTGCGCGAGCCCATGCAGGATTTCCTGCGCGAGACTGTGCAGGATTTCCTGCACGGGAATCATCCCGCGCAGGAAATTCCTTTGTGGGATTTCCATGCAAAGGCCATCCCGCACAGGAAATTCCTGTGCGAGATTTCCCTGCAAAGGCCATCTGGCACAGGAGATTCCTGTGTGGGATTTCCTTGCAAAGGCCATCCGGCACAGGAGATTCCTGCGCGGGATTTCCCTGCAAAGACCATCCGGCACAGGAAATTCTAGCGTGGGATTTCCCTGCAAAGGCCATCCCGCGCGGGATGATCATCTCGTCTGGGATTACCAGCCAATGGGAATTTTCCCCATTGGTTGGTAGGGTTGCTGACCAAGTTAGTGCCCCTTTAGGCGCTGACTTGGTCAATGCCCTGGACAATACTCCCTTTAGGGAGTGTTGTGCACTCCCTAACAAGGAGATATGAGGGATAATCGTCGCCCCTCCCCTGATGGGAGTGGTGCGACGGTTTCCGGGGGGATGTCGGCCATGCGACGGCCGCGCGTCCCCCCTCTCTTCCACCAATGCCACCCCCTCCGCCCTTCTCTTCCACCGTCGCCGCCGCCACCCTCTCTTCCACCGCCGCCGCCTCCGCCACCCTCTTCCATGATACTGTCACTGTTGCCCATCTCATCCACCAATGCCGCCGCCATTAACCTTCTCTTCCACCGCCGCTGCCGCCCTTCTCTTCCACGGACGCCAATATTGCTGCTCTTCTCTTCAACTGATGCCGCCGCCGCCCCTCTATTTCACGGACGCTACCACCACCGCCTGCTAACATCACAGACATTGCCATCGTTGTCGGCCGCACCCACCGATCGTCGACCGCACCCATCGATCGTCGGCCTCCCTCGTCGTCGGCCTTCGCCATCGTCGTCGGCCTCCACCATCGTCGACGGACTCCGCCATCATCGTCGTCCTCCGCCATTGTCGCCTGCCTGCGCCATCCTCGTCGGCCTCCTCCTCATCATTCGGTCTCCGACGCTGTCGGATTCTATTGCTGGCGGGCCCCGCTGACCGTGCTCTTGGCCATCGTCAATCCTCCGCCGTCTGATCACTCTCGCGCAATCTCCGTCATCTTATCTACACATAACTATCCACAACCTCCATGCAATCTCGTCCATCCATCTCTCGTAACCACCCCCGTAAATTCCCGTAGTGGGGGGGGGGGGGCATTTAGCCAAAAATAATGATCGGTGTGCAATTACTAATCATCTTAAAATTATTAGAAATATGCGCGTCCCGATCTTTATTAATTCGGCATGCAAATATTAAATTGGATGGTTATGATATGTGGATAACCGCGTTACCACCATAACCACCCCTGAGACATATAAATAAAACCCCAAACTCTCATTCATTTTAACCTTTTCTCTCCCCAGAATTCCTTCTACGAATTTTCTCTCTCCTCTCCTATTCTTCTTATGTGTTTTCTCTCTCCTCTCTTATTCCTCTTGCGGATTTTTTTCTCTCCTCTCATATTCCTCCTACGTATTTTCTCTCTCCTCTCCTATTCTTCCTACTAATTTTTTCTCTTCTCTCCTATTCCTCATACAAATTTCCTCTCTCATCTCCCATTCTCTCCTCCTCCAACATGCGCATGTCCCTTTGTGCTCATTTTCTTCCTTGCACGCATCTCTTCGCCAACGCGCACACGCCTCTTTTTGTGCACGTTCCTTCTTGCATGCGCTCTCCCTTGCGCGGTTCTCCCCGCCAATGTGTGCATACCTCTTTGTTCGCACATTCCTCTTCGTGTGTGCTCCTTGCACACGTCTCTTCACCGTAGTGTGTGCGTTCCTTTGTGCCCACGTTCTTCCTTGTGTACATCCTTCAGTACGCCCACCGCTCAAAGTGCGTCATCGTGCACCCTGCTCTCAAGACCGCTCCAAGTGCGCTGTTGTGCGGTCCGCTCTCATGACTGCTCCAAGTGCGCCTCAACACGCATTGTTTCCAGGATTGCTATAAGCACTCAACACTCCTAACTTAGGAACAAACATACCAGTAGCCGATGAGAGCAACGTTCCAGGCTCATCTAAACACAACATGAGACAAACCGCAAAAGATAAGACACACAGAATGCATCGCCTAAGCTTCCAAGCCGCCGAAATCAAGACAAGTCAAATAACCTGCCTCCGCCTCCAAGAGACAGTCAAGAACTCTAAATCATTCAAAGTTTCCAAAACATTCAATGTGTGAAGCTCCCTATCGTAGCAAAAAAAGAATTAGCTCTATGAGAGATGGTCTGTCACCCTCTGAACCCAATACTTTCTCTCTCTAATAATTGTAATGAGGGGAAGTCTATTGCCCTTGCTTCCCTCAAAAGCTCTTTAACGCGACAACGAATAATGGAAGTTTGGTCGACAAAGATCCAATCATGTGGGTTTTCACCAATTTCTGTGGTTTTCCACGTTTATAAAATTATTTTGTCACCTTTCTATTTTCTGTGACTATTTGCGCACTCAACTACTCCACGGGATAAAGTTTACTAATTTAATCTGGTATATCAAGAAAGTTAAGTTGGACGCAACAAGATTATTTCAAATATTTTTAGATTTACTTGAAATATGGACATAGTGTTTTAAGAAAATGTTTTCTTAAAATTTTAGTGCGAACATAAAGCAAGCAAAGCAGTTCATCGAACATTGCCGGAGCTCCAGCCGAAGTGGGAAGCAAGCGGGCCTGCTTCTTTCTTCCTTCCATGGAGCAGAGATCGGTGAAGTCGGACGGAGATGACATTAAATTCGAGACTAGTAGAGATGAAGAGGCGGTGGCTGCCGGCGGAGCTCGCTCGCTTGACGGGGGCAGTAGCCCTAGCTCCTCGGACTCTGAGTCCGACGAAGAAGCAGCGGAGGAACTTCAGATCGAAACCCTAGCGAAGCAGCTCGAGGAAAGGCCTTTGCACTACGAACTCCATGTCAAGGTTCTCAAATTCCCTGTCATTCATATTTGTCCATGCCTTTGCGGATGTGTGTTTTTGTTGTGGTTGTCGGAGAACCGTAGTATTTTCCTTTTCGACGTTTTAGGATCTTAGTGCTATTTGTGTCATGGAACTATGAATGTTTTTTTTTCTGAGGATATTTATGCTCTTTATTCCAAGTTAGATATTGAAACGTTGACGATTTAAATGAATAAACTATGCTGCGAAGCACTCTACCATTTTCATGCTTTCCGTTCAATTCATCACTCTCCTGTGAGGAAGCCTTGATGTGCTATCGTGGATATACTAGTAATCTTATTGAAGAGTTTTTGTATAGTAAGTGTTGTTTAAAGTACTCTGTTATTTTTTAATCAAGCAGCATTCTTGTGGAGGCGTGGCTCCATGAACAATCCTTTACTTTTTATGGCAATGGAGGAGTACATTGCATTCATTTCTGCAAGTAAATTTTAATATAGGTGCTGTCAGGGAGAGGGAGAAGATATGGACTTTTGCCTTAATCTATTTTTGAGGGAATGATAATTTTAGATATTCTTAATTATCAAGGAAGACATTAGGAAGCTCCTTTTTTTTTGGTTCTGGACACGTTTTTCTAAATTCTTTTTGGAAAATGTCTTGTTTTAGGACTCGTTTGTGGCGGTGCATTTTCTTCACTTGTTGATCAGCGGAACGTCTCGGCTCCACGGTTGTTCGGCTATGCTGTGGTTGGGCATTCTTCCAACCTCGTGTTTTGGTAGAAATCCCGCTGATTTCGACACCCAGAGCTGCCTTGAGGTCTTCGTGGATTTGGACGGTCACTTACACTGCCCAAAACAACTAATCTCATACCAGTATGCCAATATATATTCTTATTGGATGATTATTCAAAGTTTTAAGGGACACCATAATACCATATACAAGCAATATTCTGCTTTGAGGTATTGAGAGTATGAGTCATACATCTAATAGTCAAATAATACCCAATCCCTCTTTGGAGGACTTCGTAAAAGACCATATTAAATTTGTGCTTGGTTTTCTATTTGCACGCTATTGTCTGCTTAACTGCATCATGTACACAATACATAGTTTTATTTTTTTTTCCTTTTTTTGTATTTCTTATTTTAGCGAGAATTTTTACATTTCTAGGGATTCAACATCTGTTTCTTAAGCTATTTGAAATATTTAAGTATAATCATGATTCTCTATATTTGAAACTAACTTTCTTTTCTTCATTTGCTCAGCATATACAATGCTTGAGGAAGGTCGGTGATATTGAGAAGCTTCGACAAGCAAGGGAATACATGAATAAATATTTTCCTTTAAGTCCAAAAATGTGGCAGGAATGGACAAAAGATGAGGTGTCACTAAGTGCAAAGTATGTTCTCTTCTATTTGATAGTTGTCTTATAAGAAGATCTATATACTTTTATCATCCTTCTCTAAATCTAATCTTTTGCTAGTTCATAAGGAGTCCTAAGTAGCTCCATTAATTTTGTATACTTTGTGCTGTATATTATTGTATGTGTAGTCTGTAGCACCAATGTTTTCTATATAATCTTTATTTATTTCCTGTGCAGAATGTAAATTATCTTATTGATATCTTAAAATAAGAGCACATGTACATATATATAAATAGGTGAGAGAGCTATTAAACGTTATCCATGCCTAGTTGGTGGTAAAATACAAGATAATGGGTGGATTTGGATCCTTGACAATGTGAATTACAACTTTGTTATCACATTATGGAGTAATTTAAGATAAATGAGTAACTCCAAGTTCCATTAGAAAATTTTTGAAGTGGATCAACTCAAAAATAATCCATGTCATTACGTGACATTCAACATCAACAAATGGATAAAACACAACTTTTTTACTTCTTGATGTGTCAAATTTTGATTTTCTCCTAAGAATACCATAGAACCGCCATTAGATCACTGATCATCAATAGGGATGACAAAATTAACATTAATGTTACTTTTCAGTGACAATGTAGAAGACCGCTTGTAAAGAAGTCCTGTTCTTGGCGTTCCCTTCATGTAGTGATTAATTCTCTTTATATCTTGAAGATGAGATTATGACTAAAGATAGGGAGATAGGGCGCAATGAAGACAATGGATCCATATAACCGACCCCACTGTCGTGGTATAAAGGCTTGAGTGTTGTTGTTGTATATCTTGAAGATGAGAAGTCAAAGGATTCTACATATTTTACCATATAGTATTTATTGAAAAGCCAATGTCTAGTCGAGTAATCGCAAGATAAATGAGTTTTCTAGCTATGCGTTTGTAATGGTCTGAATAATACATAAGTGAATCAGAATGCGACACAAGCCGAGATAGATTGACAATGAAGTTCATTGATATATTGATGAATTTACACTTAAGAATGGCCATCTAAACAAGAAGGTCAAGAGTATATTTCCTCTATGACAACGACATCTTTTTATGACTCATTAATAACTCAATGCCAATGAAGTAGTGAAGAGGTCCAAGGTCTCTTGTATGAAAGTGTGAAGCTTTGAGTGATTTGATTTTAGAGATTCTAATTGCATCATTCTCAATGATGATGATGTAATTCACATGCAAAATGTAAAATATACATGCCCTTAATATGTTGATAAAAAGAGATGTGCCGAAGCCACTGCCAATGAAGACAATCTTCTGTGGAACAATTTTAAAGTTGTTAAACTAAGCTTGCAATGATTTCTTCAAGCCATACAAGAAATTCTTCAGTAGGTAGACCGTAGATTCCCTAGGTCACTCAAAGTGAGAAGTAGCTATATGAAGATGGTCTCAGAAAGGTCAAAATCGAGGATGACATCTTCACATCTAGTTGATGAAGATTCTATCTCCTATAATCAGTTATTGACAACAAT
The DNA here is from genome assembly GCA_039513925.1 of Platanthera zijinensis. Classification (NCBI taxonomy): domain Eukaryota; kingdom Viridiplantae; phylum Streptophyta; class Magnoliopsida; order Asparagales; family Orchidaceae; genus Platanthera; species Platanthera zijinensis. Next base: position 34,753,419 of record CM077082.1, read on the forward strand.
GACAAGTGTACTCGAGTATTTATTAATTTAGTCATAGGGGGAAGTATCTTTATAATCAAAACCAAATTTTTGGATAAATCTTGTGGTTACAAGGTGAGCCTTTAGGCGATCTGTAATTCAAGTAAGATTTTTCTTAATAACAAATACCCACTTATAACCAACCACTATCTTGGGGTAAAGATGATCAAGTTCTAGGGTTTATTTGTGTTCAAAGCAGTCAATTCCTCTAAGATAGCAATACACAAACCAAGATGACATATGGCTCCTTATTATAGGATGTAGTAGATATGACAATTTTAGATGAAATTAAATTTCTAGAAGAGGATTCAAGACAATGATAAGAACAAAATGAGAGATCGGATAAGATGCACATGAACATTTATCTTTTCTAGTGCAATAGGAAAATTCACATTCAAAGGCAAGATTGGTAGTGCCGACATTGGAGACGAAGGCACTAGAGCACCTACAGCCAAGTTATCAGTAATAGCTCATGACCATGATTTCGAAGAAGGAACACTCCTAGAGCAATGAGAGTTATAACAATGCTGACTATGATCGGTATAGAGAGGGTCAAGAGCAGGCATCAAAAGAGTGTCATGATTTGTGTCAGATAATATAGGTAGTGGTTTCCTTGGAGTAGTTGGGCAAGATGTAGGCAGTGCAAAATATGATTGATTTTTAAGAAAGGTGGCATCGCGTGTTGCAACAACCTGAGAGGCGGATCGTAATAAATATAATTTTTTTGAGATTTAGAGTATCATACAAACATCATTACCCGAGCCCGCGAATCGAGTTTTATCTTGTGTGAGGCCTAGGTCGTGAGCATAACAAAACATCCAAAAAATCTAGGAATATGAGGGGAACGTTGCTTTGGAATAAATTATATGGAATGAAGTTTGATTTTGATGGAGCTGACCCCACTATGGTGGGATAAAGGCCTGAGCGTTGTTGTTGTTGAGGTTTGATTTTGATGAATCCTCGAAGCATATAATTGACATAAAAATTTGCATTTCAAAGATCCCAAAATTTTTAAGCACATGCATACAAAGAGTAAAAAAATGTACAACTTCGAAAGTCCTATTCTGCTCCCATCAATCTACTGTTTTGTTAGTAGATCCTATATCATAAAATGAGGAGAAAAATGTTATTGACCATTTGATGTCAGTGCCAGTTTATAAATGAACATGAGATCATGGACAATCAGTATTATGCAATTTTAACATTAATGAGAGAAATTTTTGAGGAACTAGAGCCAAGTATACTAGAACCATCCACCACAAAGATAGATTTGTGCTGTATGGGATATGAAACAATATTAAGGTCATCTTTAGACATATGATTGGAAGTGCTAGAGCTAGTGATCCAAGAATTATATTTAGGTAAAAGTGATATACAAGATAGAAGCGAATGGTTGGCGATCGAATCCCATGATAGAAGCTAACGTAATTGAGTTAATTTAGTAGTAGATAGGGTGCCTTATCCACCCAAGGAATGAGAGGAGCAGTAATTGAAATTGAAGGAACAGATAATGGATGAACTATTAGTCAATCCTCATAATATAATGATGAGTTTCATAACATTTATCCTCAGGATGATTGTTGCCACCTCACTGATCACAATACAAGCCACCATGACTTGTATGACTTCGATCCTGATTGGTAAGAGAATGCAACAGTCCTCAATCGCGAGTGGGCCCCCGATCGCCAATAGTATTACCTCAGCTAGATAAGTCATAAGGTTTTCAACAATGTGCAACAAGAGTAGGTGACATGATCTCAGTCATAATATATGACAAATCAATATAATGGATGTAACATCCTCACCTAGTTTAACGATAATCAATAGTCCGATCGGAACCGTGATATGAAGTAAATTAAGTAACAGTAAAAAAATTCGTATAAAGCATGATTAAATGGAAACATAATTAGACAATACTTATAGTGGAAGCAAAAGTGCGAAGCTATGGGTAAACGGGTATCTCGAATTTTCTGAATTCATAGAGCCAACTAGAATTGAGAAGAATCATATAGCTGAATTACTAAATATTGTCCGATACATAGAAATTCTTAAACATTTTGGTTACATAGTTCATAAACATAATTAGAACAATAACTGTGAATGGTAATAAAACTGAATAAGAAGTAAACAAATATGGAGAACCTTGTACCCTTATCCTAGACGCAACTCCCCACCTGTGACCCCTGAAAAGAAATGTCAGAAGATGGGTCAACCCATCAGATAATAAGAAAAACCATTCCTCCCAGTGACACTAAAAATAATTTGAAAGAAAAGTTCGTGCATGCTTTTAAATAGCATTTTAAACCGATGAAAAATGTATTACAATTTTATGTATGCATTTCTATTGCAATACTTTAAACATAAATGTATGCTCTATAAATATCATAATCTAAATTTTCGTTCAACTTTTGAAACCGTTAAATTATAGGGATTCTAGATTCCGGCATACACTTGAATTCTAGATGTCTAAAGATCTATTTTCATCTTGTTCCAGGTTAATTGGAGTATTATGCACATTCTAATGATCCGAGTCCCTACTAGCAAACACATGTGCTCTAGTGTCTAACAAACATTGAATCACATCTACTAATCTTTTATGTAGGGTGCCTTCTTCCCAACCTGAACTCATAAGGTTTTCTAAGCCCTATGAGTAAGATAGTGTGTCTCTATCTATTACGTGAGAAAACCTCGATCGTGCCTCCTAATTACATATGTTGATGGTTTAAAAATTACTTGTCTGAAGAAATACGGGATTTCATATATATTGTACGATTTCATCATCATAAGGGTTTATAATTTTTTATGATAGTCTACAATCAAATCTTGGTACATACAGACTCGTATAATTTTGTATATTCTCTTAACTATACCAGAACAAATCATGCAATAAACTATATGGTATGCCTAGCCAAAAGGAATAAAGTTTCTTACCTTGGAATTGCGGCGTTTGCACACGCGACGCGGCAACATGATTCTTTCTAGACTATTTTGACAACAAAAATCCTTCTCCGATCTAAAACAACCCGCACCAAAAATCTGTAATATGACATAAACCATAATTAATTAAATATAAATCTTTTATGGCTTCGCTGGAAGACAAATTGATAATCCAAATCAGAGGAATTAAATCTAAGAAAGACAACGTAAATGGTCAATATCTCGTTTCAATAGTGGAAACTCTACAAAAGTCGACTCACGGTCTCCGCTTCCTGGAAACGAAGACATTTGGAACATTTTATTGGAATCCGTATTATTTGAAATTGGTCTAGGAAGGGAGGAGAAACCCTAGAACAATGAAAATTTTTGCTCCCTGCGGTTTACTTGGAGCAAACAGAGATTGGGAAGATATGTCGAGAGCTAGGGATGTCAAAGGCGTGTTGTTCATCCCTCTCACGCAGAAAGGGAGCGATGTCGAGCATTCTGGAGGAGGCGTAAGCGTCACTAGTTTCCATCGTCGAACAGGGAGAGAGACGTGCATGCGATGTCGGTAGGCTGGAACGAGAGAAGCCCTATTTTAATTTCTCGAGCCGTGGGAGGGAAGTTAAATGCGGAAAAGAACGCGGCTCCCAGTTATTGCCATAAGGGATCATGGAAGGGGGGGGGGACTGTGTCTTGGTTTAAACGAGGGGGAATTAGAATATTCTATTTAATTACAATTATGTCATTCTTCTCTACGACTCTATCATTTCGAACATAAACACTCCCACGAATCTCCAAATCACGCCGAATAAGATTCCAATAACTTCATTTAAATGTCTCATTTAATTTATTGATTGACGTGCAACAATTGACCATAACAAAATCATATCTCGACATGACACTGGCTCGATCAATTTTGCTTGCGATCCCCTGAAATTGAAAGAACGCGAATTTTTGTGTGGATGTTACAGTAGATTTCATAGAGGGTGAACATTAATGTAAATGAGATGTGCTGTAAGAGGACGGGAGAGCGCACAACATCACATGCACTAGGAAGGACCGCGAGAAGCAAAATACCAACAGATGCTTCTCTCTTGAGTCTTTCAACTGTAGGGTCTGTGAGGATTGGTTGAAAGACTGTCCATTTCTTAAGGAGGCCACCAAAGTGATCACAAAAGTCATGAGTTTTATCACACTGCAAGGCTGATGTGAATGTCTCTAGAAGATGTTGTAAGTTATTTGGACATTGTCTTCAGAAGAATACAAAGGCCGAAGATGAAACTAGACCTCCTTAACAGTCACAGTGACATAACATAGTTGTGGCATATGTCCATAAAGTTATTTAGCCAGACATCACCTTAAGGTCTTTCTTAAACCATGTTTTTTATGAAGTATCCTTGGAATCTTGAGGTGACTTCTTCATGTGACAGATGAAAGCCCTTATTGCTAGGACTTTTCTACAATATTGTACCAAGGCAAGTAGATGGTGGCTTCCGTAGAAGAGATGTTGGTAAGATGCAAATTCATCTTGAAGACATCATGAGAAGGTGTCCGTGTAAATTCTCCCTCCATAAGAAGCTGCATCAAGAATCAATTATAAAAGCCTCGAGATAGAGAGAAGTTGACCGAGAGACTTTGTGGCAGAAGATACCGTCGATTGAAGCAGTGAAAGAGTGTCGAATCATCAACATAAGTCTTGATTGGAATCTTTGATCGGAAGTGCTCAACTGGAAAGGTTTAACGAAGTGTAGACTGGAATTTTTGTCTACGGAAAGGCAGACACACAACACAAATGTTTATGATGCAAAGTAACTCAATTGAAAGACACTCATCTGGTATCTCGAAGGTAGAGATGCACGGCACATGGAAGACACGTTGAAAATGCTAAGAGACATTCAACAGCTAGGGCAAAGTAACCAGTGTTAGCATATAGAACAAAAATTATCTTATTGATATCTTAAAAGAAGAGTACATGCAATTGCAGATATACATACAAAGAACAGAGCTCTATTATAATGGTACATGCCCGACAATCTAAATGTACATATAAGACAGACAATATGTAAACCGATCTAGAAACCATCCAAACTATACTTTTAATCTATCCTCAAGGCCTCAACTATTTTTTTATCAATGCATTGAATTACAATGTTTTCTTGAAGGTTGTATGGATTTTCCTTTGGAGATGTTGGGCTACTATGCAAGCTGTATGTGTTGAAGATTGTCACGTTCTCTGAGGCATAAATAATTTATATATATTGTAGAAGAATTGAGTAAACCTTGTATATACTTCTTGAATGTAAAATTACAAGTGTGAGTACAAATATATAGGGAGAGAGAAAGAGAAATCCCTATTACAATATGTGAGACTAAATATCCTAGTTAAGAGGCTAAATGGGTCTTTGCTAATGGGTCTTTACATATATCATTCAATACTCCCCCGCAAGCTGGAGTGTACAAATCGTAGCCACCGAGCTTGGAAAAGAACTGATAGTACAGAGGTCGTGGTAAGGCCTTGGTGAGGATGTCAGCAACTTGCTCGGTAGCTGGAACATACATTAACTCTATCTTCTTTAATTTAACCTTTTCTCGAATGAAATGACAATCAACTTCAATGTGCTTCGTCCTTTCATGAAAAACATGATTCTTGGCAATGTGAATGACAGCCTGACTTTCGCAAAATAGGGTGGCCGGTGGGTAAAGCTTGACTCCTAAATCATCAAGGAAACCCTCAAGCCATGTGAGCTCAGACACAACAGCTGCCATTGAACGATACTCGGCCTCAGCGGATGAACGATCAACTACATACTGTTTCTTGCTACGCCATGTAATGAGATGTCCTCCAAAATAAGTGCTGTATCCACTTGTGGAATGTCAATCATCCAATGAACCAGCGTAATCAGCGTCACAATAAGCACTCAGAGATAAGAGAGACGAAGAGGGCTTGTATACAAGTCTCTGTCCAGGAGCAGTCTTCAAGTATCAAAGAATGCGCTTAACTGCCTGGAGATGAGAGATACGTGGCTCATGCATGAATTGACTGACAATCCCAATAACAAATGATATATTAGGTCTTGTAATAGTGAGACATCAATTTTCCCACAAGACAACAATAATACTCTGGGTTTGGAAGGAGTAGATTAGAGTCTGACGCATGAGCGCAGAGCTTGTGATTACTATCCATGGGAGTGTCGGCAGGCTTGCATCCAGAGTAGCTTGGATCATGCAGCAAGTCAAGGTAGTACTTCCTTTGAGATAAACCATTCCATCAGGTTGCTGAGCCACCTCGAGACCAAGAAAGTAACGAAGCTTTTCCAGGTCCTTTGTTTGAAACACAGTTGCCAGATGTTTGATCATATGTATTCCTGTAAGATCATCTCCTGTAATAAGAATATCATCAACATATACCAAGAGAATCACTGTGCCTGTTGGACGATGCCGAGTGAATAATGGGAAGTCGCCTGAACTTTAAGTGAACCCAACAACACTAACCGTTTGATTGAATTTGTCAAATCATGCCCGATGCGACTGTTTGAGACCATAAAGTGACTTCTTCAGACAACAGACAAGAGACTCCCCCGTGGTCTCAAACCCGGGAGGTTGTTGCATATAGACGGTTTTCTTCAAATCATCATTAAGAAAAACATGTTTTACATCCAATTGGTGCAACTGCCAGTGCCGATGAACAACGAGGGAGATCAACACACGAACAATATTCAGTTTGACAACTGGAGAAAATGTCTCATCATAATCTAGACCTTGTTGATGAGTAAAACTACGAGCCACCAGACGAGCTTTCTAATGTTGAACCGTCCCATCTGGACTTTGTTTGAGGGCAACCACCCACTTAAATCCTACATAAGTTTGTCTAGAAGGAAGAGGGACAAGATCCCAAGTGTGGTTTGCCCAAAGAACAAACATTTCCTCGTCCATAGCCGCTCGCCATCCCAGATGTTGGAGAGCCTCCTGCACAGAAGTAGGGATGGTAATAAAGGATAAAAAAGAGCAAACTGGCGAAGTTCCGGAGAGAGGCGGTCGAATGAGACATAATTCACCATTGGGTGTGCTGTAGAAGTAGTTGCCGGATCCGCAGGCTGCAAAATATCATCAGAGGAGGGCATCTCCTGTAGGGATGTGGATGAAGGAGGACGACGAGTATACACACGAGTGATATGTGGTTTGTGTGGAAGTGGTGTGGTAAGTGGAGGTGGGTTTGGTGGGAGTGGAGTAGGAAGGAGAGGCGGAAGGTTGGAAGTAACAGGGATATCAGGCCGCGGAAGGAGTGGTGGAAGGAGAGAATCAGTTGGTTGAGAATGATATGACTGGTCTTCGAGAAATGTGACATCAGCAGAAGTAACAACCTTGTGATTTTTAGCAGAGAAGAAGACATAACCCTTCTAAGTACCGGAGTAACCAACAAACATATATTTCATGGCATGAGGAGCGAGTTTGTCTGTGGATGGGCCAAGATTATGAACATAACACACACAACCAAACACGCGAGGGGTGACTGAAAAGGGAGGTGTGGAGGGAAAAAAGAGGTTGAAGGGAACCGCATAGTTGAGAACAGAGGAAGACATGCAGTTAATAAGCGAACATGCAGTAGAGACCGCAAAATTCCAATATTGCTTGAGAACATTCATTTGAAACATAAGAGAGCGGGTAATCTCAAGGAGGTGACAATTCTTGCGTTCAGTAACGCCATTTTGTTGGGGTGAATAGACACATGAGGTTTGATGGATGATTCCAAACTCATCACACAAGTTGGTTAATACATGACTAGTGCTGAGTGCATTCACGGGCATTGTCAGAACGGAGAGTTTTCACAGTAGTGGAGAACTGGTTGCGAGTTTTAGTGATAAAGACACGAAAAACACCCGACAGTTCAGAGCGATCATGAAGGAGATACTACCATGTCACCCGAGAGTAATCATCTACAAATATAGCAAAGTAACGATAGCCAAAAATACTAGTGATTTTGTATGGTCGCTAGATATCAGAGTGAAAAAGATCAAAGGGGGCAGTACTTCGAGTGGGATGAGGCGAGAACGTAGACCGATGATGTTTTCCATAGATACAGGACTCACAAATGAATTCTCGGATGGAAACATCGGGAAGAGCTTTGCGGAGTATATTTAGAGGAGGGTGTCCATGACGCCGATGCCACTCAAATAAGCTAATAAAAGACAAAACCGTTGGAGGAGAGGGGTCAAGGATGTAGAGACCATTCGACAAATGCCCTTTTCCAATGATAGGCTGCGTCTTGCGATCCTGCACAACACAAGAGGTGGAGGAGAATGTTACGTAGCAATCAAGATCTTGAGTGAGATGACTAATAGAGAGAAGGTTGAAAGGAGAGCCCGGAACATGAAGAACAGAGTGAAGAGTGATGGAGGGAGTAATGTTAATGTCTGTGGATCTAGAGACAGGAATAGTGTCCCCACTTGCAACAGTAATAGGCGTGGGATGCACCGAGTCCAAGTAGCGAGATGGCTTCCATGAGGTAATGTGGTGGGAGGCCCCTGAATCCAAGATCCAGGACGAACTATGGGCAAGACAGGAAAACACACCACCAAAAATGGACACAACAGAGCTTGGAGAATTTACGATCATCCCTTGAAGTTACTGGATTTGGAGTCGCAACTCAACAATGTCATTTTGAAGGCTTTGTGAAGTTGAATGTGTAGCCATGGGCAAAGGGGCAGTGACAAGAAGCAATCTGTGCGGCAGGGCGAAGTCGCAACAGCTAGTGACAACAAAGATACTCCGGGAAGACCCAGCGGCCAAGCAGATAACATCCAGCGGCAAGGGCAAACTGCGGAGAACAACTGCAGGAGAAGCGGCCAATCTACAGCAAACCTCAGGCGACAAAGCAGAGGCGGCACGCAGGGCCAGGCCGTAGCGGGAATTAGAGCCCGCATGTAGGCAGGAGCAGCGAAGCAACGAACTAGCAGGTAGACAAGCAAACACAAGGAGGCCGGAGACAAGGCGCCCTGAAGAAGAACAACTGCTAGAGGAAGAGCCGCGATGACCAGAGATCAGCTTCCAGAGAAGTCGCAACGACTAACCCTGGCGGTCAGCAGGAGAGGCCACCAATGGCAAGAGATAAGTCGGAGAACGACTTAGAGCAGAAAACCAGTCCGCGCGACACGTAGAGAAAGAAGAGAAAGGTCGTCGACGGAAAAGAAAACTGAAGAAGACGGCGCGAGTCCGCAGGAGGCCGCGACGAGTAGATGAGAAATTGTCAGGCCGCGGCGAACAACAACGAGAAAGCAAACAACGAGTAGATCGCGCGATAAGTCTGGCAAGAGCAGCCCGCAAGAAGAGAGAAACGAAACCGCTGCGATAAGAGACAACCGCCGCTGACAGAGGTAGAACTGAAGTGAGAAGCGCCTGGCAATCAAAGCGGCGGTAGAGAAATTAGGAAAGGGCCAGCGGGTAGAGAACAAGCTGTGGAAGAGCACACACAACGACAAGAGGAGAAGAAGCCGGCGAAAAACGAAGAAGACCGGACAACAAGAGAGCAAACCGTGACAAAAAGAAAAGAAACCGCACGACTAACGGTGGCGAGATCACAACAACGGCTAGGAGAGCACAAGGGCGGCTAGCAGAGCAACCCGCAAGACCGGCAGGAGAGCAGAGAGTATATAAAAAGGGCAGGGCAGGGAGGGAGAAGAGGTGGAGGCCACAAGATTTGGAGGAGGAAGAAGCGGTTAGGGGATTTCTAGCAGCAAGGAGCTGTTAGAGAGAAAACAGACCGCGCCCTGCGCGAGAAGAGAAGACCGGGCGGTTAGAAAAATGCTAGCCGCAAAGATAGACCGATTGGCTCTGATACCATGTAGAAGAATTGAGTAAACCTTGTATATACTTCTTGAATGTAAAATTACAAGTGTGAGTACAAATATATAGGGGGAGTGAGAGAGAAATCCCTATTACAAGATGTGGGACTAAATATTCTAGTTAAGAGGCTAAATGAGCCTTTACATATATCATTCAACATATATTACTATGGTTGCATGTATTATCTGAGTGTTTAACTTCATTTTTTTTCATAGAAATTTGAGAATATTTTGCATTCATAGTCAAATATGAAGCCGTTCTCTTGTGATTACTTCCAATTAAATTTTATTTTCATCTTTCTCTTGACATTTGCTGCCAGCTTACTGATTTTAACAAATTATCCTTTTGACGTGCTTGGAATGAGGTGTTGTCTCCTCTCATCCTTTCACTGTTTAATAGATGTCTGATTCTATAATATACATAGTATTGAACGAATGTGTTTTTACTGGAGTTACTTTAGAACTATTAATGAAAAGTTATGTAAAATATTTCTTATGATTTGTTTTTCCATTCAATAGATCTGAAAATTTTGAGGAAATTGAGAAGCTTTATGAACGCGGGGTTCATGAATATTTGGTAGGTCTAGTTTCAAAAATACATAACTGAAGTCTGCTTTGATTATTTAGCAGTGTTGCACTACCATGTTAATTGGTGTTCATTCAATGCAGTTTGTGCCTCTATGGTGCGATTATCTTGGGTTCGTTCAAGAACATGATCCGTTGGTGTCTGAATGCGCTCCGGCTGGTGTGTCAAAGATGAGAACTTTATTTGAACGCGCTATTACTGCTTCTGGCTTGCATTTTTCTGAGGGAAGCAAGGTCTGGGAAGCTTACAGAGAATTTGAGCAGGCAGTCTTTCTAACAATTGATCAAAGTGACAATGAGGTTAGATTACACCCTTGGAATAAGAACTATGTTATACTAGTTGAAACCAAGTTGTTTCCTTTTAGTTTTATTTTGTATTTACCCATTAGGGTATTATCGTCTTTGTATTTCCTCCCTCACTTATATAAGTGTAGGGATCTCTCATTTCTCTAATATTATTGATTCTCCGGTTTCCTACTTGGTATCAGAGGCGAACAGTAAAAACCCTAGCCGCTTCCGCTTCGATCTGCCAGTCCCGCTTCCGCTTCCGCTTCGATCCGCCAGTCCCGCTTCGATCTGCTGTCCTTCTTCTGTGGATGCCGGGCGGCCTCCTAGCCACCGTCGGGTGCTGAGAAGGACGCCGCCGCCGTCCTTCTATGAAGCAGCCGGTCCGCCTCACCGTCTTCTGCATCGAGTAACCGCCGCCGTCTTCTCCGGCCTCCTTCCTCTTCAGATCCAGCCGACGCCGCCTTCTCCGGCCCTCTCCTTCGCCGACGCCGCCTTCTCCGGCCTTCTCCGGCCTTCTCCGGCCTTCTCCGGCCTTCTCCGGCCTTCTCCGGCCTTCTCCGCTCCCTGAAGATCGGGCTTCTCTCATTTCTCTTTGCCTGCAGATCGGCCTTCTCCGGAGTTGCTGTTGTTGCTCCTGCTGCTGGTGGCTTCTTCTCCACCGGGTGCTGCTGGTGTCTTCTGCTGCTGCTGTAGTTGCTCCAGATGCTGTTTTTTTCCAGATCGGGCACCTCTCTGACGTTGCTGAAGTTGCTGAAGATCGGGCACCTCTCCTTTTTCAAGATTTGATGTAACTGAGCCTCTTCAGATCTGTTCTCATGGATGATTCTTCGATTGGTGGTGGCTCGTCATCACCAAATGTTTCTGTTCCCCACATGGGGGAAACCCTGCGGTCTTCAGGTTCCCAGATGGGTGAACTCCAGCGACCTTCTGGTCATGCTAGCTCCTTGAAGATTACCACGGTGCCGTTAGATGGCACTAACTATCTAGAGTGGTCTCGTGCGGCGCAACATGTTATTCGCAGCCACCAGCTCTTTGGATACATTGATGGGACCAAAGTGGCACCCTCCCTGACTGATCCTGCCTGGTCACGTTGGGATTCCGAGAATTCCCTGGTGGTTTCCTGGCTTCTCCACTCTATGTCTCCAAAGGTATACCGCAGCTATATGCTAATGGACTCTGCTTACGAGATTTGGACTCGCGCGCGGGAGACTTATTCTCAGATCGGGAATTCCACTCAGGTTTATGAGCTGACCCGCCGTATGTTGGAACTACGACAGGGATCTATGACTGTTTCCGCCTACTACTCTGAGTTCGAGCGTATTTCTCAGGAGTTAGATTACTTCGATCAGTTTACCCCTGCTTGCACTGCCGATGCAGTTCTGTTACAAAAGCGTGATGAACGATTTCGTCTTCATGTGTTCTTGATGGGTTTGAGCATGGAGTTGGATATGGTGCGCACCAATATTCTTCATCGCTTACCCCTCCCATCTCTCAGGGAGGCGTTCAGTATGGTACTTGGCGATGAAGATCGTCGGAGGTCTCTCAGCACGGTGGCTCCCCCCTCTGATCGCTCGGCATTTACTAGTATTGGTCGTGGTGGCTCTAGCCATACCACCCAGATTCCCACCTGTGACCATTGTGGCCGTCGGGGCCATTCTCGGGAAGCGTGCTTCAAGCTTCATCCGCACCTTGCCCCTCCTGGATACGTCCGTGGGCGTGGACGTGGGCGTGGTCCTGGTCGTGGTGGACACCGCCAGACTGACACCCGTTCTCATGATGCTGCTTACTCCACAGAGATTCAAGGGGGCCATCATGGTCAGCTCCCAGATCATTTCACCATGTCGGAATTGGATGCTCTCCGCCGTCTGCTACACTCTCAGTCTGATCCTACACCGAGTAGTTCCTCTTTGTTTGCCACTGCTGCGATGCCTAGTGCCCATGCTGCTGTGACTCCTTCGTCTGAGTGGATTATTGACTCCGGAGCTACTGATCATATGACCGGGTCCTCTACAGGTTTTTACTCCTACACACCCTTGTCTGGTAAGGACAAGGTTGTCTCTGCCAATGGCACCTTGTCTCCTATTGCTGGCAAGGGCAATTTCTCCTGCTCTTCTTCGCTCCCTCTCACTTCTGTTTTGCATGTCCCATCCTTTCCCCGCAGTCTACTTTCTATTAACAATCTTACTAAATCTCTTAACTGTTTTATAACCTTTTTCTCTGATTCTTGTATTTTTCAGGAACTGGGTACGAAGCGGATACTTGGCAGTGGTAGGAATCACGGTGGTCTGTACTACCTGGATGCTACACCATCATCCCTTGCTCTGTCCTCTTCTGCTGTTTCTACTGCTGACGCTCGACGCTGGCACTTGCGTCTTGGTCACCCGTCTCCTGTTTATCTTCAAAAACTTTTTCCTGCTTTATCTCAGTTTGTTTCTAGTTTTAAATGTGATGTATGTGAAATGTCCAAACATGTTCGTCATTCATCATCTCGCTTATCTTCTCCTAGTAGTGTTCCTTTTTCTGTTATACATTCAAATGTCTGGGGACCTTCCCCAGTTGTTTCTTTGACTGGATATAGATGGTTTGTTACGTTTATTGATTGTTTTTCCCGTACTACTTGGGTTTATCTTTTAAAAAAAAGGGGGATGTTGCTTCTGTCTTTCAAACCTTTCATAAGATGATACAAACTCAGTTCAATGACACCATTCGTGTCCTTCGTAGTGACAATGGGGGCGAATATGATGATCGTGGTGTGTTTGGGGCCTACCTCTCAGATAATGGCATTATCCACCAAACTACATGCGTTTACACTTCCACCCAAAATGGTGTGGCGGAACGAAAAAACAGGCATCTCCTTGATGTTGCCCGTTGCCTTCTCACCACCATGCACCTTCCGAAATCCTATTGGGGGGATGCCGTCATGACGGCTACTCATCTTATCAACCGTCTCCCCTCGCGGGTTCTTGCTTATGCTACACCTCTGGCTCGTCTGGCGTCTAAGACTGTTGTTCATACCTCCTCTCTTCCTCCTCGTATCTTTGGGTGTGTTTGTTTTGTTCATGTTCACCAGCCTCTTCGGGATAAGCTCGATCCTCGAGCCATCCGATGTGTCTTTCTTGGTTATTCTACCACCACCAAGGGGTACAGATGTTATCACCCCCCAACCAGACGTACTTTCTGTACCATGGACGTGACGTTCCGCGAGGATGAATCCTATTACCTTGACTTGACTCCTTGTCATCAGGGGGAGAAGGAGGATGAGGTCATTGATACTGTCCCTCTTCCTGTCATTGGTACTGTTCCTCTCACGTTCATTCCTCCTACTACTACAGATATTCCTCCTACTACTACAGATATTCCTCCTACTTCCACTACGCCATCCACTACAGATATTTCTCATCATCCTTCACTCATCACTCCTCTACCTCATATATATCATCGTCGAAAACCAGGTACTCAGCCCACTGTCGCTCCGCTACTGCCAATGCTGTCTTCAGACTCAGATCCTGATGCTGACTTACATGTTCCCATTGCTCGGCTACGTGGTAAGGCCCGGTGTACTGAACATTCCATTTCTAATCATGTTGCTTATGATCATCTCTCTAAACCTCACCAGTCATTTATATCTTCCTTGTCCGAGATCTCTATCCCTAAGACATGGCAGGAGGCACTTTGCATACCAGTATGGGCTCAAGCAATGAAGGAAGAAATGTCAGCTTTGGAGAAGAACCACACTTGGGATGTCACCTCTCTCCCTCCTGGCAAGAAACCCATTGGTTCAAGATGGGTTTTCTCAGTTAAGCAGAATCAGGATGGGAAAGTTGAGCGATATAAAGCTAGGTTGGTTGCTCGTGGTTACACTCAAACTCAGGGGGTTGATTACCAAGAGACCTTCGCTCCTGTAGCAAAGATGGACTCTATCCGTGTGATCATATCTTGTGCTGCGATCTTTGATTGGGAACTTCATCAACTGGACGTTAAAAATGCTTTCTTGCACGGTGACCTCGAGGAAGAGGTGTACATGTCTTTCCCCCCAGGTTTTGTGAAGAAGGGGCAAGAGAGGTTTGTTTGTCGGTTATGGAAGTCCCTGTATGGACTAAAGCAGTCTCCGAGGGCCTGGTTCGGCAGATTTCATAAGGCTATGATCAAGTTTGGCTACAAACAGGGACACTCTGATCATACTTTATTTGTCAAAAAGACTGAAGGGAAAATTGTTGTGCTAATTGTTTACGTTGATGACATCGTGATCACCGGAAATGATACAGATGAAATCTCAAAGCTGAAGGGACTTCTCTCAGCCGAGTTCGAAGTAAAGGACCTGGGAAGGCTACGCTACTTCCTAGGAATTGAGGTGACCCGTTCTGACAAGGGTATCATTATCTCCCAACGGAAGTATGTGTTGGACCTGCTGACAGAGACTGGCATGCTTGGATGTGCCCCCGCTAACACACCCATGGAGGAGAACCATAAGATTGATCAGGACAGCAATGGTGATCGTACAGATGCTCCTAGTTATCAGAGGTTGGTTGGAAAGCTCTTATACCTCTCACATACTCGTCCTGACATTACATATGCTGTTGGGATCCTGAGTAGGTACATGCATGCCCCAAGGGTCAGACACCAGGAGGCTGCCTATCGTGTTCTCCGGTATTTAAAGAAGTCTCCAGGACGGGGGCTGATGTTCTCGAAGAACAAACATCTGCGGATCGAGGTCTTCACCGACGCAGATTGGGCTGGATGTCATGATGACCGAAAATCTACAACAGGTTATTGCACCTTCATTGGAGGAAACTTGGTTACATGGCGTAGCAAGAAACAAAGTGTTGTAGCCAGGTCTAGTGCTGAAGCTGAGTATCGTTCGATGTCTCAGGGTCTCTGTGAAGGCCTTTGGTTGAGCATCTTATTGCAAGATCTCGGTCTTAAGGAGAAAGCTACCATATCCTTGTACTGTGACAACAAAGCGGCCATCAGCATAGCACACAACCCAGTTCAGCATGATAGGACCAAACATGTTGAGGTGGATCGTCACTTCATCAAAGATCATCTTGACAAAGGAAGTCTAGTCACACCCTTCGTCCATTCCAGAGATCAGTTAGCCGACGTCTTCACCAAGAGTCTTGGCTCCGATGCCTTTACTGATATCATCCATAAACTCGGAATGATAGATATCTACCATCCAACTTGAGGGGGAGAGTTGAAACCAAGTTGTTTCCTTTTAGTTTTATTTTGTATTTACCCATTAGGGTATTATCGTCTTTGTATTTCCTCCCTCACTTATATAAGTGTAGGGATCTCTCATTTCTCTAATATTATTGATTCTCCGGTTTCCTACTATACTTACTGGTTCATCTATTTGTATTAACAATCTGTATTTTTTTTCTGCAGGAGAAAGTAAAGCAGGCCCAACGCATCCAGGCTCTATTCCATCGCCAGTTGTCTGTTCCTTTAATCAATATAAAATGTACTCTTACAGATTACAATCTTTGGGAGGCTGAGCAAGGAAAAGTGAATTTTGAATTTGAAGGAGTTCCATCCAATATAGTATCTGCATATCAAAAAGCTCTAGAGATGTGCAATGCTCGTGCTTCATACGAGGAGCAACTCTCCAATCTTGATGTTTATGATATTGATAGGCTTCAACATTTTATGGTATGATGACTCACACTAGAAGTTTATGTATCCGCATTGTGTGATTTTTTTTTTTACATAAAACCTTTTGTTGATGCAGGGTAGAATGTGAGATTGTGTTGGCAGTAATGCAAGCCAATGTGAGTGGTGTAGGGTTGACTGAAACAAACATAAATTTATGATGCATGTATTAATTGAAATGATTCAGAATTAAACTTAGTAATTAAATTAAATAGGCTAAGCAACCAAACAAGGCATTCATTGCGATTTTAAAGTAGACAAGCAAACAAGTTCTCCTTCGCACAAAGGACTTTCAACTATAACTTGCACGAATGAGTTTTGTAGTAACAAAATATGAAAACAAAAACATGAACACAAACAAGATAATATTTCCGACTAAATATGCAATGTTCATCCAATATTTAATTTTAGAATATGTAACACATTAAAAAAATACTCACAGACAAAAGCTCTGGCGGTGGGAGGTGGTGGTGGTCGGATACTGTAGTTGGAGGTCTTCAACAACAAAGAATAGAGCTGGGACTAGATTTGCCACACGAAATCGTGGATGGTGGTTGAGATTTGCAGCTGGATTTAAGGGAGGAGAGTAGGGTTGGTAATAGGAATTGCGGTGGAAGTAGGGGTCCGACAGTTTACTGTGAAGGGGAAGAGGCAATCTGGCCCCATGGCCTAGACATGGATGCTGACGTACTCGACTAGGGCGGAAGCCTCGATGTGCAATGGGAAGGAGGCATGTAGAATGATGAGCAGTTACAACATTGGCAAACAACGAATCACGTAGACGGAGGGGGAAGATTTAGCAGAGGCTTGCAGTTTTCAATGAGAATTTTGATTGACGGGGAGAGGGATTTGCGGCAGAAGCAGAAGACAAACGATGTATCATTTGCAAAATGGGATGCATGTAGCAGTGACATGAGCAGAAGTAGGGATGCTTGCAAGAGGTGAAATCAGAAGAACTTGCGATTGTCGATCGTGGATGGACTGAGAAAATAAGGATGATTATGAATGGCGAGAGAGAGAGAGTCGCAGGGGAAAAGAGGGGATT
Organism: Platanthera zijinensis; assembly: GCA_039513925.1. Classification (NCBI taxonomy): domain Eukaryota; kingdom Viridiplantae; phylum Streptophyta; class Magnoliopsida; order Asparagales; family Orchidaceae; genus Platanthera; species Platanthera zijinensis. The sequence goes on from CM077082.1 coordinate 34,770,762, forward strand.
ACAGGAAAATAAAGGGGAAAAACAAAAATGAATCGGGATGTCGCCCCCCAGGTTCTCGCAGCGTAGCATCACGATATGATTGCCAGCTATGAAATCTCTCACAAGGCTAACAATGCCTCAAACTGATGGCCATCACCCCTATTTACATCAAAAGGGGACCCAGTTACCTGGTGTGAACAACTCTGATGAACCGTTATGCCCGATGTCTAAATCACTCTAAAATCTAAATATAGTCCAAAACTAAAAATAAAATATATTAAAGTAGTAAAACGTTGCTTCGAACACACCCATGGTTCTAATCGCCGATCAGATCAACTTTGGCTCAAGTACACAAATGCGGGCCCCGCCGAGTTGGTGGTCTGAACTCCAATGTCGATCCTGCGATTGATCACCATCAACTTGCCCCGATTGAAAAACATTCATATCTGATGAATGGAGATGATGGTAGTGATTTCGAAGATTGATGGCTAGTCTATAGAGCTCCATCGTCGATATCCAAGTTTCGTCAAAGGCGGGGCGTCCACTCCAGTGCTTCAGGTAATGACAGGATGGACTGTCTGGGGTGGTGGTGCACTCGTGCGCCACAATGAAGTTGCCAACTGATTCAGCAAAATTCCTCGATTTGCAGTGGACGTCGATCGTAATAATTTGCGATCAGATCCTACAATCACGAGGATTCGTGTCGCAAATAATTTTGAATGTTACAATCGTATGCTCTATGGAAATGTGGTTGCCATATGTAGTAGTACTGACAATCTGACATGTATACTGATCGGAATCATAACCATTCTTATCAATGAAGTTGCCAACTGATTCGACACCTCACTTTGTCTTATTAGACTTGATTCCATGTTGCTCGGCCCTGCAACCATAGCTCATCCGTCTAAGTCAACTTGCACATTCACGAGACTTGCATTTGTATGACCTCGATCTTATCTTTCTATGGAATTGGCACCCAGAAACACTTGTTGAGTTTCGCGAGTTCACCGTGACAAGTCTTGAGTGTATGTGACCATGAGGTCAAACTGAGTGTGTTTGGCTCTATGGAAATGTGGCTTCCATAAGTAGTAGTACTGACATGTATACTGATCTGAATCTTAACCATTCCTATCAGTGGAGTTGCCAACTGATTCGACACCTCGCACAGAGTGAACTGTAGTTTGTCTTATACTCTTATTAGAATTGATGCAATGTTTCTCGTCCCTGCATCCATAGCTCATCCGTCCAAGTCAACTTGCACATTCATGCGACTAATGCATTTGTATGACCTTGATCTTATCTTTTTATGAAATTGGCACCCACAAAACTCTTTTTGAGTTTCTCGCCAGTTCACCATTACAGTCTTGAGTTTATGTGACCATAGTGTCAAATGGAGTGTGTTTGGCTCTATGGAAATGTGTCTGCCATAAGTAGTAGTACTGACATGTATACTGATCTGAATCATAACCATTCCTATTGGTGAAGTTGCCAACTGATTCAACACCTCACACTGAGTGAACTGTAGTTTGTCTTATTAGACTTGATTCCATCTTGCTTGTCCCTGCAAGGCTGCAACCATTGCTCATCCATCTAGGTCAACTCGCAAATTCACGAGACTATTGCATTTGTATGACCTCGATCTTATCCTTCTTTGGAATGGGCACGCAGGAAACTCTTATTGAGTTTCTTGCTAGTTCACCGTGACAAGTCTTGAGTTTATGTGACTGTGAGGTCAAACTGAGCTTGTTTGGCTTCATTTCAAACCAAGTATGCCACCAACCTAAGTAATTGATTGTATTTTTGGATAAACTTTTAATATCAAGCCAAATCATCTCTCTTATTTTGGTTTGTTTTTTAAGTCAATCATTATTACCTTCGCAAAGTGTATTTTACTTTTGTGTTTGTTTAACATAGTTTTTTTCTCCATTTTTATTCCTAATTTGCAGCAGTTTGACCATTTGTTAGGATGTTTCTTTCTTCATAATTGCACTTTAATTCCTTTGTATTAAATTATAGCTTATATTTTTAGTTGTCAAAACTTAATAGCAATGTGTCTTTTATACAGAATTATATAAAACTGGAGGAATCATGCTGTGATCCTGCACGCGTTCAAGTTCTGTATGAACGTGCTGTCACGGATTTTCCCGTGTCAACTGATTTGTGGTTAGCATATACTAGCTATGTTGACAGAACGCTGAAGGTTACATACATGGCCTCTTTTTTGGCTTGTATATCAGTATTTTCTTTAGCGCTGATGAGCTTTATATTTTTCTGCAGGTTTCTAACATTGTCAAAGATGTTTACTCGAGGGCCACAAGAAACTGTACATGGATAGGAGAGCTTTGGGTCAATTATATGCTTGCATTGGAGCGCATGTCTGCATCAGAGAAAGAGCAAAGCACTGTAGGGTCTTTCATCCATATTTCAGTTTAGATTTAATTCCATGTATTAAGGTTGAGATTTGATGCAAATGCTAGGTTGTTGACATTGTAACACCGGTATAAATCATAACCTAAATATATACACATCAACAGTGCAACATAATACATGAAGCTAATTTCATAGTTTTCTTAGGAGTAGAGATTCTATTTTACAATCTCTCTCCTAAAGGAGAGATAACACATGTTAAACCCCCTCAACTCCTCATTTGAAAAGTGTCATGGAGGTAGCCACAAGCCTCCTAGACCAGGACATCAGCATATGTACATGGCAGTATATTCTAGAAGTACTACTGCAACGACTTCGAAGACGAACCAGCATTGCGCTTAATTGAGATTGGCCCTCGTGTATCCTATTTACTTGGACTATTATTTCATTTTAGTCTTTTGGGGCTATAGAGTATAATCAATAAACTTGTATTTTGAAAGCTCAGTATCATGGATCATCCAAGTGCCTAACACTGAAAAAGTCGAAGAGCTCTCAGGTAGTTTTCTCCACTCCCTCCCCTGTCTTACCCCCCTCCTTTGGATGCTCAAAATTTCGTATGTTAAAGAAAGTGCCTCGAGAGAGTATGTGATGGGGATTGCAGATCGCAGGCTAACCATACTTTATTAAAACTTGCACGAATCTGCAAACGTTGAAGGAGAAGTTACGATCGTCGTATGAACAATTGGGGTCGTGGTGGCATTTAGAGCGACACCGAGATATTTCTATTTGTTTTTGTTATATTTGTTTTTTTTAATTTCATGTATTGTTGTATCAGAGAATCTAGGCAATCCCTAGTTGGCTTTTAGTCTGTAAAGAGGGATCTAAAGTTTGATTTTCAGAGATCATAGGTTTTGGCCAAATATTTCAGGCATTCACAGTCGTCCTATGGTACCGATTTTGTTGATTTTTGGTGCCAAAGGCTAAGTTACTACCCACTCTTCCATAATCACATCATAACCAACCCATAACCACTCTACATCACTCCTAACTCCCATAACCATCTAAAATACTATTTCCTCCACATACTTCCCAATAATCATCTTCCCTAGTAATACACATTCCATGATGGTCAATAGGTGCTCCCCCATTTGTAACGGCCCCTTTATTCAGCTACTGGCATAATTTAACTTGTTCAATATCATTTATCATTAGAGGCACCAATTAAAATATTTAGTGTACACATAATGATTTATTTCATGATAGAGTACAAAAGAAAGTGCAGAATAAATAAAACATTTCATTCCATTGATTTTTTGATATAATGTACACAGAGTAGCCCTACATAGTACATACAAAAGAAAGGCTTACCAAAAACCGTGCCACATGTAAAACAACTAACTACTATATCACAACACGGTATATACATATACACAAGCATCGGATAAGAGTTATACTCAATTGACTCAAACTCTACATAAAGAAAAAACTAAAACTCTGCATGCAGACTGTCATGGTCTTTGCATATCGCCATATGGGTATCCAGGACCGCCCACATTGCTGTAGACACGTCAATCCATAACTTGTACTTTTTCTCCCGTCGTGTAAGGTTTGTTGCTGGCTATTACTGGCTAGAGCGGCCTATTCCTTGACCTTTTTAGTTTCATTTTCCAATTAGTCAAAGGACTAAGAGAATTCTTACTTTTCCTTATTACCTGTAATGGATTAGTTATACATTCTTTACAATCCATAAATTTTGTTGACTTTTAATTTTATAACTAGTCATTTATTTCATTCTTTGCATCTTCTTTTTGTATACACATTATTGTGCTCATTTAGCACTCTTTTACTTTTTCTTTTGTGCCACATGTTCTTTTACACTATGGACAGATCGTCACTTTTACTTTCTTTACTGGGCAATGTTAAGGATACATTGACATTTCATTTATTCATGTATTTATATAACGCATTTTCATGTATTTGTTGTGTGCCTTTTTATGTTCACACAATCATTTTTCATATGTTTTCATGTTGGGAGGTGATGACGCGTAACGCCCGACACAAGTGTATTCCCGCAGGAGGCAGTGATCCTCTACCTAGTCGGATGATCCGAGTCCGTGGTTGCGTCTAGATGGTCGATCCGAGTCGAGTTCATATATTACTTTTTATGTTTTGAGTTGTATTTGACGTCCGATCTGCCCAGATAGTTTGAGCTGTCCGATTCAGGTGGTTTTGTTGATTTTACGGTTATACATATTAGGAAACGGTTATGATTTAGGGTTTTAAATAGTGCAGGCGGTTCAAGGGGGCAGTATGGAAGGATTGCAACAGTTTTGATAACTGTCGGTCCTCTCCTCCTTCTGGTGCGATGCCGAAAAGGATCCCTCCTGGTGCGACTCCAGGGTAAGCCCCGCCCTGATAGTTTAACTTTCAAGGCAGCCTAAACACCTAGAGGGGGGGGGGGGGTGAATAGGTTCTGCTTTTCTTATAAAAACTTCTAGGCAGAATTCAATTCAATAGCTAACACAATTGGCACAGCAATCACAGAAAATAAAACATCACAGATTGCACAATGTTTTATAGTGGTTCCCCAAGGTCTGGGTACATCCACTTTCCCCCTTCACCTATCTAGCAGTATGCTAGATTCGGCCAAACTTCCACTTATCTCAGATCAACAGATCCTACAACTCAGAACCCAACTGGTTCCTACAACTCAGGCACAACTGCCCTACCTCAGCCTTGCCCCAAGGCCTACAACTCAGAGAATATCCTTCTCCTACACTCAGGCAAACAGCCCTACCACTCAGAGTTCAACACTCCTACACTCAGCCTTTATAACATAGACTTGCAACTCAGATCTGTGTAAACAGATCCTACAGAAATATAGAAAAGATTATTAAACTGTCTTGCCAAAGTTGAGAGAGAAAAGGCCAAGACAATTCTTGATCAGCTGATGCAATCAACTGTATCTGAGCCTTCTTCAAAGCTTCTTGAAAATGAACTTAGCTGAGTTGATTCCAAACAGCTTCTTGAGAATCCACTGGTGGTTTCTTTCTTCTTCTTCTAATTCTGGCTTGATCTCTCTCTATCCAGCACTTTGAAAGATTCTTCTGAATTCTGATTAGAACTCTTCTTAGATCTATCCTTAGATAGTCTTCTTAGATCTCCCGGAGAAGATCTTCTTAAGTGACTAGCACTTTCTTGAAATGAATTGGATTGTGATCCTTCTCTTCCTTTTTGATTCAAAGTTATTCAAAAGGACTATCTGTTGTGGTTGTTGTTCTCCTTCTGAATCTGTCTATTTATAGACATTCTTAATGGTAACCGGCTGATCCGGTTTCTAATCGTTTTCTGACAAGTCTGACAGCTTCAGTTAACCGGTGGTAACCCACAACTGTCAAGTCTTCAAACAAGTCCTGTGCCTTAGTCTTGAACCACAAGTTGTTGAAACAGTCTGTCAGAAAGTGTCGAGACCATCTGTCTATCTGTGTCGACACAATTGACTTTGGTGTCGACACAGTCTTCAGTGATGTCGACTAAGTTGCCTTTGAGTCGACACAGCTTCTTCTGAAAATAACTTGGTCTTGACTCTTCAGTGTGTCGACACAAGTCCTGTGTGTCGACACAGTTGTTGTAGAATCATAACTTAGTAAGTGTCGACTTAGCCTTCAGGTGTCGACACATTCATTTCTTAAATCTGCTTTAATGTGTCGACTTAATCACAATGTGTCGACACATTCTGCTGGTGTCGACAAACTTGAGGTCGACTATTTTCTTCTGTGTCGACACATTCAGTTGATGTCGACAATCTTGAGATCGACTATACTCTTCTGTGTCGACACATTCTCCCAATGTTGAGGTCGACGCTTTTCTTCTGTGTCGACACAAATTCTCAGAGTTGTGTCGACTCTTTTCTTCTGTGTCGACACAAATTCCCAGTGATGTGTCGACTTACTTCTTCTGTGTCGACACTTTTTCCCAGTGTAGTTGTAGACTAACTGCTATGTGTCGACACTGCTTCCCAGTGTTGTGTCGACTATTTTCTTCTATGTGTCGACACTGCTTCCTCTGTGTCGACACTTGGACTTAGAATTTTTCTGCATACTTTATCAATTCTTCACCTGCACATGTCAACTTAAAACAACATCAAATACATCTTGATGTATATCATTGAGCTAGGTTGGGCTTCTTCAAATCAGGTACACATTTTCCAATGTACCCAACAATCTCCCCCTATTTGGAGAAGTCATAACCCCTATAGCCAATGATATACACCATTTATAAACAGTACTAAATGATGATTAATGACATAACAGGAATACTTTAATATAAACAAAACATAAAAACAATTCATCACAGAATGCACATTATAATATGCCAAACAACATTTTGTTTATAACTGGGTAATGTTTGATTACAATGTTTTACTTTTAATGATTACATCACAACATTACAAAACACTATAAAAGAACTTAAAACATAATCAAGATTGATCAGGCTCTCTAATTATAATCCCTTTGCCAGATTGAATTGTAGCTGTCACAGGAGCTTCTGATTCTTCAGCTATCTTCTTTCCTTTAAGATCAGCTTTCTTCTGAGCTTCTTCCTTGATCCTTTTCCTTTCAAAATAATGAAAAGGCTTTGGGAAGTATTTGCTTGGCTCCTTAGCATCTGATGGCAGTCTTCCCAGCTTAGCTTTCCTTCTGAATTGTACTATTGCTTCTTGTCTTGCCTCATACTTCTGCCATTCTATTTCATTGTACCACTTGCCTCTCTCATGAACTTTATCTTGTACAGCTTTCCATGCAGTGAGTATTATGTTCCTTGAAGTAGGACTCCACTGCTCATAATCTGGCTTAAGTACAGCCTGCTCTCTGAATTTCTTCTTTGCTAATAGAGCATCTTGCTGTTCTTTCAGAGTAGCCTCAGGCTTATCAACCTTTCCAAAGACAATATTAGTAACCTCATTTGGAGGACTATACATTCCTTGAACTTTCTGATCAATCATGTCAAAATCTGGAGGGGGGTAAATGACTTGGGCAACCTCAGGTTGATTGCCTTCAAGTAGATTTGATTGTATTCCTGATTCAGCCACCATAGCATCATCACACAATGGGGGATATCCCAAAGTGGCTCGGATACTATTGGTCACCCATTTGGAGTGCTCTGAGCCTGCATGAATTAGCATCCTCTCCCCCTTTATGGCTTCTCTAGATACATGATCTCTTAGATCTTCCTTTTGAAATCGGATTTGGCCATCCAAATAATTCACACCCTCTTTGAAAAATGGTTTTAACTTTTGAAGCTTTTCAGATATTTCTTTTTGAGAGGTTGTGATGGCAGTCTTAACAGATGCAATGGCAGCTTGAAAATTCTTATCAAATTCTTCCCTTTCTTTGGCTCTATCTGCAGGCAGACCTGGAACAATCTTCTTTACCTCCTCAACGATCTCATTATGAGATTCAGTTAAATTCTCATTCATTCTGATCTGATTTTCCAAAACATAACTTTGCTTCAAAGCAATGTCATCCACCTTTGTAGTAATAGTCTCCTGTTGTTTAGGTAGATAAACCACAGCATTGCCACCCTTGTGGAAGCAATCTGTCATTTCAGTTTTATGCATGTTGACCTGAAACTGGATGGACTTTATATCCTGAGCTAAGTCAAACTGAAGTGACTTGCTATTTTCATCAACATACTTTTCCATAGCCATCCTTTGTTCATTCAATTTTACTTGTAGATCTATCATAAATTTGTTGTAATCAAAGCCTGAAGATACTTGTAGAGGTGTGGTCTGTAAAGCCTGCTTATAATGCTTGCTTCTTCTCTTAAATACAACAAGTTTTCTTTTCTTTGCCACCCTGACATCTTCAGTTTCTGTTTCAGATGAAGTATCTACATGAATTCTTTCTTGAGGATGATGAATTGTATCTGTTCCAGGGGCCTGTTGCTCAGTTTCAACATCCACTGGCTCACCCTCAACCTGTGACTCAACTTCAGCTTCCTGATCAATGTCCATACCTATGGACTTCTCAATATCTGGTCCACCTCATACTTTATCAGCAGTAGTATCAATATCAGGGAATAACTCCTCCATAGTAAATTCCAGTTGAGCTGTAACTTCTGCAGCAGTTAAAACTTGAGACAAGTTTAACTGTGCTTCCTCTTGTACTTGCACTTCAGTATTTGTAGTATCTGGAGTAGGAGTGGACACTAGCTCCCCCTGAACCTGTGCAGTAATAAGAATATGAGCAATGTCTTTTATAGTAAAATACATTAGCTCCCCCTATACCTGAGCAGGAGTAGATACCTTTGGAGCAGGAGTGGAAATTGGCTCCCCCTGCATCTGTGCAGGTGTTGACACTTCCTGAACTATAGTTGAGTCAAGCTGTTTTTCAACCTGTGTCCTCAGTGGGTCTTCTTGTAATTGTTCAGATTCTTGATTTTGTGTAGGGGATTTCACAGGGGTGTCTGGCCTGCTCTCTTCAGGCACATCCTTGGACAGCACCCTATCCCACCTAGAGAACAGTCTCATATCCATTCTTCTCATATGATTAATCTTACTCCCTTGCAGTTGCTGCATCACTTCAGGAATCACTCCAGTGAAGTACAGGCTCATGATCCTAGCCATGTTAGGCTTCTTGATTCCTTCTTTGATCTTGTCAAAGATCACTCCTGACCAATCAGTAGGAATAGTAAAAACAATCCTGGTCATCAGGCTGAACATATAGGCAGAAATCCTATCATGTCCACCTGTCTTGCAGAGGATTACTTTCCCAACTACTTCTGACAAGAACTTCCCTTGCTGATTCATACCCTTCCTGTTGAATGCAGCACCAATCTTCAATCCTGAGTCCAGTCCACACCATTGAAGGGCTTCCCTTGTCTTAGATATAGGAACTTCCTCTTCATTCTCAACTACTTGCAATTGAAAGATTTTTCTTAAACTTCTTTGATTAATCTTCACCTTAGTCCCTTGAACAGTGGACTTAATCTTGAGGCCAGTAGAGTGGACTGATGCAGAGATAAAGAACTCGTGCACCTCCTTCTTCCAGATTTTAGTAGGTTCTGAGATGAGAAATTCTAACCCTGACTCAGAGAGGAGGGTGATAACTCCTTGAACATCTGGCGGCGCCTCTGCAAAGGCCTGACGCACCAACTCATACCCTTCATTTATGTTGTCTTCAATCCTTGGCGCCATCGGTTCGTCGAGAAAGCTTGAGAGAAGAGAGAAAGATAGACTGTCGACACAGGGTTTTAGTCTCGAAAACCTTGGAAGCGTGTCGACAGAATGAGTTTTTTTGACCTATTTATAGCCTCAGTTGAAAGAAGTTCAAAAGGCGCCAAAAACAGTCAAAATGTGTCGACACAGACGGAATGTGTCGACACAAACTTCTATTGTCTCGACATTACTTCAGCCTACTATGTGTCGACACCAATTTGTGGTTATGTCGACACCTTAGATAAACAGAAATTCTGTGTCGACTCTAAGGATAAGTGTTGACACATATTCTGTAAGTGTCGACACCATTTTCCTGATTGAGTCGACATTACATTTTTGGTTAAGTCGACAATATAACTCTTAAGTGTCGACACATATACTCTGTGTCGACACAATATTTCTGACTTGTCGACATAATTTCTCTGAGTCGACACATTATTACTGAATGTGTCGACACATTCTTACTTAGCCAATTTCTGTAACTTCAATGTGTCCTTTTTAACACTTGATTATGTTGTTATTACTTTTACTTACTTATATACCACTTCAATAGCATTGTTAATGATTTTGTTAATACATTAATCAATGGTTAACATACCTAATTCAATTTTGAATTTATTGAATTTGGTTTCATCTAAAGGCTTAGTAAATACATCTGCTATTTGATAATCTGTTTTTACAAATTCCAATGAGATGTCTCCTCTTTCTACATGTTCTCTAAGAAAATGGTATTTGATTTCTATATGCTTAGTTCTAGTATGAGAAACTGGATTACTAGCAATAAAAATAGCACTCTTTGAATCACATAAAAGGGGTGTTCTACTTACCTGAATACCATAATCCTTAAGCTGATGCTGCATCCACAATAGCTGTGCACAGCAGCTTCCAGCAGCAACATACTCTGACTCAGCTGTGGAAATTGCCACACTGGTCTGCTTCTTACTACTCCAAGATATTAGTCTTCCTCCCAGGAATTGACAAGTACCTGTAGTACTCTTTCTATCCTCTCTACATTCTGCAAAATCTGCATCTGAATAGCCTGTTAGTAGAAAATCTCTATTCCTAGGGTACCAAAGACCTAGAGTAGGAGTGCCCTTTAGATATCTCAGAATCCTTTTGACTGCAGTATAATGAGATTCTTTAGGGCAGGCTTGGTACCTAGCACAGACACATGTTGCATACATAATGTCAGGTCTACTAGCAGTGAGATATAGTAGAGACCCAACTATTCCTCTATACAATGATTCATCAACAGGTTTACCTGTCTCATCTTTGCATATAGGCATACTAGTTCCCATAGGAGTTCTCATGGTGGAGGATGACTCCATACCATACTTCTTAATTAATTCTTTGGTGAACTTAGACTGGGATATGGACAATCCATCATCAGTCTGTCTTACTTGGAGTCCCATGAAGAACTTAAGTTCACCCATACTGCTCATCTCAAACTTCCCTTGCATAAGTTTGGCAAACTTTTTACAAAGGTTGTTTTCAGTAGATCCAAAGATTATGTCATCAACATAGATCTGGATTAAGATGATCTTTCCTTTGGATTCCCTGAGGAATAGAGTTTTGTCTATCTTTCCTCTTGAGAATTTATTCTCAATGAGGAAGGTAGACAGGGTTTCATACCAAGCCCTTGGAGCTTGTTTTAACCCATACAAAGCTTTCCTAAGCTTATACACATAATCAGGTTTAAGAGAATCTATAAAACCTGATGGCTGCTCTACATATACTTCTTCTTTAAGATCACCATTCAGAAATGCTGACTTCACATCCATCTGGTATACTTTGAAGATCACCATTCAGAAATGCTGACTTCACATCCATCTGGAACATTCTGATTGCCTCCAGCCTTGCTACTGGAGCAAAGGTTTGATCAAAGTCAATTCCTTCTTCCTGCCTGTATCCTTTTGCAACTAACCTTGCTTTATTCTTCACTATTATCCCACTCTCATCTAGCTTGTTCCTATAGATCCACTTAGTGCCAATTATATTGTGGCCTCTTGGTTTAGGAACAAGCTCCCAGACTTTGCATCTTCTGAATTGATTCAGCTCCTCTTGCATAGCATCAATCCAGTGCTGGTCTTGGATAGCTTCTTCAAACTTCTTAGGTTCCATCTGGGACAAGAAACTTGAATGCAAAACTGTGCTTTGATTTCTGCTTCTAGTTTGCACTCCTTGTCTTGGATCACCAATTATCTGATCAGTTGGATGATCTCTTAGATATCTTATAGCTGGAGGAAGATTCCCTTCAGGTTGAGCATCTCCAGCTTCTTCATTCTGCTGAGCCTCTTGGTTTTCATCAGTTTCCATTATCTCTTGTACTCCCCCTGGACAGCAGCCTTCATTTTCCAATGCTCCATCTTCCTTTGAAGCTTCAGCAATGGAGAGCTTGTCCATCTTCTTGCTTATACCTGTTGAGTCATTTGATCTACAAGACAACTCACAATTGATTAATCTTGTTTCATCAAATACAACATGCACAGATTCTTCAACCACTTGAATAGTTAAGTTGAAGACTCTATAGGCCTTACTATTTGTGCTGTACCCAACAAATATCCCATCCTGGGATTTGGCAGCAAACTTAGTCAAATATGACTTGCCATTGTTAAGTATATAGCACTTGCAACCAAAGATCCTGAAATAGGATAGATTTGGTTTTCTGCCTTTCACAATCTCATAGGGAGTCTTTTTGTGGCTTTTGGTGATAGAAGCCCTATTGATGACATGACAAGCAGTGTTAACTGCCTCAGCTCCAAAAATATTCTGGGAGAGAGGTGTCACTCAATAGAGTTCTACCAGCTTCAATTAATGTTCTATTCTTTCTTTCAGCAATTCCATTTTGCTGAGGTGTTCTTGGTGAGGAGAACTCTTGGAAAATCCCAAAGTCTTTACACAAATTTGTTATGCTTTCAGAATGAAACTCAGTACCATGATCACTTCTGATTTTGACCACTGTACTATTCAGTTCATTCTGAATTTGCTTTACAAAATTAAGTAGTACACTTGGGGTTTCAGATTTTTGTCTTAGAAAGAACACCCATATAAATCTAGAATATTCATCTACAACCACAAAAGTGTAGACCTTCCTACCTAGACTATGAACTGACATAGGACCAAAAAGATCCATATGCAAGAGGTATAAGCACCTCACAGAATCCTTGTTTTCAAGGCTTTGAAATGAGGATTTTGTCTGCTTGCCCTTTTGACAAGCTGAGCATACCCCTTCCTTTATACACTTAACTTGAGGCCCATTCCTCACTAGTTCTTTACTAATGAGTTGGCCAATTGTCTTGTAGTTTAGATGAACCAATCTCTTGTGCCACTTAACACAATGGGAAGCATTGTCATCAGCTACAAGACAAATGAGGGAAGCCTTATTTTCACATTCAAAATTAAGGCAATATACATTTCTCTTCCTATACCCAGTCAAAATGATCTCTTGATCACTTGACCTTTTGATATGACATCCATCCTTACCAAATGAAATGTCATATCCTAGATCACTCAGCTGGCTTATGCTTATTAGATTATGTTTCAAACCTTTTACATAGGCCACTTGGGTGATAGTAATTAGGTTAGAAGAAATGTTACCAAACCCTTTGATGACTCCTTTTTCAGATCCACCAAAGATCACTTTATGTCCATCTTTGACAGATGAATACTCCTTCAGCAGCCCCTTTGTTCCAGTCATGTGCCTGGAACAACCACTATCCAAGTACCATATAGGGGCATGGTTACTTGGATTCACCTGCAATACAGAATTACTTACCCTTAGAACCCAAGTAAGTCTTGGGTCCTTGGTTCAGGTTAGCATTAATAAAGTTATCATAACCTCTTCTAACAGGTAGACTCTTATTCTTTATAACACTTGTGTTATACCAGCAGTCCAATGCAAAATGACCCCTCTTGCCACAGCACCAACATTCAAACTTATTGTATCTAGATCTAGATACATCCTTGTCAGTAGAATTTCTGTTCATTGCTGGTGCTGTTGCAACTTCACCTACTGATTTCTTAAAACCATTGGGTTTATGACCATAGGTAGGCCTGCTTGCCTTAACACCCTTGTTCTTCAGAACATTTGTCTTAATATGACCTTGAATGTCTTCATAATCATATATATTAGAAGGCACTTTCTCCTTACTAAATTTTATGGGGACTGAAAGGTTTAGTGGCTGAATAGGGACTTTGCCTTTCCTCTTGAATCTGCCAGCCCTGGAGTTACCTTTAAATCCTAATCCAGCCTTACCCTTCTGAGTGACAAATTCATCTATCAAGGGTAAGACAGATTTTGGCTTAGAGTAACTAGCCACTAAATCCCTTTCAATTCTAAGTCTGGCCTCCAGACTCTTTACTTGATCATTAGTATAATTAATTGTGCCCATCTGAATAATAGTTATATTCTTCAGCTTGGCAATTTTATTTAATTTTTGATCAATGACTTTTTCTAACTCAGTTGTTGCTACCCTTAGTTCAGCAATTTCCTGAGCCTGTGTTTTAACCAGGTTCTTGCTTTTCTTAAGGGCCTGCAACAAGTCCCCATACTTGTCTATCAATTGATAGACATCTCCTTCAGATCCAGATGCATCTTCATCACTTGATGCAGATGTAGCTGATTCTTCACTTGTACTACAAACAGATGTACAGGAAGGACAGTTTACCTCATTAGGACCAGACTGATTCTGGCATATGTTCTCTTCTGATCTTGTCATCAAACCCATGCATTGATGTTCATTGATGGAGTCTAGCAACTGCATAAACTCCTCTTCCTCAGATGCAGCATATAGTCCAATATATGCTTCAGCTTCAGATCCTGATTCTGAAGTTGACTGGTCTGACAGACTTTTATCTTTCTTTGCTACAAAGGATTTCTCCTTCTTGCCTTTCTGATAAGTCTTCTTCTTTTCTGAAGATTCCTTCCTTTTGTCAGGACAATCAGCCACTACATGTCCAGGCCTATTGCAACAATAGCAGACAATCTTTGAAGTAGTGGCTTTGCTGGGCTTTGATCTGCTTTTCTCTTTCCTTGATGACCTTCTCTTCTGATAATAGTCATCAACTTGCTGTGATGTGGAAGGCCTAGACTTCCATTGCTTCTTTTTCAAGAACCTTTGGAATTGCCTTGTGAATGCAGCAAAATCTGCATCTGAATCACAGCTTTCTGAACCCTTATTTGAATTTTCAGAACTATCTTCTTCAACTTCTTTAGGAGGAGATGGTGATTTCCTCCTACTCTTTCTAGTGGCTTCAACATTAAATGCCACAGTCTTTTCTCTATGCTCTCCTCTTGAGTTTCTTTCCTCCTCCTTCCTTACCATAAGTTGCATTTCATAGGATAGTAACTTTCCAAACAGGGTTGGAGGAGATATCTCTGCCAATTTAGCCACTTCTCTTATGGCACAGATCTTTGTATCCCAGTCCTTTGATAAGGATCTTAAGAATTTGTCATTCAGTTCATAGGTACTGAAGACTCTTCCATAGGAGATTAGCTCATTCACAATTCTATAGAATTTCTTATAGCACTCAGTTATGCTATCAGATTTTCCTTGTCTAAAGCTTTCATACTCCTGATTTAGCATAGACTTTCTGTCCAGCCTTACTTCTTCAGATCCCTCCATGTAGACAATCAATGTGTCCCACATCTCCTTGGAGGTCTTGCAGTGAATCAGATTTTGAAATGTTGAATCATCTATGGCACTAACAATGATGTTCTGTGCCCTTTTGTCCATGGTTGCCAAGATGATTTCATCCTTGGTCATTTCTGAATAAGTCTTTGGTATTTGGATATTTGCATCAAGAACAGATATCTTCATTGGAATGAAGGGGCCTTCCTGTACTGTGATGTAAATCCTTGGGTCAGATGCCTCCATAAACAATCTGACTCTTTCTTTCCAGATCCCAAAGATTTCCTTCTTGCATATGGGTAATTTCATAGACCCCAGCTCCTTATGATTCTCTCCAGAACCCATCTTCTTGATTCTTGAATCTGCCTTTCAGATCTACCTCAGACTGTTAAGTCCTTTTTGAGGAACCTCCCTCTGATACCACTTGATAGTTTAACTTTCAAGGCAGCCTAAACACCTAGAGGGGGGGGGGGGGTGAATAGGTTCTGCTTTTCTTATAAAAACTTCTAGGCAGAATTCAATTCAATAGCTAACACAATTGGCACAGCAATCACAGAAAATAAAACATCACAGATTGCACAATGTTTTATAGTGGTTCCCCAAGGTCTGGGTACATCCACTTTCCCCCTTCACCTATCTAGCAGTATGCTAGATTCGGCCAAACTTCCACTTATCTCAGATCAACAGATCCTACAACTCAGAACCCAACTGGTTCCTACAACTCAGGCACAACTGCCCTACCTCAGCCTTGCCCCAAGGCCTACAACTCAGAGAATATCCTTCTCCTACACTCAGGCAAACAGCCCTACCACTCAGAGTTCAACACTCCTACACTCAGCCTTTATAACATAGACTTGCAACTCAGATCTGTGTAAACAGATCCTACAGAAATATAGAAAAGATTATTAAACTGTCTTGCCAAAGTTGAGAGAGAAAAGGCCAAGACAATTCTTGATCAGCTGATGCAATCAACTGTATCTGAGCCTTCTTCAAAGCTTCTTGAAAATGAACTTAGCTGAGTTGATTCCAAACAGCTTCTTGAGAATCCACTGGTGGTTTCTTTCTTCTTCTTCTAATTCTGGCTTGATCTCTCTCTATCCAGCACTTTGAAAGATTCTTCTGAATTCTGATTAGAACTCTTCTTAGATCTATCCTTAGATAGTCTTCTTAGATCTCCCGGAGAAGATCTTCTTAAGTGACTAGCACTTTCTTGAAATGAATTGGATTGTGATCCTTCTCTTCCTTTTTGATTCAAAGTTATTCAAAAGGACTATCTGTTGTGGTTGTTGTTCTCCTTCTGAATCTGTCTATTTATAGACATTCTTAATGGTAACCGGCTGATCCGGTTTCTAATCGTTTTCTGACAAGTCTGACAGCTTCAGTTAACCGGTGGTAACCCACAACTGTCAAGTCTTCAAACAAGTCCTGTGCCTTAGTCTTGAACCACAAGTTGTTGAAACAGTCTGTCAGAAAGTGTCGAGACCATCTGTCTATCTGTGTCGACACAATTGACTTTGGTGTCGACACAGTCTTCAGTGATGTCGACTAAGTTGCCTTTGAGTCGACACAGCTTCTTCTGAAAATAACTTGGTCTTGACTCTTCAGTGTGTCGACACAAGTCCTGTGTGTCGACACAGTTGTTGTAGAATCATAACTTAGTAAGTGTCGACTTAGCCTTCAGATGTCGACACATTCATTTCTTAAATCTGCTTTAATGTGTCGACTTAATCACAATGTGTCGACACATTCTGCTGGTGTCGACAAACTTGAGGTCGACTATTTTCTTCTGTGTCGACACATTCAGTTGATGTCGACAATCTTGAGATCGACTATACTCTTCTGTGTCGACACATTCTCCCAATGTTGAGGTCGACGCTTTTCTTCTGTGTCGACACAAATTCTCAGAGTTGTGTCGACTCTTTTCTTCTGTGTCGACACAAATTCCCAGTGATGTGTCGACTTACTTCTTCTGTGTCGACACTTTTTCCCAGTGTAGTTGTAGACTAACTGCTATGTGTCGACACTGCTTCCCAGTGTTGTGTCGACTATTTTCTTCTATGTGTCGACACTGCTTCCTCTGTGTCGACACTTGGACTTAGAATTTTTCTGCATACTTTATCAATTCTTCACCTGCACATGTCAACTTAAAACAACATCAAATACACCTTGATGTATATCATTGAGCTAGGTTGAGCTTCTTCAAATCAGGTACACATTTTCCAATGTACCCAACAATCTCCCCCTATTTGGAGAAGTCATAACCCCTATAGCCAATGATATACACCATTTATAAACAGTACTAAATGATGATTAATGACATCCCTCGCTGAGACCTCCCTCCTCCTGCGAGAGGAAATTTTCATTTTGGTTACGAGTATCGGCAAGATCCAGGGAGGAATCCTCCTCATAGAGATCGAGCCCCACTTGCACGGTATGACTATGATTATGATGATGAGTATGGTGACTACTGTGATCCACGCCGTGGGATGAATCCAGAGGAGGATGACATCACCCGGCGTATCTGCATTGACACACCCTCCTTCGATGTTTACCTGGACCCGAAGACATTCATGGATTGGCTCATGGACATGGATCATTATTTTGACTGGTTTGAGATGAGTGACGAGGGCGTGTACGGTTCGCCAAAATGAAATTGATCAGCCAAGCAAAAAATTATTGGTCGAGTCTGAAGAGGTCACTTGAGCGGGATGACTATTATCCCATCACCCGATGAGACGAGATGAAGCAATACTTGAGAGAGGAATACATCCCAGCTTCATATCGTGATCAACTTTTAGATCAGCTTTACGCACTGCGTTAGGGGACCCTCTTTGTTGTTGATTACATGTCGCGATTCGACGAGCTAGTAGTTCAGAGTGATATTCAGGAGGAGCCCATCGCTACTGCATCTCGCTTCCGGATTGGACTTAGGGTCAACATACGAAGGGAGCTGATTTCCCATAGGATTGAGACAGTTGAGCAAGTTTTTCAGCTCGCGCGGGAGTACGAGCATTATTTGCGCACTGTTGGCCCGAGGTAGGTAACCTCTCGACCCGATGCCACCCTAGCTAGGAGATCCCCTTCTACCCCAAACCTGGGGGCGTCCAATATTATAGATGTTCTGACAGAGGATACTTCACAACGCAATGTCCGACTAGGAATTTATTGATTGAGGAGTCGGGCGAGCCCATGACAGGCTGAGGACGTCGTCAAGTAGATTACAACTGTCATAAAGGATGGATGGGAGAGCGATGCTGAGAGATCGCTAGAGTTATTAAATGCGTAAGGTGTACTGAGGCACAAATGGGTCCTGGAGCCTAGACGCCAGGGGCAAGGGCGCGCCTTAGGTATGCGATACACAAAAATGAAAAAAAGGCGATATAGTTTATTAAATAAAAAAACACACATAAGATAAATCTATCACCATATCAACACACTATAATTGCATGTATAACAATCCCAAAAATAACTTGCATTAAAAAATATGATTTCAAAAATAACCGAGCCCCCAATTCAGTGAACTAGATAGCCTCTGCCTTGTAGAGACGAGGCCTGGAGCTCCCGGTGCCTCAGATGGGTCTTTCGACGACTATGATTGGCCGGAGGTGGGGCTACCCAAATACATCAAAATAAGTGCAAACATAATAAAATAATATATGAAGTCGACTCGCAACGTGAATCCGGACGCATCCGCGGAGTCGGATCGTCGATTCGGGCACGCCTTAAATGGTAAGTCGCCAAATCAGCCCGGAACATGCCCAAAACTCGTCCTTCGCTGCAGGTCCACGTCTCCGCTCCGCATCTGACACTAGCAACGACCCAACGTGTGTTACCTATGGACTGATCAGTTCATTGTTAGCTTTAGCCGGTCCCTTTCCTATCCAGCAACCCCTCACTTTAGTTAAACCTGAATAAATTTTGCATTCCTTTACTTAACCTAATATATGCTTAGATTTGATATTAACCTAATAAATGCAGTGTTACGTTGTCACCTTGTACGTCGTCATTTTGACGTGCACATTAATTAGCATAAAATACTTTAGTTATTAATACCTGTCACCTTGATGGCGTCACACCATCAATTTTCTCCTCATCCTTTTCAATCCCCTATCCATTTGAAAACTCTCTTTGGAAAATTCTCCACAGCTAGAAGCTTCTTCTGTTCAGACGAATTTTCTTCTGCATCGTCCAAAGCTAAATTCACAGAGAACTGCTATAAATTCCCCTCCACTGCATTCCTCCCCTCTTTCCTACTAAGAATGAGTCTTCTTCTCCCTACAGTTACTATTTCCTGACTCCATTCCGCACAACAATTGTTGCCAACTGCCTTAAATATCCGTCCATCCATTCCGCACAACAACCGTCTAGCTGACCCATGATCCATAGTTACCGCAAAAATTTCTACAAAATATTCTTAATCCAGTACAGAATTGCAGCAAGATCGCTGCACAATCCCCCAAGGACCCAAATCAGCCACTTTCACTTCACCAGACTCTTAAGTTCTAATTTGAATTTAATATTTTTTATTGTTGTCTATTTGGTAAACAAACTTATCATTTGATAAGTTTTCTCATTAATTGTTTTACTTGCATGGTTTGTTCACCTACTATTTAATTGAAGCACTCTTCATTTAATTCAACTATCACTTACCCACTTATCTAGTACCCATGACTCCGTTCGTTTGGAAGGAATTTATATGAAGGAATTGGAATTGACTTAATTCTAATTTTGTTGTTCGTCTGAGGATAGAAATTCTGTCACAAAAATTGAAATTAGCAATTTCGCTGTCCGTTTGCATGTCAAAATTCAGTGGTTGGATTTGAAATTTAAAATTTAAAGCAGTGATGGAAATGTGAAGACATATAATAAGTGAGATACTAGCGCCATACATAACCTTGAAAATGTCAACAAAATCAAAATAAGTTAGCTTAAATATTGAAAGCCAATAAAAATAAAGTCAGCCTAAAAAGTTCGCATTCAATAATAACTTAACTCATTTTGCTAGCTTAAAGCTAAATCAATCTTCCAAAAATGCAAGCGGAGCCTGGTCGTGTTGATTGACATCAACAAAGCCATGAACACGCCGCGCTTCGTTTCAT
This sequence comes from Platanthera zijinensis, assembly GCA_039513925.1. Lineage (NCBI taxonomy): Eukaryota > Viridiplantae > Streptophyta > Magnoliopsida > Asparagales > Orchidaceae > Platanthera > Platanthera zijinensis. Next base: position 34,791,056 of record CM077082.1, read on the forward strand.
CAATGCTCAACATATTGATGGCCTTGCTGATCTCATACTATGTCAGATTTGTAATAACTGCACTGACCACATATTCTATCGGCTCTTGAGATTTGTGGTGGAGGCTGAACAATGTCATTACTCTCTTGTTCCATGTTTCTTGCAATTACCGAAACATCATCCACAACCATATCAACCTGAACAGCTCTTTTCTTCTTTGGTCGATGCTTGACCTCTGCAACAACATTTTCATCCGCCAAATCTTCCATGTTAATTTCATTCATGGCCTCAGATGCAGCCACAACATATGCTCCAATAGTTCTATCAACCCCACAAATATGTTCTGCCGACATTTCAAAATTTCTTATTATGAGCTAAGACATAAAATATGTTGATTGATTCTCTCACCATAACGTTCTATCTCTCTTAATAATCTACGACCCGCTAAAATGTTACACAGAGTTTCAAATGAGCTTCTATTTATATGGAGCTGGTTAAAACAATTTACATCTGGCCCATTGTACAAACGATTGAACAAGGTCTTCCGCATAATATTCTTAGCATCGAACTCTACACGGTTTCATGATATCTTGGGTTTCAACTAAACTATAGTGGCTGCAGCAAAAGCCATTGCAACTAATGCCATCCTACGTCTACGACGTTTGCTTATTTCATCCATCTACTTATACAACAATGCATAAATAATTAAACAAATACACGCCGACACACAAGCACATAAAAACCTAAAGACATACACAAGTCACACACACAACATATCAACACAATAGCACACATACACATATACACAATTTCATCCACACAAAGAATACACACCGACGAACACATGAAAACACACACAAACACCTACACATGGATGCATACACAAACACACATACACACGCAATTCTAAATTTTTAACACAGAATACTCAAACACATGAAAACACATAAAAACACACAACACACATAAACACCTAACACACGGAAACATAAACACAATTTCATCTACACATACACATATACAAACACATGACGACAAATACAAACACCAACAACATACTTTGAGAGCCAACATAAATATCAAGTCCTTAATCATTAAACAATCTAAACTAGAATAACCAAAATTGTAGCTGAAACTATCGGAATGGAAGTGCATAACTTAAATTAGTATAATCGAAATTGTGACTACTTGGAATTGAAGTTAATGTAATTGAAATTGCCTGATGTTCAAGAATCTGGATTGAACTCAGAATCAATATGGATATCTAAATTAGTATAATCTTTGAAGAAACTCAGAATCACTTGCAGGCCTGTGCTCAAGAATTTAATGGGAAGAAATTGTATGTTAAATATTTCTTTCTTAGTATAATGTGCCGCGAGTCTGAACTTACACAAATATATCTGTATTGTTTAAATCATATTACAACTTCTAACTTCATTTTATCTCAACAAAATTCGGATAAGACCATGCTATCGGTTCGAACGAGAAAGCTCTTTACCAGAATAGTAGGTCTGCGCCCTGTTACCAAGACCTCGCTATCAGTTCGAACGAGAAAGCTCTTCACCGACATAGTAGGTCTACAAGACCGGGCTATCAGTTCGAACGAGAAAGCTCTTCACCGACATAGTAGATCTGCGCCACCGCCGGGGCCTGCCCCCAGCGCAGTCGTCACCATCCATCAAATTCGGGTATGATCGCGCTATCGGTTTGAACGAGAAAGCTCTTCACCAGCATAGTTGGTTTGCGCCTATTACCAAAACCGCGCTATCGGTTCGAATGAGAAATCTCCTATGGTATAGTAGGTTTACAAGACAGCGCTAGCAGTTCGAATGAGAAAGTTCTTCACCAGCATAATAGGTCTGCGCCACCTCTAGGGTCTTCCCCCTTGCGTTCACCAGCCATCAAATTCGGGTAAGACTGCGTTATCCGTTCGATTGACAAAGCTCTTCACCGACATTGTAGGTCTGCACCCTGTTACTAAGACCGCGATATCGGTTTGAACGAGAAAGCTCTTCACCGACATTGTAGCTCTACATGACCGCGCTATTGGTTCGAACGAGTAAGCTCTTCACCGGCATAGTAGGTCCGTGCCATCGCTAGGGCCAACCCCCCTCGTGGTCGTTACAAACCAACAAATTCAGATAATACCGTACCATTAATTCGAACAAGAAGCTCTTCACCGGCATAGTAGGTCTGCGCCCTATTACCATGACCGCGGTATCAGTTTGGACGAGATAACTCTTCACCAACATTGTAGGTCTACAAGAGCGCGATATTGGTTCTAATGAGAAAGCTCTTCATCAACATAGTATATTTGCGCCTCCGCCAGGGCCTGCTCCCCTCGCAGTCATCACCAACCATCAAATTCGGGTAAGACCGCATTATCAGTTCGACAGAGAAAGCTCTTCACTGGTATAGTAAGTCTACAAGACCGCACTATCGGTTTGAATGAGAAAGCTCTTCACCGACATAATAGGTTTGCGCCATCGCCAGGGCCTGCTCCTCTCACTGTCGTCACCAACCATCAAATTCAGGTAAGACCGCGCTCTCAGTTCGAACGATAAAGCTTCTCACTGACATTATTGGTCTGCATCCTATTGCAAAGACCGTGCTTTCGGTTCGAACGAGAAATATCTTCACCGACATAATAGGTCTACATGACCACACTATCAGTTCAAACGAGAAACCTTTTCTCCTGCATTGTAGGTCCGCGCCACTGCCGGGGATTGCCCCCTCGCGGTTGGCACTAACCAACAAACTCAGGTAAGACCGTGCTATTGGTTCGAACAAGAGAACTCCTCACCAACACATCAAGCCTATACCCCGTTGGTGCCAAAAAGTCACTAATTGGTAAGGCCACGCTTTTGGTGCGACAAGGGAAAGATCCTCTACTGACATAGCCAACATATGTCATCACTCTATATGGAAGTTACCCCTCTCACAGACAGCACCAACACAACAATTTGAACAAAAGCAACAACAAGCCATCATACAAAGCGGTGCACAGGGACAATGAAATTCACTAACAAATGCTAAAGACAGAAACCATCTACACATAAAAATGCAGCTCACGACCACAAAAAGCAGGGTAAATTCGTTCAAAGAGACTCGCGCATTTCAATATATGCGACCGCCAAGAAAAAAATTCAGGCTCATTTTCTACGGAAAACGGTCTCTGAAATTAGGGGCATTTAATGAGGTTCCCCGAAAAAACTTCAGCCAAACCAGGGATGTTTTTTCACAACCTCGATCGGCTCTCTGATATGATTTCAACGGGCCCAGTCTCGCGCAATTCCGAGTCTATTTGGCCTCCCATTCGGACGCCGGTGCACCCATGCGCGAAAGCTGCGGTGCGCCCTACCATACACACAAGCATCGCCGCGCCATCAAGCGTAGCGCGCGGCGTGTAAGGTGCTAAGTGTTGCACGACAAATACCGTGCGACACTACAACCTAAAAAATGTCGCACCGAATGTAGCAGCAAATGCTGTGCGATTTTTTGCATGGCAATTGTCATGCCAAGGGGCGCGACATTTGCTGCGCCAATAGGAGGCGGCGCTGATTTAGCGCCCCAACCCCCATTGGGCCCTGACCAAGTCAGTGCCCAATTAGGACGCTGACTTGGTCAACACTCTTGTGTGGCGCTCCCTAATTGGGGAGCTGATGTGGAATGGAGATGAGGACCCGTAGCATAGGATGGGTTTTGGGCCCGTTCGGGGCCGATTGATTACTTACCATATATGGCGTACCCGAATCGATGATCTGACTCCACGGATGTGTTCGGCCCGTCATTCCGACACGATTTCATGTATTATATTGTTATTTTTGCTTTATTTTTGATGGTAATCGGGTTATCCCATCTCCAACCAATCATAGCCGTTGATGATGAGATCCCCAAATTTCTTTTTATTATAAATAAGAGTGTATGGGGGCTGCTATAGTTATTGCAGATTTTGGAGAAGAGAAATACCGCGATCCCTCCACGATGTCGACTCTGTAGAACCCTAAGTGACGACTCCTAGGCGCTATCCTTCCTCCCAAAGGTAATACCCAACCCTAGCCTTCATTTTACACCATCAAATCCCTCCACCGCCACCTTCACATCCCTCCAAACAGCCAGCCCCTCCCTTTACTGTTGTCTAGAAACTTCATCTAGATCCCCCTACTGCCGCCGCCGCCCATCCAACCCCCTTCTCCCCTAGCCGCCTCCCACACCAACCCCCTTTAACCCCACTGCCACTACCCAATACAACTCATAAATCCAGCCGCCCCTGCTTCACCACCCCAGCCGTTGCCGCCCGGATCCACTCCACCTCCCTTAGTTTTCCCCACCAAAACTCGCCCAAATCTGCGATCGAGTACCTCCACATCCAGAATCTGTCCCCTCCACTCAGATCTGCCCAAAACCAGTCGTGCACCTTCCAAAACAACCACCCCACTCAGATCCAGCCGCCGACACTCAGGTTTTTGCCGCCGCATCATCTCCCCTCTCCGGATCTCCCGTCCTACAGCTACCCCGCAACTTTGTGAGTTTTGTTTGTTGTATTGATGTTTATTTTCAGCAGTATTATATGGTATTAACCTTTGCTTAATTGGATCAAAAGGAAGGGAGGTTCCTCTTTGTTTTTAAGTTCATCTTCTCTTCCGAAAGTATTGTTTGGCTAGCCATAGGTCATCCAATGGACTTTTACAAAGACAAGTCTTTAATCCTAAGCTTCTGAATTCTTGAGTCAACTATGCTGTCTAGCTTAATGTTGGTACCAAGACTTGTTTCGACTGGTGCAACCTCGGTACTATCCACCTGACTAGGGTCTCTGACTGCTCTCCTCTGATAGGAGCATGGAACTTGTCACTTAATCCATTCATTTCCTGAGATAAGGCTAATTTATAAGTAACATCACCAATGGGTTCACGTTCTTTGAATGGACCAATGAATCAAGGACTCAAATTCTTCATTCGCTTAATTCTAGAATTGCCCTTACTATGGTTGACTTTGAGATATATAAAATCTCTCGTGTTGAACTCCACTGACATGTTCTTCTGATAACGGTGTTCGGCTTGTCCATCATAAGCTTCCTCATATGCTCTTGAAGAATCTTTAATTGATCCGTGATTTTATAAAACAAGTTTCATTATTTAACCTCTCTTATTCTTACCCAAGGGTATTTAGCAAAATCTGCCAAAAAATTCCTGAGAAGGGTGGCATGCCAAACTTGTCGGGAACTATTGATATACAAAAAAATATATACCAACAAGGCATACGCTCACTTACTTTGAAGGTGCACAATGAGTTTCTTCAACATATTTCTGTAATTGCAAATTTTAGAGTTGAATCTACTATCTGACATAAGGATAACCTTGAAACACCGTGTTTGTGTAGCTTGACTACTTTGCAACATATAAAGTGCTAAAATTAGTAGCTTGATCCACTTTACTATTAGAAATGAAAGTGAATCATGCGGTCAATTGATCTATGCTTGCTCCCCCAACATCATTCTCGCCATTAGATTTTGACAAAATATGATCAAAAATCATTGACACGAATTTACACATCTAATAGGAATTGAAAAGTGATTGAAATTTATCTCATGACACTTAATGATCTACTTTTAACTAATAAGCACACTTTACGCTTTTCTGCAAAACCAAACATGTTTATGCAGTCCTAAACACCAGTCTGATTTTTTTTTATATTCTCAAGCAACTTCATACTACACAGCGTATAGAACGCTTGTACTTATGAGTCTCAAATGTGAATCCTTGCGGAGACGATCAACATCTAAATTGTAAACCCTTTCGTGCAATTCGCATTAGGCCAAACATCCTGAACCCTAAAATCCTACATATATTCTATCTTAGATAACCTTTGAAGTTCTGGTCATCTTGGGATCTAAGGTAATAAATATTGGATTCGGCCTTTTATGTCACCTTTACTATCTAACCTACATAAGGTCATGGAACTCATGTTGGCACAAGAAACCACATTGATTCTCTATTCTATCCAGTGTATGCACCAATTCCTACTAACACGTGGTAAAACAATGACTCTCAACTCTTCAATCAAATGTATTTGCTATCACAATATCGCCAGCAAGATGATACTTGATACCCACATCATAATCCACAAGAAAATACTTAAACTTTTTAAAATTTTATGAAGATCTCACATAAACACTGCAAAGGTAGTGTCTTCAACTTTTCGATGTATAATTGCCTACAAGTCATGGCAAGATAACGCTTCTCGATCTTTTAATTGTTTTTTTTGCAATGCTGTGATATTCTTCTACTTCATCATGACAAATCACAAACCCCGACTTAAAGCATCATCGCAAAGATCTAAATGCCTTCAATGTCTAAAGGTAAGAACAATATTAGATTGTTCAATTCTCAGTTTCTCTAATGCTAACTCGAATTTTATTGCCCAAATGAAAGCTTCCCACTTTTATGGCAAGTAAAATTTAAAGGTAATCTTTATGAAAATCTTACCAAGTCTTTTGAAATAACTCGCTAATCCAAGAAGGTTACGAACCTCAGTGAATGTGCTCTCAACAAATCTTTGATTACTTGAATATTTTTAGGTTCACTAAGAGTTCTGCTCTACTGCCAATGCGTCTTAAAAAAGCAACTTATAAGAGCTAAAACTTGCACTTTTTTGTAGAAGATATTTTCGAGTATTCCAAATCGCCCTTAATTCTCCAAATATAAAAGAATAACATCGAGAAAGAAACTTAAAATCTCAAACTCCTTATCTGACATATCTATGAAAGTAGGGGGTATCGCCTATTCTGAAATGCGTGCTTACCAACTCAAAGTAAAAACTTTGCATTTAAATATTATCTTTATGTGTCCCCCCTATTAAACCTTAGTTGTGGAAACCATAACCTAAGTCCAGCTTAGAGAAATGAGCAAGATTCTTTGAACTAGTCATTAAATTCGTAAATCTTAGGTAGCAAGTACTTATTTGCACTTGTGAACTTATACAACTCATGATAACTGACAGACAACTTGAAATTGTCATTATACATGACAAAAGACGAGTCACTCTTAAAGGCAGCGTTGCTACGCCTATTAATATCAACTCGAACAAACTTATGTCGTTGAACTGTAGGACCTGCTAATTCTCTGGGTCATTCCGAGAAGAATTGGTTATGGCTAAATATTAGGAATGGTTTTGTTTCAGGCATATATCTTTATGGCATGGTTGCGAAGCACTGCTAGCTTCTCAAGGAGAACATACGAAGGTTCTCAAAAATAATGGAGCATCCTGAACTGTTCCTGATTTCGACGTGCATCACTAGAAGCACATCATAACTGTCATTAATACTTATGACTGTTTTAACCAACAAAGCAATAACATTGTAAACCCTTTTCATGCCTCGAGACATAACAATGAACTGATCTAGTCATCCCACACTTGGTTCTACTAGTGCTCTAACTTTGCATTCTGATAATCAATTCATACTCATAAATTGATCAAACTTTGTTATAGGAGGGATGAATTTTTCTGTTGTAAATTCAAACCTTTCAAGGGTAAACAAGATCTACATCGGTGGCTAGTATGCTAAGAGAGTCGTCCAACACCAAAAATCTCGGTACTGGCACGACTAGGAGGATTCTAAGATTAGTAAGTAAAAGATCCTATTGTGAACGAGGGCGATGAACTCGTGCAAAAGAGAACGGATCATGACATAAACTAATAAATAATTCTACTGAATTTGATTGAATATTACTATAAGAAGAGTAAACATTTCCCTTAAAAGAATTATGCTCTCTTAAATGAATTTTTTCATAATGTGATAAACGCGAGAACTGAACCTTACATAGGTTACTGTCTCGACTCCATGCACTAACTTGAGGCTCTTCTTTTATAAAAGTCAATCTTTGATGAGAGCACATACTGATCTGAGAAAGTTACCTCATTTGACATACTGACATGATCTATGATTTGTCATATAAAGAACGAAAATATACAAGATTTGCACTAGGGAGAATCATAAACAAGAGTGGAAAAATTACGATTTGATCAACAATTGTTTCCGACTCCAAAATATTAGACGATGCCAAATAATTAAACATCCACTAAATTTTCGTGATGATCTTAGCAACGAAAGATATCTCGTATTAACAACACATATACTTATAGATAATGGTTTAGTGACTCTAACGTCCAAAAAATGATTTAGATGAAAAACCTAAGGCTCTGCGAATTTTCTGGGTCATGAGATCCTAAACCTCCTTCTGATATCAATTGTAACAGATCCACCTAGTTTAACAACAAATCAGCAGTCTGACCGGGCCCTGTGATAAAAATAAACTAAGTAATGGTAGTAAAACTGGTACTTAACATGCATGATTAAAAGTACTAACAAAAACTTATAGCAGAAGTAAGATAAACAATTATAGGTAAACAAGGGTACCTCAAATTTGATTCACAGTCAACTAATACAGAAAAGAACTGTAATATCTGAATCACTGGAGGCTTACATAATATCTGTTACACTGAAAACATTAGATAATTCCAGTACAAGAAGTCCAAAGAACAAGTACAATTACTGAACTTGAATAAAATTAAAAGAAAAGACAACCTAGAGTGAAGAACCATGAGACTTATCCTAAGCGTAGCTCCCCACTAGTGACTCCTAAAACGAAAATGCCCGTAAACGGGTCAGCCCAACTGGTGAGTAAGAAAGACTATTCCAGTAACACTAAAAATTCATAATTAGTTTGTATATAAAAATAAATGCTTTTGATTATTAATGTATGATTCTAAATAATCTGTCTGTAGTTTTATAAGTTTTTATATGCCACGATGCATTATGAGGTTTGTTTTTTATCTGAGTTTTTGTCTGCACTGAGTTTTGGAACCCTAAATTCTTTCTAAAGATTGAGTAATCAATTTTTATGTTTTATGAAATATTGCACTTATTCTGATTGTGCAGTCCAAATGACGACCTGAAGACGCTCTGAACTGAAGTGCTCCCTGAGTGGAACATAGGCTCGTAACTGAAGATTTCCAAATCTGGAACTGTGGCTGACGACCCCACATCTGAGGCTCATGTAGACTACAAGATTTACTTTTACGATTTATCGTACTTAATCTGATTATGGAGCCCAAATGACAACCCAAAGGTTCTTTGAACTGGGGTGCTCCCTAAGTGAACACAGTCGTATCTGAAAAATCTCCAAGTCTGGAACTGTGGCTGACAACCCCACGCCTGAGGCTCATGTGGACTGCTGACCAGATGAGAATGAGTTTATTGATCTGAAGCTTATTATGTGTTTGAAGTTTTTCTTCTTCGTCTGATTTAATTCTACATTCATAATGTATTTGATCTTGCTGTAAATGCAAGTATTCTTGTTACACTATGTATGTTGCATCATACCCAATACCGGACTTTGTTATGCATCACTAAGTTACGTGTTCATTGCTTTCTGCGCTATCTGAAGTAATTTCATTAAATTGATACTGACACTGAAAGTTGAATAATTAAATTTCTTAAGAATTTTTAAATAACTTAGATAATGCAATTATATAAGGTGGTATGTCTAGACAAGAAGTGTCGAATTTCTTACTCAGTGTCACGGTGCTAGAAGATGCGGCATGACTTCATGATTCCTTATAGGATGTTCCTGAAAACACGCACTGTTCTCTGATTACCACCGAGGCTTCGTCCTCGAGCCTTCTTCACGAACCCTTGTTCTACTAAAAATTGAATTGATCGGGGATGATTGTCCCATAACCGGAGTGGCACATTTATTTGACGAGTGTCAACGACCTAACTTGGGAACTCTAATTATTTGTACATGATGGCTATATGCGTGTTAAGAGGAAACAAAATAGGAAACGATGTAGATGTTGGATGCTCTTTGAAGATTGTAATATAAGCTTACCCGATATTCCTCCTCACAACAATGTCGATTTGGATCGGGTGCAAATTTTCTCTCTCTGCCACAAGAGGAAGGTTGGATTTTGAATGCTGTTGGAAGTTTCTAAAGAAGGCAGAAATCAGAAGCTATAAGGCTCAAGAACGCCCTAAATCTGGACTCACTATACTAGTCTGAAGGAAGGGGAAGGCTGCACGTGAGCCAGAACAAAGAAGAAATGGCCGTCTGACCTTTATGAACAGCAGGGCGACGTCATCCAGAGTTTCCGGCGAGGTAGGGGGAATCGGCGCTTGTTGTCATCCAAGGAACCGAGTCGAGAGGAAGCACCTACGATTTCTGGAGAGGAAGAAGGGATTGACAAGGGGTTTCAACGAGAGGGCAAGGCTTGATGACCCCAGAAGAACAGAGAAAGGTTTGCTGGAGAAGTTTACGGGCGAGAAGGAGGCGGCGTTTCTTTTCATCGAGCGCTTGAATAGGAGAAAAGCTATTCATGCAGTTTTTAATTAACCTGGAGGATGAAACATGTGATTCCAAGAGGTACCGATTATGGTAGGAGGGTAACGTGGCTCTCCTTCTAATTAAAGACTGGAAAATTAAATAAATACCCTAAATTTACCAATTATGCTACAACCCATATTAGCCTCCTAAATTATGGCACTATGCCCTTTTCAAATTTCAAATTGCTCCAAATTTAAAATATGTAATATTCTTATATTTCCTGATGACATTAATTAAATTATGCATAAATTTGACCGATAGGGTACTAGGTACCTTTATATGCCAACAAACAAATGTGTTTTTTTAATTTACGGGTGTTACATATAACATGGGTGGTGTCCATGAGTTCCTTGCTGAAGTGTGACTATAAAATTCATGACATAGTTTACCTAGATATCCATAGAATAAAGATTGAATTATGAAGAGGGTGACACATTCCGTGCCTTAATGACAAAAAGACTAAACTATATTGGAACATTGTTTACTAACATGTTCCATTGAATCACTAACTCTTATATTACTGAGGTAGCAATGATGCATTACTATATGCTGCTAATTATTTGTGAGATTATGGTTGATATGTTCTAGATCTACTGAAAGATTGTTGAAATCTATGATCTAGAACTTATTAAGAGATTAGTCTTTATTTCCAATCATGATATGAGTTTATAGGTTGAGATTAGTCTTTATTTCCAATCATGATATGAGTTTATAGGTTTGCACGTAAAATGAATAATTGATTGTATTGATTTTCTTTATGTTAGATATAAATGAAATATTAAGTCCAAAATATGTATATATGGTATTTATTTATTTTAAATAAATGAAGTGAGAATTTGTGCCTTGCTTCTCGGTGTCGATTGGAGACCGCTAGATCGGTCAGCGATCGATGACCGCTGGACTGGTTAGCGATTGACCGGTAGTTGGGTCAATCGGCGATAGGTGGCTGCTAGCTCGGCCGACATTCGACGATCGACGACCGCTAGCTCGATCTAGGATCAGTGATCTCTGAACGCCGAATATGGTTAGTGCTTGCCGCGCGTCGAATGAGATTCAACGTGGTAGGTTTCAGAGTCAGCACTTAGCACTCGACGCTTGTCGATTTGGAGCAATCGCTAAATGTTTTTTTATTCATTTTGTCATATGTCCGTTATGAACCATAACGGTTATTTCCCCCTTGCCATTGTTTCCTCTCACCCGGGATTTTCGAAATCCCCTCTTTCTCTCTTTAATATAATGTGGGCACATTTTAGAAACCAAAAGGTACAAAAATATATTTTTCAGCTTGACAAAAAAATTTAGTCTTTGTTCTTGTGAAGAATTGAGAATCGAGACACGTTTTTGTGTAGTTTTCTGTAAAACTTAGAGTGAATTGAAAATTTGGAGAAAGAGAAGAGTCTCTGCAGAAAACCGAAACTAAATTTTCGTTGCAATAGGCGTACAATCTGTTATGTGCCTCTTTTGGTGGATCGTCGGAGGGCTGCGGGTGGAGGATACACGGGATTAAATCCCGAGAAATGGTGGAGGATATGAGAGAAGATGAAAACCCTAGAAGGGAGGGGGTGAGAAGAGAACAACTAGAGAGATAGAGAGAGGAAGTTAGAGAGATAAATAGAAACTTGATTATAATTTCTTGCATAAGTGTTACATGACCCCAAGGGCCCTATATATAGGCACCGATGACATAACAGTAAATAACACAACATTCATCAAATAATAAAAACACCTAAACGCTACGACAACTATGCCTCGATACAACATGACTTGACTCAACATATAAATAATAATCATAACATAATAGGAGATAACTGACGGTGGATCCGTAACACTCCATCTATCCTTGACATCAAACTTGACCTCAAGCACGAACTCCACGTGGATGGTCAGAACATCTGACATCTTGATCTCCCGCCAGAACAAGGCCTGATAGCGTGTAGTTGCGGCAGTGGTGTCGACAAGTAGAAGCGACGGATAGACGCGCAGCGGAAGTAATGGCTTCCGCATGGTCGATGGAGCGGTGGCGAGCAGCAATCACAAGGATGTCGGAGACACGACGGCCGACAACAGGAATGGATCCGTCTGGGTCAGCGGAGCATGAGGCGGCAGAAGAGGCAGCGATGCGGCCGGTGGAAGCGGCAAGCCAGGGGCCGGCAGAGCCAGAGTCGGGAGAGGAGGCGGTGGAGCGGGTGAGCAGAGAGGAGGCAGAAGCGGTGGAAGGTCGACCACCGCGGAGAGAGGTGGTACATCGACGACCGGTGGCGGCGGCGACGACGGAGGTGGCGGCGGTGAGCTGGTGACGACGATGGCTGTGACAACGGTGGCACAAGCTGCGGTGGTGGTGGCACAAGTTGCGGCGGTGGTAGCGGCTGGAGGAACGGTTCTGGCGGTGACGACGGTGCGGTGTGAGGCAACAACAACAAATGCGGCCAAGGGGCCAGCATGGTAGTGGCCGGTAGCAGGGGCAGTGGTGTGGTTGGAAACGACGGAGCAGAAATCGGTGGGGCGGGGGCCGACATAGCGAAAGGTGAAATGGCTGGAGGGACCCGCAAGGCAGGGGCCAAAGGCGCATGCGGAGGAATGGCCGGTTGTGGAAGCGCAGCTGGTGATGGCGAAGTGTCATGAACGTTGGAGGACGGTGGTATCACCATCATTGTTGGGAGAGTCGACGACTCCATCTCTGGTGGTGGTGGTGACAGAAAAACCATCAACGAGTCGCGAGACATGCGGAGGGCATCGAGCTTGAGGTCGATTGCAACGTTGAGGTGGCTGAGGTGAGCTTCCTGCTGGGCAATACGGCGGTCCAACATGGTGAGGGTGGTGAGGAGTTCAATGTGGTCGGCCACACTGAGTGACGTGATTAAATCCTTAGAAATGGTGAGTCAAATATATACTAAATATCTTGATTTGTTGTATTTCGCATGGTTCTAACACAAAAGTTTTCCATATTTCTATACGTATTTGATGCCAAGTAAACCCTACAAATACATCTTTTTTGGGTAATTTGGTAACTTAAGGAGCAAAAATAAATTTTTATTGCTTTGCATATCATGCTTATGCTTATGGAATATGTGAAGGAGATGGATAAAAGAGTTTACTGGAGGAGCTCAGAAATAAAGATAATGAACTTGTGAGGATTTATTGTGACAATAAGACTATGGTAAACATATCTCATAGCTCTTTTGACAATGACTGTACAAATAGATAAAAATGGATAAACATTTTGTCAAAAAAAAAATCGATGATGTGTGCTTGCATTGCTTACATTCCAACTTAACAAGTTGCAGATATCCTTACAAAAGGTCTACACCAGCCATGCTTCAAAATGCTAGTTAATATTTTCAGAATGATCAATTTATATTTCTCAACTTAGGGGAGTGTTTGTTGGAAATAAATCCTTTTTTGTTAGAGGTATTTCTGCAATTATTTTAGGCACTATATCTCTTCCTGGGCCATAGCTTTTGTATCTCAGAAGTGCTCATATGTAGAAATCGTCTGTACTTCTGTGGTCACCGTCGTTCTTTTAAAGCATGTTATCATGATGTTTATCCCTTTGTTTTATATTAAGGGTTATATATAATATTTGTTGAAGATTTCGGTAGGCCTAAGTTCTTATTCTTGATTATGCTTGTCGAAGAGGCATTTCGTGGAGTGACTTTTAATATTTCCTTCTGTTTCCTAGGTATTTGAGCGGGCAATTCAATCCTCATTTCCTAATTTCAAAGAGGTAATTCTTTTGATTCCTTCCCCCATGAAGGAGTAATTTGAACTATTCACTTCTTGATGGTTCTGATGGAACACTTTATCCTGTAAATAACATTCTTCCTGTTCACTTTCTCTTCATAATTTCCTTTAGATAACATTTTTAATATGATAATTCATATTTGATTTGATTTGTTGTTATATTTTGAAGTTACAGCCCTATTGTTAGATTTGCTGTGATTATATGCATCTAAAATTGTTTTCTAACAGTACTTCTTTATTGATGATGATATGAGCACTCAAATCTCCCAAAACTGCTTTAAAATAAATTATAATGTTGGTGTTAGAATATGCCTTTTTTATGTTTTATTTTTTAGTTTCCTTTTCCTCTATTATTGTATTATCTCTATATATAGAGGGATCTAATATTGAAATGAAATCAATTCATTCTGCCGTCTAATATCGTATCAGAGCTCAACAAGTTCCTGGTGCCCTAAATTCTGTCCTCTCCGCCGTTCGCTCTTGCCCGCCGTCTCTCCCGACTCCCACGAGTCGTTCGCCCGCCGTCTCTCGCGACTCCCACGTGTCGTTCGCCTGACCCCGCCAGGTCTTCTTCCGCTCCGACCCCGCACCCTCTCCTTCCGCTCGGTACTTCTCCGCCCGGTTCCTCCAGTCCTTCCTTCTTCTTCAACCCTTCTTCCGGTGCCGGATCCTAAATGTAGTGAGTGACCTGCTTCTTCCGGCATCGTCAGCCCTTATTGGTGCTCTTATGGAGTGGATTTCTCTTCCTCACCCGTTTTTCTTGTTGCCCTAAATCTTGGGTCGTCTCCGGGTTTCTATTCCTCAGCCATTAAGTCTAGCGGAGCGGATTCTCCCGCTCCCTCATCAGGGGTTGTTCCTCTGAAGGTTTTTCTTTGTGGAAACCCGGATCATAATATGTTATGTTCAACGGGGATACAAGGACATTTAAACCCTAAAGCTTGTGAAAGGGGAAGAAGTTGAGAAGGGGGCGAGAAAACCCTAAAGGGAGAAGTGGGGTTAGAGAGAGAGAGAGGATTTTAGAAAGAGAAAGAAGCTTTCATATTTTCATTGCTTCCCTTTTCCAACTACATGACAAGTCCTAAATATAGGACCCCAGTGGCAAACCTGTAATTACATACGACACTTCAAAATATTAAAACACTAGAATATAACGACGAGTCTAATAGCGATGACTATAACTAAATACATCACGACTCGATACATATATATGAAGATAACTGACCGAGAACCGTAACGCTATGTAACTGTCCGAGAACTATAACACTCCACCCGTCCTTCAAAACAAGCTTGCCCTTATACTCGTGCACCTTGCGGGTGACCGACCATCAGGTACCTTGACCTCCCTCTAGAACAATGCGCAGTAATGCGTATCAACGGCGGTGGCGTCGACGAGGGGAGGCGGTGCCATCCGGAATATGGGCGACATCTGGAATGGCTTTGTCGGTGCCGCTGGTGAGGCTGTGAGCAGCAACTACACGGAGGTCGGAGGGTCGACATGCGGCGGCAGGAATGGATCCGTCGGGGTCGGTGGAGCAGGAACCGGCCAAAGAGGTGGTAGTGCGGCTGATGAGAGTGGCGTGGCAGGGACCGGCGGAGCAAGAGCCGACAGAGGCTGCGACGACGACGGCGGTGGCTGCGGCGGCGGCGACGACGACGGCTGCGGCGGCGGCGACGACGGCAGCTGCGGTGCGTCATGAACGACGGAGGACGGTGGTGACACCAGTAACAGTGGTGATGGCGGCTGCGCGGAAGGGGGTCGAACCTCAAAGTATCCCGACCTCGCCAATTGGTACAACTTGGAGTCGAGGCGAGACATGGAATCATGAAATGACGTCGACTACTTCAACAACATCGAGTGAAGGGTTGCCGCGTCCGCGACACTATTCTTGATGTCCATTAGTAGATTAAATAATTAAGTCACTTAAAAATTAATTATATATCTAATTTCTTTGGGAAATGACATATGGTTTGGGATAAGATCGGGAGGTTGTGGAATGTAAGAAATAAAACAAAAAGAAGAGGTGGACTTGGTGTAAGCAGGACGTTAGGCAAATAAAATAAAGGGGGATGGTGAAAAGACGAGCTGCTGTCGGGGCTTCAGAAAATAAAGGATTGCTACAGCTGATGGCGTGGGGTTCCAGAAGGAGGCGCGAGATGGACACCATAAACACGGAAGGAACTGAGCAGGTGCTGGTCGCCGCCGGAAAGGGACGTAGGCAAGCTGTGAGGCAGAGAGCCGCGGGGTGCGCTGGGGTTCAATCGACGGAACGAAGCGCCGGATTTGGCGCTGCAGGTGTCGATAAAGGACGACGACAGCTACAGGTCTCTGTGGATACAGGGCTGTCGGCTGCGGATTTGAAGCAGTTGCTGTTGTCGAAGAAGCAGAACCCGCTGCGACTATTGATGGAGTGGATGTACAACGCTGGAGGTGCGTTTGAGGCAGGCGCCATGGACGATGAAGTAGACATCGACCGTGGAAGATGCTGCTTGCTGTTTCAGATCCGTTTAAAGGGCTGATCGAGAACGGGGACGGAGAAAAGGCGTCGGCGCGATGTTGACATGTGTCTGCGAAAGAGGACCGAGTGGCTCTAATACCAAGTTTGTTATGTTCAGCAAGGATACAAGAGCGTTTAAACCCTAAAGCTTGTGAAAGGGGAAGAAGTTGAGAGAAGAGGGGAGAGGAAACCCTAGAGGGAGAAGAGGGGTTAGAGAAAGAGAGAGAGGATTTTAGAAAGAGAAAGAAATTTTCATATATTCATTGCTTCCCTTTTCCAACTACATGACAAGTCCTAAATATAGGACCCCGGGGGCAAACCCGTAATTACATACGACACTTAAAAATATTAAAACACTAGAATATTACGACGAGTCTAATAACGACGTCTCTAACTAAATACATCACGACTCGATATATATATATGAAGATAAACGACCGAGAACCGTAACACTAAGTAACTGACCGAGAACCGTAACATAATACTCCTCAGATCATTACCATTCGTCTAGATGACTATAATTACCTTTCATGGTCCCAGTCTATCACCCTGACGCTCAAGAGCCGTTGTCTCTTTGGCTATGTCACTGGACAAATGAAGGAACCAGACAGGACCTCTTCTGAATGGGTGCAGTGGGAGTCGGAAAATTCCTTAGTCATGTCCTGACTTACTAATTCGATGCAGGAGTCCATCGTCCGTAACTATCTATTTTTCGACAATATTGCAGACATTTGGCGACGAGCAGAGTCTACCTACTCTCGTTGAGGCAATGCTGCTTAGATCTTCCAATTGCGACGGAAGATCTCGTTACTCCGATAGGGTGACCGTCCTCCTTCTGCGTTCTACTTGGAGTTCATGCAGCTGTATCTGGAATATAATCATTTTGATCATCTTACATTTGTTAGCCCTATTGATGAGGCAATGGTTCGTGCCAGAGACGATCGCAATCACATATTTGAATTTCTTCATGGCCTGCATCGAGACTTTGATCAGATCAGTGTTCAGATTTTGGGGCGTCCACGGTTATCTTCTCTTCCTGAGGTCTACAACATTGTGCATCAGGAATTCGATCGTCGTCAGACCTTACTTTCCGATCTTGTGCATGAGGGCTCTGCTCTGGCTGCTACATCCCCTTCTCTTCTTGGTAATTGTCCATCCCGTGACTCAAAGTTGAAGGGCCCCGATAAGGATCATCTCCTCTGTGATTATTATGGCAGGATTCGCCACACTCTGGATACTTGCTTCAGCCTCCATGGGTTCCCTCCGCCGAGAGGGCATGCTCCGCCTCGTGGCGGTCGTGGTTTTGGACGCTCCTTTGGTCGTCACGCTTCTCCTCGTGGTGCTCATCTCACTGATTCTACTGCCGATATCCCTTCTAGCTATTCCAGTTCTGATGGATCTGCCCCTCTTGGTGCATTTACTGCGTATGAAATGCTAGCCCTCCGACTCTTGATGCAGGGACTTTCTACGGAGCCTTCTGCCTCGTCCTCCTATGCTCACACTAGACTTCCAAGTGCTCATTCTGCTGTCTCTCATCCTTCCACCCAGTGGATTATTGACTCTGAGACCACAAATCATATGACTGAGTCCTCTACAAGTTTTATCTCCTATACCCCTCTCTGGCCGTGATAAGGTGAGCATTGCAGATGGTTCTCTTTCCTCTATTGCCGGAAAGGGTTCCATCTCTTGCTCCTCTCTCACTTTATTATCTTTCCTTCATGTTTCCAATTTTACTCGTAATTTACTTTCAATTAGTCATCTAACTAACTTCATGCACTGCTCTGTCACCTTTCTTTCTTCCTCTTGTGTTTTTCAGGACCTGACGACGGGGAAGGTGATACTCTGGTAGCATGGTCAATGGACTCTATGTGCTCGATTTCAGCCCAGCTCCACCTCCTCTGGCTCTTCATTCCAGCACTACCCATCCTTTGTATTCCTGGCATTGTCGTCCGAGCCACCCGTCTACTTCTGTTATGAAATTGTTGTTTCCCGCTATGTCTACTGTTGGTTTTGATTCATTTGTGGGTGATGTCTGTCTTTTAAACAAACATCATCGTACTTCGTTTAAGCATGTTTCGTTGCTTAGTTCTACACTTTTTGCCATTATTCATATTGATATCTGGGGGCCCTACCCCACACCTTCTATATCTGGTTGTGTGTGGTTTGTTACTTTTATTGATTGTTTCTCCCGTACTACTTGGTTATACTTGATGCGCCATAAAAGTGATGTTTTTCTATTGTCCGACAATTTCATAACATGATCTCCACTCAATTTCATATCACCATTAAAATTCTTCGGAGTGATAATGACCGAGAATAAATGGATTCTCAGTTTGAGCGATATCTTGCTGATCATGGCATACTCCACCAGACTACCTGTGCTTATTCCCCAACACAAAATTGTTTTGCTGAGCGAAAAAATCGTCATCTCCTGGAAATTGCTCGTTGCCTCTTGTCCACCATGCATCTTCCGAAATTCTATTGGGGAGATGAAGTTCTTACTGCGACATATCTCATTAATCGTATGCCCTCCCGTGCCCTTAGGAATGCTACTCCTCCTGACACTCTCCATGTGCCTCATAATCAGCTTTCCTCGAAGGTGTTTGGATGTGTCTGCTTCATTCACATCCACCACCCTTGACCTTCCAAACTTGATCCTCGCGCACGCAAGTGTGTTCTTATGGGCTACTCTTCTACGCAGAAGGGTTGCTATCAAGAAATGTTTGCCCCAGTGGCAAAGATGAACACTAATAGGGTCTTGTTATTCTGTGATGCATGCAAGGGTTAGAACTTTTGACAGCTTGATGTGAAAAATGCATTCCTCCATGACGATCTAGATGAGGAGGTCTACATGTCTATTCCTCCAAGTCTCACTCCTAGAGGTGCAAAAAAGAAAGTCTGCAGATTAAAATAGACTCTATATAGGTTGAAGCAATCCCCATGAGTCTGGTTTGGGAGGTTCCATAAGGCTATGGTTTCATTTGGATATTACCAGAGCAATGCTGATCATACACTGTTCATCAAGCATAGGACCGGGAAACTCACTGTTCTCATTGTGTATGCTGATGATATAGTCACAACAGGGGGGTGATGTTGAAGAAATCCAGAATCTAAAATAGAAATCAGCCATGAAGTTTGAGTTCAAGGACCTAGGAAAACTTAGATATTTCTTGGGTATTGAAGTTGCAAGATCCAAGCATGGAATCTTCATTTCAAAGAGAAAATATACTATGGATCTCCTTGAGAAGGTGGGGATGAGTGGATGTCGACCAACTGACACCCCGATTAAAGCAAATCACTGATTGGGGCGCAATGATGAAGATGTGATTGAAGACATCTCAGAGTTCCAAAGATTAGTGGGGTGGGTGATTTACCTGTCCCACACTCGCCCAGATATTTCTTATGCGGCGAGTGTTATCAGCCAGTTCATGCATGCGCCTAAGACACGTCACGTGGATGCAATTCACAAAATTCTCAGGTATCTCAAGTTCTCACCAGGAAGGGGTATCTTGTTTGCTCTGAATCCGGGTTTAAGTATTGAAGTTTATACTGATGTCGATTGAGCCGGGTCTGTTGAGGATCGACGATCAACTTCAGTATATTATTCCCTTGTTGGGGGCAACCTTGTTTCTTGGAGGAGCAAGAAGCAACAAGTTGTGGCAAGATCAAGTGCAGAAGCCGAGTTTAGAGCTATGACTCACATGGTTTGTGAAGGTTTATGACTTCACTCATTGATGAGTGACCTTGGTCTTGCTAAAGCAGGACCCATCCGACTGTATTGTGACAATAAGTCAGCTATTAGTATCGCCCACAATCCCGTTCAACATGACCTCACTAAACACATTGAAGTGGATCAACACTTTATCAAGGAGAACATTGAGAGATTGTGTATACACCTTTTGTGCCCTCTGACAAACAGCTAGCAGACATTCTCACCAAAGGTTTGAGTGAGAATATATTTGACAAGATTGTTGACAAGTTGGGCATGGTTAACATCTCATGCCCAACTTGATGGGGAGTGTTAGAATATGCCTTTTTTATGTTTTATTTTTTAGTTTCCTTTCTCTCTATTATTGTATTACCACTATATATAGAGGGACCTAATATTGAAATAAAATCAATTCACTCTGCCGTCCAACAGTTCGATCGTACTTGTCCTGCCGTCCAACAGTTCGGTTGTTATAGAAGTATTGTTTTAAAGGACAGCTGAAATCCCACAATGAAGATGCAGAGGAAGCATATTTTTAAGAAGAGAAAATTAATTGTAACAAAAGAATTAAGGCATATGCAGAAAATGAAAAACAGTTGGCTTCATCCAGTAAAGGGGGAAATCATTGGGTCTATAACAGATGAATTGAGATTACTGAGATAAGCCTTTGTGCATAGATTCCATACGGGTATCTCAGGACATATATGTGCATATGCATGAAGTTGGGTTTAGTACGCTTGCACAGGCTTCATGAAATCAGTGACATAAAGTGCAGAGTCTGGTAGAGTAGACTTTTGGCTTCTGGTCATCTCAATGCAACATATTATGTTGGATGTTGACAAGGACATGATATATCATTTAGATACGGGATTCTGATTTTTAAAAATCTAGGATACGAGATAAATTTTTTGAACTTTTAATTATGTAAATATAAATATCAATTACACAACTGATAAGTATAACAAGGGCATTTGTTATGATTAGCGAAAGTCTAAGCTCAATCATTCGGAACCTACATAGTTCAAATATTCTTTCAGTATCAACATGATATGCATCTTTTGAGAGCATACCCGGGGAGTTCAATTATGAACTCAGTTAATTGTTCCAGGGTGGGAGTGCCAACATGATATGCCATCTTTTAGGAATTACTCGTAAATCACCTCAAAAGAGGGTAATATTGCAAGGCACAACTTAGCATGAGTTGAATCAAAACAGACAATAACTCACATATTGTGGGTTGAGTCATTGCAATCTCCATCTTGTTAGAAGTTAACTCCGCAAAGACGTGGGAAATTCATCCAAAATAATAGAGATTACAAAATCTACCACATGAATGGAGAGATGAATGGAAAGATCACAACATTTGCATATAGAAGAGCTCATACCACGAGTAGTTCATAAATTAATTCTCCAGTCTGATGTGGAGCAGAGACGAGGACCTGCAATGGAGGACGAGTTTTGGGCCCGTTCGGGGCTGATTGACGACTTTACATATATGGCGTGGCCGGATCAATGATCAGACTCTGCAGATGTGTTCGGATTCGTGTTGTGGATCGATTTGATATATTACTTCATTATTTTGCATTTTATTTTGATGTATTTGAGTGGCCCAACATCCGGTTGATCATAGCCGTCGATGGTGGGATGCCCTAATTCTCCTTTTATTATAAATAGGTAGTTTGTAGGCTGATTATAGTCATTGCAGAATTTGGAGAATAATATTCCCATATTCCCGCGATCCCGCCACGGTGCCGACTCCGTGGAACCCTAGGTGATGACTCCTAGGTGTGTATCTCCTTCTCCAAGTGTTGCCCTAACCCTAGGCCTCTTTCCCCCCTCCCAAACCCTCTCCCATAGCCACCCAATTCCTCCCAAACGCAGCCGCTAGGTGCTGTCCAGATTTCCCGTTTTCCTTGAATTTCAATGTTTAATGAAATTCACTGTGCATCCCTATAGTTTTTCCCTCCCTATTTCACCGCCAGCACCCCTTGACCACCGCCGCCTACCCCCTTCCAGCAGCCCACCGCCACCCATTTAATCCCCCTCCAGGCCACCCCTCTGCTGTCCACCTCCCACACCCCCTCTACCTCCTCTGCCAACCACTCCCTTCTCCCCAAAGCCCCCACCGACCATTCCCCTTTCTCCCAAGCCATGCTGCCCCTCCCTTGACCTCCAGCAACCAGCCACCTCTCACCCGGCCGCCGATTTTAGCCCCCAGCCCTCCCCTTCTGTGTTTCAACTCCTCACAGCCACCCCTTCTGAAATCAGTCCAGATCTGGAAATTTCAGCCTGGATCCGATCTCAAATTATCGGATCTACCCTTTCCCGCTCGGATCTATCTAGACGTGGCCAGCTCTATCAATTTCTGGTCCGATTCCACCCTCCACCGCCGAGGACAGCCACCCGCATCATTTTCCACACCTCTTCCACTTCAGATCGTCGTACACGCATCTCCGACTCCAGATTCTTCAGTGTCTTGGTCAGCCCACTACTTGGTAAGCCCTTGTTGTATCAGATAATTATTTTCAACATATTTGTATTGGACCGTATGCTATATTTGTTTGGATATATTGTATTGTGGTGATTTGTTTAGATAATTATCGTGGTTTGCAGGATTTATTCGCCGCGCGCTCCTACTTTGTCCCTCCACGCGGAGGAAAGCCTAAGCTTGTTTTGCCTTAATAAATTATTCTGTCTTGCTGTGAATTATTTGTGTGAGATCCTTTGATTATAAATTTGTATTATAACTCAAGTCCCTCTTTTACATGGAAAAGCAAATAAAGGGTACAAGGGAAGCTGGCGGTTAGAGAATGGAGGTCGCCGAAGCCGCGCGGGCTGATTCCTCAGGTCGCCAGGCCGCGCGGGCTGACTTGCCCTGAAGGTCGCTGCCTCAAGGCCGCCTGACTGCACAGGTAACTGCCTTAGGTCGCGAGGGTGCGCGGAATGCTGTCCGCCGAAAAGAAGTTGACCACGGCCTAGCCGCGCGGTCTGACCGGGAAGGTCGCTGAGGTATCTGTTCCAGAGAAGGCTGGGAGACCTATCCGCTTGGGCTAATTGCTGAGTCCGCCCGGACAGGCTGCTGAAGACCTTGCTGGAGGAGTCAAGTCCAGAAAGTAGGCCGCAAGGGCTAGCCGCTGAGGCCGCGCAGACAGACTTGGTGACCAGTCCGCGAGTGCTGGTTGCGGCTAGAAAAGTGTGTCCGCAGGGTTGGTTGCAAAGGTTGCTCCCCGATCCTCCCTCCTAAATGAGAGGTATTTGGGGATATTTATAGGCTCGAGGAGGAAATTCCTAGAACTAGACTTGATGACGTCACCCCCAATGGTTTGGGCGAGCTGAGACCGAGTCCGCCACCTTTGGGCGGACTGAGATTGAGTTCGCCCCATACTTGGAGAATCCGCTCTGCCGAGCGGGCTGGTGAGGAATCCGCCGCGGACATTAAATTGAGGTCGCCTACTGCAGGAGGACTGGAGAGAAGCCTTGGTTGGTCTAGGCGGGTTCTTGCTTGCGGCGACATGGAGGAGAGCCCACCCACTAGCAGTGAGCTGGAGAGGAGTCCGCCCACTAATGGCGAGCTGGAGAGAAAACCATCCGCCCGGCTAGCCGCGCGACCTGCTGGTGCGGGCTGAGAAGCAGTCTGCGCCTCTTTAGAACTGGCGATTAACGGGCGACTACCTGCCTATCCGCGCGCGGACAGAATCGTCTAACCGTGCGAACAGAAATGTCTATCCGCGCGGTTAGCTGAAAAACAGGCCGCGAACTCCAGGGATGAGCTGGAGCAGTCCGCGGCTTGCAAACTAGACACCTTGGCGAGGATCGTGGATTTCTGGGTTAACATTATCCCCGCACTTTTTTAAGTATGTAGGAAACTTTTAAAAAGTAGAGACAACCCCCGAAATCGCGATCCGCCCTTCAGAAATCAGGTAAAAATGATAAGAGGATGAAGAGAGAGATAGAACCTGATTACTTTCCACAAAAGAGTGTAAATACCAACTTTTTCTTCTGCAAAGGAGAAGAGTAAGAAGAAAACATGAAAGAGAAATAAAACACGAGTACATGAAGAGAACTCGCGAATACCTGCTAATCTCTGCAAAAGAAGAGTAAAGAACAGATATGGAAGAAATAAAGAACGCGAGTATCTGAAGGAAACTCACGAATACTTGCTAATCTCTGCAAATGAAGAGTAAGGAACAAATATAAAAAAATAAAGAACGCGAGTACTTGAAGGGAACTCGCAAATACCTGCTAATCTCTGCTAAAGAAGAGTAAGAAGCATATATGAAAGAAATATAGAACGCAAGTACTTGCAGGGAACTCGCAAATACCTGCTAATATCTACAAACGAAGAGTAAGGAGTAGATATGAAAGAAATAAAGAATGCGAGTACCTGAAGGGAACTCGCGAATACCTGCTAATCTCTGCAAAAAAGAGTTAGGAGCAGATATGAAAGAGATAAAGAACACGAGTTCCTGAAGGGAACTCGCGAATACCTGCTAATCTCTGCAAGAGAAGAGTAAAAAACATATATGAAAGAAATAAAGAACCCGAGTACCTGAAGGGAACTCGCGAATACCTGCTAATCTCTGCAAAAGAGAGTAAGAAACAGATATGAAAGAAATAAAGAATGCGAGTACTTGAAGGGAACTCGCGAATACCTGCTAATCTCTGCAAAAGAAAACTAGAAAAGTAAAGAGCAGATATGAAAGAGATAAAGAACGCAAGTACCTGAAGGGAACTCGCGAATACCTGCTAATCTATGCAAAAGAAGACTAAGGAGAAGATATGAAAGAGATAAAGAACGCGAGTACCTGAAGGAAACTTGCGAATACCTGCTAATCTTTGCAAGAGAAGAGTAAGAAGCAGATACGAAAGAAATAAAAAACGCGAGTACCTGAACGGAACTCGCGAATACCTGCTAATCTCTGCAAAAGAAGAGTAAGAAGCAGATACAAAAGAAATAAAGAACGCGAGTACCTGAAGGGAACTCGCGAACACCTGCTAATCTCTGCAAAAGAAGAGTAAGAAGCAGATATGAACGAAATGAAGAACGCGAGTACCTGATGGTAACTCGCGAATACCTGCTAATCTCTGCAAAAGAAGAGTAAGAGGCAGACAAAAAATAAATGTAAGGCGTGAATACGTGAAGAGAAGTCGTGGATATCTGCTAATCTTTGCTAAATGTTAAATGTTGATGCGGTAAGGTAGATATGATTAGACAACAGAAGGAATATCCGACAAACCCTGCTATTAACCGAATATGAAAATGACCAGAATCAAGTAGAGATCAAGCTACAACAATAATCTTCTCGCGCGGTCAGATATGATATCCTCAATATGAAATTCAGATCAGCCAGATGAAACCACTTTGATTAGAATTTAACTGCACGGTTTGTAGACAAAGAGAACCAGATTCTTCGATTAAACAATTGGTGCCAAAAAATATTCAATAGACATAACAGATGCACTGTTAACCTCCAACAAATACAGTTTTATACAAGCTGAGTATATAAGGCGAGTAGAAGAAAGAAATATGAGGTCGCAAATCCTTTGGATAGGTCGAATTTAGCCTGTTAATATAACCGCGCGAACTAACCGCTATCCGTCGGATAAACTTATGTTAGCCGGTTAACCTTAAAAAAGGCAGTTCACAAAAAGAGAGAGAGATCTACACCCGAAGATTATCAGTTAGGCCAGGTGCGCCAAAAGGTCTATAACATTGCTCGCCATGAAAGATCATCAGAGGTGTAGTCCTAAAGGCGGACTAATCGCGATTCCCCCGGAAGGGAAAAAAGATAAATGCACAATCTAAAGAAGAATCGACGGACGCACTGCTCTCATGCCTTGGGCTACAAACATCGCTAATCAGTTAGACCAGGTGCGCAAAATGGTCTACAACATTGCTCGCCCTAAAAGATCTGCGATGTTGTGGGTCCCCTGAAGGCACGACTTGAGAGTACCTTGGAGTATTCGACTATCACAGCATGTGATGATCAAGGAGGCAAGTCTTCACCCGTGGGCCATTGCTTACCCAACAAAGATCATCTTAAATGTAATATATCCTAAGCGAAGTACGGTAGAGCTAACAACACTGGGACCTCCCTTGATGCGCGCTGTGTGTTAGATACCGGCTAGGATTCGAAGTCCTGAAGTCCGCCCGCACAGAGTTGGACGGCTCCCACTACACACATGCGAACACTCCCCGCTATATGTGGTCGTCGTGGTGTTACGCCAGAGACCAACCTGTGGGGGGTCAAACAAGACTCGGCGATATCTCCTCGGTTCAGCGATCCCTTTGGCAAAGAGAAAATAGAGAGGAGGAGGAACTCCGAAAAAGGAAAGTGTCAGTACGAGATCTCTGATGTAAAATATTGAAATGAATAGAAGAATACTTAGAAGTGTGCCCGAGAAATGTTCAAAGAATGAAGAACAAAAACAACCAGCTATGATCGCGAAGAGCTTTTGAATTTTGCCATATCCTCTTTCTTCTCAGCGTTGTAGTTCTCCAAGTGTTCCTTCATCATCGGCTTCAATGCACTCACCAATAATGAAGTTAATGCCATTGTTGATTTGGCTCGCTCCCTTTGAGCGGAGAGGAATGTCCGCTACTTCTTTGCCTTTTGAAGTAGACAGATTAGAGTGGTCATTCTTCGGGAATAAGTCACAAAACTTGCCCTGCTTCAGCATTCTTTCCAACAATTGGCGAAGTGCTCGACAATTTTCAGTTGGATGCCCTTTCTCTTTATGAAATTCGTAGTAGGGATCTGAATCTCCGGATCTTTGATCTGCGGGCTGGTAAGGCCTCTTATAACCGGTCTTACCTTTCATGACTTCGATCACTTCCTGCATAACTTGGTCTAGTTCAGATTCTGGCGAGTTATCTCCCTGCTGCTGGTAAACTGAAGATGCTTGCGGAGCTAGTGCCGGATAAGCGGGAGGGACCGATAATTGCAACCTTTGACTATGGAAGTGATCTTGGCTTGGGAAGAGGCGTCGGTTACGATGGAAATTTCTTTCCTTCCTTTCTCGAGGTAGAAAATCCTTCTAAGGAGACTTTGGAGGTTGCCCGTATGAAGAAGAAGGATCTTTCTCTGTTATAAGCCTGAAGATATAGTTGGGATTACTCTTTTCACCTCGTATGTACAAGTTGGTTAGACTGATCATCTCCTGGTATGTCCTTGGCACTCACACATTAGCCTCGAATTTTAGTGGCCCTTCTCTTAAACCACTTAATAGGGCAACTCAGTACATTTCTGGATCGACGTTCTCAATTTCCAGAATCTCTCTTTGAAAGCGATCGACAAAATGAGCCCAAGTCTCATTTTCTCGCTGTCTGATCTCAAATAGAGCTTCCAGACCGCCCTTCCTCTTTGTAGAGGTAGAAAACCTAAGCAGAAGTTCTCTTCGCAGATCAGCAAAGGAAGCGATTGACTGAGGACGTAGTACATAGAACTACTCTCTCGCTTGTCCATCAAAGTACGTTACGAAGCGCTTGCACCTGGTAGCATTTGTAAGGGTCTTGATGGAGACGGCTGACTCAAACGCTTGTAGGTGTGCAACTGGGTCAGACTCTCTAGTGTAAACTGGCAATCGCGGCTCCCTGAAGTGAGCCGGAGTCGGTTCTTGCCGTACACTCTCTATAAATGGCGATGAATCTTCCTGTTCTCCTAAAACATAAGGGAAAGGAAAAAATGGAGCATAAGTTGCAGTTGAAAAAGAAGCGGGAGGATAAAAAGGAAAAGATTTTGCAGGAGGAGCTGCAAGAGCTGAAGGGTAGGGATGACTTTCCTGAAAATTCAGGAATCTCGCTGGACTTCCCCGGGCGGCTTCCCAGAAGAAGTTCTGAAGAGCTACAAACTCATCATTTTGGGACCGCAAAGGGGCTGCGACCTGCTCTGGCGGGTAGGTTGCTGGATAGGTCGGCGGATAAGCCGACAGATAGGTCTGCGGATTCCCCATCGTTGGTGCCAGATTGATTGGAGGAATCGGCATTGCTGCAGGTTGCGTCTCTAGTCGCTGCACGATAGCGGCTAGAGCATGGTTAATCGCCTGGAGCTGTTGGGCGGTTTCCTGACGCGATTGCTCCAGGGCTTCCCAGAGAGACTCTTCACTAGGACTTGAAGGAGCGAAGCTCTCAGCGGGTTGATGGTCTGACATTGCTAACCGTCGGATTTCACCGTCTATCCGAAATCTGAAGGCCGCGTGTTAAAATGTTGATGCACAAAATGTCTGCGCTCGAGAGTGAACACGCTCAATCCGAGATGCGGGGATAAGGGAGGTGATGAGGACTGTCGAATAGCCGGTTACTGACGGTTAGGATGAGGAGTTAAGACCGAGAGAGGGGAGAAGAGAAAGAGGCCGCTGACAGCGGCAACACCAGAGTTCGCCCGCTGCGGCTAAATGTCACTCCTGCGACGAGATTTCCTTTGATTATAAATTTGTATTACAGCTTAAGTCCCTCTTTTACATGGAAAAGCAAATAAAGGGTACAAGGGAAATTGACGGTTAGAGAATGGAGGTCGCCGAAGCCGCGCGGGCTGATTCCTCAGGTCGCCAGGCCGCGAGCTGACTTGCCCTGAAGCTCGCTGCCTCAAGGCCGCCTGACTGCACTGGTAGCTGCCTTAGGTCGTGAGGGCGCGCAGAATGCTGTCCGCCGAAAAGAAGTTGACCACGGCCTAGCCGCGCGGTCTGACCGGGAAGGTCGCTGAGGTATTTGCTGCAGAGAAGGCTGGGATACCTATCCGCTTGGGCTAATTGCTGAGTCCACCCGGAGAGGCTGCTGAAGATCTTGCTGGAGGAGTCAATTCCAGGCCCTAGGCCGCAAGGGCTAGCCGCTGAGGCCGCGCGGACAGACTTGGTGACCAGTCTGCGAGTGCTGTTGGCGGCTAGAAAAGTGTGTCCGCAGGGTTGGTTGCAAAGGTTTCTCCTCGATCCTCCCTTCTAAATGAGAGGTATGATGGGCTATTTATAGGCTCGAGGAGGAAACTCCCAGAACTGGACTTGATGACATCACCCCCAATGGTTTGGGCGAGCTGCGAGCGAGTCCGCCACCTGTTGGCGGACTGAGGAGGAGCTCTCCTACTGCTGCTGGATGAAGCGAGTCCGCCACCTGCTGGCGGTCTGAGACCGAGTCCGCCACCTTTGGGCGGACTGAGATTGAGTCCGCCCCATACTTGGAGAATCCGCTCTGCCGAGCAGGCTGGTGAGGAATCTGCCACGGACATGAAAGTGAGGTCGCTTGTTGCAGGCGGACTGGAGAGAAGCCTTGGTTGGTCTAGGCGGGTTCTTGCTTGTGGCGACATAGAGGAGAGTCCGCCCACAACGGGGAGCTGGAGAGGAGTCCGCCCACTAATGGCGAGCTGGAGAGAAAACCATCCGCCCGGCTAGCCGCACGACCTGCTGGTGCGGACTGGGAAGCAGTCTGAGCCTCTGTAGAACTGGCGACTACCTGCCTATCCGCGTGCGGACAGAATCGCCTAACCGCGCGGACAGAAATGTCTATCTGCGCGGTTAGCTGAAAAACAGGCCACTAACTCCTGGGAGGCTGGGATGAGCTGGAGCAGTCCGGGGCTTGCGAGCTAGCCACCTTGGAGAGGATATGTGGATTTCTGGGTTAACACCTATAGATTCGTCCTGCGTCCCGGTCATTGCTATTTTAAGAAACAAACAATCTATGTCAGGATTAGTTCATAGATTAATTCTCCGGTCAATGCTATTTTAAGAAACAAACAATCTATATTTTACCCTCTATTCAGGTTGTTTCAAAATTCGTTCTACTACCTTCCCTAGGTGTAGCACCTTATACATGAATGCATGCTAATAAAATAAGTTTAGGCTGTAGTATATTAAGTGTGAGTGGAAGAAAAGGAAAGATCACTAGAGAATAAGCCTGACTTTATTAAGTTGCATCCAAAGAATTTAAAGTCTCATGAGATGCAATTTCTATGTGCCTCATGGTAGAGGAACCCTCCCATGAGTCGGTGCCAACTTCTGGGGGGCTCTGCAACTATTCTTGCATGTGAATGATGCCATCTGCTTGATTGGGCGGGGCTGGTTCATTTTTCTTGTGTTGAATAAGCTTATAATAGTATTAATTGTTAGGGACCTTTTTGTTGAAGTGTTTTGAAGTTATTTTAGGTTACAGTAAGCCACGTGGGCGTGGTATGGAATATTCATTCTTGAAAAGAACCGCCTACAACTGCTCATGGAGGAAGAGCTATCTTTCCTACTCATTCTTATCACTCAGAGTTTCCCTAGCATGTTGAATTGCTCTTATCCGAAGAAGTTACATCCTTGCTTGTCTTTTCTCGGTGGCAAATTTGTATCCCACAATGATAGAAGAATATTCCAGTCTTTAGAACACTTTGTCCTATAATTGACATCCTTCCTGCTCCAGATCTCCAAGGAGCTGCATGCACTATGGCCCCAAGAAAGCCATAGAAGAAATATCTCGCAACTATAGTCGAACATTCCAAGTTGTCTTTCTTTCAAGTAGAGATCGATGACCTGTAGGTCGATACTTTTTAGTTACGTGAGCAACCTGATAGAGGAACCTTGGAAGAGCTCTTCCTTCTATCATTTTGCTCTTATCACTTGGTGTTCCCCTTTGCATTGCGAGTTGCTCTTATCTGGTGAAGTTGTGTCTTCAACTTATCTTCTCTTGGTGGTGAGGTGTATCCCTCAATCCCCAACCTATATTTCTCCCAGGTTTTAAGTTTGCCGTCCAATAATTTGAAGGCGCAGTTCTGAAATTTTTATTGTTTTTTTCATGTCTAGTTAAAAAATTAATGTTCCTATGATTGTCTATTGAAGTGGTTGTTCATTGTTGTTACTCTTATTATAAGATTGGGTTTATTTTACTTTTTTTCATGATATTTTCGAGAACAATTTACTGCATGGACGTGAATGACTAGCTTGGTTTAGGCAACGATTTGCCTTTGAGGAGTACTCCTTCACTCTTTGCTTTTATCGCTTGATGTTTCCTCTTGTGTGGCAAGTTGCTTTTATCCAGTTAAGTTGCGTCTTCTATTTATCTTTCTTCTCCCTCCATTCCCAACCTAGAATTTTCTTAGGCTTTTTTAGGTTTGCTGTCCAGGAATTTTGAGCTGCACTTTTGTGTTTTGATGTTGGTTATTCCAATGAATTTCTATTGAAGTGGTGATTCACAGTTGTTACTGCGAGTTTAAAAATTGTTTACAGTTTCCATTGTATTTTTGAGAACAACTGTTACTTCAAGTTTAAGAATTGTTTACCGTTTTCATTGTATTTTTTACAACAATTTGGCATACCAAATTTCCCATATAGCTGTTTGAACTATTTCCACTCAGTTGTTATCTTCCATTAGAATGAACCCATGAAGCTGATATGTGTTAATCAGGACTGATATGTGATAATTTGGTCACGTTGCATATTGCATCAGAACTTTTGTTTCATGGGAAGACAGTTTATTGAGTTCGTTTGTTGTTCACCCGACCTCCGACTCTTGCGCCGCTCCCACCTGCCCTACCCTATGCATCCATTAGTAGTGCCGCCAGGCCACCTTGCCCTCTTCCGCCCCTGGGGATCTAGCCGGCCCATCTTCGGCACCTGGACATTCCAGTGTTTGACGTCCTCGATCCCTTGGGTTGGTTGGCATGTGCAGAGTAATACTTCGAGCTGCAAAGTACCCCAGACATGCAGATGGTTTCCCTCACGAAAATCTACATGGATGTCTCAATCCTCTATTGGATCTGCTGGCTACGCCAGTTCAACCGTTTGCTCTCGTGATCGCACCTCAAAGAGGAATTGATTCTTTGTTACGCAAAGCAATACACTGACAATTTCGAACAATTGTGCAATGTTCTCCCTGAGTTCGTAGACTCCCACATCGACGCCTTTATCGAAGTGGCCTCACAGATTTCTGGGCTCTCTCCTGAACACTACTTGGGTATTTTCTCGCCGGTCTCCTTCCTCATATTCAGGCACAACTTCGAGTGCATGACCCCACCACTCTATCATGGGCTATGGAGCAAGCCCGCTTGCAAGGGTACCCAACGTTTAGCACGCACAACTGGGATCGCTTCATAATGACTTTCAAAACTCCCGGGTGCACACACCACTTGCAAGGGTACCCAACGTTGGTACGATCTCCGATCGGCCTACGCTCGATCGTCCGAATTGCCGATTCGGACTTCAACATCCTACTATGACACATAGGGGAAGACGCACCGCCAGCGCCACCAGAGTCGCACGCCGACATCCTGAGGCTGCTAGACCTCCATGGTTCCCTCTTAAACCACACCGTAAGGGCCTGCTCCCAACAGGGCCTTAGACCTCTCCATTATCTTATAGTCGGGTGTGTCGGCGGTATCCATCCGCCTGTGCCGCTACAGTCACGATTAGAAGGCGGCCATGGAGGCAATGGCTGCAGATATGCTTTAGGAGGGTATCATACAACCAAGTACAAGTTCCTTCTCCAACCCAGTAGTTTTGGTAGGAAAGAAAGACGACAATTGGCGATATTTTGCGTGGATTATCAGGAGCTGAATAAATCACTTTTTTGGACAAGTACTTGATTCCGTTCATACAAGAGGTGCTAGATGAATTGCAAGGTGCGACTCATTTCTCCAAGATGGACCTGCGCTCGGGCTACCACCAGATCCGATTCTGAGTCGAGGACGTGCCCAAAACTACTTTCTGCACCCACGATGGCCACTACAAGTTCCTCGTCATGCCTTTTGGGTTGACGAACGCACCAACCACGTTCCGATCCATTATGAACGATCTGTTCTGACCACACTTGCGTAAGTTCATTTTGGTTTTCTTTGATGACATCTTGGTCTATAGCTTTCCTTGGCAACTTCACCTGGAGCACCTGACATCCGTCCTACAACTCCTAGAACACCAGTTTGTGGCTCATTTGAAAAAGTGCTTGTTCAGCCAAATGCAAATTGAATACTTGGGTCACTTCATCTCCACCGTCAGGTTGGCCATGGACCCCAGCATGATCGACATTGTCATGCAGTGGGCAACACTGACGAGCATCCGCATGGTACATAGATTCTTGGGCTTCCCAGGTTACTACCTCCATTTCATTCGCAACTACGACGCACTTACACGACCACTGACTGACCTTTTAAAATGGGAGCACCGTTTGTTTAGAGCTCCGCGACGCAGGAAGCATTCCACATTTTCTGACTCGTGCTAGTCTCTGCCCTGGCCCTTGGCGTACCCGATTTTTCCAAGCCCTTTGTTGTCGAGTGTGACGCATCGCAGAATGGAGTCAGTGTGGTCCTCATGCAAGAGGGACAACCCATTACGCATTTTAGCAAGGTCTTCACGGGCCGGCGAGAAGCGGTCTCAACATACGACAACGAGCTTCGGACACTTGTTATCACCATCTAGCATTGGTGGGCCTATCTCCTCGGCCGATTGTTCGTGGTACGTACAGATCACCGCAGTCTGCGACATTTATGGAGTCAGAAAGTCACAACACCTGCTCAACAACTATGGATCACCAATCTCTTGGTGTACCACTTCTCCATTAAATACAAAACGAGGCACACAAACACCACAACAGATGCCTTATGTCGCAAGGAGCACGACGGCACATTGGCGGCAATCTCCCATTTTTCGGTGCCTGGATGCATGTGCCATGCAGGACAAAGATTAGAAGAATCCCCACTACATCGCCATGATTTGAGACTCGCGGGGAAACCCCGGATCGCACCCTGCCTTTCGCCTGGTGGGAGATCGACTTTACTATCGAGTTCGATTTGTGGTTGCCGAGTCATCATCATGGGTACCCTGATTGCTCCAGGACTTTCACCCCACGTTGACGAAAGTCCACTCCGATGCCAACCCGACATATCGCTTACTCTCTCTACTGACGGGCATGATGAGGACCGTTCAATAGTTTGTAGCCATTTGCCTGACTTGCCAACAATCCAAGTATCATGATCTCGCGCCGTCCGGGTTGTTATAACCCCTACCCGTACCTGACCTCGTCTGGGAAGACAGACATGGACTTCATCACCCGTTTCCCTCACTCTTAGGGCTACGATTGCCTCCTCGTCGTGGTGGATCTCTTCTCTAAATACGGGCATTTCATACCCATCAAGCATACCTACACGACCAGTTCGATCGCCAAAATTTTCATTGGGGGAGGTGGCCCGACTCCATGGTTTCCCGCGATCCATTGTCTGCGATCGCAATCCGGTATTCATGAGTGATTTTTTGTAAGAGATGTTCCGTCTGCATGGCACCAAGCTGCGCTTCAGCACAACATACCACTCGCAGACAAACGGATAAACAAAGGTTCTCAGCCGCTGTGTCGACACGTACTTGCGATGTTTTGCTACCGAGCAGTCCCGACAATGGACCCACTGGATTGCGTGGGCTGAACTATGGTACAATACTTCCTATCAGTCAGCCACGAGTGTCACCCCATTCCCGACGACCTACGAGCGCCCTCTCCACAGATACCATGCGGTTTCCCCAAAGAATGTCATGTATAGGCCTTGGCCTACTATCTCCAGGATCGAGATGAGGCCCTTCGTCAATTGAAGCACCACCTTTCCCGTGCCAAACAGCGCATGGCCCAGCAAGCCAACCGTCACCGCCACGAGGTGGTATTTTCCTCGAGGGAGAAGATATTCGTCAAATTATGTCCTCACAGACAAAGTTCATTAGCTGGACGACTACTTCCCAAGTTTCCTGTCCAGTACCACGATCCATTTTTGATCTTGTAAAAATAGGGGAGGTAGACTACCACCTCCAGCTGCCCTCCGATAGTCGCATCCACCCGGTCTTCCATGAATCACAACTCAAGAGAGCATTGGGGAACCACCCCCTTCAGGCCACTCTACCTAACGGGTTAACTGTAGAGTCACTTCCACACTATGAGCCGACAACAGTCTTAGGCTCTCGAGTCGAGGACATTCAAGGGGAGCCCACACGATAGGTCCTTATCTAGTGGAAAGAGAAACCAACCGAGTAAGCCATGTGGAATGTAGAGGACGTGATCAAGCCTCATTTCTCGGATTTTAACCTTGAGGACGTGTTCATTTCTGAAACCGGGAGTGTTGATACGAACAAAGGAGATCCCATCGGCAAGAGGCGGTTCACACACACATGTTTCACGCGAGACCCGGTTATGGCGTAATCAAAGGGGGAATTTATCTTTATGGCAACATCTCTATTATTGTTTTTCCTGCATTATTACTTTCAACAGACTTTTATTGAGTACGACCCAACATGCCCTCTCTTGTGTCATCCTTGTCTTTGTGTTCAGAGGCTTTCACTGCCATGGCTTCACGATTCTTTGCCTTATAGGCTTCCACATCAAGTAACCTTTTTCCTTGAGGGTTCATATCATATTTCAACTTGCCCATTTTGAAAATTTCTGAAAAAATGTTCACTTTCTCTAGATGAATTCTCCTCTTCCCTTCTTCTTCTTCTAACCTCCGATGCTTAACAATCTCATCTAATCTATCTTTTATCTTTGCACGCATTTCAGACTGAGATTGGCTTGATTTACCAGAACCAAAGATCTTTGGCATCATCAAAAACTTAGGCTCAGCTCCCAATACCTTCATTTGCCTATGTCGAAGAATTGAATAAGCTCATGTAAAGGCTATTTTCTTCATGTATAGTTTAGTCCCACATTTTGGTTTGGAGTTGACTTTTCACTCCTCCATCCTATATATATGTACAAATTCTTGTATTATGATTGAATATTCAAAGTAATAAAAACATTATTCTACTGAGTGCGCCATTTTTCTATTTGGTATCAGAGCCAAATTCCTAACGTTAAAATTCTCGCAAATTATTTTCGCTTGGCTGCAGTTTTCCTTTTTTTCTTTCCAGGTACTTGTAGCCCCCCATGTTACTCTCCTCGTCTATTGTTGGACTGAGCCCTTGCCCCCATCTTGTAAAGACCCGTAATACTCTGGAGAAATCGTTACCTGTTCATTACGATTCGTCAATTATTTCGTTGTGAACAAACCTCGCCTCCGCGCTAACCTGCAGTGTAACCCGTCCTCGCCGCCTTCGACATTTCTGAACTCGTAGGACCCCGTAACTGTACTCTCCCACAGTTTCTCTCGTGTCGCTTAGTTTGGTAGACACCAACAACCAGAGCTCGCCCACAGTTAATTCTCACCAACTTCCAGTATACTGAGCTCGAAATTTCCAGCTCTCGACAACTTGAGTTCCTCTGCGCCTGGAGCTCGCCATCTCTTCTTCCAGCGCTCCCTTACGGATTGAAGCTCGCAATTTCTTCTTCCAGGAATGCTGAGTTCTCGGATATAGGTTTCCTGCGCTCGACGACTTAAGTTCACCTGCACCTGGAGCTCCCAGTATCTTCTTCCAGCGTTCCTTTGCGGATTGAAGCTCGCAGCTTCTTCCCGCGCTAGCCGAGTCCCCAGTGGAATCTTTTTGGGACTTATACGAACTCGCCACTTCCTTGATAAGCTATGTTTGATCCCTTCATCTTCACAGAATTCATTCGTCCTATGAGATAAAAATGGTCTCATGATCATTTCTGATCAATACTACAAATGTATTCTTCTCATTTTGGATTTGCTTGATGAAAGCTGTAAGCAAAAATATCAGACTTAGCTTTTTGACATAATACTCAAGTAAATCTTGAGTAGTCATTCATAATTACTAAGGAATATGATTTCCCTCCTAAACTGTTGACTGGGATACAACCAAAGAGATCCATATGAAGTACGTGATTGATTTTGGTAAGATATTATGAATTTACTCATAAAAAAAACCTTGGTTTGCTTACCTAATTGATAGGCTTCGTAAGGCTTCTCTTTAACATATTATGCATTTGATAAATTTTTTACTAAGTTATTTTTAGTAATTTTGGATTTTTTTAATATTCAGATGTGCAAGTTTTTATGCCATAAATCAATAATTGAGAGAGGAATAATAAAGACAAACCTCAGAGGTATTTATAGAAAATCTATTAAATAGATGTTACTTTTTCTTATACCTGAAATGACAATAGTTCTATAGTTACTGTCCATCAGCAATCTTTTATCTTGTGTGAAGATCATTTTGTATCCTTTATCACACAAGTTATTGATGCTTATTAGGTTATGTTTCAAACGTCTACATAAGCCATCTTGGTGAAGGTAATGTACCTCAGAAATATAACCTTGTGACCTTCTCTTGGTTCAAAATCTGCCAATAATTTCCTGTCTGACAAGGAGCAGTTACTATGTAGATACCACTATTGAAAGAAACTAAATATTATGGTGAACCCAGTTTGAGCTGGGTCCACTTATCTCAAAAGTGTTCTTAACCCAATCCCTTGGCTTCCTAGAATGAATGACATTCTAGGAAGAAGTGTTTGCATCGTACCCGCAGTCCTTCATGAAGCGTACAACCTTGTTGCTGTGTAAACATTCATGCATGTTGTATCTACTTTTTCTCTTAGTGGACTATACTGAGGAAGGGACATTCCTATATTTTTGATACTTAAAATTTGGCCTGACAGACATTCGTTGAGTACTATTTAACATTTCTACATGAGATTGTTGACAATAATTCACAGAATGATTTGTAAGTCGTCAAGTACTATTCTTCTTATGTCAAATGTAATTTTCTGCATGAGAAATACTTGTATTCTTCCTTATTACACGATGTTTTCCCAATATTCCTTTTTGAGCAGGAGGAGACATCGTAAATGTATGCTTGCTAAAATTTCTTGGAACATTGCCACCAAAAATTTTATTTAGGCTTTTACTAGATGATGGAGGCTTATGTTTATTTAATTATTTAGGAATGTATTTGCCTTTCTCAATTACAAAAGACATTGGTTTCTTCTAAGCAGGTGCAACAGTAGGATTAGAACCAAGACCCAACCTTTTAAATCTATTTGATTGATTCTCTTTGATGAATTTCAGTTGCTGTCTTTGCTTGTAACTGAAGCACTTTGACACTTGACCCTACTTCACTGGTTTTGCATAAAAGCTCCTTATTCTGAAGAATGCCTAGTTGAATTTTCGTGCAGAACACTCAATCTCTCTTAAGCACTCCAGAAAGAACGAAAAATCTCTCAGAGCCTAATCTGTGACCTATGCTAGCGTGAAGCAGGGTCTGGAGATTTTTGGCGTGGAGCGGATGTAGGTAGATCGAGGAGAGAATTGGTGCGGGCTGACATGGCTGCGAGCGTGTGTGAAGGCGAGGGAGGCAATCAGCGATGCAGAGAATGGGGAGAGGGAAGGTGCTTGCTTAGGAGGCGGAAGAATCTCGCGTGATTGTGGCAGCATCGACAGAGGCATGCGGGGGGGGGGGGGGGGTGGGGACGAGTGGATCGGGCCGCACGTCAGTACCAACGCTCAAAGGCTTGTTCTCCTGTGACAGAAGTCGGCGTGACTTGGAAAAGACTGAAGGTAGCTGATTTTTGGAGGAGTGGCATAGAAGTCGGCTAGCGGTGCTGGAAGTGGCCGAGAGCTATGAGTTTGGTCATAGTATTGATCGTCAATTGCTGCGGAACTGGTGGTCGCCAGATGGGGAGTCGCATGGAAACTCGGATTGCCCTGGATGCTATGAAGGATGACCATGACGCCGTGAAACTGGGTCGTGATCCGATCGAAATGGGCGTTGAGGGAGGTTTTGGTACCCGACGGTTGAAAGGACAACAGACGGAGGTCGGCAAGTCAGACGGTTGTTACCAGACATGACATTGTATTACACATTAAATCCGATAAGGATAAAATCAAGAGACGAACTCCCGCCAACTCTTGGAGGCTGGGTCCTCCATGGAGTCTCGCAAATGAGTCCAAACTCCAACTAGCCAAAAACATGTTCAAAAACACATACCTTTCTCCCTTATATAGATAAGGAAGGGCAACACAATTACACAATATTTTAATTAATACAATTTATTTAATTAATATTAATTAATAATAATAACCATTCAATTTGAAGGAATTAATTAATACTAATTAATTACAAAAAGAAATTACGCCAGCTTCCACAAGCGCTCACATGACTCCTGAGAGGCGGTGCACACAGGCGGATATAACTCCGTAACATAGTAGAATCAAGAGAAAATTTATTCCCATGCCCCAATTCGGGCCAAGCATACATATTTATAGGAAACAATATACATGACATATCACGTGTAATAAGTAGCAAGAAAATAAAACTTGAAATAAAAAATGCGTATATTCAACTCTCCCCCTCAAATTGGGAATATATAACGATCATCCCCAACTCAACTGTATCATTCGTGAAGTTGTCGCAGCTTAACCCCTTGGTGAAGACATCGGCCAGTTGATCACACAAATTCACGAACGGAGTACAAACATTTCTCTTGTCTATGTGATCTTTGATGACATGTCTGCCAATTTCAACATACTTTGTCCTATCATATTGAACCGGATTGTGAGCAATACTGATGGCAGCTTTGTTGTCACAATATATAGTAACTGGTTTGTTCACCTGTAGACTCATATCTTGGAGAATTGTCTTCAACCACAACCCCTCACATACTCCTTGTGTCATAGCCCTATTCTCTGCTTTTGCACTTGAGCGAGCAAACACCATTTTGTTTCTTGCTCTTCCAAGATACAAGATTTTCACCCACAAACGAGTAATATTCGGTAATGAACTTTTTATTGTCTTGACTACCAACCCAATCATCATCTGTGAACACTTCAATTTCCAAAGGTTGGTTTGCATAGAACTGAATCTCACATCCTGGGGACTTCTTGAGGTATCTCAATACCCGATATGGAACCTGCTAGTGGCGAATTGTTGGAGAGTGCATGAATCTACTTAGGAAACCCAAGACATACGTAATATCAGGGCGAGTATGAGATAAGTATGAGTCTCCCAACCAATCCTTGGTACCTTGAAACATTAATTCCCCCCCACTAGTATCAACATCAATCTTGTGATTAGCCTCAATAGGTGTATCCATGAGAGCACACCTAAGCCTGCCAGTTTCCTCCATAAGATCAAGGGTATACTTTCTCTGAGAGATGAAGATCCCCCGACGAGACCTCACTACTTCATTTCCCAAGAAATATTTCAACTTCCCTAGATCTTTTACTTCAAATTCTTTGCCCAATTGTTCTTTCAAGTGCATGATCTTCTCTAGGTAATCTTCTGTAATGATGATGTCATCCATGTATACAATAAGTATCAATATTTGAGCTCCTCTCTTCTTCATAAAGAGAGTAGTATGATCAACCTGCCCTTGAGTATAGCCTAGTTGAACCATGACTTTGTTAAATCATCCAAACCAAGCTCCAGGGGACTGTTTCAGGCCATATATGGATTTCTGCAGACGATTGATCTTTCCATTGGACCCTTCTTTGGTAAAGCCAG
This sequence comes from Platanthera zijinensis, assembly GCA_039513925.1. Taxonomy (NCBI): domain Eukaryota; kingdom Viridiplantae; phylum Streptophyta; class Magnoliopsida; order Asparagales; family Orchidaceae; genus Platanthera; species Platanthera zijinensis. Next base: position 34,831,690 of record CM077082.1, read on the forward strand.
GTGGGATAAGTCATGTAGACTTCTTCCAGATCACCATGCAAGAACACATTTTTGACATCAAGCTGTTGTATCTCTCACCCAAGAAAAGCATCACAAGAGAAGATCACACGAATAGAGTTCATCTTTGCAACATGGGCAAATGTTTCTTGGTAGTCAATTCCTTGGGCTTGGGTTTTCAGCAACTAAGCGTGCTTTATGGCGCTTCACCACCCCATCTTAATTCTGCTTAACAGAGAAAATCCAGCGTGATCCAACTGTTCGCTTCCCAGGGGGAAGACTTGCAAGCCGCCATGTTCAAGTTTTTTCTAAGGCACACAGCTCTTCTTCCATAGCCTGTTTTCCACTCAGGTATCTGAACAGCCTCCTGCCAGGTCTTAGGAATCACAATAGAGGAAAGAGATGAGATAAAAGCTCTGCGAGCCTGAGAGGTACTTGACAATAAGGTGTTTGGTGCCACCGTATTTCCTTTAAGACGAGCGCGGGGAACATGGAGGTCATCATCTGAATTCGGAGCAGAGACAGGCACCGACACATGTGGAACATCCACGGACGTTACTTGCTCAACGGTCCGAGGTCTGCGAGAGTTTGTATATAATATAAGAGGAATAGAAGTAGGAGGAATATAAGCAGTACTGGGTGAACCAGGAGTATGAGGAGGGGGAATATGCGGAGAAGCGACAATCAGGAGAGGGGAATCAATGGTCCCGTCACTATTACTACTCGTCTCCCCTTGACGAGGACCAAAATATGACTCCCCCTCACGAAAAATAACATCAACAGTGTAGTAATAACGACGTGTTGGAGGGTGATAACACCTATACCCTTTGGTGGTAGGAGAGTAGCCCACAAAAACACATTTGAGGGAGCGAGCATCTAGTTTATCGCAATGCGGGGTATGAACATGAACACATCACTGAACCAAAGATGCGAGGAACGATGTGAGAGGTGTGGACAATGTGTTGCTTGGCTAAACGGGAGAGGGGCATATCGTAAGAAAGTGAGCGCGACGGAAGACGATAAATGGGATGAGATGCAGTCAAGACCGCATCACCCCAATAGGACTTGGGAAGGTTCATGACAAGTAACACACCGAGCAACCTCTAGTGAGTGCCTATTTTTTCATTCAGCTACATCATTTTGAGTAGAAATGTAGACACTGGTGGTTTGATGAATAATGCCATGTTCGGCAAGATAGGTCCCAAACACTCCCCGATCATCATACTCTCCACCACTATCACTACGAAGCACACAAATTGTGTCGTTGAACTGTGTCACACCCATTCGATGAAAAGACCGAAAGCAAGTAAGCACGCCACTTTTCCTTTTTAGCAAATACAGTCAATTAGTATGAGAATGACAATCAATAAATGTAACAAATCATTTATAGCCAGATAAAGATAACACGGGAGATGTACCCCAAACATCAGAATGTATAACATCAAAACGACAAGAATTAGGAAAATAAACATGACTGAGACTATGACGAGCATGTTTTGAGAGTTCACAGGTGTCACAAGTAAACGATTTGATTAAACAACTGAAAACAAGAAACAATTTGGTAAGATATAAAGCAGAAGTGTGGCCAATGCGCAGATGCCATGTAAAGTCGGAGCACTTGTTTGTGGAGAGAGTACTGGGAGATAACGACTGGTTCAGCAAGTACAGCCCGCCAACATTCCTACCATTGCCAAGCATCCACTTCGTATCCAGATCCCGAAGCACACAAACATCAGGAAAAAGTTACAGAACAATTTAAAGAAGCAGTTACGTGGCTAATGGAGAGTAGATTATGAGGAAATGAAGGGACATGCAAAACTAAAGAGAGATAGGTCGGGAGAACATGTAATGGTTCCTTTGCCAGCAATAGATGAAAGCGAACCGTTGAAAGCAATAACCTTATCACGACCAGAGAGGAGTATAGGAGGTAAAACCTGAGACAGAACCAGTCATGTGATCCGTCACACCTGAGTCGATGATCCACTCGGAAGGGGATGAAAACATAGCATAAGCACTGGTGAAGTAGCAAACACGACAATGGAATTAGCCGATGTAGAGTCAGAATGAGGATGCAACATACGACGAAAGGCCTCTAACTCCATAACAGAAAGGTTCTCAGAGGCATCCTCATAAAACTCAGTCGAATGCGCGGAATACTGTGTGTGGGCACCAACCTGACGACAACCGCCACTGTGACCACCTCTCCCACGAGCAGAAGAACCCCGGCCAGAGGGAGCAAGATGAGGGTGTAGACGAAAACAAACGTCCTTAGTATGTCCGTTCTTCCCACAGTGGTTGCATAAAGGCGGAGGTCCTCGAGCAATCCCAGCAAGAGCAGAGTGGTCGGTAGAGGAACCAAGAGAGCGGCGACGATTCTCATCACTGAGGAGCATACTGAATGCTTCCCTAAGTGAGGGAAGAGGCTCGCGGTGGAAGAACTGCATCAAACTCCATATTGAGCCCCATAAGAAAGACGTGAACCCGAAAGCGATTTTTATCTTTCTGAAGAGCATGCGCATTGACAGTGCAAGCAGCGGTAAAGGTGTTGAAGTAATCCAGTTCCTGATACAGACGTTTGAACTTAGAGTAATTGGCAGAGACGGACATGGTTCCTTGCTTTGGCTCCAAAACACGGCGAGTGAGCTCATAAATCTGCGTCAAACTGCCTTCCTCAAAGTAGGTATCAGGGGTCCGTTTCCAAATTTCATGAGCAGAATCTAATAGCATGTAGCTGCGATACACCTGAGGAGACATTAGAGTGAAGTAACCACGAGACAGTCAAAAAATTGTCCGCATGCCATTTTCTCCATGATGGATCGGTACATGGTGGCTCAACAGTGGTATCATCAATATGTCCATATAGTTGGTGGCTTGGAATAGCATATTGTGTCGCCCTCCATTCAAGATAATTTGTGCCATCCAAGACAACTGTTGTAATATTTAAAGAGCCAGATTGGTCGTGGCTCCGAGGAGAATCTGCAGAGGGACCAGTGAGGGCACCAATGTGGGAAGACAATGAGATTTCGGAGACCCATCGATGACCGTTCAAAGGTAACTAGCAAGACGAAGAACTCAAAATTAGAAGAAACCACATCCTACGAGTGTCCCGTAGATCACGTCGCCGGAGAGGACACCGGAGGATATGAGCACGATGTTTCCGGCAGCCCCCATGGAGGACAAAACTGCCGGAGTCAAAGTGCCGCTCGAAAAACCGGGCGGTGAAGGGAGCTAAAACTGCGAAGGCCGTTGGAGAAGGTCGCTGGAGAACGAGGACCTAGGCGCTGGAAGGCCCAGGCTCGGGTGGCGGACGAAGCGAGTAGGAGCGGCGCCGAAACGATGCGACTAGGGCGGTGTCGGAACGAACGCGGACGATGCAACTTGGAGCAGCGCAGAACGAACACTGGAAGATGCGGAAACTGGATCAACTGCGGGATCGCGGCGAAAGCTGGATCGCGGAAGCGGGATAGCGGAAGCGGGATAGCCGCGGTGGTGGAAGCGGGATCGCGGATAGCCTCTAATACCAAGTAGAATCGAGAGAAAAATACCTTAATTCGGGCTAAGCATACATATTTATATGAAACAATACACGTGACATATCACGTGTAATAAGTAACGGGAAAATAAAACTTGAAATAGAAAACGTGTATGTTCAACTAACATATGACCTCGAAACTAGCACAATATGAAAGGTATTTCTCAAGGAACTAACCGTAGCTTCTAGTTGTCTCAATGGAAGGAAAACCAAACTTAAGCGGCAATTAAAGAATCTTTGATAATCGAGGAAAATCTGACTCTACCATTGTCTAAATAAGATTTAAGTTTTCCAATTCAATTACAATGAATGCAAACTGACATTGGGAACAAATTTTAGCATTACATTACTTATTCTCTATGTTCACTTTACTAATATGCTAATGCTTAAAGGAAGTGCATTTTGGACATCTAATATGATTATGTTAACTATTTAAGCAATATCGGTTTGGTTTTAGACTGTTAATGAATAAATTTAATTTTCTAGGCCAGGCTGACCGGTTAGAATGAAAAAAACATTTTATGGTGCAATTGTTCATCATGGAAACACTTTTTTAGATTATATCAATTGTTCTCAAAAGCTATGGTTAAACACATGTTTACCGTTTGTTAACTTGGTCAACTTGTGATGGCATGATCTTTATTCATATATTTTTAACCATCTAATTCCCTTTTCTGTTGTAGATCTACTTCCTAGATTTTTTTTAATGCGAAGGTAATTTATTTTCCTTCTTTTGGTGGCAGTATTTTAATTTGTTTCTTAGTCGAATAGATGGTCTGAGACGAAGGATCTCTTCAACGGTTACAGTGGAGGATGGCTTGGATTACTCCTTGATAAGAGAAATTTTTCAGGTTTTATTCTGATTAATTGTACGTTAACCTTTTTTTTACAACCAATATTGGTAGTATAGGTGATTTATACTCTTGCTGCTGATTTTGCAAAATTAGTCCCAGTTAATCACTTTTTCAGTTGAATACTAGTGTATTTTCTAAATATTTTTTTTTGATGTCATGTCATTCCTCTTATATAATCCTTGTCGACTGCCGAGTGTATAAGGACTTGTATTTTATCTTCATTTTGGAATCTAAATTTTTCAGTCTCTCAACTTGATATAAGAGCAAACAACATCATCTCGTAATCTTGACACCATGATCCCACCTCCTCCGTTCATGTGTTGCAGAGGAATTGACGCAGGACGAATCTATAGGCGGTGGATTAACGATGCCCTAACCCTACATGCAGTGCAAATGACTGAATGAGTACATGACAAATGCAATGAACCTAAACACCGTCTAACGAAGGGTTAGAGGCTTGACGTGTGACTACTAGAATGCAACCCTAATGTGACGTGTCAGGAAACAATTCGATAACCCTAAATGATTATATGTAAGAAGCGAGGTTCGACGACAAATTCAAAATTAAGCAATAAATAACCAAATCACATGTTGATAATTTTAGCAAAAGACATAATTTCTTTAGGCAAATAAGCAATGATTTTCATCCGCGTGGAGGGCCAAAGCAAGAGCGCGCGACAAATTGATCCTGCAAATATCGAGAATAATCCAAAACAAACAACTAATATTTAAGAGATCCAAGCCAACATGAAATCACAACACCATATATTAGTAATGAGAACAAATATCCTCACAACAATAACACTCACAAGATATGAGGACCGCCGTAGGAGAGCGGATCCGGAGATGTGCGACACAATAGTGGCGATCTGGAGAGGAACCGATGGCTGAAATGACGGGAAAACAACTTGATTTGACAGATTGGAACTGGATCGGGACTGTATGGTAAAGATGTGGGGGCTGGTGGTTTCCCGGGAGGTTCACATGGTGGCAGTGGGATTGGGGTGGTGTTGGGACTGTAGAGGATGCGAACAGAGGGGATGGCGGGCTGTTCGGAGGGCTTGGGGAGGTGGTTGTATGAAGGGAACAACAACAGGGAGGTGGCAGGGGTGGTAAAAGGGAACTGCGGTAACAGTAAACCAACAATATTCAAGTCGCGGAAACAAAAAATCAACGATGTTGAAGTTGCAGGAACAGGAAATCATCCGTATTAAAGGTCGCAGAAACTGGAACAGCTGCTGGGAAGAATGACAATAGCTGGAATCACCAACAAGAGTTGTGGGAGGGGGATTTGGAGTTGAACCTGCCTAGTGCACATTAGTTTTATTTTTGTTATTTTATCCCTCGTCCATGTGAGATCTCTCATTTTCCCTCCTCTCAATCCTATTACAAATAATTTATTAATTTAATTTCAGCAATGTTGTTTCAATTGTAGCTCACATTTCATTCTTATCATTCCTTGTTGTTCCTTTCCATTGTGTTTTTTCTTATTACTTAGCATGTGAACCTGTTGCATTTATTTAAATTCGTTAATTGCTTTGTGAGATGAAAAGCTTGATTTCAGTCATGTGGTTGTATTGTTAGCTTGTTAAATATTTACTCTTGTGCCAAGTTCCGCTTCAATTAAAATTTAAGGTTTCGCGAAGCGCAGTTTGCATCAGTGGATAAGGGTTAGGGTTACCTTTGGGGAGCGAGAGAGGGCGTAGGAGTCGTCGCCTAGGGTCATACAGAGTCGGCACCGTGGAGGGATCGCCGGATTTTGAGATTTCTTCTTCTCCAAAATTTGCAATAGCCCATAGCAGTCCATATACACTCCTATTTATGCATAAAGATGATTAAGACACCCCGACATCAACAACTAAGATTTGCCGGGGATGTGGAGAGTCCGATTACATGAAAATAAAAGATAAAACAACAAAGTAATTTATAAAATCGTAGGTAAACGACGAGTCAGACGCATCCGTGGAGTCGGATCATCGATCCGGATACGCCATATATGATAAGTAGCCAATCGGCCTCGAACAGGCTCAAAACTTGTCCTCCGCTGCCAGTTCGTGTCTCCGTTCAACATCATTTTCCCCGGCTTGAAAGAATTCATCTCCTGATGAATAAAGATCAGAATTCTCTCAGTGTATGCCAAGTAAGACTCGAGGAGGATCACCAGAAGTCATCCAAGTGTCGTCGATGGTAAAGTATCCTTGCCAATGGTACTGCGTCTGATTGACTGGCGCGACTATGCATGTATGAGCCACAATATCAAAATTACTCTCAATATTCCACTGATGTGTTGGAAGTCCTGGTGCGATCACTGGTGCAAACAGTGAAGCCATATGTGATTGACCAAAAGGCAGGCTTAAAAGTGGAATGGGTTCAGGACTGAGGATGTGGATGTGTAGGATTCGAAGGATGTAAGAGTGTTGGCTCAAGAGGATCTCCACGAAATGAGTCCACATGCTCATGAGGCTTGTAGTACGACGTTAAGTCCTCAACATTAAATATGTGATGAATACTCATGCTCGTCGGGATATCAATATCATAGATATTTGCTCCGATCCATCTCATGATTGTGTAATGATCCACTCGCCTAACGCTCAAACATCACAGAGCCTCACAACACGGATAGTCACCATCACTTCCTCACCTTCATGAAATATCTGCTCTTTCTAGTGAACATTTGCATACGTTTTATAAAATTTATCACAAATATTGATCTTTTGTTGGACCATCTCCTGACACATGCAAATGATGAACAAATAACTCAACAGACACATTCAAATGATGAAGAAACGACTCAACATACTCATGCTAATGATGCAAATAAAACATGACAAACACAACCCGCTCTCTATAGGGTGGTCTGACAATGACCTGTAAATCTATAAAATGAGGCGGCCTATCAGGAGGCTCTCTTGCTGGAGTGTAGAAAAACTCATCCAGTGTGCGATGAGTGTCCAAATGACCGTGTGAGACATCAACACTTAAAGAGGAACTCCTAATATGCTAAATGTCAAGGTGCAATCCACTCGATCAGCTCTTTTGGATCTCAAGGACTGTTCATAATGAAGGGAGAGCTGATATGTCTGCTCGAGAGACTTCAAGCTGTGATAAGCCCACTCAGTACGTATGTCAGATCGAAGCCCAGACCAAAATCAGGAAATGGTCATGGCTTGCTCCTCTCGGATATCACTCCTCGCAACTAACACATCAAAATGATCCATGTACTCAGTGACAAACATAGATCCTTGTTGAAGAGAAACTAATTGCTCGAGCTAGCGACTCCGATACGACAGAGGCAAATACGTCTGACACAACATATGCTTCATATCCACCCAACTAGTGATGCAATGAAGACGATCTCACTCGTGGGTCCTCTCAATGCTAAATCAATACGCTCTCACCTGATCTAGAAGCCTAAGTTTCGCAAACTTGATGTGCAGCTCACTGAATAGCTCAAAATGATCAAGATAATATTCCATATCCACGAGCCAATAACTGAAAGTCTCGGGACTCGATGAGCCGTTAAATGAAGGGGCATCAATACAAAATTGCCACTCGAGATCTCTCTCCAAACGACGATCCTCATAATGATCATCTGTAAGGTAATCGAGTCACGTGGAAGGATCAACACAACTCGCTCGTGTGCAGGAATATGAATGACGACAATCATCATGCTGATCATCTCTAGCGTAGTGGGATCGTGTCAGTGGATCAACATGACCTTTGGAAGTGGTGTGCTGTGATCGAGAATTATTATCGTAGTAATGTGAGGATCCCTCTGACGGGGCTCTATAAGAGATGGTGTAAGTGGACTAGGGCTCTCCAAATAGAGAAAAATTGGTGATACCTAGTCATGAAAAAAACTATAGACTCTACAATGGCGTATCAAAAGAGTGCTCGCAACCTAGCTCGGATACCAATTGACACAGGATGAATCTATATGCGGAGGATTAACGATGCCCTAACCCTACATGCAGTGCAAATGAGCACGTGATAAATGCAATGAACCTAAAAAACTGCTGAGAAGAATGACAATCACTGGAATCACCAACAAAGGCTGCGGGAGGGGGATTTGGGGGTGGAAGAAGGTGGCTAAGGGTTAGGATTACCTTTGGGGAGCAGGAGTGGGCCTATGAGTCGGCACTGCGTAGGGATCACCGTATTTCAGGATTTCTTCTTCTTCAAAATCTGCAATAGCCCATCACAGCCCCCCATACACTCGTATTTATACATAAAGAAGATTTGGACACCTCGACATCAACGACTATGATTGGATGGGGATGTGGAGGGCCCGAGTACATGAAAATAAAAGATAAAACAAAAAAGTAATATATGAAATCGTAGGTAAACGACAAGTCAGACGCGTTGGATCATCGATCTGGATACGCCACATACGGTAAGTAGCCAATCGTCCCCGAACGGGCTCAAAAATCGTCCTCCACTGCTAATCCGTGCCTCCATTCCTCATCAGGAACGCTCGCCTTCTTTCTCGCATTTCTAGAGGACTTCGAGCCCTAGTCGGCGTCACTAGAGGCCTAACAACGTTTCGTCGGTGTTTCCAGAGGGTCCAATACCCTTCTCCTCTCGTCATTCTCCGCCTGGTTAGCGAGAGGACCCCTGGTCTCCGACCTTTTTGTCCTACATGACCGCCGTCGTAGACGTCCATGGACACATTCTATGCTGACATTTTCCAGTGGATCTTGATTAAGGGGGTTTGTAGGATGTGGTGATACTTAATGCTATTTTCTTTTGATTATCTATGTTAGTGCGTACATTCCACGCCCATGGGAAGCTCTTCAAATAACTAGTTTATTCCTCGGATTGTCCCAAAATGTGAACGTCCTTGAAGTCACGGGCAATCAGAATTTCTGAAGATTATTGCAATGGCACTATATGACAAATTACCTTGGATGTTCACGGGAAGCTCAACATTCTGTCCACAATCACCAATTTATGTTCATATTGACCAACGACGGACCAATCCCTCAGGTGGAAGCGGGATGTTGATAATTCATTGACTGTCTCATGGTTACTCCACTCTGTCCCCCCCTCTCGTCTACCGCGTTATATACCCATACATTCTGCCCATGAAATTTTGACTTGAATCCACAAGTCTTACTCGTAGGTTGATTGCTTGACGGAGATATATGAGGTTACTCATCATGTTTTGAATCTAAAACAAGAAACTTTATCTGTCGTGGTCTTCTATTCTGAAGTTGAATGTCTCCATCAAGAACTGGGTTACTTCAGTATCTTTATGTAAGCGTGCACTGCTAATGTCGTGGACCTTTAGAAGGATCAAGACCGTTTTTGGGTGCATGTATTTCTCATGAAGCTCATTGTGGAATTTGATATTGTTCGTATACACGTCCTTCATCACGAGCTTCTTCCCTCACTTGGCATCTCCGCGTAGATAGATCACTCTGCTCTTGCTGGGATTGGCCATGGGTCACTCCACCATAAGTGTTCCTCCCCTCCTTGACAACTGATGTAGGCATCAACGCCTTTGGCACCCCTCCCCACCTTATCTTACCAAACTTTTCCTGCTATCAATAGTTTGCTTAAATCTTTTTTTTTGCGAACTGTAGAATCATGTTCACCATAGTCTAAGACATGCATCTCTATCTAATTTTTATTCTTTTGATGTGATTCTTTTTGGTGTTTGGGGTTCTTCCCCCATACTATCTTTATCCGGATATTACTGGTTCGTAACTTTATTGATTGTTTTTCTTATACTATTTGTTAATCTATTAAAAGAAAGTGAAGTAGTTAGTTTCTTTTGATCTTCCATAAAAATGGTTGTGACATAGTCTGGGGGATTTATTTTTGTTTTGCGTACCAATAATGGTGGTGAGTAGGATGTGACATATATTTTATTGACCGTGTGATGGGGAGCAGCCCGCCAGACCCGTTTGGGTCTACTCCCAGCGACCTTAGGCGCAATGACGATCGGGACTGCTCATTTCGAGCGGCTCGCTGATCATAATATTTTTGTCTCTTGTTGCATTTTATTTTGAGTTGTATTTTTTTTAGTCGGAGCGTCGACTAATCATAGACGTTCATTGCTCTCTAGAAAAGTTATAAATAGAGGGTGATGACTCTCACTAGGGGTGTTGAAGATTGGACTTTAGAAGCTCAATCCTTGATCACTTCGATGACGATGCCGACTCCGGGTGCAAAGCCCGTGCTTGTTCCCCCATCCCTACCCTTTGGCAGGCCAAGCCATTCCCCTCCTACTAGTGGCCGGCTAATCCAACAATCCTCCTCCACCCCACCTTGAAGCAACCGGCCATCAGCCTCTCCCCTCCTCCCCCTAAGCAGCAACCGACCACCCAAGTCCTCATTTTCTCTACCCCATAACAATAGTCGGTTGTTTACCCTTCCCTCTCCATCCATTTCCCATTCCCTCAACCTATTCCCACCAGGAAACAATCGTCCAACCTATCCAGGAAACAACCGGCCAACTCCGTTATCCTTCTATAGCAGCGCTGGCCTTCAGGCCATATTCGCCTACTGCCTCACCTTTAGGCTGCTTCCAGCATTCCAATAGCCGGCCAAAGGGACACCTCCCATTGTACAAGTGGCCGACAACTTCCCCTCCACCCTCCTTGCCGTGGAGCCACCACCTACATCACTCCCTCCTCCAAAACAACCCCAATTGACCCCATAAAACATCTCCAACGATCACCAGAATTCATTTCTGGCCCCCTCTGGTCCTCCTACACCTCTACTTATTCCCTACATTTAGGGTTTGTTCGGTAAGAAGGAAATGTTTTTTTGAATGGGCTTTTGACATTAATAATTCTTTTCAGATGTTCAGTTGCAGGGAATTAGCCATGGAATTGGAATTCACGAAAACCTCAGGTTTTTATTTTAGGCATTGGACAATTGTTGTCTCCACGCACAGTTTTTCCGCGGTTTTCAGTTCGAGGCACTGCGCTCTCGCCGTCCAGACACAATCGCTAGCAAGTTTTCTCTTCCTCCACTCTTTTGTCTTCGTCCTCTTGGGCTCAGAGCAGCAGAGCAGCTTTGAAGCCCAACATGAGTCGCGAGGGTTCACTTCGTCACGGAGAGGAGAACAAGGTCGATTGTCGAGGAGCAAGATGAGGGCAAGTTGGGGAAGGGCACAAATAAGAAGGGTGTAGAAAAGCGACGCCACCATTTTCCAAAGAGCTTTGAGTGGCGATATTTCCCGAGCGCAATTTGTTCAGGGGCGATATTTCCCAAGAGCTTTGAGCTTCTTTTTTATCGCCACATTGCTTTGATTTTACATCCATAGTTCTTGATGATTTTTTTAATTTGAATTTTTGTGGTTAATGTGCCTTGTTTTGAGTAGGGAAGCTTTGATTGAGAGCATCAATGTGCCTTCACACCATCGATCTCAGTGACTCAGGGTGCTTGATCTCTCTCAACTTTTTTTGTTTGGCGAAATACCTAGTAGAATAAATAGACTATTTAATCTTAGGACGATGAGTCACAAAATCAGCAGTTAGCGTGATGAATTCCATTTTGCATCCGAACAACAAAATTGTCCAATTTCAATTACTGTAGCTCAACACCTTCCTGCAGCCGAACAACATAATTAGTATTCAGGAAACCTAAAACTGTTGGTTTTGGGTTTTTCTGAATTCCAATTCTTCAAAACCAAAACTGCGATCCGAACGGACACTTAGAGTTTTCCGGCGATCGCCGAGAAACATCTCCGACAACCACCACCACCACCGGTAACCACCTTCGACCAGCACCAGCCACCAACCACCCCCTCCACCACTCATAACTACCTTCATAACTATCCATAACCCCCACCACTTCTCGCATCCTAAATTTTAGGGGCCAATTCCTAAAATTAGGCCTTACTACTCAACCACACTCTCCATTCCCTATGGTCGGCCCGTCCACTATTCGCTTCCCCACATTCACGTAAAATCCGCTGACACCTCCCCTAAAATCTAGCCCTTATTCTCCACTCCTCAATCCCACGTGAAGCCTCAACCCTTTACCTTCAATTACCCAATTCCCTCCACCACTCAATTGCTGAACCGAGCCTATTCTCTCTCACCCCTCTCACTCCTTGTCGCCCCTATTTCCTGCTACACCCTCACCCTGTCTGCTACAGTGCTGAATCCTTCCTTGCCTTATTCCCTCACGTGGAGCCACCAACAACCTGCCCCCTCTCCCAGCCCCCTCCCGCTCCTTCTAACCCTCTCCCCCGGGCGGAACCACCCCCAGCAGCCTTCAATCTTCCCCAACCATCCATCTCTTGTTGAAGGCGCTCCCAGGTAGCAAATCTCCAGATTTCAGCCCCTTCCCAACGATTGTTTAGGCCCCATACAATCACAGTCTTGGTTATTTGGACCACCCATCTCCATTACAAAGGGAGCCAAAATTCAGCCCGGAAGATACATCCTTCCCTCTCCTCACTATAGTCGTGATACTCAAGGTGTGTGTGTTTGTTTCTTTACCGTTAGTTTTCGTGATTGTTCTCTACTTGTAGAGATAATGGTTTGTAAGTTTGTTTTCAATCGTTTTCGTCCTTATAATTTCTCATTTTATTAGTATTTATTCTCGCACACTCCCTCTCTCATACGCTTCTCTTTGTTGCCTTATTTTAATGGTTTTAATTCAATGGTTGAAAAATCAAGTTATATGGTTCGTTATACTATTTTGCAAATTGATTTTACCGGTCATTGCATTTTGCATCTTGCCATAGTGTTTCGTCTAGCGCCTTACCCTGCGTTAGTTTGGTATTAGAGCCCAGGTTGGGCTGCATTGCATGCTACATGGATGGAGAAGACCTCGACCCCATCACCCGATGGGTCAATATGGAGGAGAAACTTACAAGAAAAATATCTCTCAGCTTCGTACTGTAGTCAGCTCTTATAGCAGCTCCTAGCTCTACGACAAGCACTCTTTCTGTAGCCGAGTACATTACTCGTTTCGATGAGCTTATCGTGAGTAGTGGTGTCGAGGAGGAGCACGTCATAACAACCTCCCGCTTTAGTTCCGGACTACGGGCATACATCCATAAGGAGCTCATTCCTCATCGTCTTGAGATAGTCGAGCAAATCTACCTGCTCGCATTAGAGGACGAGCATTACTTGCACATTTCGGGTCCGAGACGACCCACTTCACAGTCTGATAGCTCTTCCTGTAGGAGGCCCCCACAATAGGGATCCACCTCTCACATGCCTCCCCGTACTCCTGCAGATACAAGGACCACCTCCACCGCCACCGGCCCCCAAGCCCGGGATCCAGTGTTATCGATGTCAAGGTAGAGGCCATGTGGTGGCGCTGTGCCCCACACAAAATCTACTTATTGAGGAGGACCCTGACCTTGTCTCTGATCATGTAGACCCACCTGAAGAGGGGATTATTGTGGCTGTAGAAGAAGGTTGGGAGGACGAGGCCGACCGAGCACTTGAGATGAGTGTTATCCGCCGCTTACTGCACACCCCCGTGCGGATGAGGAATTGAAGCAGATCACTATCTTGTACACTTATTTTCCCAGCGCAGGTGAACCCTGCAAGCTTGTCATCGATAGTGGCAGTTGTGTGAATATTATAGCCTTGGGTGGACAAAATATGGGACTATATACACCACTGCTAGTACCACACCAGCCTTGGGTGGATGTCGGTATGGACTTTGTGCTTGGAGTACCACACCCTATTCAAGCACGATTCCATACTCGTCGTGGTTGATCGGTTTTCCAAAATGACTCACTTTATCGCATGCAGAAAAACGACAGGTGCTTCTCACGTTGCTTCACTATTCTTTCAGGACATTTTTCGACTTCAAGGTCTCCCCAAGACCATCGTCTCTGATCGAGATGTACGATTCATGAGCTATTTTTGGAAGACCCTTTGGAAGAAGATTGACACGACACTGCTATTTTCATCTGCTTACCACCCACAGATGGATTGCCAGACACAAGGCGTAAACAAGAGCTTAGGAAATCTTTTGTGTTGTCTCGTTGGTGACCACACCACCTCTTGGGACTCGGTGTTACCCATGATAGAGTTTGCATTTAATAGTTCGGTGAATAGAACCATAGGATTGAGTCCATTTCAGGTAATCTTAGGTTATGAGCCTAGGAAGCTGATAGATTTTATTTCCCTACCTATAGAGTCTCTTCCTAGTGAGTCGGCTGTGTCCTTCATTAGGCATATACATAACATGCATGAGTCGGTCCGACGAAAGATTTCTTGCAATAATGATATTTATAAATTGTATGTTGATAGACATAAGAGAATGAAAAGCTTTAAAGGAGAATAAATGATTGTTTGTATACGCGCTGGGAGGTTCCTGAATGGAATTGCTTGAAAATTTAATGCTAAGCGAATGAGTTCTTACACTATGCTGAAACGAATTGTCGCAAATGCTTATAAGCTGGATATCTCGCAAAGTATGGGAATTTCACCTGTATTCAATGTTGAAGGTTTGGCTCCATACTATGAGTCACATGACTACATGCACCCTTTGCCCTCTACCACTACATCCTTTCAGCCTCCGTCTACATCCACCGCTCCACTTCTCTCCAGTCGCCACCACCTCTTGGGACTCAGTGTTACCCATGGCGGAGTTTGGATTTAATAGTTCGGTGAATAGAACCACATGATTGAGTCCATTTCAGGTAGTCTTAGGTTATGAGCCTAGGAAGCCAATAGATCTTATTTTCCTACCTATAGACGTCCTAGTGAGTCGGCTGAGTCCTTCATTAGGCATATACATAGCATGCATGAGTTGGTCCGACGAAAGATTTTTAGCTATAAGGATATTTATAAATTGTATGCTGATAGTCACAAGAAAATGAGAAACTTTAAAGGAGAACAAATGATGGTTCATATACACGCTGAGAGGTTCCCGAAAGGAATTGCTCGAAAATTGAATGCTAAGCGGACGAGTCCTTACACTGTGCTGAAATGAATTGGAGGAAATGCGTATGAGCTGGATATCCCGCCAAGTATGGAGATTTCACCTGTATTCATTGTTGAAGATTTGACTTCATACTATGAGCTGCATGACTACAACACCCATTGCCCTCTACCACTACATCCTCTCAGCCTCCGTCTACCTCCACCGCTCTACTTCATCCTCAGTCACCACCATTATCTCCTTCTGCCTCAGCTCTTCAGCAACATTCTTCGCCTACCACCCTGCTTCCTTTCCCACCCAACAACTCAACACCGCCGGATCATTTGGATTCTCCCGTTCCCGCACCTCGTTCGTTGACAACAGCTCCACCACCTTCAGCAGTTCCATCGTCTTCCACAGTTCCACCGTCATCAACAATTCCGTCATCATCAGCAGTTCCATTGTCATCAGCAGTCCCACCATCCGCAACAGTACCTCGGTCATCAACAATTCTGTCACCGTTAGCAATTCCACAGTCCGCAGCAGTCCCACCGTCATCAGCAGGTTCGTTGTCCTTAACAGTTCCTTCTTTGGTTGCCAGCCCGTTTGACATCATTACGGAGATCATGGCCCATGAGCTTGTTCCCGCACCAGACAGAGTTCGCTATCTGGTCCATTGGCAGGTCTGCCACTTCACCGATGATACCTTGATATCAGTCGCAGAGCTTGAGAGACTCTCCCCCGCCCTACGACGACTTTATGATCATCTTCATTCCAAGGAGATGAATGATTCTGAGATGGGTGGAGTTGATGAGGAGCAGCCCGCCCGACCTGTTCGGGTCTATTCCATGCGACCTCAGACACAGTGACGATCGGGACCGCTCATTTCAGCGGCTCGCTGATCATAGTATTTTTGTCTCTTGTTGCATTTTATTTTGAGTTGTATTTTTGTATTTTTTTAGTCGGAGCGTCAGCCAATCATAGTCGTTCATTGCTCCCTAGAAAAGTTATAAATAGATGGTGAGGGCTCTCATTAGGGTATTGAAGATTGAAGTTTAGAAGCTCAATCCTTGATCACTTCGACGCCGAAGCTGACTCCGGGTGCGAAGCCCGTGCTTGTTCCCCCTTTCCTGCCCTTTGGCCGGCCAAGCAATTCCCCTCCTACTAGTGGCCGGCCAATCCAACAATCCTCATCCACCCCACCTTGAAGCAACCAACCATCAGCCTTCTCCCCTCCTCCCCCTAAGCAGCAATTGACCACCCAAGTCCTCCTTTTCTCTACCCCATAACAGCAGCTGGTTGTTTACCCTTTCTTCTCCATCCATTTCCCATTCCCTCAACCTCTTCCCACCAGGAAACAACCGTCCAACCTATCCAAGAACAGTGCCGGCCTTCAGGCCATATTCCCCCACTACCTCCCTTTTAGGCTGATGCCAACATTCAAACAGCCGGCCAAAGGGACCCCTCCCCTTGTCGAAGTGACCGATAACTTCCTCTCCACCCTCCTTGCCGTGGAGCCACTACCGTCATCACTCCCTCCCGCCAAAACAGCCCCAATATGCCCCATAAAATATCTCCGACGATCACCAGAATTAATTTCCGTCCTCCTCCGGTGGTCCTCCTACACCTCATTTACATATTCCCTACATTTAGAGTTTTCCGGCGATCACCGGAAAACTTCTCCAGCAACCACCACCACCACCACCGGTAACCACCTCCGGCCACTACCAGTCACCAACCACCCCCTCCACCACTCATAACCACCTTAACAACCTTCATAACTATCCATAACCCCCACTACTTCTCCCATCCTAAATTTTAGGGGTCAATTCCTAAAATTAGGCTTTACCACTCAACCACATTCCCCATTCCCTTTGTCCTGCCCCTCCACTATTCGCTTCCCCACATTTACGTAAATCCCCTGACACCTCCCCTAAAATCTAGCTTTTATTCTCCACTTCTCAATCCCACGTGAAGCCTCAGCCCTTTACCTTCAATTACCCAATTCCCTCCACCACTCAGTTGCTAAACTGAGCCTTTCCTCCCTCACCCCTCTCACTCCCTGTCGCCCTATTTCCTGCTACACCCCCACCCCTGTCTGCTATAGTGTTGAGTCCTTCCCTGCCTTCTTCCCTCACGTGGAGCCACCAACAACCTGCCCCCTCTGGCAGTCGCCCCTCCCACTCCTTCCAAACCCTCTCCCCCACGTGGAACCACCCCCAACAGCCCTGCATCTTTCCCAACCATCCACCTCTTGTTGAAGGCGCTCTCATGTAGCAAATCTCCAGATTTCAGCCCTCCCAGCAACTGTTTAGGGGCCATACATCCACAGTCCCGGTTGTCTTGACAGCCCATCTCCATTACAAAGGGAGCCAAAATTCAACCACGAATATATATCCTGCCCTCCCCTCACTATAGTCGTGATACTCAAGGTGTGTGTTTATTTCTTTGCCATTGGGTCTTGTGATTGTTCTCTACTTGTAGAGATAGTGGTTTGTAAGTTTGTTTTCAATTGTTTTCGTCTTTGTAATTTCTCATTATATTAGTATTTATTCTCGCGCGCTCTCGCGCTCATACGCTTATTTTTATTGCCTTGTTTTTAAATGCTTTTATTCAATGGTGGAAAAATCAAGTTATATGGTTAGTAAATATTATTTTGCAAATTGATTTCGCCGGTCATTGCATTTTGCATCTTGGCATGGTGTTTCATCTAGCGCCTTACCCTGCGTCACCATGGTATTGTGAAACAACTGCCTCAAATATTGTATCCGGAAGTACAGCTTGTGGGGCTTCAATATCCACAGGCTTATTAGCTAAATGGCAAGTGGCAGATACAATTCGCCTAGTTGCTTCTGGTAGATTTTCATAACCCTGCTGCGCAAAAATGGGATGTGCATTTGAAACAGTTGCTCGAGTTATTACATATTTCTTGATTGATGCATAATCGGATCAAGTCATTAGTTCTTTTACCCAATAAAAAATCTTTCTATTTTGCATTGTCCAATCATTGATCCCAGAATTTTTACAATAAATTTGATAGGTAGATAGTAAAATTACCTATTAACAAGTTTACCATTTTCTTGATTGTACTGAGAATTGTATTAGTGAAATATAATATTAGTACTTTTAATTGAAAAAGTAAAAGTCTAAAGAATAAATAAGATTTCAAATGATTTCTGTATACTTTATACACAATTATAATTATGCTTTCTTTTCTGGTTTCTGACTATAAGCTTGTTCTTTTTGTTTCTCTTTATTGGGGACTAGTTTCATATTTGTTTAATTGCATGTTGTAATTACAGCGTGCAGTTGATTATTTTCCTCCTCATGTAATAAGCATTGATGATCTACTGCACTTTTATGCATATTGGGCCCATTTGGAGACTACTCTTGGAAAAGATCTTGTTGCTGCTCGTGGTGTCTGGGAAAGCTTCATTAAAAAAAGGCAAGTCTTTTGTTATCATTATTCAGGAGCTTTGTTTGTGAAGAATGACATATTGGCTCACAATCATTCAGAAACTACAGTAAGGTAGTTGCATAGTCAGTAAACATCCAATTTGGCTGCATCTTTTACTGGAGTTGATCATTTTTCTTATAGAATTGTAATTGGGTTGTATGATATATATCTTTGGGATTGTAAGTTCAACTGTAAGCCATTTTTTTCATTAACTGTGGACATTGTTCTGTTCAGTGGCTCATTGTTAGAAGTTTGGCAAGGATACATAGCAATGGAAGTCAGGATGGGACATATTATTGAGGCGAGATCCATTTATAAGAGAGGTTATAGTAGGAGATTTCAAGGAGTAGGCTCTGAGGTATTGAATTTTTGCTTTATTTTTCTTTTATATTTTAGTATCGTGAAGTTCATTGGTATTCTAACCATGCAGTACTTTGTGCGTTTTCATATTTGAGGAGTCCAATTGTTATAGGAAAAATATAATATAATAAGAATTGCTTAACTTGTTTTGCAGCATAAAATGCAGTAGTATTACTGTTGTAGACACCTCCAAATTCATTGGTTAGTTTAAATTTTATTGCCGCACCATTTATGCAATCTGCTTGCTTCTCATGTAATGTTTGAGTTGAAACTAAAATTACATGTCTTCCCAAAATGAAATGTCTTACACATAAATTCTAGTCTTAGAAAGCACTCATAAGACCAAACTACCCCCAGTTGGGAAATAACAAGAAAGACTAGACTTGTAAATAATAATAATAGACTCGCAACTCTCTCTCTCAAGTCGGACGAAAAATGTTGGTCATTCCAAGTTTTTTGATGTCATCAATAAACGCATCACTTCCCCAGCTTTTAGTGAACACATCCGCCAGTTGATCTTTAGAATGGACAAATGACTACAGTTTTTTTTATTCAAGTGATCTTTTATGAAGTGTCGATCAATCTCAACATGTTTTGTCCTGTCATGTTGGACTGAGTTATGAGCTATACTAATCGTTGTCTTGTTGCAAAACAAGAAAAAAGGAGAAGTTACGGGAAAACCCAAGTCATATAGTACGGTATGCAACCATAGACCCACGCACACGCCTTGTCACATAACACGGTATTCTGCCTCAACACTTGATCTGGCCACCATATTCTATTTCTTACTACACCTTGTCACAAGATTTCCTCCAACGAAGGAACAATATCCCGTTGTGGATTTCCTATCATCGCAACATCCTGCCCAATCAACATCAGTAAAAACTTCAATCTTCAAGTGGTTGTTCTTGGAGAACAAGAGACCACAACCAAGAGCTTTCTTCAAATACCGTAACACACAATATGTCGCCTCTTGATGTCTGATCCTGGGAGCATGCTTGTATCTACTCAGAATGTCAACTGTATAAGTAATATCAGGATAAGTATGAGATAGATATATTAGTTTTCCAACTAATCTCTAGTAGCGTGATGCATCTGCCTGATCGCTGTCACCATCTTCCCCAATTCCATAAATTTTTCTATAAGGGTGTTTGCAGGGACACGACCAAACATCCCAGTCTCCTGCAAAAAATCTAATATGTACTTCCGCTGAGATATAAAAAATTTCCTGATCGGATCTAGTTACCTCAATACCTCATAGCCTGAATTCATACCGGGATACCCAAAGCTTCCTGCCATGCCTTAGGAATAACAACCAAGGAAAGTGAAAAAACAAAGGTCTTTTGGGCCGGGGTAAGATGGTGGTAAGCCACATGATTAGAAACAATGTGTTTAGTACACGTAGCCTTACCTTTCAACAATGCAAGAGGAATATGCAGATCAACATCATCAGAATCTGAGGAAGAAGTGGACACTGATAGAGGTGGAACTCTAGTAGCCTGTATACCTAAAGAACGACGATGGTATACATGAGGAAAAAGAGAGATCGGAATATTGGGCAGAGGAACCGGGATAGTAGGACCCGGAAGAGGTGGCTGTGGAGGAGGTAGCTGTGGTAGCCGTGGAGGAAGAAGTGGAAGAGAAATATCAGTAGGAGCATCGATATCATCATTACTCTCCCCTTGACGAAAAGAGTGAGTCGAAGGCGATAAATACAATTCCCCTTCTCGGAAGGTAATATCCATTGTGCAAAACATACGCCTGGAGAGGGTATGGTAGCATCGATACCCTTTTTTTATGGAGTAGTAGCCAAAGAACACACAACGATATGCCCGAGGGTCCAATTTAACCCGATCGGGTGAATGGATATGCACAAAATAGACATCCAACGACACGAAGTGGCATATGCTAAGTGTAAACAACGGTCATGATAGAGAGTCGAGCTAGGGGAGTAGCATAGCCAATAACACGTGATGGATGTTAGTTGATAAGGTGGGCATCAGTAAGGACAATAACACCCAAATACGGTTTGAGAAGATACATCGCAGCAAGAAGACATCGAGCAACATCCAGAAGATGCTGGTTTTTCCGTTCGACAACCCCATTTTGGGTAGAGGTGTGGACACAAGTGATGTGGTGGATGATACCATGACTGGTAAGATATTAGCCAAATGCTCCACGATCGTCATATCCCCCACGCCCCCATTATCCCTTTGAAGGACACAAATAAAGTCATTAAATTGTGTCTGGACCATTTTATGGAAAGTCAGAATGCAAGAAAAAACTTCACTTTTTTTAACAAATATACCCAAATTGTGCGGGAAAAACAATCAATAAAAGTGACAAATCAACGAAAACCAGATAACGATAAAATGGGAGATGACCCATAAAACATCAGAATGAACAGTAACAAATATGATGCTACTGGGTGAAGACAAATGCGATGAATTATGTCGCACATGTTTAGACATGTCACATGCATCACATACAAAAGTTTGTAAAAAGAGAAAATGCAGGAAACAATATTTGGAGATCGGTAGGAGACAGATGTCCAAGGCGCAGGTGCCAGCAGAGAACATCATTAGCAGTAACAATCAATGTTTTAAATATCAGATGTCAACGACATATCAGATTTAGTTTTTAAATGTCGGATGTCGGAAGTCGGAGACATGTCAGAGATATTTTAAAATATCGAATTTCCATGTCTTATAAGTATATACTTTTTATTTTTATGTATACTAACCATAAATATATGTAATAAAAAATAGAAAAATAATATAAAGATTAGATAAAAACGAGTCATTTATATTACAAAATAAAATCGAATGGTATCTAAAATAAAATATTATTAACAAATACAAAATGATACATTGTAAATATTTTATAAAAAATAAGTTTATTGCAAATAAAGACAATTTAAAAGTGAAAAATCCTTGATTGATTACAAGTCTTATAAATTTATATTAAAACATGTAAGCAATCAACTAATAAATGTATTAAATATTTTCATATTTATTGTAATATGAAATTAAAAAATTATAAAATAATTACATAGTTGGTTGTAAGAATAAAATATTAAAAAAATGAAATAATAATAAGTCTAATTAATTTAAAGATACATAATATAATATATATAAATTTAAACATATGCTGATAGTGATGCAGAGCAGAGACGAGGACACGTTTTGGGCCCGTTCGGGGCTGATTTGACAACTTTCCATATATGGCATGCCCGGATCGACGATCGGGCTCCGCGATTGCGTTCGGAGCGTCGCCGCGAGTCAAAACACTATATTAGTTTATATTTTTAGTTTAGTATTGATGTATTTGAGGGCCGAACCCACCGACCAATCATAGCCGATGATGGGGAAGCCCTAGCTTGTCTTTTCTTATAAATTGGAGTTAGGAGGGTTGTTTTGAGTCATTGTTGAATTTGGAGAAGAAGCTTTCCCGGATTCCAGTGATCCCTCCCCGGTGCCGACGCCGTGGAACCCTATGTGATGACTCCTAGGCCGCCAAACTCCTCCCCAAGGTACTACCTATCCATAGCCTTCTTCTTCCCCCTCCAAAACCCTCATCCGCCACCTATACAACCCCCAAATCCCAACCCTTACCGCTGTTCAGGAATCCCAAAAATTACCGTGCACCTTAGTTATTAATGGCGCAAGGCGCACCAAGGCGCAAATGGGTCTTTGAGCCTAGGCTCAAGGCGTAGGCGTGCGCCCGAAGAAGGCAAGGCGCAACCACATTCATTTTAAATAATCGACATTAAACATCAATTCATCTTCTTCAACAAAATCTTCATATATTCTACTTATTAATCATTCATTACTATCATTTATATCTCTTAAAAAATAAAATCAATATGGTCGCTTGCATCATATCTAAGTCTCAACGATCGATTATGTATCAAAAACACTAAATCATATAAAAATTATTGAGTTCTTGCATTATTTTTTTCATTATTTTGAAAAAAAATGTTTGCAACAAAAATCACACCAAGACGCTCTTTTGATGTTCAAAGGCGCCAAAAAGGCGCACGAAGGCGCACACCTCTGAGCCTGGTGAGCCTGGAGCCTTAGGCGCTCCTTTAACAACATAGCCGTGCGCATGGAATTACTGCTCAGACGCACTGTTCATACGTACTGTTCATCCACCGTTACTGTTCATCCGCACTATTCACCCGCCGGTGCCGTTCACCCGCCGGCCCTATAACAATCCCGCAGCCCCTTCCCCTCCGTGGATCCACTTCCCACCGCTCCGAAAACCCTAGATCTATTTTGATCTAGTGCTACCACCCTCCAACCCGTCATTTTCACCCATATGCCTCTTCCCGTAGCCCGGATCCGCCGTCAAATTATCAAATCTATCCACCTACACCCGGATCCATTCCATAGTGGCCGGATCTCTCCGTTTCCGGCACGTTCTCCCTCTTTCCACCGTGGGCAGCCACCTCGCTGTCGCCGTACCACCGGAGCCACCTCCGATCCCCCGTCTACAAATCCGGACCTTCAAATTCTTCAGTGCCTCGATTCAGCCCTCTACGTTGTGAGCTTTGTGATATTGTATTCTTTTATTTGACATTTTCATTTGGTGATTTACTGTATTGTGCTGCAACTATTGCTTGTGTGAAAATTGGCTCTAGTATACTAATAATTGCAGGAGAAATTATTCGCCGCACGATTTGCTTTGGCCCTCCAAGCGGAGGAAGCCATTATAAAATTGCTGAAATTAATTGTTTGTTTTCTAATTCAATTATTTGCGTGATGCTATTAATTTCATTGCTTAATTTAATCGCCGGCGTCACCAACGGTTGTATTTGCATTTAGAGTTGCATTAGTGTGTCACCCTTGCACCAGCACCTAGAGTCATAGTTTCTGAGCACCACTAACCTACCCTTACATCAGATAATCTGCTAATATGACATAAAATAAAATGGTGAGTGATATATTTAAAAGTCGTGTCGGCTGATATATCTGAAAAAATCGGACATGTCGGCCTATATTTTACAAAAGGACATAATCTATTTTTTTCTAGAAAAACACATTGTTTTGCCCTAAAAAATGACATGTCGAGAGACATGTCAGTGGACATTTAAAACAATGGTATTAGTAGAGCAGGATATGGCCTTAGAGGGAAGCTGAGGATCAAAGTCGTACAGAACACCGCGGTTCCTACTACTGCCAATGTTTCGCTTCGTACTCAGTTCCTGAAAAACACAAATATCAGGAAAAAATGTTATAGAGCAGTTAATGGATCTAGTAATATTGCTGATGGAAAGCAAATTACATGGAAATGAGGGAACATGAAGAACAAAAGTACGTGAAATAGTCGGGGAACATGAAATATGACCTTTGCCAACAATGAAAGATAAAATGGCATTAACGAAAATGACTTTGTCCTTACAAGACAAAAGAGTATAAGAGAGAAAACCTGAAGAGCAGCCAGTCATATGGTAGGTAGCACCAGAATCAATCACCCACTCGGAATATGAGGCAGTAGCCGCATGAGCACTTGGCCTAGCCATGAAAGCAAGAGAAGCAAGAGCATTTGGGGACATATCAGGCCGAGAGTGGAGCATGCGGCGAAAAACATCCAATGCATGATCAGTGAGCTGACCAAAAACAACACCTGATGTCTCGTCGTAGACATCTATGGAGTAAGCAGCATCATGAGGATTGGAACCACCCTGGCGATGGCCTCCACGCCCAGGTCCTCGACCACGGCTACAATGGGCAAGATGTGGGTGGAGTTTGTAGGAACCTCTCAAGTGTGGCCTTTGCGACCACAATAATCACAAGTAGGGGCAGACAAGTCAGGATTGAGAGCATGACCACGAGCAACGCTAGTCAGAGCAGAGCGATTAGGAGGAGCACTAACACAAAGGGTCTTCCGACGATCTTCATCACCAAGGACCATGCTGAATGTCTTTCGAAGAGACAAGAGAGGAGAACGGCGAAGGATATGTGTCTGCATCATATCGAACTCTACGTTTAGACAAAATAGTCCAATTCTTGATACAAATGCTCGAACTCCAAAAAAAGGACGACTCCGTTATATAGCCTTGTTGCAGTTCCAAAATACGGCGGGTAAATTCATAAACCTGTGTAGAACTGCCAATTTGCGAATATGTGTCACGGGCGCAGGTACAGATCTCGAATGCAGAGTCCATCATCATGTAACTCTGATAAACCTTCAGAGACATTGAGTGAAGGAGCCAAGAAACAACCAAAGAGTTTTCGGAGTCCCAACGCTTCCAGGAGGGATCAGTCTTGGGGGGCTCCGTAACTGTTCCATCAATATAACCAAACCTTTGATGGCTTCGAATGACATGTTGAGCATCCCTTGGCCATTCGAGATAGTTTGTGTCATCTAATGGTACAGTAGTAATCTTCAGGGAGCCGTAATGGCCATGAAACCGTTGATGGTCACTCATCTGAGGCTGAATCACACTCGACGACAAGACTGAGGAGTCACTCATATCGACTGGTTCCAAAGACCATCAAGCAGATAGAGAGACTGACTGGAGAAGCAAGCAGGTAGTGATTAGGGACATCAAAACAACAAGATACAGGCTGGAGAAAAAGGACGGCGACGTGATCCACCGGGGGAACAAAAGGAACAAGCGGCGACCACAACAGTAGGCAGTCAATTGTAGCACACATGCAGGAACCACCAGAATCAAGCGGGATAGGCGTCGAGCCTTCTAGCGGTCGACGGTGACATCAGTAGAGGAGAGATCTGACGGCGTCATTAAAGGACGGCGTCGTCGACCTCTTCAGCAGCCGGCGGCGGCTTCCGATCCGCCTGAAGACCGCATCGGAGGGGGGAGAAATAGTAACGCGAGCCAAACAGCGGCCGAGCGAGAGATAGCGACGACAGCGAACGAACGCGGAGAGGAGCGGAGCGAGGAAGAGCGGGAGCGCTTGCGACTAGGGTTTTGTGCTCTGATACCAAGTTAAAACTAAAATTACACGTCTTTCCAAAATGAAATGTCTTACACATAAATACTAGACCTAGAAAGCACCCAAAATATCAAACTACCCCCTGCTGGAAGATAACATGAAAACGCAACTTGTAAATAATAATAATAGACTATTTGTTCATAAAGCACAAACTCTTATTATTTGTTCATAGAGATTATTTTTGCAAGTGTGGATACCATAGTGATAATGACAGATTCAGAAATGATTTTGATTACCAAGGGGAAAATACACATAAAGCACAAACTCAAGATTTTGATTTATAAATTGTTATCAACTCTTATTATTTGTGTCCTTCCTTAACGGATCCATAACTATATACAAATGTTGAATAAAGAAAAGAATTAGGTAAGAACTTGGCTATGATGTCTGTAGGTTGACTTCAACTGTCCGAGATCTCTGTTCATGTCCGCCAAGTATAGTGGGCAGTAACATTAACAGTGCCTATATTCCAAGGACATCAAGTAGGTCTGCGATAAAGGCATTGCCACTGATTTTTCTTACGACCTTGAATGAACCCACTTTCTTTCTTGAATCTTACTGTATTTTCCTATGTGGTCCTCTCTCTGTAGATAATCCATGACCTTGTCACCAACATTGTAGACCTTGCTCCAATGCATTGCCCTTTTCAATGTTCTCCTGCACATCCACATGTTCTTCATGAATTTGATTTATGTGCTTGGTTGTAGCCTCGCGGGTGTGCTTTTTAATGCCCCATTTGGAGGTGTCTATAAATCTAGCATATGATTAGGACTTTGTTTAGTTGAGCAGTGAGAATGAGACCGGTAGGAATGAGTTTCATTGTGAGAAATGAAGCTCCCAACTCGCGGTGGGAGTGATAGCTAAAAATGGAGTTTTTTGCCTTCTCCACTGCACCACAGTTTCACAATGGACATTTATTAAACACATCTATCTGTCATGACATTTTTCTCTCACCGAAATGGAGCTAAATCAGATGACATTTTTTCCTCACCAAAATGGAGCTAAACCACCCAAATAAACATAGCCTATGTGGTTTATAGTGTACGATGCCAAATGTAGATCTATCAATTGACGAGTTCCTGGTACTATTGTAGGTGAACTCAGCTTTGGTGAGTATAATGTCCTGCTACTAGGTCCTTTCCTTGCAGATTCTCCTGGGCATGTTACCCAATGTTCTGCTAATCACCTCTGACATTCAGTATGCGAGTGAGCGGTATTACTTACCCTTTCAAGTTTCAGAGGCTTCACCAAAATGTTTCGGGAATTTGGAGGGTGGGTTCAAAGTGATGATATCCAACACCTTGTGAAGATGCACTCATGCAGAAAATTGTTTTGTAATATGTGCTTCTATTGTTTGCTTGTGTTGAAAGGTGCGCTAAGCCGTATAAGAGTAGACTAGCTTCACCCACCAGCCGGACTCAGTCCGAGTACCCCAATCAAATCCCCCACCGCAGCTCGTCACCTGGGCTCATCACCCTTACGGTGGATAGGTTGTTGAGGTCGGGCCTTGAACCGCCGACCTCCTTTATAAGAGGGTGATAACACCTTCTCTTATACCCAATGTTGTAGATGTCGGATATCGGGGACTCGTCGGTTTAGGTTTTTCATGTTTGTTTTAATATGTCAGGGGATATATCGGGGATATTTCATATATCGAGTTTTAATATTTAATTATTTATATGTGCAATTATTTATAAATTAATCATTTTTAATTTATATATATTACTATATTAATAATTTGATATTTATTGAACTCCTAAATTTATCAAACTAATATAAATATTTTGTGTTACACAAGTAATAACGGTATAACACGTGAAATAAAACAAGAGGAAACAGAATGTGGGGAACTTGTCGATGACAATGAAATATAAGGAATCTTTAGTTCATAATTCAATGATCATGCATAATTGAAATCGATGACGAACTTGAACAAAGAAGAAAGTCAAAGGAAGGGAAAAAAATAACCTAAACAATGAAGCAATTTTGATTTATTGTTTATTAGACAATAGACACTAATTAAAATAAATTGAAAAAAAAACTAGTCGATAAAATATCGAGATATATCGGCTAATATATTGGTGAATATATCGATCAATAACCGACATATCAGAGGATATATTTCAAAAGGATATTTTGCAAAAAAATATCGGAAACATGTCGTTTTGTCCATAGAACCTTTATGTCGGCCGACATGTCGGCCATGTCGGAGGATATCCACAACACTGCTTATACCCAACTGCACTACACTCAGTTGGGTATAAGAGAAACTGCTATCACCCTCTTAAAAAGAGATTGGCAGTTCAAGGCCGACCTCAACAACCTATCCACCGTAAGGGCGACGAGCCACGGTGGGGGATTTAGTTGGGGTGCTCGGACTGCAGCCCGGCTGGTGGGTGAAGCTAGTCTGCCCCTATGGGGCTTAGCCCACCTTTCAACAGTTTGCAATAAATATAGTGTGTCATCTTGTAGAATTGTTCGATGACTTTTAAAATTGAGTTTCCTCTCCTTTGATTTCTAGGAGACTAAGGTTAAAATCCATGGATATGCCTTTCCATGTGGTTGGCCACACCTACATTTAGGGTGTATGGAGCCATGTTTTGTGCCTTCCCCATTTCCATTTGCCATCATTTAAATGGTTGTATTATACATCTCCATCTCATTGAATCTGATGCCTGTGATAGTTGTCGGCCCCGCTGCTAGTGTTATCCCTTTTAAGGCATACCCAAGGTTCCCTTAGTGAAGTTCTTGAATCAAAGTTTCTCTCAAAAATACGTGAGCGATACACAACAAGTCACTTTCATTACAAAACTATCATAAATACAATTATTGTCTGTCTTCTGCTTCTTTCAGATTTATCATAAGTCTATCTTCAGAATAGAGATCCTTCTGGTAGTCCATGCTGAATATTTACTAATGAAGTGCCATTAGCAGGGCCACGATGTCAACATGTTAGTCTCATTGACCAGTATCAACAGATTAGATTCATTGATCAGTTTGCCACCAATGTATTCGCCCGTGTTAGATAAATTCTTCAGTTCCTTCATCATGTGAAGGTTATCCTTTCATGGGTTGCATTTGTGGCGATATATTTACCATGTTCCTTAGGATGGTCCCAACAACACAAAAATGTGAAATATCTGAAGTATCTTTTGGCACATGGACTCAAAAGAGCCTTTTGAGGTTGAAAGGACATATTTACTTCTTTTGGTTACTTGTCCGCTAAAATTTTCTAACCAACAATTTCTTATGAGTGAAGCAAACAAACCAACTCAAAAACTTTTACTAGTTGTTTAGGTACGCAACATGAGTCGTACTTGCTTCATCCCCAAGGGTGCGTTCGTTCCACAGGTTTTATTTTACAGGAATTGGTTTTGGATGAAAACAAAAAATCTGAAGGTTTTGGTTTTTTGCCAAGAATCAATTCTTGTGCTCGTTTGCAGGAAGGTTTTCAGGCACATGAATTGATTTTTAAATTAGTAAAGGACATTAAACTTATAAAACTAACATTCTAAACATCATTAAAATATCAATCGACAAAATGATATAATTTTTACGCATCAAAATGCTAAAACCACCATGATATAAGTTTTTACACTTCAAAAAGTTAAAACCACTATAGTTTTTACGCATCAAAAAAGCTAATCGCCCAACTGCACACGCAGATAAGCCCTCCTAAGAATCTCTAGCATAATCGGAAAGCACTCGCATTTGATTTCGTCGGCGGCAAGCATGTCTATAAACCTGATAAAATCAGACTCTGAAAGTTGTGGCATAGCTGATAGAGCCTAAGACATCATCTCAATCCGAGTCATCTTCCTACGTGGCTGAACTGCAGGTGCTACTTCAGCTGGGCCATCTAAGTTGTTTGCAATATGCGTGATGACCTCTGCAATCATATCCAGATTTGATGCTTTATTTGCCTTCTTCCTTTGACAACTTGGTCCATCACCAACATCGTCATCATCAATATCTTCAACATGAATTTGCTTAGCTACTTCCACACTAGTCATTGCGTTGGCTTCAGTGGCCCTATCTATTCCATAAGACCGTAAGGTCACTCCAGTTTACGATGACCTTGTCCTTGTAATGCTTAAGAGAGGGATGTGCCTATATTATTAAAAAATAACATTAATTTATGTGCCATGATTTATGATAAAATACATGAAAAAAGTAACTTACCCTGATATAATCGGCCCAAACCTCTTCACTGTCTACTTTCACCACGTGTCTTTCCCAGTCCCACCCAAAATCAGATGTGTCTAACATTGCAGAAATCTCTTGAAAAAATTTATTTCAAGTTTTGAGCCGTGCCATATTTTTTTCCTTTGACGTTCTAACGTGGCACTCTCCCCCACAATGCAGTAATTCCAGCTGTGAAGGCAACTCCCTTCCATCCATTTGCCCCTTTATTACCCAGATTAAGTTGCTCCAAGAGAGTGGAAGATAGTACATTGTCCATCTCAGGCTTCCATTGCATGCATGATTTTTGTTTCTCTTTCCCCGCATGATCCTTACCCTCGTCCATTTGTTGCACTATATGAGGAAAAAAACATAACAAAGAGACATGATGTATAGCTAAGGTACAAATTACATAATTTGAGCAAGTTATGTCCATTTGCACAAGTACAATTTACAAAATGAAAATCAAAGCAAGTCATGATCTACAAAATGATATCGATCCATGCAAATAAGTCATTTTCACGCAAGCAAATCATCTTCTTGCTGTCGGTACTCATCGAACATTGTATGAGCCAAGGTATCACGAAATGCAGTCCATTCAGTGGTTGATTGAATTGATGCAGATGTATCCTTATATTCAAAGTTGCCCCCACTAGTAGGTTGTGCTAATATCTCTGCATCCATTTCTTCTAGCAAACGAGCATCATTCACTTGCCTTTTGTCGATAAAAAAATTATGAAGGATGCATCAATTATTAATAATTGAACCGGTAGATAACAGGATTGTAATAAACGATATTGGTTGGTGTATAATTAAAAAAATTCAATAAATTTTACCTGACGTTTGATATCGAAGAATGAAGACTGACGTAAAATTGTCCATCTTTTTTTGAGTAATCCAAAAGTTCTTTTGATTACATTCCATTTTTTGAGTGAGGAAGATTAAATATTTCTTTGTATGTTGTTGGATTATTGCCTTGAGTTGCCCACTCCTGTAGATGATAACGAGTCGATCGATAAGGAGCTAGATATCTAGGCCCATTTGTATATCCGACATCAACAAGATAATATTTTCCTAGAATGTGGGATTAAGTGTTAATCATTAAAACAAACTATTAGGGTGCAAATCATCACGCCATCAAAATATTTACCTACGGGAACTTCAAAGCTATTCTCCCTCTCAAGTGCATTGCACATCACTCTTGAATCTGAAGAGGAACCCTCCCATCCAGGTAAAACATATATGTACTTCGTATTTTCATCACATACTCGGAGTACATTGGTGGTAATAGCTTGTTTCAGATTGCGGTTTCTACCTTGGTTGGTTTTTGGGATAGTGACGTCAATGTGTGTACCGTCAATAGCACCAACACAATCTTTAAAGTACCCTCGCTTACTAGCTTGTGTCCAGACCCAGATTCAATATCGCCCTCAACACATTGTTGAAATGTCTACTAATTTTATCGATAGGACTTATATATGCCCCACCTACATCCCTAAATTTATTATTGTGTGCTAGGATACATAAGAACAATCTGACCGATTCATTTACCGTTACATTTTGAGTTTCAGCAAGAAGCCCCATCTCCACTAAAATATTGCACAAGCTTCGAAAAGAACTTTTGTTCATGCGCATTAAGTTGTAGCAATTGATGTTTATCCCATTATATAACTGTCTAGTATTGTTCTTCGTATACTATCTTGTTGGTCCCTAAGGCTCGAAGAGCCACGTAAGCTGGGTTGACTCCAAACAACAACAGCCGCAGCAAGCACAACTACGAAAAGAAAATTCATTAAACTCATACACCTACAATAATTATTTGTACAAAACATACAAACAAATTTATTGTACACACAACAAATAATTTTTTGCACACGCAACACAAAATGACTATCACACACACAAATTCAGAAGATAGGTGCTGGAAGAACGGTAGGTCCTGGAAGAAAAGTAAGGTGCTTGGAGAAATTTATGTGTTGGAGAAAACATTTCAAAAGTTAGGGTTAGGTATATCTCTTCAACAACTTGGGAGAAATTTAGGTGTTGGAAGAACACACAAAATGCTGACAATGGAAGAACCCACAAAAGGCCATTGTTTAAAACTCACCAAATGCCCATAAACTCCTTTTGTCGGTGCTGGAACCCACGAAATGCCGCGCGCTTGAACACAGGAGAAGGGGGTGGACTGCCGTTCGGTCGCCTGGAATGCCAGGGCAAGACCGCCGCTTGAACGCCGGAGAAAGGAGGAGAGCAGCTCGGTCAGTGGGGAAGAAAGTTCCGCGCGTGGGGAAGAAAAGAACGGAGGAGGAGGCGCCCGATGAAAACTGACCGAATGAGGTCAGTTTTAGGGCTAGACAATTTGTAACCTGGTGAAAACCTACCGGTTTTCAAATAAAACCAAAAACGGGGCTCAAATATGCTAAAGGAACACGATTTTTGGTTTTCATGTAAGTAAAACCAAAACCCACCTATCAAAACCTACGAAACGAACATGCCCTAAAAGTGTTTCTTCTCAGGATGATCCCTATGTGAACTTCTGTTTTGAACAGAAATCGGATCAGGCAGGAGATGTGAAACAAACTCAATTATTATCCTAAAATCTAAAATGGAAGCTACATTAGTTATTAGGTTACATTTGATGCTATATGAATATAATATTTTCTGTTCCTTCGAGCATTTATCTCTCTCTGCCTTCCTGCTACTCTCCCTAGCTCTCTCTACGTCACCCACATCAGAATTTCCTTCTACATTAACATAGTTCCCTATTACTTAACTTCAGATGCTATCACGCGCACAATCACCACATCAGCTTGCCCAACCTCATCAATTGCATTCAAAAGTGGTTTGACTTTGTGGCTCTTCGCAACTGATATCTCTACACAAAAGTCATTTGCATCAGCCCTTGACACAACAAGCTCAAGGGCACCATCAATAATATCATCGATCTTCTTTGGATCTTGACACGGGTCCTCAACAACTAATCTCATAATTGGTATATCCTTCCTAGCCTCAGATGCAAGTACACGGTCCAAGGTAAATCTTTAACACTGAGGAATTGAATCTCACCACCAACTGCAAATAAATATCCACTGTAGCACGCCCACAAGAACCTGCTCAATGATGTAAACTTTTCTCCATTTGGCCTCCTTAGCGTGTGTAAGATAATCATGCCTAGAAAGAGCACCAACAATAGGTGGTGATATAGGACAGCCGTCACACCTGCCTGCCACTCTAGAGTCCCACTAGAGGGCCCACTTGGAGTCAGCATCAAGCGGCTTTCATCAGGGCTGCGGCGCGTACACCCCAACCAGCTCTCCGCTATGGAGGCACCACCATGCAACAAGTTGTTGAGGTCGGGGCTTGATCCTCAGACCTCCTAGATAAGTGGCCTTCACCAGCAGTCTCATCATCAACTGAGCCGCGGATCAGTTGGTGATGAGAGCGCTGGTGAAGGCCTCTTATCTAGGAGGTTTGGGGATTGAGCCCCGACCTCAACAACCTGTCGCATGGTGGTGACTCTATGACAGAGAGGTGGTTGAGGTGTATGGGCCGCGACCCTGATGAAATCCGCCAGGTGCTGACTCTAGGTGAACCCTCTGGTGGGACTCCAGTGGTAGGCAGGTGTGACGTCTGTCCTGCATCAGGTGGTATACACTCTATGAGTCGCAAATATGTATTATGTTCGTAACCGTCCAATGCAAATCGTCTTTTGATTAGATGCTTATGCATTACTCAACTCCTGACTTCCCTCTTGCCTTCATGTCTTTTTTAGGTTTTTGCAGCAGACTACCATGCTCAATTAACTTTGAGATGATCTTCTTGCATTTCTCTTTATCTGAATAACCCATGATCTTCCCGCATGATCTCCTCCTGAACATCATCTAACGAGTCGAGTAGGGGCCCAAAAATTTGGGCAGCCGTGCTCTCCGGTAGGCGTGATAAGGCGTCAGCAACCACATTCTCCTTACCCTGCCGTTAAAGGATCTCATAATCATACCCAAACAGCTTTGTCACCCACTTCTGCTGAAGCGGGGTGGAGGCCCGCTGATCCAATAAGTGCTTCAAGCTTTGATGGTTCGTGCGGATTTTGAAATGTCGTCCCAACAAGTACGGTCGCCACAGGGCCACCACATGGATGATCACGAACATATCCTTCTCATACGTGGAGAGCCCCAGAATACGAGGCGCTAACGCCCTGCTGTAGAACGCCAGGGGCCGCCCCTCCTGCATCAACACCGCGTCAATGCCTACACCAGACGTGTCTGTTTACAGGACAAAATCGTGGGTGAAGTCAGGAAGAGCGAGCACCAAAGTGGTTGTCATGACCCCCTTAAGGGCCTGGAAGGCCAACTCCTCCTCAGCCGGCCAGTGGAAAGCGTCCTTCTGTAATAGCTGAGTCAACAGTCGAGCGATCTTGCCATAGTCTTTGACAAAACGCCTGTAATATCCTGTAAGCCCCAGGAACCCCCGTAGCACTCGGACCGTGTGTGGGAGGGGCCACGATAGCATGCTCTCGATCTTCTTAGGGTCCGCCTTGACCCCACTAGCAGATACCAAATGTCTCAGGTACACCTCCGTCTGCCCAAACGAACACTTGGATTGCTTGACATCCAACTGGTGTTGGCGGAGGAGGGTGAAAACCTGCTCGACATGGACCAAATGCTCCTCCCAACTGGAACTGTAGATGAGGATGTCATCAAAGAATATCAACACTGAACGACGGAGGAGCAGCCGGAAGATCTCGTTCATCACTGCTTGGAATGTAGACGGTGCGTTGGTGAGCCCGAAGGGCATCACCAAGAATTCATAGTGCCCATCATGAGTACGAAAGGCTGTCTTGTGTATGTCCTCCCCGCGCATCCGAATCTGATGGTAGCCCGATCAGAAATCGAGCTTAGTGAAAAGGCGAGCGTCGTGCAGTTTGTCTAGTAGTTCCTCGATCAAGGGAATGAGAAACTTGTCCTTGATAGTAAAGCTGTTCAGATCACGGTAATCCACACAAAACCGCCATGTCCCGTCTTTCTTCTTAACTAGAATGATGGGAGACGAGAAAGAACTGGTACTGGGGTGAATAATTCCGGCAGTCAGCATTTCCCTGACGCTGCGCTCTATCTCGATCTTCTGGATTTACGGGTAACGATAAGGTCGGATATTGGTAGGCTCTTCACCTGTTTTGAGCTGAATCCGATGATCTCTAAACCGCGGTGCTGGCAGTGTGCGGGGTGCCTGAAAGATCTGCATACCGCGTCATTAGCGCCTGCATCTGAGATGGTACAATAGGAGCCTCAGTAGGAGCCGGTGTAACCTCCATAATCACTGTCATCGTGCTGCCCTGGTTCTCTAGACGCTCCAAGCTCCGAAGGAATATTTCCTTCATAGGAGAAGATTTTAGCCCCCCCTGGCAGTGCTGTTTCCCGTGCTGCAGGAACTCCATCATCATCTGGTCCCAGTCAAAGGTCACCCGCCTCAGCTGCTGCAGCCACTGCACCCCAAGCACCATGTCAGACCCTCAGATGGGTAGAAGGTAGATGTCCGTGCGCTCTGCGTATCCCTGTATCCGTAGCTCCACCCCCTTCATCACCCCTTCGCACTGCAGTTTGCTCCCATCGGCCACCATGACCTGAAAGGCGGCCCCCTTATCAATCACATGCCCTACCCGTTGTGCTACATCGGGATGAATGAAGTTGTGGGTGCTCCCACTATCCACCAGAATCGTCACCTTCTCCTGATTAATCTTTCCCCCAATCTGCATAGTAAGGGGAGTGCTGCATCCCTCCATTGCCTGGATGGAAACACTGAACTCGGTAAAGTCCAAGTCCTCCTCCGACTCTGCCTCGGGTACGACCTCGTCATCGACATCCTCATGTAACATAAAAACCTGTATTTTCTGGCATTTGTGCCCGGGTGCAAACTTCTCATCGTAGTTGAAACATAGACCCTTCTCTTTCCTTGTCTGTAGCTCGGCTCACGATAGTCGGGTTACAATTGACTTGTTGGCCGCTGAAATCTCTCGTCGTATAGCTGCCTGGGTAGTCGCGGGCTTCCCCGTGGTGTGCATCCGTTGCCGGTTGTAGCGCTCTTCCTGTATGCGGGACAAGCTGATGACATGATTCAGACTGCGGGGCATATAGGCCTGAACCTCATCACGCAAGTGCTCCTTCAATCCCAAGACAAAACAGTTGAGCAACGTCTTCTCTTCCCAGTGCACCCGATTTGCCAATTTCTCGAATTCGGTCTGGTACTCCATCACGGTTCCCCTCTGTCGCAACTTCTGCAGGAGTGCCTCAAATTCCTCATACTCCAGTGGCCCGAATCGGGCGTTGAACCCTTCCACGAAATCAGTCCAGGACACGTAATCCCCGCCCCTCAGAAACCAATGCGTCCACTGAAATGCGTCGTCCTCCAAGTGAAACGATGCTAGCTGCACCCATTGGCCCTCCGACACCTCTTGATAACTAAAAAAAGCTCGGCCTTCTGTACACACTCTAGAGCGCCCCCTCCGCTGAACCTTGGAAAATTCATGTGCGTTAGTTTAGGAGGCATGTACGCTCGCAAGACGGCTTGACCGTGCCAACCTTGCCCTTGCCCGTTCCATGCCGGTCGTCTCAGCTCCAGCGGACTGGTGTTGGCGCCCGGGTAGCCCTGAAATGGCTGGTCGCCCCAAGGAGCGCCGACTCTGTAGCCCCCCGGAGGGCCGACTCCACGCGGTGGAGGAAAGATGCCTCCCTGCCTCTCCCATTGGTCCTCCTGGAGCCCTTCCATCCCCTCCTGGCTCGCCGCCGAGCCGTATCCAGGGCGGACGGCCCGCGCCGTACTCCCCTTGCTCACCGTGGTGCTGCGCCCAGGACGGAATCCCCGTGCCGAAGTCCTCCGCCCGGATTGGGATCGATCCGGCCGTCGACGACGCTCCCCAGTTCCCCCACATCGCTGCGATGCCGCCGAAGCCGCCGGCTCCCGATCCACTCGATCCCGCGCCTGTACGTTCGGGATCCGCTGATCCCGTTATTTCCCCCGCCTGCAGGCCCTGATGCTACGATGCATAGGTTTCGGCGGCCTGATTTTGTAGCCCGTCGGCCTCTTCGTGCGCCGTCGCCTTCCCTTTCAGATTTTGCGTTAACAGTGCCTTGTTCTCTTCCATCTGAGTGTCGATCCATTCTTCCAATCGCTGTGTAGAAGCCTTCATTTCCTCCTCGATGGCGGCCACCAAGTCCGTCAAGCCAACATAGTTTTCTTCTAGGGTTTCCAGTCGAGTGATTTCTTCTTGCGTGCGTGTGGTAACCATGGTGGAGAAGCGAAGCCTCTGATACCAAATGTTAGGAGAAGACTACAGAAGTGGAGGCTAAGGAGAAAGCTAAGAGTGATTAGGGTTAGGAAGGATGAAGAAAGAAATATCTGAAATTACTCTTGCATGCCTCCACATGAAGAGGCCCGAGTATATATATTCCCGGGCCAAGAGGGGACGGCCGGCCCCTCCCAAGCGGGGCTGAACCAGGGTGGTTCAGCCCCCCAAACCGTCGACTTAAAGAGTGGGGGCTGAACCGGATGGTTTATCCCCGTTGCCGTCTGTCTTCGTCTTCTGCCAGCGAGCGTAAGTACCCTCAAAGAATTGAGTCATGTTCGGGAGCGTAACAGAATGTCTCCAAACAATAATAAAATTTGATGACGCTTTTAAAAATCTAGGAGGAAAATTAGATGCAGAATTGTTTCTTCCAACAGAGGATAAGGTTGTCCTGCACCACCAAAGGATTAGAGCTGTTGCCTTGCTCCGATGGCTGGTGAATGATAAGAGGAGGTCCTCCGTAACTTCGATTTACCAAAAGTGAAATTTAAGCCTTGGAACAACAAATATGTTACTGAATCCCTTCTATTTAGCGCCCTAGATTCTCCATACCACTTCCTTCACGCCTGAGGTCAAACTCCGAAGTCCTCCATTTGTCAGTTCACTCATGAGAGCACTCTGTAATGGTTCTAGCCCGTAACATCGGTAGATTTGTCGGAGGATGGCTAGAGGTGGGGATGACAGGGGCGGTGGATACTCTGGAGTCGCAACCACAACTTCCTAAGTGGTGTGTGCTTGGTAGGAGAGAGCTACCACCTCATCAAAGGGTAAAAGGAATGTACTAAACTTCTTGGGTGATTTCATTTTATATAATCCACGCCTTTAAATACAAGACACAAGACCCATCATGACAACTCCTAATTTATAACCCTTAAATAATATTCAATTGACTCAACATTAAAGGTCAAGACCCAATATGATAATAATAAAGACATTAAAAAATAACAATAACTAGGCCCGTATACCGGGGCCCATAACATCTCATCTAACCTTCAAATCAAGCTTGTTTTAAGCTCGAAGGAAGGTCAGATGAGATGATCATCGGGCTCCTTTATTTCACGCCAAAACAACTCCTTGTAGTCCGTCGTTGTAGCAGGGGCTGCAGAGAGAGACAACTCTTCTTTGTGCTCACCAATGTTACAGATGATGGTGATGTTTTCGGCGGGTCATAGTGTGTGGTGGTGATATGATAAAATGGAGACCGCAACATAATCTTAAATGATTGAAGTAGTGGCGAAGAATAATCCGCAGATGCTCGATGACTACTTCATAATCATATTGATTTTTGTCCGGGTGAAAGGAGCATCATCGACGATCTTTGCACAATTAATGTATGTCAGCGGCATGTCCTTCTGAATGAGGACAACACTAGGTGTCTGTTGCTGGAGGATGGCTATACTAGCCGAAATATCAAGAGTCTATACCTGGTTGAGTAGAGGCGTCAGTCATGTGAGGAGCATTTGTTTACTTTTGCTTGCATTGATCATGTCTTCCAGTAAGGAGATGATGGCAGTGTCGATTTCTGTGGCCGACTTGTGAGCAAGCAGCATAACCTCCGTATCATATGGTGGGGCCATCACAAATGTCATTGTTGGGAGAAAATGTAATTAATTAACTACCAAATAAGTAATCAATTATTTATTTCTTTATTGAGAAATTATTGAATAATTAATTAATAAATTAAATCATTAAGGAGGGTGGACTTTGGAGGAAGGTGAGTAAAAGGAGGGGTGTCTGGCTCGAAAAGGTGCATGTTGGCTTCTCCTCTGCGAGGGTTCAACAAGGCTTCATTGTTGTTAGGAGGAAAAGTGGCGCAAGCCTCAAAAAGTTGAAGGCGTGGGCTCGAAATTTGGCTATGTATGCTAGTGTCTAGCGGAAAGGAACGAGTGACCCAGAGTTTCCGCCAGCCTAAGGATGTGTTGGCAGAGACGACACTGAACTATTGGTTTCAACGAGATCTACTTGCAGGTCCACAGCTTTGCCAGCGACAATGCACAGTGTAGTAGCTTTGACAACTTTGCGCGGGGTGGCTTCAACGACGATGCTGTGTGGGGTAGATTCAACGCCGCTGCGTGGGGTAGATTCAATGGCGATGCAATATGATGTTTCGACAACAAAGCGTAGGGATGTTTCAAACGACAATGATGGGTCGGTACTCCTCGTTGGACGTCAATGTCTACACCTCAAGCGGCAAACAATAATCTTCTCTGTATGCATAAGAAGAGATCGGCAAGGAAATGACGATGTTTGTTTGCTTGTTGTCGGAGGCAGCTAACAAGGGCTTCCACTGGCATTGGACAAAAATTGTAGACGTGACTTGAAATCATGGCTTTATGGAAGAATCATAAACACCATTTACACCTTGGATGTTGGTGGAATCATTCGATGTGACTTAGCTTGAGGAAGACGTTACCATGATGAAGATGAGGATGTCTGCTTTTTGCGTGACGGTTGCTGGAACGGGCGGAAGAGAGGAGGAAGATCGAAGGCTCTGATACCAAGTTGTTATGAGCCTGGCCGGTAACGTCGATAAATGCCCGGAGGTGGAGGATGATGAAGGCGGAGGATACTATGAGTCAGAGCCACGCCTGTCTAAGCGGGGTGTGCTCGAGAGCACTGAGCTACCATAATCTCATCAATGTAAAAATGAATAGACTAAACTTTTTGGGTGTTTTCATTTCATATCACCCCTTTAAATAGACTTACAAGACACATACCCATCATGAGTACTGCTAACTTCTAACCTTTAAATATATATTAGTTAAAGGACAAGACCCAAAATAGTAATAATAAAGGAAATTAAAAATACAATAACTAGGCCCATTTCCTAAGGCCCATGACACACTCGTTCTTCTAAGAGTTTCTTTTAAATAATTCAGAACATTTTCAAACTAAATTGATGCTTCCTAATATTCTTCATCTTTTCTAAATAATTTTTGAATGACTTGACAAAGTGAAGGGAAAGATGGCATATGGAAAATTAAGTATGCTATCTCAATACAGAATAAAAGATATTGAATGAGGGAAAAGGAGTTAGAGAAATATAGTATGAAGATGATAGAACATACTTTGTTTGATAACAAAATCCTTTTCATAGGCTACTCTTCAATAGTTTCATGTCTTCTTTGCGAAATTGCTGACAATCTTAATGTTTTTGGATGGTATGCTGCTTATAAATGAATGTAGATACCAGGCAATCTGATTGCTTAGATCTTTTATGTTCAGTACAATATATTTCATTTAGAAAATTTCTATTAAAGGAATACTTTATTGTTCTCATTTTGTTTCTAGATGTTGCGGGATGCTTGGTCTTACCAACTTCTCTTTTATACTCATATTTGTCCACAAATTATCATTATGTATAAATTTACCATTTTGGTTCTACATATTTAGACCTTTTATTTTGTAGCAGAAGATTATAATACTGCATGGTAGGGTTTTTTTCCTAACACCAAATAATTTAGGCCATTTGCTACTCTTGGCTGCGATTTGAAAGACAATATGGCACATTGGATGATCTTGATCATGCAGTCAAAAAGGTATTTTTCTTCTGTGGATTGGGCTCCATTTTTCTTCATTAATTCTAATCACCGCAAACTTTATTCCCCCTCTTAAGCTGTAAACGTTTGACTTGTTCTCTTTTCTTGTATAAATTAGCTGTTTTCTTATATTTTTGGGTATTTTTAAGTTCACATCGTTCTTCGTTTGATGGATTAGCGGAGTTGACTGATGAATAAATGTTGCTGATTTCTTAGTTATCATGTGAATAATCACTTAACATGAAGAACTGTGGTCCTTTCATGTCATTGTGAACCATGTTATTTTTCTCTTTGATGTGCTCTTTTTTTGTTTCTGTTGGATTATATGATTTGAATTTCTCTCAGCAAGATACAATTTCTTCTAATATTCTACTGTTGAATCCAAGCTTAACATCAATGCTGTTTTGTTTGAAACTTTAAAGTTAATCTTCAGTTGCTCCTGAGGATGTAACGACCCTCTAAACTGTCACAATTTAAATGCTTTTCATTTATGCATCAGATGCAAATAATTTTTTTGTATCGCAGCTGAAATTAATAATGCAGTACGCAGAGCACCAAAGTTGTAGCGGATATG
Organism: Platanthera zijinensis; assembly: GCA_039513925.1. Classification (NCBI taxonomy): domain Eukaryota; kingdom Viridiplantae; phylum Streptophyta; class Magnoliopsida; order Asparagales; family Orchidaceae; genus Platanthera; species Platanthera zijinensis. The sequence continues at coordinate 34,873,337 of CM077082.1, forward strand.
TAGACCAAATCTGCAACTATATATATATATATATATTGAGGGAAGAAAAATAACTTTTACATATTTGTAAACTGAAAATTTACTGGTCAAGTAGTATGGATGTCTTTACGTGATATGTCAAGTGAGTCTCATCCTATATATGTCTTTCTCTTATATTAAGGTATGAATGAAAGTATTTTGGTCTTCTCCCTAAATAAGAACCAAGTGTTCCGCTCGACTCTCTTGACTCGCGGTTCCTCCGCTCGTTCGCGTCTCTGTTCCACCGATCCGCTTGACGCTCCGCCATTTTGTGGAACTCAACAGCTTTGCCGCTCAGCAGTTCGCCTCTCCTCCGGCCTAGGGCTTCTTCTCCTCTAGCCTTCCGCCTTCCTCCAGCAAGCTGTCTAGGACAGCTTCTTCTCCAACCGACCCTTCGCCGCTCAACAGACCGCTCCAGCCTAGGGTTTCCTCCAGTATTTTTTTCTCTTTCTACAGACCTCAGGGAGGCTCGTAGCCGCTCCTCCCTCCACTGTTGCCGCTTCCTCAAGTGGCTTTTTCCTCCTGTTCTGCGGGAGACTATTTGTCTCCGGCCATTGGTTCCCTATCGGTTCCAGTGGCTTGACTGTTTCATTTTGTTTTTTCGGGAGGACCTTGATTTGTGATTCCTCTGACATCTCATTCTCTCCTCAGATTGTTTCTTTCGGTGATCCTCCTTGGATCCATGGTCAATCTAGCTTGTTAAAGATCACTACAATCACAACATTCTATATAGAGTCACCAATTATATGGGCATATTGTTGGAACTGTGGTTGAGCCACTGCGTACTGATCCCTCCTAGGAAAAAGGGATGCAGACTATTCCTTAGTTTTCTCCTGGTTACTTCACTCTATGTTCCCTATGGTGTACCACAACTATATGCTTATGGATTCTGCTCATGAAATTTGAACTCGAGCCCGTGAAACTTACTCATGCTAGGAGTTTGACGCAGATTTATGAGCTCATGCGCCGTATTCTGGAGCTGAAGCAGACACCCTTGTCTATTTCTGCTTACTACTCTGAGTTCAAATGTCTTTATCAGGAATTAAATTACTTCATCACCTTACTCCTGCGTGCACTGTCAATACCCTGACTCTTCAGAAGGACAAGGACCACTTTCCTTCTCATGTATTTCTAATGGGACTTAACATGGAGTTTGATGTTGTTGGCATGCATGTCCTTTACCGTGTGAGCCTCTTCCTTCTCTTAGGGAGGCCTTCAGTATGATCCTCAGTGATGAGAGTTGCAGTGGGTACTGGTGCCCGTGGGCATGACAGTCACCATAGCGGCGGTCGTTTATCAAACGCCCGCTTCTGGCAATTTGACTGAAGTTTATGGGGAAAACCTTCCTTCTGGGGGCTTTACTATTGAGGAGTTGGAGGCCTTCCGTCGCATGTTACACTCGTATTTTGATGCTGCTTCCATGGATTCCGTTGCCGCCTTTACCACTTCAGGTATATCGAGTCCCCATGTCGTGTCTTCCTCCCACTCTGAGTGAATCATTGACTCAGGTGCCACTGATCACATGATCAGATCTGCTTCAGGCTTTACCTCCTGTACTCTACTCTCTGGTCATGTAACAACCTCCTTGATATCATAATAACTATGATATAATAATAATAATATAAAAAATAAAACTAACCCTCTCCTCCTTAAACCCGAGCCGCCCCCGCCTCGTTTTTTATATCCCGCAAGCCGCAGCCGCAGGTAATTTTCCTCCCAGTCCCGCGCCTGATCTTTCCACTTCTTTCGCTCCCGACGGTCCCGCCTCCGCCTCCCGAGCACCCGGCAGTCCCCTCCTCCGCCTCCAGTGGCCGACGAACCCCCCCTCCAGGGCCGACGCCTCTTCCCCTTGCTTCCCCGTCGTCTCCGGCTCTTCCTTTGGCAGTTTGGCTACAAATCCCGCAGCAGCCCCTCCTCTCTTGGCCGGCTGCATCCAAGGGGGGGCCGACAACTCTCCCTTCCTCTTCTCCTCCTCCGGCCAGTGAGGGAAAATGCAGCGTTCTTCTCCGGCAACCTTAGCTCCTCGTTTCGGCCGGTGGATTTTGTGAGGGATCTCCTAGGGTTTCGCTCGAAATCCCTCTTCGTGGATTGTTGAGCCCAGTCGGGTCCCCTTGGGAAAGGAACTCCGTCAATTTCTTGTTTTCAGTTTGCCCTAATTTTGTTACCCTAATTTTTGCTCTCCGATTTAGGGTTTCCGACGATCCAGCTTATGTCCTTCGTATAACCCGCTAATCCCGGATTTGTTTGTGTTTTCCGATGCATCTCCTAGGATCTAGGTGGTGGAATCGCTCCAAGTTCTCTCCAAATTAGGGCTTTTCTCATCCAAACGCCACCAAGATCCCCGATCCCTCACGGTAGCCTCTTCTCCCCTCACTCTCGAGGGAGTTAAAATTTCTAAACTCCGCTCATGTTGTGTAAGTTCGAGTATCAAACGCATGTGCAAGCGTAGGAATCTTGTTAAATGCAATTTGATATATATTATTGATCTTGAACAGGTTTAGCTAGAGCCTTTAACCTCGCTTGCGCCTTTTAGCTGTCGCTAGCGTTTTCGACGTCACCTTAAGGCAAGTGGAGAACTCCCTCTCACTTGCAAACTTTGGAATTTAACCTTGTTATCTGCTCCCTATGATATTTACTAACGTTATTTTTGGTAAATATTGAACCCTCGTAATATTGTCATAAATTAATATGATAAATAATCACCTAAGTATGAAACTCGAAAATAAATCTTTGAACTGTAGCGTCTAATTGGGCATCCTTCTGCCGCCATGGTCACGACAAGCAGGATTACTTTTCTGACAAGACTTGCACGCAGATCTGATCGTGACCCATGTGCGCTCGCTATATCACCTACACCCTTCATCGATTACGGCTTACAACACATTACATGAATAATTTTAGGCTATACTCCGGAGTAGGCTATCATTTCAGAAATGTTTGTCTGACTTAGGTTTTTTTGGTATGTTTGCTAGTTTTGAACAAGATGTATCGGTGCTCGATTATGCATGTTTGCTTCTGTTTGCAATTTAATTAATTAACTTGCTCATGATTTAATTTCTATGTTCTGAGGCATTTTCCTTCTATTTTGGATTTGCCTTAGGGTTCGTGACCGCGCCGCCTTCCCCCTGAGCTATTTCTCGTTCAGCTACATCTTTGCTTGTAGGTTTTTCTTTTGTAGTTGCTTACATCTGGTTCTATGTATTTGCTTTCTTTACTGTCAGTGTGTTTTACCATGTACTAGTTATTGTAAGTTATTTTCTCTTGTATTGCGGACAACTCATAGAATGTTTCTTATGTACTAAATCATTTTTTATTTATGACATATTCATTACTGTTGCTTTGCATTCACTTCTATTTCAACACTGTGAATAATATTAAATTTTTCAAGGAAATGCATGTGCATTAATTTCTCAGTGTTTTAAAACTTTAAGCGCTTCCGTATATTTTATAAACCATAAATTGTTTAATTAAAGTAATTATTCCTAAAACTATTTTCAGTATTCTCTGCATTCGCCTTAACAGACATGGTTTTTTTTTCGCCCATGCCTGTGGCATCACGTCCTGCCCGAAGCGCACTCTGACTTTCGTCGAGACGGGTTGTGACAGTTGGTATCAGAGGGAGGTTTGCTCCTCGAAATGAAGTATTTTGAAATTATTAAATATTTTGAACTTTATTATGTATATATACATTCATCATTGCTTCACTCACCTTGCTATTATTTGTTGTTCGCGGCAGAAACACGCACACACTCAATCATAAGCATGAGTAGTATGCACACAAATGTTAAGGGGTTATGAACAAACTTAACATTTTTGTGCATATGAATTTCCACTAGGATATACACCACTTGCGAATATTAAATTGTATGACCGGTTTAATATTTTCAAGTGCGTTGATATTAGAATCATAATATGCATGACATGTTAAGTGATATGGGCTCTTAACTTGGTAGGTGTATCCATTCATGCACATTCTTAGGAATGCATTTTAGACATAATTGCATTGCATGCATAACATAACTCATTGTACAAGTGTTAAGCTAAAAACAACATATGATGATTGTGCACGCATGAATTTACAAATTGTTTGGTATTGTATGTGATTCACTGTCATTTTAACATGAGCATTACCTAGAGTTGTCCAATGAAAATGCTATAACTAATATATGATATACGTATTCAACAGTATTAAAATACTAGAGCCTTTTGTTTCATAATATTCTATTATTAGCTTGACTGTGTCTCTTACTCGTTTCCTTTGTGTTCCTACTTAGATGTCCCCTAAGCGATCACAGCGTAAGAAGGTTACCCCTCCTGCCGGAGCAACTTCTGGAGACGCCACTGCCCAACTGTTGAGGCAGATTCTCGAGCGTCTCACTCGCTTGGAAGAAGATCGACAAATTCCTGATACAACTCTTGACTCCGGCAGCGCAGGGACAGCTGGAGCTGCTACTATCTCCGCTCTTGGAGCCATCCCTCCTGCACATGGTTTGGGAATTGGCTCGCTTGCTGACGCCCTGGTGGTCCCGCTCGTGTCAAGTCTGGCTGCCCCTCTTGTGGCGATGGCGGATACGCTGGCGTTCAAGAGGCTGAACCCGCCGTCCTTCAATGACAGTCACGATTTCTTCGTCATTTCAGAGTGGCTCTCCCAGATAGAGAAGCACTTCGAGTATGCCGGTGTTCCTGATGCACAAAAGGTTCTTCTTGCGGCCTACCAGTTGACCGATGATGCATACACCCGGTGGCTTCAGCGCCGCAGTCTCCCCAACTCTTCCGCTATGACCTGGGAGCAGTTCAAGAATGCGCTCATGGAGAAATTTCTCTCGTCTGTGGAGCGCGACAAGTTAGCTGAGAGATTCCTGTCCCTTCAACAGCCCGGCAGGACCTTGACTGAATATGAGAGAGTTCTCTCGCCTATCTCTCCTTGCCGTAGAGTTCGTGCCTGATGAGTCTAAGAAGATCAGTCGATTCGTGAAGGTCCTCTGACATGACTTCCGCCAGCATGTGGTAGCCCATGACGCCTCCACTTACATTGAGAATGTTGGAGCCGCCTTGCAGATTGAAGCTATAGAGCTGGATCGTAATGCCAAGAAACTCCAGCATGGTTCAAGCAATGTTGCTGCATCTGACCACAAGCGCAAGGGTGCTCCACCTCAGTAGCAAGGTCCCAAGTCCCAGGAAGTGTGTGCCTACTTCCATAAGGTTGGCCACATCGCCCAAGTCTGTCGTTCTCTCCTGAAGAAGAAGAAGATAGTTGTGCCTGCTTAGCAGCCCCAGGTGACGCTTGCCACTGTTTCCTCCGTCTGTGCCTTCTGCAAGTAGTCGGGCCACTTGGTGAGAGACTGTCGCCGCAAGCTGAATACCTGCTTCAGATGTGGGCAGGTTGGACATTAGATCAAAGATTGCCCCGCGAAGGAAAGCCCGGTTCCCGCTCAACCTCTGCAGGCTATTTCTGGAGCCCAAGAGGAGGGCAAGGCTGTGCTAAACGTCACCACTCAGGGCGAGACACTCGCATCTACCTTCGTCATCTTTGGTATGTTTTATGTAAAGTTTTAAATTTCCTGCATCCTTTTGAATTACCTGCCTTAGGTAGTGTATAATCATGGAATGTGTTTATGATGTTTGATTCTATGGAGTTTTAGGGTCAAAAATAAGTGGATTCAAATCCTTTTCGACTCCGAGGCATCTCACTCTTTTATAACGCGCCATGTCGTGAATCTCCATAGTTGGCCTACTTCGCCACTCGAAGTCCCTTCGAGATTTCTGTTCTCGATCATCTGCACCTGTCAACTAGAGGCATTCTCAATTGTCCGATACTGCTTGGTGAACTTCAAGTCGTCGTCGATCTCATAATCCTGGATATGACAGAATTCGACGTAATCTTTGGTATGAAATGGTTGATTGCGTATCGAGCAAAACTGGATTGTGGCAAAGAGGGTCAATCTCAGTATCGATGGGAAGGACTACAGTGTGTATGTTCAGACCACCCGCAGCCACCTGAAGGTAATTTCTGCTGTGCGCGCCACTCGACTTCTTAGCCAGGGATGTTTTGCTTGCTTTGTTTATGCTTCACACTCGGATGCTGCCATACCTCAACTTGAGTCTATCCCGATTGCCTCCGAGTTCCCTGACGTGTTCCTCGCCGAGTTGCCTGGAATGCCTCCCGATCGTGATGCAGAGTTCTCCATTGATGTAGAGCCTGGAACGCGCCCCATATCTAAAGCTCCATACCGCATGACACCGCGTGAACTGGAGGAGCTTAGATCGCAATTGGATGAGTTGCTTGAGCGTGGGTACATTCGTCCCAATTCTTCTCCTTGGGGAGCCCCCGTTCTCTTCGTTAAAAAGAAAGACAGATCCATGAGATTGTGCATCGACTATCAATATTTGAACATAGTAACCATCAAGAATAAGTATCCCCTCCCGCGCGTGGATGACCTATTTGATCAGCTCAAAGGCAGTACCGTCTTCTCCAAGATCGATCTCAGGTCGGGTTACCATCAGCTGAAGATCAAGGAATCCGATATCCCCAGGACAGCCTTCTGGACTCGGTATGGACACCTTGAATTCTTGGTGATGTCTTTTGGGTTGACTAACGCCTCTTCTGCTTTTATGGACACAATGAACCGTGTCTTCCGCGAGTACCTAGATAAGTTAATAATCATTTTCATTGATGATATCTTAGTCTACTCCATAACTCATGAGGAACATGCAACCCACCTTAGACTCACTCTCTCCACGCTTCGTCAGCACCAACTCTATGCCAAGTTGGCAAAATGTGAGTTCTGGCTGGATCGTGTTGCCTTTCTGGGGCATGTCATTTCGGGTGATGGACTTTCCGTTGACCCTGCCAAGATCTCCGCAGTTATGGACTGGAATCAGCCTTCTACCTCTACTGAAATCCGCAGTTTTCTTGGTTTGGCTGACTATTACCGGTGTTTCGTCAAAGATTTCTCCTCTCTTGCTGCTCCTTTAACTAAGCTGACTAAAAAGCATGTCAGGTTTGAGTGATCAGATCAGTGTGAGCAGACTTTTTCTGAATTGAAGCAGCGTTTATACCGATGCTTCCGGAGTTGGATTGGGCTGTGTCCTGATGCAAGAATATCGTGTTATCGCTTATGGGTCGAGGCAGTTGAAGATTCATGAACACAACTACCCCACTCATGATCTGGAGTTCGCTGCAGTAGTGTTTGCTTTGAAGCTTTGGCGTCATTATCTCTATGGCGTGAAGTGTCACTTCTTCACTGACCATCATAGTTTGAAGTATATTTTTTTTAGAGGGACCTCAATCTTCGTCAGAGGCGTTGACTTGAATTCATAGCAGATTATGACTTGCAGCTCACGTATGTGCCCGGTAAAGCCAATTCAGTGGCAGATGCTTTGAGTCGTCAGACTTCTGTTGCCGTCTGTGCACCCATGTCAGCTTTTCTCGCGGCCCTGGTTGATGACCTCGAACGAATGGACATATCTTTCTCACCTGGAGGCAGGGTTGTAGATGTCGAATATCGGGGACACGTCGGTTTAGGTTTTTAATGTCGGTTTTACTATATCGGGGGATATATCAGGGATATTTCATACATCGAATTTTAATATTTAACTATTTATATGTGCAATTATTTATAAATTTAATCATTTTTTCATTTATATTTACTAATATATTAATACTTTGATATTTTTTGAACTTCTAAATTTATTAAACTAATATAAACATTTTGTGTTATACAAGTTATAACGGTATAACACATTAAATAAAACAAGAGGAAGTAGAATGTCAGGAAGTTGTCCATAACAATGGAAGATAAGAAATCTTTAGTCCATAATTCAAAGACCATGCATAATTGACGTCGATGATGGACTTGGACAAGGAAAAAAGCCAAAGGGAAAAAACAATCTAAACAATGAAAATTTTTGATTTATTTTCTATTAGACGATAGACACTATTTAAAATAAATTGAAATAAACCAATCGATAAAATATCAGGATATATCGGCCGATATATCGGCGAATATATCGTTCAATAACGGGCATATCGGAGGATATATTTCAAAGGGATATTTTGTAAAATAATATCGGAAACATGTCGTTTTGTTCATAAAACCTTTATGTCAGCCGACATGTCGGCCATGTCGGAGGATATCCACAACACTGCCTGGAGGTCAAGGAGAAGTCTCTGGTTCATTATGGGTAGAACAAGTAAAGGGCATGTAACCATCTGATCCCGCACTCCAGCGCATTCGCCGACAGGTTGAACTCGGTACTCTAACAGATTTCTCTATCTCTGACGATGTTCTGCGTTTCCGAGGTCGCCTATGCATTCCCGATGTTCCTGAGTTGCTGGATAGTATTTGCCGAGAAGCTCACGAGTCCCGCACATCTGGCCATCCTGGCAACAACAAGATGTATCATGACCTGAAGTAAATCATGTGGTGGCCTGGTATGAAGAATTATATTGCACGCTTCATCTCTCGATGTCTGATGTGCTGGAAGGTGAAAGCTCAGCGTCAGCGCCCTGGTGGTCTTTTGCAACCTCTGCTTATCCCCGAATGGAAGTGGGAAGATATCTCTATGAACTTCATCACTGGTTTGCCCCGCACTCCGAGAGGACATGATGCGATTTGGGTCATAGTAGATCGCATGACTAAAGTGACTCACTTCATCCCGTACAAGGAAGGTCATTCCACCGAGAAGATGGCCCGGATTTATGTTTCTGAGATTGTTAGGCTCCATGGGATTCCTCTGCGGATTGTTTCTGATCGTGACTCGAGATTTGTATCGCACTTCTGGAAGGGATTTCAGCAAGCTTTTGGCACTGATCTCAACCTGAGTACCGCTTACCATCCGACGATCGATGGCCAGACCGAGAGAGTTAATTAGATTCTTGAAGATATGCTACAGTGTTACATTCTGGACTGCAAGGGAGCTTGGGATGAGCACCTACCTTTGGTCGAGTTCGCTTACAACAATAGCTATCATGAGAGCCTCAAGATGGCCCCCTTCGAAGCATTGTACGGGCGTCGTTGTAGGACCCCACTCTATTGTTCAGAGGTTGGTGAGAAAGTTGTTCTGGGGCCTGAGTTACTTTAGGAAATGGAAGAAGCCACCAAGAAAACTCGTGTTCAGCTAAGTCGTGCCATCGAGAGGCAGATGAAGTATGTCAATTAGCGCCACCGTCCGTTAGAGTTTGCTGTGGGAGATCAAGTGTTCCTGAAGGTTTCTCCTACTCCTGAGGTGAAACGGTTTGTTCGCCATCATAAGCTCAGCCCGAGGTTCGTGGGACCGTACGCCATCTCAGAACGAATTGGAGGATCTGCCTACCGTCTGGAGCTACTTGCTTCTTTGGCCGGTGTTCATGATGTCTTTCATGTCAGCCAACTTCTGAAATACATCCACGATTCTAATCGTGTTCTTGAAGAGGTTCCAGTGATTCTTGAAGCCAATCTGGCCTATCCAGTCGAGCCCGCGAAGATCATCCAATACCAAGAACGCAAGCTTCGCAAGAAATCATTCCTATGGTGAAGGTACTTTGGGTGCATGACAAGTCTGAGGAGTATACTAGGGAACTCGAATCTGACATGCGCAGCAAGTATCCACAACTTTTCTATTAATCTTGGTACGTCTCTGAGTCTGACTTCCTTGTTATTTCCGTATCTTTCATATTTAACTTCCATACTTTATATGAAAAATTGTTGTAGTGTATGTCATCTGAATCTTCGTTGTTTTTGGCCCCATTCAGAGAATTCTCAGGAAAGTTTCAGGACGAAACTTCCTAAGTAGGGGAGAATGTACCTCCTTGATATCATAATAGCTATGATATAATAATAATAATAATATAAAAAATAAAAATAACCCTAACCCTCTCCTTAAACTCGAGCCTCCCCCACCTCGTTTTTTTTATATCCCGCAAGCCGCAGCCGCAGCCGCAGGTAAATTTCCTCCCAGCCCCGCGCCCGATCTTTCCGCTTCCTTCGCCCCCGACGGCCCCACCTCCGCCTCTCGAGCACCCGGCAGTCCCCTCCTCCGCCTCCAGTGGCCGGCGAACCCCCCCTCCAGGGCCGACGCCTTTTCCCCTTGCTTCCCCGTCATCTCCGGCTCTTCCTTTGGCCGACAAATCCCGCAGCAGCCCCTCCTCTCTTGGTCGGCTACATCCAAGGGGTGGCAGACAACTTTCTCCCTTCCTCTTCTCCTCCTCCGGCTAGTGAGGGCAAAGACAACGTTCTTCTACGGAAACCCTAGCTCCTCCTCGTTCCGGCCGGTGGATTTCGTGAGGGATCTCCTAGGGTTTCGCTCCAAACCCCTTTTCGTGGATTGTTGAGCCCAGATTGGGTCCCCTTGGGTAAGGAACTCCGTTAATTTCTAGTTTTCCCTAATTTTGTTACAATAATTTTCGCTCTCCGATCTAGGGTTTCCGACGATCCAGCTTATGTCCTTCGTATAACCCGCTAATCCCGGATTTGTTTGTGTTTTCCGGTGCATCTCCTCAGATCTAGGTGGTGGAATCGCTTCAAGCTCTCTCCGAATTAGGGCTTTTCGCATCCAAACGCCACCAAGATCCCCGATCCCTCGCGGTAGCCTCTTCTCCCCTCACTCTCGAGGCATGTAAAATTTCTAAACCCCGCTCATGTTATGTAAGTGCGAGTATCAAACGCATGTGCAAGCGTAGGAATCTTGTTAAATGCAATTTGATATATATTGTTGATCTTGAACAGGTTTAGCTAGAGCCTTTAACCTCGCTTGCGCCTTTTAGCTGTCGCTAGCGTTTTCGACGTCACCTTAAGGCAAGTGGAGAACTCCCTCTCACTTGCAAACTTTGGAATTTAACCTTGTTATCTGCTCCCTATGATATTTACTAACGTTATTTTTGGTAAATATTGAACCCTCGTAATATTGTCATAAATTAATATGATAAATAATCACCTAAGTATGAAACTCGAAAACAAATCTTTGAACTGTAGCGTCTAATTGGCCATCCTTCTGTCGCCATGGTCACGGCAAGCAGGATTACTTTTCTGACAAGACTTGCACGCAGATCTGATCGTGACCCATGTGCGCTCGCTATAACACCTACACCCTTCATCGATTATGGCTTACAATACATTACATGAATAATTTTAGGCTATACTCCGGAGTAGGCTATCATTTCAGAAATTTTTGTCTGACTTAGTTTTTTTTGGTATGTTTGCTAGTTTTGAACAAGATGTATCGGTGCTCGATTATGCATGTTTGCTTCTGTTTGCAATTTAATTAATTAACTTGCTCATGATTTAATTTCTATGTTCTGAGGCATTTTCCTTCTATTTTGGATTTGCCTTAGGGTTCGTGACCGCGCCGCCTGGCCCGCCTGCCCCCCGAGCTATTTCTCGTTCAGCTACAACTTTTCTTGGAGGTTTTTCTTTTGTAGTTGCTTACATCAGGTTCTATGTATTTGCTTCCTTTACTGTCAGTGTGGTTTACCATGTACTAGTTATTGTAAGTCATTTTCTCTTGTATTGCGGACAACTCCTAGGATGTTTCTGATATACTAAATCATTTTTTATTTATGACATTCATTACTGTTGCTTATTGCATTCACTTATGTTTCAGCACTGTGAGTAACATTAAATTTTTCAAGGAAATGCACGTGCATTAATTTATCACTGTTTTAAAACTTCAAGCGCTTCCGTATATTTTTATGAACCATAAATTGTTCAATCAAAGTAATTCTTTCTAAAACTATTTTCAGTATTCTCTGCATTCGGCTTAGCAGACATGGTTTTTTTTGCCCATGCCTGTGGCATCACGGCCCGCCCGAAGCGCACTCTGACTTTCGTCGAGACGGGTCGTGAAAGGCATGACAGTCACCATAGCGGTGGTCGTTTATCTAATGCCCGCTTCCAGTATTCTGGCAATTTGACTGAAGTTTTTGGGCAAAACCTTCCTTCTGGGGGCTTTACTATTGAGGAGTTGGAGCCCTTCTGTCGCATGTTACACTCGTATTTTGATGCTGCTTCCATGGATTCCGTTGCCGCCTTTACCACTTCAGGTATCTCGAGTCCCCGTGTCGTGTCTTCCTCCCACTCTGAGTGAATCATTGACTCAGGTGCCACTGATCACATGATCAGATCTGCTTCAAGCTTTACCTCCTATACTCCACTATCCGGTCATGATAACGTTATCGCCATCAATGGTTCTCTTTCCTCCCTTGTTGGAAAGGGAACAATTTCTTGTTCTTCCGACCTTTCTCTTTCCTCTGTCTTACATGGCCTTTCGTTTCCTCAAAATTTTTTATTCATTAGTCATTTTACACACTCGTTAAATTGCTCAGTAAATTTTCCCCCGAATATTTGTGTGTTTCAGGATCTGTCTACGATGCCGAAGATTGATAGTGATAGGAATGTTTGTGTACTATACTTGTTGAACCAACAGTTGTCTCCAAATGCTCTCTCCACCACTTATGCTCCTACTCTCCATGAAATCCGGCAATGATATCTTTGTCCTGACCACCCATGTACTTTATATCTTATCAAACGTTTTTTGCTTTTAGTAATTTAATTAAGTCGTTCACATACCTTGTGAATGTTCAAAACATGTTCGTTATTGATGGGGATGTGACCCCTCTTATAAAAGAGATGGGGGTGCATATAGCCACAATGCCACACCCCTCATGATCTCCACCTAAAAGGAGTGGGATCAGGGGTTTGACCGCACACACGATCACCACGCCCGATCCCCCGCGCGCCAAACCCATCTCACACAGCGGTTAAACCGCCACAGGTGTCGCCCCGCCGGTCGTCCCTCTCTCGGCCGCCCGAGTGCGGCCAAGAAGCGGCTCGGGCTGGCCGACCATCCTCAGCTGCCGGCGTGCGGCCAAAGGGAGCGGCGTCGGCCGCCCCTTTTCTCGGCCGTCGGAGTACGGCCAAGGGCGGCCCAGACTGACCGCCCCTCCTTGGCCGCCGGCGTGCGGACGCCCCCTTTCCCGGCCGCCAGCATGCGGCCAAGGGGCGGCCCGGACCGACCGCCCCTCCTCGGTCGCCGACATAAGGCCAAGGGAGCACCCATTCTTGGCCGCCGGCAAGCGACCGAGTGGGTTGTCGAGTTGGCCGCCGCCTCGCGGCCAAGGGGCGGCCGAGCCAGCCACCCCTCCACCGCCGACGACCTCCCTCGCCGCCGTCAAGGGCGGCGACAAGTTTTTCGTCCGCCCGTAGTAATTCGTCCCCGTCGTCCGATTATCCCGGGTCATTTCAGGTCGTCCGATTCGCATGTAACCATCCACTAACCGACGAGTTAGTGGGGGAAATTCTATTATTAATTTAAATGGTCTCCAAATAGCAAAATTAATATCCTAATATGTGCCCCTAAACTATGACACAAATATTTATAATAGTGGTTATGGTGGGCGGATAGCTGCGTAACCACCATAACCACCACCTGGAGGCTATAAAAGGAGCTCCAGGCCTCCTCATTTCTCACATTTTCTCTCGGTGTTTTCTTCTTCCTCATGCCAGAGCTTTGTCGGCGAGCCACCGCTCCTCCACCAAGAATTCTCCTACGGGATTCCGTCACGCTTCCAACAATTCGTCTAAGTCCACAAGAGAGCGAGTCCCCTAGCCACCAAGTGCGCGACCAACTGCATTCCAGCCTCAGCACCACCTGGCACGATCGGCAGTCGGCACCACCATCCATCCGGCATAGTCACTTGTCCGCGGTCAGCCAAAGAAGTCAGCATTCCCCGTTGCGTGTGGCGGCCTGTCGCCCACCAAGTTTAAAGTGTTCTCGCCTTCTCTCACCTCCAAAAGTGTAACGAGGAGCGGCCTGTCGCCCTCGATTCGACCAACAAAGCTGTAAGAACAACGAAATAGTGGACTTTGACCGGCACAGATCCGGTCACGTGATTTTTTACCCGGTTGAGGGGTTTTTCCACGCAGAAATCCTCGTGTCCATTTCATCCGACATTCAGTGACTCTGTGCGCGCTCGATTGTTCCGAGAGTTAAGGCGGTTCAGGTTTTTCCGGTCCGACCGGGACGTTGAATTAGACCACAATAGTTTGACGCCGTCTGTGAGAACCAGTTCCCAACATCCTTTAAGATTCCAAAGACCGTATCCACTGCACAGCGGTACTAAAGACTAAAGACAATGGAAAGGAGAAACGCCCGAACCATCGAAGGACCAGTCCCCAAGGGGCGCATCAAGTCGGTCCCCTCCCGCATAAACAAAATTGATCAAGCATCAACCGTAGGAAAGCTCGAGGGTATATTCGCCAAACACGCCACGCAAATGAACGAACTTCAAGCCATGATGTTCACGATTTTTCAAAAAGTGAAGCCGTCCTCCGCAGCACAAATCATGCAAGCTAACCCGCCGCCACTAGGAGATCTCTCCGCTACAACCAAGTCATCTACGTACAAGGAGTACGACATAGAAAAGGAATTTTCAAGCACCGGTAGTTCCCCCACACCGGCAACACTAACCCGAGACACATACGATCGCTACCTCGATGACCCGAAATACGACAAGGACATCAGAAACGCAAAGAATCACGGGCCCCAGAAAAGGAAACAAGAGAGCAGTCCATACCAAGAGTCTAAAATGAACTGCAACCGACGGGCAAAAAAGTCACGCCAAGACCGAGGACTCGCGCTACTCAACGCCCCTCAAGACAAGATTTTCCAAGCAATTCACAATCACCCAGCATTGCACAAACCTAAATCAATCGCCCGAGGCCGACGAAATTCATCAAAATACTGCCAATATCACCAGGGGCCTGACCACAACACTGATGAATGCAACCAATTGAAGGAAGAAATTCAGCAATTCGCTGTCCTGGGGGCGGTCGATCAGTTCCTATCAAAAGAAAAGCAGCCCCCGCCCCGAATGCGAGAACCATGACCGTCGGCATCGGCCAGCCGCCCATAAAGCTAGACCAAGTCCTGGTAGACGAGGGGATTACAGTGAATGTATTGTTCTTATCAACACTGCTCCAGCTCAAACTAACTATGGGTAGCCTCAAGCTAGAATCCGCTAACGCGCGTATCCCGGGGGGGGGGGCACTTTTGTACCTGTCATAGACACCATCATCCTTCCAGTCACTCTTGGAAAAGAGCTTTAGCAAGCAACCTACGACGTACAATTCCTTGTCCTCCAATCTGACTTTGATCATACCACAATACTCCAACAATCACTCGTGGACATCTATCAAGCCCACTCCTGCCACTTTCTTTCCTAAAAGTTTAGCCGCGAGCGATCCCCGTGCAAATTAAGCCGCGGGCGTTCCTCGTGCAAATTAAGCCGCGAGCGATCCTTGTGCAAATTAAGCCGCGGGAGATCCCCGTGCAAATTAAGCCGCAGGCAATCCCTGTGCAAATTAAGCCGCGAGCGATCCTCGTGCAAAATAGGTAAGATTGTGCATGCGGTTTGAATACAAAAGCTATTCACCGAACCTGTCTCTCTACGCCACGACATCGTCAGGGTCTGCCCCCTCACGACTAAGCCGCGAGTGATCCCCGTGCAAATTAAGCCGCGGGTGATCCCCGTGCAAATTAAGCCGCGGATGATCCCCGTGCAAGTTAAGTCGCGGGCGATCCCCGTGCAAATTAATCCGCGAGCGATTCTCGTGCAAACTAGGTCACAAACCAGTCATAGACCATCCAAGACGCAATCACAGTTCACACAAAGCGACATCGCAAGTCAAACAACATTCGGGCAAAAAGGAAGAAAGAAAACATCATCATAGCAACATACAAATACATGTGCAAATGCGCTAACCAGAACTGCCAAACGATAATGGCAACATACAATATATCAAGCCAAAAAAATAAGAATGTAAACACACGAATACAAAGCATAAAGAAACCACATCGCTACACATCGGCCGTGACCGTGTCAGGATCAAGACTCAGGCTCTCATCATCTGAGATATCTACAAAACTAAAGCCGGACATGTCAGATCCCAAGCTCCGGCCAACAAGGCGAAAAGCCTTCGAAACTCCACGCCTAAGCGCCAGCTCACGAACATCCTCCATTTGAGGCTCCACCTCCTTGGTCCAGATCTCCTCGCGAATCTCCTCGCCAATCAAGCAGCGATCCTGCATGTAATTTAAAGACTCCATGTACTCCGCAAGCCCGGCGGCCTTCAATTCTGACACACGGCTATTAGAAGATAACATCTCCACTTGGACCTTTGCCACATGGAGCTTCGTCTCTAAGAAGGAAGTCTCCACCTGGGCACGCTACAACATTTGTGCAGTCCTCTCCACTAGAGATTTTTCCACCTCTAAGGATGCCCGAGTCTCCTCCAGTTCCGCCTTAAGCTCCGATCCAATCCGACGAAACCGGGAAACACCCCGATCATGATCATCTCTCAGAGCAGCAAGCGAGCTCGCCAACATCCGAAACTTCTCCTGAAGAGCCAGATAACCATCTTTCAAGCTCACGTAGTGATCATTTCAAGTAGCGACAATTTGAACCTGTGCCTCGATCTACAAGGAAAAGACAGAAAAGTCAGTATAACACAATGACAACAGAAGATCAAAATGGTCAAACTTGCTCACCACTTAGTTCATCGCCTTCAAAGAAGATGATAACCTCGGGGCGTCCGCCTCCGCCGGGGGAACTCGGGGGGCAGAACATTCAAGCATCGGTACCTCGGGAATAGTCCCGCCTCGATCATCAGTAAAAATAGTCTTGCCCTGAGAACTCGAACGATGCACCGAACCATCGCCATCGCGATGCACTGCAATGACCTTCCTCTTCCGACCACAATCCGAAGATGTCTCGGCAACCCGTCCAGGATCTGAAGAAATGCCGCACCGCAACAAACGTTTCTCCTCCACAAATGAGGAAATGCAAAACACCCGGTTCGCCAACTCACGAGGCTCTGAGAATCCCAACACTGCGGAAAAATCCCGCTCCTTCCCCTTTTGACAACGGCAACGCTCGGGTAACACATTCCACAATTCGGGCAAGCTCCAATAATTCGTCACGTAACCAAATAAAGTATTACCATGATGACGGTTCGTCAGTCTCAAAATCAAGCCAGCTCTTGTTGCTATTGCTTTCAGTACGTTCACCACCATCAGAACGAATGCCGCACCAATCCCTGAAGCAGTCCAAAGAGAGTTTTCCTCCATGTTCACGAAAGAAGACTATCAATCCCGTCAGGCGCACTACTCCCAGAGGAGTAAACTAAGAAATCGGCACGCCACAAAATTTCAGAATCTTAATCGCTTCTTCGCATGGTGGAAATCGAAAGCCCGATCTCAGAGTAGTCTCACAGATCGTCAACCAACCTCGAGGAGGATTTTGAACCCTCTCCTCAACACACGGAATCTTCACTTCAAGATCGACATGCAACCCAAACCTCCTCCTCCTAATATATGCCCCTAAACTATGACAAATATTTATAATAGTGGTTATGGTGGGCAGATAGCCGCGTAACCACCATAACCACCACCTGAAGGCTGTAAAAGGAGCCTCAGACCTCCTCATTTCTCATCTTTTATCTCGATGTCTTCTTCTTCCTCAGGCCAGAGCTCTGCCGGCGAGCCACCGCTCCTCCACCGAGAATTCTCCTACGGGATTCCGTCACGCTTCCAACAATTCGTCTAAGTCCACAAGAGAGTGAGTACCCTAACCACCAAGTGTGCGGCCAACCTCATTCCAACCTCAGCACCACCTGGCACGATCGGCAGTCGGCACCACCATCCATCCGACATAGTCAACTGTCTGCGGTCAGCCAAAAAAGTCAGCATTCCCCGTTGCGTGTGGCGGCTTGTCGCCCACCAAGTTTAAAGTGTTCTCCTCTTCTCTCACCTCCAAAAGTGTAACGAGGAGCACCTGTAGCCCTCGATTCGACCAACAAAGCTGTAACAACAACGAAATAGTGGACTTTGACCGGCGCAGATCCGGTTACGTGGTTTTTTACCCGGTTGAGGGGTTTTTCCACGCTAAAATCCCCGTGTCCATTTCATCCGACATTCAGTGACTGTGTGCGCGCTCGACCGTTCCGAGAGCTAAGGCTGTCCAGGTTTTTCCGGTCCGACCGGGACATCGAGTTAGACCGCAACAGTTATCATGTTAGTTACGTTTCGTTTTCTAGCTGTTGCCCATTGGATGTGATTCACTCTGATGTTTGGGGTCCCTCCCCCGTGTTATCTTTATCTGGCTATAAATGGTTTGTGACCTTTATTGATTGTTATTTCCGTACTACGTGGCTTTATTTGCTCAAACAAAAAATTGAATTGTTTACTTGGTTTCGCTTTTTTTATATAAAATAGTTATGGCGCAATTTAATGTGACTATCCGGGTGCTACATAGTGATAATGGTGGGGAGTATGTTGATCGAGGTGTTTTTGGTGTCTATCTTGCCGAACATGACGTTCTTCATCAAACCACCTGTGCCAACACTTCTACTTAAAACGACATGGTGGAACGTAAAAATAAACACTTACTGGAGGTCGCTCGATGTTTGTTGATTGACATGCACCTTTCCAAGTCCTATTGGGCTGACATTGTTCTGACTATAACCCATCTCATTAAATGTCTTTCTTTTCGCTCTATTTACTACGCTACGCTCATTTCTCGTTTATCCCAGAAACACATTGTTCACACAACACATTTCTCCTCATATCTTTGGTTTTGGCTGTTTTGTTCATGTCCATAACCCTCATCGAGATAAATTGAATGCTCGTTCACTTAAATGTGTCTTCGTGTGATGCTCTCCTACCACCAAGGGCTATCAATGTTAGCACACTTCTACACGTCGTTTCTGCTGCACTGTTGATGATACTTTTTGTAAGGGGGAGTTGTATTTTCGTACTCGCCAGGGGGAGATAAGTGGTAACATTAATGGGACCTCTGACTATCCCCTCTCGATAGTTGCTTCCTCTCACGCTCCTTCTACTCCTATTCCTCCCAATACGGTTCCCCCTCCCGGTATTCCTCCTATATTATACACCTTCTCTTGCAGGTCTCGTACTCCCGAACAAATGTCATCCCCAGATGTTCAAATTGTGTCAGCCCCCGCTTCGGCTCCAAATTTTGATGATGACCTTCATGCTCCCTTTGCTCTTCTTAAAGGTAACACTGGTAGCACCAAACACTCCATTGTCAATTACATTTCTTATCATCACCCCTCTCATGCACACACAACTTTTATCTCATCCTTTTTCTCCTGGCAGGAGGCAGTTTAGATACCTGAGTGAAAACAAGCTATGGAGGAAGAAATGTGTGCATTGGAAAAAAAATGAAATCTTGCAACTTGCGTGTCTTCCCCCAGGGAAGCGAACAGTTGGGTCTCGTTGGATTTTTTCTGTAAGCAGAATCAAGATGGGGCGGTGGTGCGATTATTTGTACACCTTTTTGTGAATTCTCAATATCAACTAGCCGACGTCTTCACCAAAGGACTAAGCCATGACAACTTTACAAACAATACTTTCAAGTTGGGAATGATTGACATATACTCCCAACTTGAGTAAGAGAGTTGAATATATGTTCAAGGAGATGTCGAGTGAGCTCATAAACCTGGGTAGAGCTACCAAGCTGTGAATAAGTCTCACGAGCCCGAGTCCAGATGTCGAAGACCTAGTCCATCATCTTGTAGCTATTATAAACCAAGGGTTACATGGAGTGAAGCAACCACGAGACAACAAGGGAGTTTTTAGCGTCCCCTTTCACCAATTTGGATTAATACTGAGAGGCTGAACAGTCGTCCTATCGATGTACCCATAAAGATGATGGATGCGGATAACATGTTGTGTTGCGTTAGACCACTCCAGATAATTCGTTCCATCCAAACAAACTGTTTTAATACTAAGGCAACCAGAGGAACCATGAGTTCATGAGAAATCACCACCCGAAGGAAGGAGACTGAATGCTCGAGTCCGAGGAGTTAGCCATGAGGAAAAGACTGCATGGAGCTAGAAAGGGAGCGAACATAGGTAGTTGGAGGCCACACAAATAGAGATCACACCAAGGTAAAAGAAGCCATCGAGTGGGGAAGAAGCCGCAAAGCATCTGGAAGGAGTCACAGAGCTTGTGAGGGAAGAGCTCACACAGATCGCAGAGGAAGAGTTCGCATAGCACGAGACAATGTCGGTAGAGCTTGCAGGGGAAGAGCGCACATAGCTCGTAGAGTAAGGGTACACCCAACAATGTCCTTAGAGGGAAAGAGCTCGTAAAGGAAATATCACGTGAGAAAAAGACGCTTGGGAAGAAGATTTACATGCCTGTTGTACTCGCAGAAGAGACCGCAATTCACGCAAACTTTGAGGGAAGAAGACGCGCGGGCTTGCTGAGCTCGCAGAAGAGACCGCAACTCCCGTATGATTTTCGGGAAGAGGACATGCGGCCATCCGGGCTTGCCAAGTTCGCAGAAGACACCGCAGCTCCCATTTTTTCCTCTCTGATACCAAATCAGATTGAGAAAATAATGAGAATCATCTTTATTCCAAGGAGACGCCCCCTATATATACATCTTGGGAGTGTTCCCAAGCATGCTAAAATAAATCGAAAAAAATAAATAGGCCTTGTATAATGAGGGCCTTTTACAATGTTACGGTTGCGCATGCCGACAGGACACACACGCCGACGAGACGCCGTGGCGAGTCCGCACACGGTGGGAGACGATGACGGGTCCGTCGGGAGGAGAGACCGAAGATGCGGCACCAACCTGACTATTTTATTTATTTTCTACTCTGTTATTTCTTATTATGTTGTACACATTTATTTATTTCTCATTACGTTGTTATTTCTTATTATGTCACACCCCGCTCTTATAAGGGGTGTAGTTGTACTTTTTTGATTATGCTTGGATGAATGCATATTGGGGCTGCTCCCTAAGGATTTTCTCTCAACCCTAATCTCCTTCTTCCTCACCTCCGCCGGCCCCTCCCCTCGTCGGATTTCTCTCCGGGATTGTATTAATTTGGTCCGACCTTCCACACCGCCCGCCATCCCCCCGCCGGTGCTCGTGATTGTCCTTGCAATTTCAGGTAAAGAGCTGCTAATTCCGTCCCAATCAAGCCGTTTCCGCCTATTCCGCACGTCTCGAGCCTGTTCTGCTCAGCGACAGTGCCGCCTTCCGCGCCCGACCTGCTGCCGAAGCCACCAATCATCTCCTTTCCGCCCAATCGGTCGCAGGAATTTGCCAGCCGCTCCAACTGAACCCACGCTGTCCCAGGAAGCCGCCAATCCGCCCTTTCAGCTCGTGACCTGTGGAAGGCCTTTCGATCTATTTCCCTCCGCCGGATCTGTCGCAAGATGGCCTCCACACCTCTGTTTTTGCCGATCCCAACCAAAGCCGCCTCTTTCCGACCACGGTTTGTCGTCTCCAACCCCATGGCTCCCAACACCCGCTCCGTTGGCGACCCTCCTTCCGATGCCTTGAGCCGCCGCATAAAGGGTCAAGAACAACATTTTGCCTCAATGCACGCTTCTCTCCTCGCCCCCACTCCAAAATTGACTCTCTCCAAGCATCCGCCGCCGCCGTTTCTGCCACGCCCGGCTCCGGCTCATCCTCGGACGCCGTCTCTTTCCTCGGCGCCGGGCCTCTCCCATTTCCCCCGAACCACTCCCCCTCCCATTCCAAGCCGGTCCGCCCTTTCCCTCGACATTCCTTCCTTTGTCGGCGTAGACCCAATGGGTTGGATCGCCAAAGATGAGCAATATTTCGACCTCAACTACACACCGGAGCAGGACATGGTGTCTACGGCTGTAGTTGGTCTGGACGGCTCGACCCGCCACTCGGCTCGGTGGCTCCGCCAATCCAACCCGTGCCTTTCCTGGCTTGAGCTCAATCAGAAAATGATTCGGCGGTATGACACCTGCTACTTCGGCTTCTCCGCTATCGACCGTCTTTATGGCGTCCGCCAGACAGTCAGCCTGGACGACTAAGTTGATGAGTTCATCGCTCTGGTTTCCCATGTTCCCGGGCTACCGCCCAATCATTATCTGGGCTTCTTCATGCATGATCTACTGCCACATATCCTCTCACGTCTCCAGACACACCACCCTCATACAGTCTCAAACGCCATGGACTTGGCGTGTCTGGTGGAGGCCGAACTTTCACCCCAGCCACCTGCTCCTACGACCGACCACCACCAGCCCCGGCCGCCTTGGCGACCGCCAACCATGGCTCCTCCACCGCGACCACCGCTTCTCGAACAGCGAGTACAATGAACTTCACAACAAGGGTCTCTGTTTTCAGTGCCGCCAACCGTGCTCCCCCAACCATGAGTATTATGTGAAGGAGTTCTACGCCATCATCGGCGACGTCGGCCATGAGGTTAACCTGACTGACTTTGAGGCCCTGAAGCTCTCAACGGGGGATCCACCTCTTGACTCTACCACAGCTACGTTCCACCGGTTGGAGCTATCTTGCAGCTCGACAGGTGGGATCTCCGGCCAACAGACCATGTAGCTCTCGGGCACACTGCAGGATCGCCCGATCATCATCATGGTGGACAGTGGCGCGAGCCACAATCTCATCTCCGAGCACATGGTGCAGCAACTCCGTCTTTCCTCAGTTCCCTCCCCGGATGTTGCAGTCTGTTTGGGCGATGAGCGCCACCGGCCGACTCAAGGTCTTTGCACTGCCGTCTCTCTCTCTGTAGGGACCTGTTCCGTCACCGCAGACTTCTACATATTCGGCTTAGGCAGTCTCGACGCTATTCTGGGAGTGGCTTGGCTCTGCACGCTCGGCGATGTATGCATTAATTGTGAGATTATGTCCATGCAGTTCCTACATAATGGTCATCCATGTCGTCTCGACGGTGACTCTGCCCTCCTACGCTCTCCGAGCTCCCTCTGCACGATCCAATGGACCACGGACGCCGGCCTCTCCGTGGGGCTGTGGGCCCCTCGGGCTCATTCGTTGTGCCTCTTCCTTTCCCGACGAACCACCAAGAGCTTTCTACTGCGCTCGCCAACGCCATCCAGTCTCTAACAGGATTGTCACCAGCCCAGCTTTCTTCGGTCCGGAACAAAGATGGCAGTTAGCGCCGAATCACTCAACCAAGCTACTTGGTCGCCACTACCACCTTCAGGGGGACTCTGGCTCGCAGGTGGTCCCTATTACTGGGTCTTACCGTCTGGAGTCCGATGCCACGGGGTTTCCCCAGGATCACTTCTGTCGCCACCACTCTGGCCACTGCTTTGGGGACAAGACACATTTTCTAGACGACGACATTGTTACAGTTGCGCATGCCGACGTGACACACTCCGGCGAGACGTCGTGGCGTGTCTGCACGCGGTGGGAGATGATGACGGGTCCTTCGGGAGGAAGAGAGACCAAAGACGCGACACCAACCTGCCTATATTTTTTATTTCCTACTCTGTTATTTTTTATTATGTTGTACGCATTTATTTATTCCCTGTTACGTTGTTATTTCTTATAATGTCACACCCCGCGCCTATAAGAGGTGGAATTGTACTTTTTTGATTATGCTTGAATGAATGCAAATTAGGGCCGCTCCCTATGGATTTTCTCTCAATTCTAATCTTCTTCTTCTTCCTCACCTCTGCCGGCTCCTCCCCTCGCCGGATTCCTCTCCGGGATCATATTAGAATATGATACAAATTTTTTCTCTATAGACCCCAATTTGTCTTTCTAAATAAAGCCTATACTCCACCTCTTCCAAATACTTTCATAACACATTCCAAGTTCATCTGACATCACGGTACAATTATATTATGGTGTTGGATTGATTTTGGATTGTATTTACTTGTGGATATATTTATTATGAAAGCTCGTTCTCATGCTTTGTTCATGGAACCCACAAAAAAAATTTAGGTAGATCATAGAGTAAGAAAAATACATTTGTCTGTGTGGTTAAAAGATAATCAAATAAATTGATACGATACCGAGAGTAATCCGGCGAGGGGAAGGGCCGACGGAGGTGAGGAAGAAAGAGATTAGGATTGAGAGGAAATTCTTAGGGAACAATCTTATTTCTTATACATCCAAAGATTAAACAACTCATAAACTCCTCCCCTTTATAAAGATGAGGGAGGGCACACATAAAAGGTAACAAATATAATATAATTAATGCTAATTACTAGTCTTTAATTAATATATTTATTTAATATTAATTAATAATTATTAATATTAATTAACCAATTAATTAACACTAATTAATTGCATTAATTTGCCAAATCATGGTGGTCTCTATATGCGATCTTCGGTGGTCCCGACGAGGAGTAGTTGCTTCGGCGAATGCGTGAGGCTAGTATCCGTCGCCCTCCTACACGCGTAGACACGCCATGGTATCTCGTCGGCGTGCGCGCGTCTCATCTGTGTGCGTAACCATAAAAATGCCTCCGTCTGGAAAATATGTTTTGCCCACAAGGCAATAGATGGAGGGGTGACGATGACAGTGATCCTTGGTCAGCCACATATATTCGGACTTCAGACGGTAAGTGCCAGTAACATGGACCTCCTGCGATCCAGGACCCCCCTGAAGGTGGTAGCGGCGATCAAGTTGCTTGGCTGGGTAGTGCGGCGCCAACTGCCATCTTTCTTCCGGACCAGTGAAGGCTGGGCTGGTGGCAGTACTGCCGACGGCTGGATTGGTGAGCGCAGTAGAAAGCTCCTTGTGGTTTTTCAGAAGAGGAATTGGCACAACTGATGGGCCCGAGAGGCGACATAACTAGCCCCCCTGTAGGAACTGCGTGGACATAGTCTCCCAGTTGACGCATGCATTGCCGAGCGTGCGGAGCCAAGCCACTCCCAGAATGACGTCGAGACCGCCTAAGCCGAATGTGTACAAGTCTGCGGTCACGGAACAAGAGCCCGCAGAGAGAGAGATGACAGTGCAATGACCCTGAGTCGGTAGGTGGCACCCATCTCCCATACAAATTGCAACCTCCGGAGAGGGAACCGAGGGAAGACGGAGTTGCTGCACTAGGTGCTCAGAGATGTAGTTGTAGCTCGCGCCGCTTCCCACCATAATGATGATCGGGCGATCCCGCAGTGTGCCCGAGATCTGCATTGTTTGTTGGCCGGAGAACCCGCCCGCTGAGACGCAAGATAATTCCAACTAGTGGAACGTAGCTGTGATGGAGTCAATAGGTGGATCCCCCGTTGAGAGCTTCAGGGCCTCAAAGTCAGTCAGAGTAACCTCAGGTCCAACTTCGCCGATGATGGCGTATTACTCCTTCACGGAGCACTCATGGTTGGGGGAGTACTGTTGGCGGCACCAAAAACAGAGACTCTTGCTGCGAAGTACATTGTACTCACTGTTCGAGAGGCGTTGGGGGCCGGTGGGCGGCTCGGCTGATTTCCCCAAGGCGGCGACTACAATGGAGGAGTCGTGGCTGGCGGTCGCCAAGGCAACCAGGACTGGTGTTGTTCGTTCGTAGGAGCAGATAGCCGGGGTGAAAGGTTGACCTCCACCAGACGCGCCAAAGCCATGACGTCGGAGACTGTATGAGGGTGGTGCGTGCGGAGACAAGAGCGGGTGTGTTGCAGTAGACCCTGCGTGAAGAAGCCCAGATAATTATCGGGCGGTAGCTCGGGAATATGGGAGACCAGAGCGACGAACTCATCAACATAGTCGTCTAGGCCGACTGTCTGGCGGATGCTGCAAAAGCGCTCAATTGCGGAGGAGCCAGAGTGGCGGGTGTCATACCGCCGGATCATCTCCTGCTTGAGCTCGGACTAGGAGAGGCATGGGTTGGATTGGCGGAGCCACCGAGCCCAGTGGAGGGTCGTGCTGTCTAGGCCAACCACCGTTCTAGATACATTGTCGTGCTCTGGTGTATAGTTGAGGTCGAAATATTACTCCGCCTTGGCGATCCAACCCATCAGGTCAACGCCGACGAAGGAGGGAATGTCGAGGGAGAGGGCAGACCGGATCGGAATGGGCGAAGGAGTGGTCCCTGAAAGAATGAACGACGACCCGGTGCCTAGGAGAGAGACGCAGTTCGTGGGTGGACCGGAGCCGGACGTGGTGTAGACGGCGGCGGAGGACGCCTGTAGGGAGTCAATCCTGGAGTGGAGGGAGAGGTGCGAGGCGTGCATGAAGGCGATGAGTTGCTCTTGAGCCTCTAAGCAGCGACTTAGGGCTTCAGTGACGGTATCTGGAGCGGGGTCTCCAGAGGAGTGAGTGTTGGGAGCTATTGGGCTTGAGTCGTCGAACAACGACCAAAAAAAGTCGGATTTGGCGGAGGTTGGCCCCTGCTGACGGTCTGCAGCGAGGACGACAGAGGGTCGCTGGCGCGCAGCGGAAGCAGGGGCGGTGTTAGGGCTGGGCAGAAGAGGCGGATCTAGGATCTCGGCGCGGAGGAGCAACGATCTGGAAGTGGCGACGCGATATGTGCTCGATCGATCCCGCGGAAACGGCGATCTGCGATCCTGTGCTCGGGCGATCCTTCGGTCGATCGGTGCTCGGTCGATCGAGCGCAAAAATGGTGATGCTAGGGCTGGCGGATCGATCCCTCGACTGTCTCTGATCGTGGGCACTAGCGCGGAAATGTCTAATCAAGTGACAGATCAGATCGCCACAGGGGGCAGATTGTTCGACGGGTTTGGGAGCGGAAGCAACAACGGCTGCTACGAGCGGGCGGTGAGGCAGGTTGGACCAAATTGATACGAACCCGAGAGGAATCTGGCATGGAGAAGGGCCGGCAGAAGTGAGAAAAAGGAGATTAAGGTTGAGAGGAAATTCTTAGGCAGCAACCGTAATTCTCATAGATCCAAAGATAAGACAACTCATAAACTTCTCCCCCTTATAAAGATGAGGGAGGACACACATAAAAGATAACACATATAATATAATTAATGTTAATTACTAGTCATTAATTCATATATTTAATTAATATTAATTAATAGTGATTAATATCAATTAACCAATTAATTAATACTAATTAATTGCATTAATTTGCCAAATCATGGTGGTCTCCATATGCAATCTTCGGTGGTCCCGACGAGTAATCGCTCCGGCGAATGCGTGAGGCTAGTATCCGTCGCTCTCCTACACGCGTAGACACGCCACAATATCTCGTCGACGTACGCGCGTCTCATCAGCGTCCATAACTGTAACATAAATCGAATAAGAGCAATTACAATAAGAATATCATTCACAGAACACTAATTAACTCCTGCCATGTACACAAGTTAGTATACATTAATATCACGGAGCATTTCCCAAAATTGAGCACATCTTATTTTGTAGATATAAAAGTAATGTAATTCATTCATATGTTTTGTTATGATTATTCATATGTTTTTTCATAACAAATTGCACGTGTGAAGTAATAGTAATAATCTAATCTTAGAGCATGTAATCATGAAGAAACTTCATGTTGTATAGTATAAATTCACATATGATATTACTAAATATGAACAAGGCCTTGGAAGAATCATGAAAAGAAGTGATTTGATACCCTTCATAAATCATAATAAACGATTAGGACCAAGGATTGGCCTTCTTCATAAACACGAAATCAAAGAAATAAATATACTATAGAGGACTCCACACTATTTTGAGCCACTGAGGCACTTGCTATTTGACTTTTTTCTGATTGGGGTGAAAGGCCAAATGCCGTTCTCCGAATTTATAGGGATCATATTATTGTTTTGATGACATTGAGCTTTTCAGTTTGTTCGCTATTTTTTTCTCAAAAAATTATCATTTATTTCCATCGCCAATTTTTAATAATTAACCCGTTGCTGTTTATAATCATTCTAGGTGACACCTCGCTTACAAGAGTTGATGGCTTATAAGAGGCAGCAGGATTCTAAAGGTTCTTCATTGTCCACTCAGAAACATAACTCAGTTTCTGAAGATTCATCGCAGAAACGGAAATCAAATAAAAGTCTTGTAAGCAAGCTTCCTCCATCTAAGAAAAGAAAAGTGGCCCCAACAAAGTCTAATAGTGTTAAAGGCACTATTAAGGATGAAGAAAGTTTGCAAGGCACTGGTGAGCATAAGACTAATGTTAACGAAGCTGAAGATTCAAAGTCGAACAAAACTAAGCCATCTTACGCTGACAAGTGCACCGCATTTCTATCGAATCTTAGTCTTGAGGCAAGCTCTCTTTACTCTCTATATTTTCTCTCACACTTCTTCCATTGTGACTATAGGTACAAGATTCATAATTAAAAAAAAAGGAGGTAGGATGCATTTTCTAGTTTTAATTATTTAAAAATTAATATAAATTGTTATGGAGATGTGTGACATTCATTTCATATTCTTTTCTTCAATCATTACTCACATATCATGTATTAATTGACTACAAAGTTTGACACAAATTAGTATGATATCATAGATATGATCAATAAACGATTGCATCCAGTCAATTGATGACTCCCACTATTTATCATCAAATTACTCGTCTTCTCTGTTTCATAATCACAATATACTCACTTTTTTATCTTTTTGAGCACTTACGAGCATAATTGTATGTAAGAGTCTCCGAAACTTTCTTTTTGAAATTTAAAAGAAAATTTTCCGAAGGTTTCGGGGGCATTTTTATAAGAGTTTTCCAGCTCCGAAATATTCTAAATACCATAGGTGAGGCCTGTGCAAGTATCTGTACTTCCGAGCTTGCAGATCATGAATTTGATTTATGGAAACACTATTTTGTACTGTACTTCATTAAGTTAGTATCTCAGCTGCTTCATTTACAGGCAAATGAGAACCACATCCGTGGATTCTTCACAGACTCTGGAGGAGTTACTTCTATACGCTTGCTTCGGGAAAGATTCAGCGGAAAACCAAGGGTATGTTCCTTCGGCTAATGGTCTCCGACCTATCCTATCTTTGCATCTCTCTAGTTGAACACATACTTACATTTTCCCTTGTTGTTTATGGTATTATTGTAAACATCTTTGGTTTGTGGTTGATAAGTCAAAATTCTCTTGGCCTAAAATTTCTGCAGGGCTTGGCCTATGTAGATTTTTCAGATGAGAAACATCTTGCAGCTGCGATTGCAAAGAATAAACAGAAGTTGCTTGGCAAGAAATTGAGCATCTCTCGTTCAGATCCAACACAAGGACGAAACAAATCATTTTCTGACAGCACCGCTCGTTCGGATCCGACGCAAGGACAAAAAAAATCATTTTCTGACAGCATTAATTCTCGTGGTCGTGGTATGCTTGCTAATTGTGATTCCCATCATTTTTTCTATTTATATACGAGTCATCTCTGTTCTATTTATATACGAGTCATTTTTTCAAGAAGACGTCAAATCTATTAGTAGGCCTACGTATTAGGGAGTGATGATTAAGGGGGAACCAAAATTAGACAAGATAGCGATTAAACTGATAATCAGCAGAAGAACCTGGGATCATGGATGAGGACGAACTACATGATATTTTTGCACCTGCCTTGTGCCGGACTAAACGTTCTACGTGCGTCAACATTCTCCCATTCAAACAAAAATTTATCAACATTATGATGATTCATGCACAAAGAGCGCACTCAATCTTTCGATTCGACATTACATAAACCTGTTTTCAAACCTTTTGTTCGTGATCGGTATTGGTGTTCGGAGAAACACGCCCGCCCAACAAATCCTAGGGTCATTCTAATTTCAATTAATTAAAGGCAATTCTTCATGAATGTAGATTAAGCTTTTTCTCTCTTTCATTTGCAGGTAAAGGAGAACTCATAAGAAGAGACCAACAGGGCCCCGGCGAGGGCTCCACCGCACCTATGGCGAGAGAAGAGAATCTTCCTGCGAGGAGTAATACCTTCGCAACACCGAGATCAGTTGTTGCAAAACCACTGGGCTGGTCCACAAGAGAAGCTCGAGTTGATGAGCCAGCAGAGAAGCTCAATTCAAATGATGAATTCAGGCAACTTCTTCTCAAAAAATGATTGATGGTTCACTTCATCTGTAGTTGAATTTTACTTTACCTTTGTGTGTGTCTATGTCAATGTAAATTGGTTAGTTCTAATACTTAATCAGGGCCAGTTTTTTACTGGATACATATTTTTTGGTATCTCAGCTGGTTTTGTTAAAGAAATATTTGGAGCCCTTCAGATTTTACAGCATTAAATAAAATAGCAATCAAAAGGAGAGCTTGGACGCACCGGTGTTGCCGTGTGACTTGAGATCACAGGTTCAAGTCTTCAGACTTTCTAAGGGTCTTTTTTTTGGGGGCGGCGATTTTTTTGTCGTAGGCGGTGGCAAGAAAGAGGGGTCGGAGCAAAACCCTGAAAGAGGGGTCGCAGCAAAGCACGAACGTGCACACATGCAGGATCAGCGCGCGTGGTTGAGCCCCGCACGCCTCCATCGTCTCCGGCCACCGCCATTGCCAGGCAACTTGCCTTGGCCACACAGACCGCCGGGGCTATGTTCCTCTTATTTTTTTTTTCTCTTTTTGAGGGCTAAAATTGTGAAAGAAAATGTAAAATGAGAAGAAACTTATTTTTATATAATAAAATAGATTTTAATTTTCAAGACAGTATTTAAAAATAAATAATTGCAGGATACACTTGAGCATAATGTATATGTGGAGGCGAGAGCAGAAAATTATAAAATAGGGAAATTTGATATATGTAATATATTTTCTTAACATGTAAAACAAATATATTCCAGCCATTTTAGATATTTATAATCACATCATAGCTTGATGCACGATATTACTATGTTTTTACTATAACGGAGATTTAACGGAATGAATTAATGCTGTTAAAATTTTGGGAGTAAAATATGTATTTAGCCAAACACAGAATGAGAGAATAATAAAATCTTTGTTTTATAGCCGTTCTCTATTGAATCAACCAAATTGCTTCCATTAACAAAAACGAGTAGTTAAACAAAGTGCGAATAGATTTTCACGGAAACTTTTGAGAACAATGTAGTGGAGCTCTTGATTGGGACGGAGTCCTCAACGTCGGTGCCCTCTCCCACTCGCCTCGCTGCTCACTCCAAATTTAAGAAAAATACTAATCTTTTTCGAGGGAGACATGACGACCACAGAAGCTTCACAGACTCCAAAATCTCTACAACAGGGGGAAAAAAGCGGAATGACCTTATCTAATTTATAGGCATTGGAGGGAGACTCATAATGAAAGGCCGCCAAATTTGCAAGATATTTCTTGCCAAATTTTTCTGTCTCAAAACAGACGATGAATACGCATCAATTTTTGACCGATATCTCGCAAAATATGACATATACTTTTCTGATGATTGGGGGGCACCGGGAGAAGCAAGAAATTTCCACGCATCAATTTTTGACCGATATCTCGCAAAGTATGACATACTTTTTCGAGGGAGACACGAGTGCGCACCCCTCGCGCAAGGCGCAAGCGCGCACACACGCCCTCGCCAATGCGCCCCCTTGTGTGTGCAGACCCACACATACTCCTTGCGCATGCGGCCGCGCTACTTTTATTTATTTGATTTGAGCCTTTCTTGTTTTGCATTTTTTTGAAGGAGTAGGTCGATTCCAAGATTTGTTTTTCATATCAAGCTACCAATAATATATTGTATAGGTGCTCAAATGAAGGACCAAAGGGCTACAACCAGCCTAGAGGGCCTAGACACGCGTTTTGTGCATACCCTACAGGCTTGCACGCCGAATGTGCCGATATAGTGCTTGTGTGGGTGCCGCTCACATAGCAGTTGTTTGCAGGACATGCACATAAGAATATGATATGCCATGCGTACTGGTGGTGCACTTGGGATGTAGGCTCAAGTTCAAGAACAATTGTTACTAATACACGGGGAGCACTTGAAATCATCACATATGGCACAAATGTTAGGGCATGCAAATGGGTGCAGCACTTAAAGTTTATTTTTGTTGTAGTTAGAACACTTGAGGAGGAGCCTGCAGAAGCCTACATAAAGGGCTTCTGTAAGGGCCTTCATCTCGTGGAGAGAGCTATTTGGCTAAAGATGAGGCCTCCGAGGATGATTCCAATTTTTTTATGGATTATTTCATCCTTAGTGGAATGGAACCCTGGCTGAAATATCTTCTCCTTGGCAAAGTTTGAGGCATGAGAATTCAGATCAGAGACAGTTGTTTCGTGGAACAAGTTAGTTTAGCTCGACAACTGTTTGATGAAATGTCCGAGAGGGATCTCATCGCCTGGAACACAATGATGTCCGTCTATGTTAAAAAAAATGGAAGTTTTGCTCATGCATTGTACCACTTCCACGAAATGAGAACTCAAGCCAATTTAGCTCCTGATGCAATCTCTCTCCACCATTTCGGAGCTGGGTCGAGCCAGCGACAGCATCGCCGTGCAAGACTACATAAAAAAGAAATCAATATCCTCTCCACGAAATGCTTGGAGTCCGCCTCATCAACATGTATTCCAACTACGCCTAACTGGAAGTACTGAAAATCTTCAACGACTCGGGGGACACCGTGGATCAGTGGAATGTTATCTTAGGCGGCTTAGCCATTCACGGCTACAGTGGACTAGCTCTCGAACTCTTCAAAGCCATGGAGAGGTTGTAGCCATGCAGGTTTAGGGGATGAATGGCTGATGTTTTTTGAGATCATGAGTAATAGAGAGGGGGTGTGAATGGTCATATTAGGACTGCAATTATATTTAGAGATTCTAAGTTTTTTTGGGGTGCGAATAGACTCTAATTTTATTGAGAAATTTATCAACCAAATCATGACATTATCCATGTCTATGCTAATTTACATGACTACTAACAGAATCAAAGTAACAATTGTCAAATGCAATGACATTATCCTTCAATTTTTTTAATAATTCCAGACCACCCCAATCAAAAGTAGTAACTTGTCAATGGAAGAAAATAGTAATAATAGTCATGTGATGATTTTCCTTATGTATGCCATAAATAGAATGTTCAAATGTCATACAAATTAAAATGGTAATCATTTTCCTTCAACAAATGAACAATTTTTTTTGGGGGGGGGGGGGGGGGGGGGGGGGGGGATAACCCCCGTGTAAATAAGCTCAAGTGCCACTAAATGAATTATACACTGCTACTTAAGTTAGCATGAGCCATTGCTAATTACAAATACAATCCTTCTGTAGAAGGATGTAATTACAAAAAAAAAGGAATGAAATATGTATCAGTTATAAAATCCAGTAATTAATAAAAAAAATTACATGCTCATGACTATTGAGGAAACCTCTGGCTGGCTTTCCACTTCCCCATCCAACCTCTCACCCCCAGCCTGCATAATAAATAAATAAATAAATATATATATTATATATATATATATATATATATATATATATGCTTGTTATCACTAAAGTGCTAAAAAAATAAATGTCACTTTACACTGGCAGAAGCTGTTGGGGCCTAAACGCTGTCCCACACTATTTTGGACATTATACACATCCAATTTTTTTGATAGGGCCGTTTACTGGGACCTCCCCTTGAGTTTAAAAAATTACAGACTGCACCCCTTTTATTATTGAAATTACAAAAACTTTCCCTCAACGTTACAAAACATAACATTTACCTCCCCTCAAATACACATTTCAAAACATCCGTGCACAAAAATACCTCCCTCGGAGTACATTTCCAAGGGGGGTATTTTGTGCACGGATGTTATGAAATGTAAACTTCAGGGGAGGTTTTTGTAATTTCCATAATAAGAGGGGTGCAAGTTATAATTATGATATCTTCCAAGGGAAGTTTTGGTAATTATTTGTTTTTTTGTTGATATTATACACATCCTAATGTTTTGATATTATACACATCCTAATGTTTTGATATTATACACATCCTAATGTTTTTATATTATACGCATCCTAGTTTTTGATAGTATACACATCCTAATTTTTTGATATTATAGTAAACGGGGAGGGATAGACCAATAAAGACCTGAAATGAAACTATAAGGAAAAACATAATGTACTTGGGCATTAGTGAGATTATGACTAAAATATGGCACAATGACGACAAAAAATCCATATAGCTGACCCCACTATAGTGGGAGAAAGACTCAAGTATTGTTGTTGTTATTGTACCACCGGACTAGGTACACATACTCAAAACTCGTACCCGGACTTCATAGCCTATAAAAAAAGATTAAAATATGCAGATATTCTCTTATTTGATAAGATATATAAAGAAAGTAACGAATATTTATACCGTGGTGACTTTGATCCTATGTATGCCAAGATAGCGTTCCAAGGCGCCGTCGCCAAATAGAACTTTAGCTCCACAGACAGGTTTGTCGAGAGACCCTACAGCTTCTTCGTCCACCACAACTGCATCTACTGGCTCACTGCCCGTGTTGGCATCTGGAATCTGAAAGGATTACGTGGGTTATAAAAAAAAGGAGAGGAAAATAACACAACATTAAAGATGTAGGTGGTGTAAGCACTTGAAATGTCTAACTTTTTCACAAACATTACTGAAGTATCTGGGGGTCGATTAAAAAGTAAAACATAATACAAATATCTGTTCATTGCTTTCGACTAGTACCCCTTTGTGAAATTAATTAAAAATAGCCCAAAGCAAATCTACAAAAAATGCTCCAATCACTTCAAGACTTATAATGGCACCCCCACTGGAATATCCACTTCAAGAATAAGAGAATTTCATTACAAACAGTGAACAAATAGCAGTTTAGGGAACAAAACTGTTGCTAGAAGCCGCCCGTTACAAAGATGGGTTTACAACGAACTCTGCAATCAACATATGAACAAGTCCTTAAAAAAAATAACAATTGAAAAGTCATGGACAACAAAAAATATATTCATAATCTCATAGGACCATTGGTTGCTTATATAACAAATGGAAAAAAAACTGTAAAATCACAGATCTGCATAAAAGAGAGACCAAACAACATCATTGAAAAACTGGACAGCACAATAAAAAAACTGAGAGAAAACCAAGGTCGTATGAAAGAGATAAAACTCTTCACCAAAGGAAGATAAGACTGCATGCAATTTCCAAGATAAGAGCATTTGAAAAAATATGACGCAAGACGGATCTATAAATAGCGGACATGCGATGTCCCAAAACTAAATGCAATATAAGCGAGCATGCGACAAATGCAATGGACCGACAACAAATCTAAAAAAACACAGATGCGAACAAGCAGACGACACAATCGATGAATGGAAACTCACAACATAAACTCTAATACAAATGCAATTGTTTTCGACGTGCAATTAATTAAACAATTAGTCATGCACTAACATCACAATTGGCCAAATATATAACGTAAGTAAGCAGATAATAAGTGCATTTACATAAGAATATAAAAATAAATACTGAACCATTAAAGCACACAAACATAAGTGTAGAGAACAAAGGGCAAACCTTGCATATCCTTCTTCAAGTATAAAATACAAGAGAGAGTACAAATATATAGGAGAAGAGAAGGAGAAAGAATCATATACAAAAGATGTGGGACTAAAGGAGAAAGAAGATATGGGCCTATAAATGGGCTTTAACATCATTTTCCCCTATATCATCTAACACTCCCCCGCAAGCTGAAGCGTACAAGTCGTAGGCACCAAGCTTGGACATGAACATGTAATACAACTTGCGAGGTAGTAGGAGTCGACGGAAGGTGCTCTTGCCGACTCTGAGAGGAAGTAGGAGTCGACGGAAGGTGCTCTTGCCGACTCTGACGGCTGTGAGGGGGGGCGGGGACTGGTGAGGTGGTTGTCGGGGAGCTTGGTGGTTGTTGGTGGCTGCAGGAGGGAGGCGGGTGGCCGGCAGATAAAACTTGAGCTTTCCTCCACGTGGAGGGCCAAAGCACGAGCGCACGACGCACTGATACTTCCTGCAGTTAAAGATTTCTCAAGAGAAAATAACATAATAAACTAGATTCTCAAGCGAACGCATAATATCTGAACCATAACAATGTTTACAACCGAACAAACCAATACAAAACACATTACGAATGTTAGGGCTGCTGTAAATAAAAAGATCTGAACGTTGGAGGGCTCAAAGAGGGAATCAGGTGGTTGGTGGACTAGATCGGGTAAGGGGAGGGCTGGTTGGGGATTAAGAGGGTAGGATTGGGGCGGGGCATGGCTGGAACCAGGCTAAAATACTCAGATCTGGACAAATTTGGTGTTGGGTGGCTATTTTGAGGAGGATCCACGGGATGGAGGGTGATGGCAACAAAGGGGAAAGAGGCGGTTGGATCTGGCTGGGAACGGCCAGATCTGGACTGTTTTGGGGCATAAAAAACAGCCAAGCAGGCTGTTTGGGGCGGTAGCAGTGAAAGGGGAGGGTTGCGGGCTGTGGGCTGGAACAGGGAGGGGAGGGGCTATTGGCCGGATCTGGGCAGAAAAATGGCATGCGACCTACTATGGAGGGGCGAAGGCCAGGAGCTGAGGGGGCGGTGGCTGGCGGTTTGAAGGAGGTGCGGATGGAGGGGGTATCTAGACAATGGTAGTGGCTGGACAAAGGGGAAAACTGATGGGGTTGTTGTTTGCAAGGGCTGGACAACAAAAATGGAAAGGTGCAGAGTGGGGGAGGAGGAAAAAAAATTAAAAGATACAAGACTTACCCAAGGAGTCGTCACCTAGGGGTTCCACGGAGTCGGCACCGCGGAGAGATCACCGGAAATGAGGAAGAGGACTCTCCAAATTTCAACAATGAGAAACGGCGACAACCCTAACAATCTATTTATAATAAACAGAAACAAGGGCACCTGAAATCAACGACAATGATCGGTCGTTGGTTTTGGGGCCAAAACTACATGAAATATAAACCGAAAACACAGCTTTATATGAAATTGATTTGCAACGCGAATCCGGACGCATCCACGGAGTTCGATCGTCGATCCGGGCACGTCATATATGGTAAGCCGCCACACTGCATCACCTAATCACAGCTGCATGCGACTTCTCCAGCTTCTGAGAATTCTATGCATCCTGCAAGCACTTTCCGATGCTTTCTCACTCGGGTATTCACGCACAGGTAATCCATGCACCAGATGCTAAATTATCAACAATGACAGTGACATCACTATGTTGAGGTTCCTACCAGCGTGTTTTCCTTCTTGTGACTTCTTTACATCATGTAAAACTCCTAATATAACATAAAATAAAATAGCGGGTGATATATTTAAAAGTCGTGTCAGCCGATATATTGAAAAAAATGAGACATGTTGGCCTATATTTTACAAAATGACGTAATCTTTTTTTTGAAAAACATATCATTTTGCTCTTAAAAATGACATGTCAGAACTCAGAATACATGTCACATGTCGGAGGGCATTTAACATTCGCTTTTAACTTTTTCCATATCATTATCCTCGATGTGATGCTACTCTCGCTCCCATAGCACTTTCCACTCAAGGATTCCTGACGTCAACTCACAGGCCAACTCTCTCCTCTTCAGAGGTTTCCTTCATCACAGTGAACTTGGACCATGATGTTTTCATTGCTCTGCAGAAAGGGTAAGGGAGAGTACATTATATTCTATTAATAATGTTGCGTCTAATACAAACCTTAGTTCTTGCAACTAGTTTGCCTTAGCAGCCTCTAGCACCACAATCCCTACTAGCTACCATGAAGCTCTTCGTATATCTACTGCAAGGCGACTATGGATGAAGATGTATTTGTATTGACATCTCAGTGTACTTGGACTCTTGTTCTTGCACCACCTAGAGGATGTTGTTGGTTGTAGATGGATCTTTATCATCAAGTTTCTTCCTAACAATATTATGGACAGATACAAGGCCCGTCTAATTGCTAAGGGGTACACCCAAATATATGGTGTCGATTTCTTTGATACATTCTCATTGGTTTCCCACATCAATACTATTGAGGATCTCTTCCCCATTGATGTCAATCGAATTGGTAAATGTCCCAGCTCGATGTCAAAATTGTCTTATTATATGACGATTTGCATGAAATAATCTATATGGAGCAACCTCCTGGTTATATTGTTCATAAGGAGTCTCAAGTGTGTAAGTTGCAAAAGGCCGTCTATCATCTTAAAAAAATTCCAAGAACATAGTTTGACAAGTTCATCGAGGTTGCTTCTACCATCGAGTTATCCAGAAGTAAGGTCGATTAATCTCCTTGAACGGGAGACTGGCCGAGGATTGATTATTCTTGATGTAAACATTGATGGCATTTTTCTTACCAGAGACAATTCCTCTTGAATAGAGATAAAAAGGGAACATCTTTGGACCTATTTTGTTACAAAATATATGGGTCTTCCCAAGTACTTGAAAACTGAAATTGTGAGACGCAATAACAATGTTACTTTTCTAATGAAGGTAGCACTTAGATCAACTTGAAGAAATAGGTATTCTTGGTATAAAGCTTGCTTGGAATCTTGTTCCTATGGGCAGGGATAGACACTGGGATGAGACATTTTATCTACAAGATATCACTCGTCACATGCGCCTGAGCGGTAAATTCATTTATCTCACTGTAACATGACTTGACAACTCTTTCAATGTTGGGAAGGTCATACAATTTATGGAAGCTCACAAAGAGTGTCATATGGAAATTGTGTTAAAAAAATATAAAAATACATCAAAAAATGGCCGGGCAAAGGACTATTGTTCAAAAAAATAATCACTTATGTAGTTCGTATAAAAAATATTTAGATGTAAGGTGTGCAACTGATAAGGAAGATCAAAAATCTACTTTTGGATACTTCGTGTATATCAGAGGAAATCTTGTCACTTGGAAAAGTAAGAAAAAAAAACAGGGGTGTCCAGGTCAAGTGCGGAAGCTGAACACGAAAGTATGATTCAGGTTGCTTATTAGTTAAAATGGTTCTAGTTAAAATGGTTGAGAACGCTTCAAAAATATTTTGATAAAACTTACAATTATCCTCTTCCATGATAATAAAATTATCATCTGCATATCTAAAAATCATGTGTTCCATGAATAAACAAATTATATAGAAGTAAATTGCGAGTTCATTAGAGAGGAAGTTATCAGTAGACGAATACACACTCCATTTGTTACTTCAGATAAAGAGTTGGACGACATTTTTCACCAAACTGATTTCCTCATTTTTTCTAATATTTGTGTCAAGCTGAGAATATAGATATATATGCTTTAATTTGAGGGGAAGTGTTAAAGTAATTTGTAAAAAGCCCAAATGGGAGCCCATTGTATACTTTTCTATATCTTGTATTTAGTCTCACGTCTCTAAGTGTATATTCTTCTTTTTCTACTCTATATAAAGAGGAAAGTTCATATGTAATGAGTTAGCATTTTAGAATAATAATTATATAATACTTCAATTCTCACAATTACAATCAAAGAACGGAGGTATAATATAAATTGAAAACATAATGACAAAGCTTAATATTTTATCCAAGCAAATATTTTACTTTAAACTTTTGATGATTGCGTAAAATAACGACATAATTGTCATAGAATTTTTAAATGCAACAATTTTCTTTCAATTTTTAAATATTCGTGGCTAAACTGTAAAGTAAAATAAAATTTGAAGCTTTTAGTGCACTTTACCCTTGTTTAAACCAGAGATTATAAGTAGTTAATTAACAAACCTCATACATCGCATCAGTCAAAACATTTTCCAAAATAGATCGTAAACCACGGGCACCTGTACTTTTAGCCATAGCCTTTGCTGCAATCAACCTTAACGCCGTTTCTGTATAGTGTAACTTAACCTGGAAGGTAAAAATATGATTGGTTGCTTAGTCCCAAACAAATTTTAAAGAAGAAATTAAGTTAAATATGCTTACTTACATTATTCATACTAAACAATTTTCTGTACTGTTTACCGAGAGCATTTTTAGGCTCTGTTAAGACCTGAACCATATTAGATTAAATAAACAAAACTTGTCAATTTTGCAGAAATAAGTACAAACAAAACTGGGAATATGATGGAACTTTTTTACCCCATTCAGCAATAGAAAAAGGCAGGCAAAGAAAAGATTTTTCTTTTTGAGTTGATTGTCAAGCCTAAAATATTACAATTTATAATATAAATGTTAATATTCCTGAAATACCGAATAAGAGATGAATCAAGATAATCAGAAGGTTGCCAAAGAAAGCCTAAGCAGAGTGAACTGGGGATAGTCCCTGCTGACTAGAATGAACTGGGGATGAACCCAGGTGAGCAAAGAAAGAATAAGATGAGATATCCCTAAATATCGTTCTCCCAAATTAATTAATTAGTCTTGCAATTATCGAAAACATTAACAAATTTGTAAATTTATAATTTTTTTAGTCATATACAGGTGCGCGGAATTCATGAGATTAAAATTAGTGGCATTTTTAGTGACTTTGGTCTCTTCAATGACTACCCAAAAGTCTA
The DNA here is from genome assembly GCA_039513925.1 of Platanthera zijinensis. NCBI lineage: Eukaryota > Viridiplantae > Streptophyta > Magnoliopsida > Asparagales > Orchidaceae > Platanthera > Platanthera zijinensis. The sequence goes on from CM077082.1 coordinate 34,913,496, forward strand.
TAGAATTTTTAAAAACGTAGATAACTTATATAACAAAGGTTTATTTTAAAATTTAAATCAAAAGCCCTCCCTAGCCGGCTAAGCATGAACTCAGGGATCCGTCTATTACTATGCATGGTGAGTGATCTTCATCTTCTCCGGAGAGGAGGTCAATGTGAAAGCCATGGGATGAGTGGGCAGCACCGGGCATGAAGTTCCTCTACTTAAACCCTTCCCTCTCTCACCCAAGGCTTATTTGAGTAAACAGGCAAATACTTTGCTACACTTGTCACCATTGATCATGTTTATTGTTTAATGAAGTATTAATTGATTTGTTATGAGCACATATGACAGGTACGATCGATCGACGTTGCGACATCGAGATGGAGGCTATGACTACGATATTAAGGTACAACTTAGATTATGCCTTTATGAAACACTAATTGATCTATTATGAGTGCAGGTGAAGGTTGTGGATAAACTATGAAAGGTATCACTAATTAAGTTGCACTCTCTTCATAGATATTGTCAATGTTGTAGATATCGGATATCGGGGACACGTCGGTTTAGGTTTTTCATGTCGGTTTTACTATGTCGGGGGATATATCGGGGATATTTCATATATCGGATTTTAATATTTAATTATTTATATGTGTAATTATTTATAAATTTAATCATTTTTCATTTATATATATTAATAATTTGATATTTATTGAACTTCTAAATTTATTAAATTAATATAAGCATTTTGTGTTATAATAGTAATAACAGTATAATGCATGAAATAAAACAAGAGAAGGTAGAATGTCGGGAAGTTGTCCGTAACAATGAAAGATAAGAAATCTTTAGTTCATAATTCAAAGACCATGCATAATTGACATCGATGATACACTTGGGCAAGGAAGAAAACCAAAGGGAAAAAAGAACCTAAACAATGAAACAATTTTGATCTATTATCTATTAGACCATAGACACTAATTAAAATTAGTTGAAAAAAATCAATCGATAAAATATCGGGATATATCGGCCGATATATCGGCGAATATATCGGTCAATAATAGACATATCGGAGGATATATTTCAAAAGGATATTTTGCAAAATAATATCGGAAACGTGTCATTTTGTCCATAAAATCTTTATATCGGCCGACATGTCGGACATGTCGGATGATATCTACAACACTGGATATTGTAGATCATTATTATTGTTTAGTCGTACTTGTTACATGTGTAAATACCTTCAGTTTTACCACAACTAGTTTTTAATGATGTTCTGATAGACTACATGCCCAACCAATTACTTTACATGTGTATGTACTAATTCATAAGGTTGTAAGAGTGGGGTTCAGTGCTACTGGTAGGTATTTCCCTAGAATAATTAAGACTTCATTATTTCCACTATCAAAATAATTTGATAATAAGTCTTCCGCTAAATAACTGATAAGTTGATCAATTAGTGTGTGCAAGTTATTCTCTTAGTACTGATGTTGACGCGTGACACCGGGATGATGAATGGGTGGGGAAGGAAATGTACCTCCACTACTCCGTTAGTCGCCCCGATATCGCATGTCGGCGATGGTGTGCGATAAGTTTTCTCGGTCGGTGCAGCTTTTCGGACGGGGGGTCTTACAATGACATCAGGGCAAAAACGATCACTTGGACCAGTAGTAATCACATAAACACCATTTGCTCTGCCGGACACTATTGCATGGTTTGGGTCGAACTACTTCAGCAGAAGCGGTGTTGGACCTTAATGGTAGTGTAGGACAACAATGTTAACATAAACCTAAGTACATATGTACTTATGCAAATCTTAAGTGTTAAATTGTGAACCTTAGACGTTAAATTACGAACCTTAAGCATTAATTTTTTAGTCATAAAATTTTTATTCATACAAATTTTTGTATGATTCACCTCAATACTTCGATGATCTTACCTCAATTAATCTCAATGTTGCGGATATCCTCCGACATGGTTGACATGCCTGCTGACATAAAGGTTTCTTTGACAAAACAACACGTTTTCAATATTTTTTTGCGAAATATCCCATTGGAATATATCATCTGATTGATCAGCTATTGACCGATAAATTTGTCGATATATCAGCCGATATATCCAGACATATTATCGACAGGGTTTTTTCAATTTATTTTAATTAGTGTATATGGTCTAATTTAACATTACACCCAAGCCCTGGAGATGCAGCGGACAAGCGGTCCTTGCCAAGACGCCGCATTCAGACCATGCGACGTGTTTCTTAAGGGGAACAACCTAGCTTTTGCACAATTTTTCAAATGATCCATATTCATAAGGATGACTAAATTTTATGTTGACCGTCTACCTAACACAACACTTGTTATTTTTCATCCGGGCTTGGGAAAGGCATTGATCTTGAGAAGGCTTATGATAGAGTTCCAAGAGAGATCTTATAAATTCTTAGAAAAGAAAGGTGTAAATGTATCATACATTGACATAATCAAAGATATGTAGACAAATTCAGCGACAAGGGTGAGGACATCTGAAGGATTAACACATGAATTCTCTATCACTGTTGGCTTACATCAAGGTTCAGCTTTAAGCCATTATCTCTTTACCCTTATCTTAGATGAGCTCACCGGCCATATTCAACAAGCAATACCTTGATGTTTATTGTTTGTGGATGATATCGTTTCGGTCGATGAGACACGCGAGGGTGTAAAAGCAAAACTTGAATCTTGGCAAAACACTTTAGAAAAGAAGGGTTTTAGATTGAGCAGGGCAAAGACAGAATATATGGAGCTTAAATTTAGCAGTGCAAGAAAGACGGATGACTTCGTTATTAAGTTGGGTGATCAAGATATTTCGTATTTTAAATATCTTGGATCGATAGTTCAAAAAGGCGAAGATATTCATAAAGATGTGACACATAGAATCCAAGCGGGATGGTTAAAGTGGAGAGGCGCGTCAGGAATCCTATGTGATCGTAAAGTACAATTAAACTTAAGGTCAAGTTTTACCGTACTGCAATTAGACCAGCGATGCTCTATAGTTCTGAGTGTTGGGCGATGAATTGTGTACATGAGAAAAAAAATGGGAGTTATGGAGATGAGAATGCTTAGGTGGATGTGTGGACACACGAGATTGGATAAAATTAGGAATGAATGTATCAGGTATAAGACAGGAGTAGCACCAATTGCAGAGACGATGCGAGAAGTTTGACTAAGATGGTTTGGACACGTACAAAGGAGACCATTAGAGGCACATGTTAGGCGTTGTGAGAGTCTAGGCACTAGGCATGTTAAACGATGGAGGGGTAGACCAATAAAGACTTGGAATGAAACTATAAGGAACGACATGATGTACTAAGGCATTAGAGGGAATGTGACAAAAGACAGGGCACAATGGCGACAAAGGATCCCTATAGCCGACCCTACTATAGTGGGATAAAGGCCTGAGTGTTGTTGATGTAGTGTCTATGGTCTAATAGACAATAGACCAAAATTGTTTCATTATTTATGTTGTTTTTCTCTTTCTATGACTCTCTTGTCTGCTTAAGTACGTCATCGACATCAATTATGCATGACATTTGAATTATGGACTAAAGATTCCTTATCTTCCATTGTCATTGACGACTTCCCGACATTCTGCTTTTTCTTGCTTTATTTCATATATTATTTCGTTATTATTTGTGTAACACAAAATATTCATATTAGTTTGATAAATTTATGAGTTCAATAAATATAAATTATTAATATATATATATATATTAAAAATTACTAACTTTATATATAATTACACATATAAATAATTAAATATTAAATCCGATATATGAAATAACCTCGACATATCCCCCAACATATTAAAACCGACATGAAAAACATAAACTGACGCGTCCCTGATATCTGACAACGACAACCTTGATTAATCTTAACCATGGTGATATATTTCTTCATAAACACTCTTATTAAACCCTCCCCAAAAAATTGTCCACTTCAAATTTTGAACCTCGGGTTTATTCTTCTTGGTTTTATTGGGATTGTTCGGAATCCCAATTGGAAACAATTTTTAGATTAATAAACTACTTCAATGATATTTTATCCAATTTACTTGCACCATCTCGGCCATCAAATTATGATCAAGGAGAAAACGTTGGATTATCTTATTTTTGAAAAGAGATACTCGATCATCTTAACGGGTCAAACACAAAAATATAAAACGTATCAAAATGACCTAAACTGCAAAAAAGACAAGCCTTTTGTTAATGTAGAATCTATGATTCGAGGTGCAACAATTAGTTAAAATTTTGTGCATTATTATCATGTGGACGAATCAGATATTGTGAAGTTACAATAATAAGTTCAAAAATGAACTTAGGTTTGAAAAAATTAGTAGGTTTAGGCGATTATGATGAAACTTGGATCAAGTGTGAAATGATGAATGCAATCTCGAGGTTATGAATCTGTAGATTACTTCGACGAATATAGAATAGAGTACGATTAATGTGATTACTAATTGAGGTTGGATTAAAGAACTTGAGTGAATCTAATTTAGAGATATATAAATGGTTGCACGTCTAACGAGTTGGTTTCAAGGAAAGGATTATCAGGGTGACTTCTTCCCTCAGATTGGTGCATATTAGGGTGTTCTTTTCCCCGAAGAGAATTGTTCAACATGGTTATAGATTGACAGATGTGAGGATGATTAGTTCTTTTAAGCGAGTATATTCATTGATTGATCGCTCCCTTAGTTGGTAATTGAAAAATAGTGTACTCTGCCTGTTTGAAGTGATAATGTAGGTTAATGTATATGATGGTTCGACTGACCCCGCCGGCCGTACACTTCAGAGGGTTAGGACAGTGATTCATGTATAGCGTCCTGGTTGAACGACAGTGTGTGCCTTAGCCTAGTTGTTATTTGTCTAGGTGTTAGCAACAAGGAGTTTGACATGAGTTATACCTCGATTATTTTGGTTATACCGTCAATATGGGTGAAGAATGAGTACGGGCTCGGGAAACCATAATTAAAGCCTAGGGATGACTATGCTTAAATACCCTAACAATGGCAAGGAAAAGGCATTGCCCCCATTTGGCCACAAAGATGGTTCATATGGGATTAGCTACCCCATTAATAAGAAATCACAGTTGTTAGTTTGCGCACTCGATTATGATCGGGTGTTGGCGTCTCGACACTTTGCATGATGATTTTTTGTCAACGTAGTGTGTGTGTGTGTGTGTGTGTGTGTGTGTGTGTGTGTGTGTGTGCATGTGATGATGATAATGCATGTGTATAATGTGTCGGGTCGACTGGCCCTACAGGCAGCACACTCCGGAGGGTTGGGACAATGACTCATAAATAGCTTCATAGATGAACGACAGCGTGCACCCTAGCCTAGTTGTTGGTTGTGTAAGTGTTAGCCAACTGGAGTTCGACGTGAGCTATATTTCGATTCTTTTGGTTATACCCCCGGTATGAGCAAAAAATGAGCACGGGCTCGGACAATCATACGTAGTTATTAAAGGAGCAAAGGAGTCTTGGAGCCTAGGCGCAAGGCTCAAGGCGCAGGCGCAGGCCTGATGAAGGCAAGGTGTGACCACATCCATTTTAAACAATCAACATCAAACATCATTTCAACTTCTCGATCAATTTCTCCATCTAGTCTACTAATTAATCATTCATTACTATTGTTTATATCTCATAAAAATAGAATAAATGTGATCACATGCATCATATCTAAGTCTGAACGCACAATTATCTTTCACAAACACTAAATCAATAAAAAATTATTGAGTTCTTACATTATTATTTTTTTTTAATTTTTGAAGAAAAACTTACAACAAAAATCTCACGCAGGCACGCCTTTTATATTCAAAAGGCGCAAATAAGGTGCACGGGGGGCGCAAACTTCTGGGCCTAGTGAGCCTTGAGCCTTAAACGCGCCTGGGGGTGCCTTTAATTTCATAGGTAAGGCCTATCGATGATTGTGCATAAATACCTTAGAAATGGAAAGGACGGGTCACTACCACCGTTTGGCCACAACTGTGGTGCCCGTGAGATTAGCATCCCCCACGAATAAGAGATCGCAGACGTTAGTTTGCACTCGATTACGATCGAGTATTGGCGTCTCAACACTTTGCATGGTAAACCTATGTCGACATAGTATGTGTGGTGTGTGCAGGTGTGTGTGGTGTGTGCATGTGTGTGTGGTCATACATGGATGTGATGAAAACAACATGTGCACGTGAAAAGTGTGACTCAAGAGTTGTATTGGTTATAGACTTATGGTATTATGATACTCCTCTGTCAAGGATATTTATACTTAGCTTATGCATGTCATGGAGGATAATGTATAGTTTCGTTTATACTTAATATTCTAATTTAGATTATGCAAGATCCCAATCATATAAATTCGAATGAGTGTCCTTATATGATTGGTTACTTAAATAGTTAATCTATTACTTACATCATTTAATGTGTCACGAAGTGCATGTATTGTGGACATGGCTAAGATAGAACCAATGATGTCCATTACAGTTTAATTACCACACTCTTTTTGTACGCTCTACTACTGTTTACTTACGACTTATACATTACCTAGTCCACTAACGTATAACCTTCACATGTGAGTTGGTTATGTGTTAGTGAGATTCACTTATTTTAAATATGATCATGATCAACTTGTTTAAAATAACAATGTTAGATATTGATCTTATCATCCCTTACAACATAGTACTGTGATCAATTTGCTTATATCATCGTTATAGTGTATAGACGTTCATACAACATAAAAAATATAAGAATCATTAAGATGTGACATCACTAAGGTAGAGTCTTTTGTACATTATAAGCTACTACAAAATCACTACACTGCTCAGAGACTGTCCTCTATGAGACTTAAAAGTTAAGCACAACCATCCATCCACACCTCTTGATACACCATGTGTTTTCCCATAAGAATTCTGATTGCTTGCCCTTTGGCTCCCGGATATACATAGAAACAGATAATGCCACAAAAATGGGAAGGTTAGACCATTACAAGTAGTCCTGGAATCATGACCTTGTGCATTCATCACTTAAGCTTGAAATTAGTTGGTGTGAATAACCTATAAGTGTCGATATCTCATTCTTACTTTGAAAACCCACACTTCATTCGTATTTCAGAGACAAAAATCTTCTTTATTTTATTGGATTTGTAACATCACATCCTTCAATTGGCCTAGATGGTTCAATTGAACCACCTGGAAGAGCTTAGCTGGGGTCACAGACTCACAGTGACCCCGTAACCTAACTTGTTCCTTTTATAATACCAAATTTGAACTATGACAACTTGATAGAGACTTTTGAGTAAATTTAACACGAGATTGAGCTCGGTCAGTGTTCAATGCATTCATGAGATCAATATGAACCCAGTGACACCAATTACGGCTCATTTCAATGTATTATGACTACATTGACTAAATAGGGCTGATTCAAACTACGTGACGACCATGATGTGACTTTCTGGGCAAATGGACTCCAAACTAACCCCAATCAATTACATTGAATTCAATTAATCAGTACGAGTGTGATGCCATTCGTTTCGTTCAATTCCAATGAGAATCGAGCAAGTTGACCAAATTATGTCACGTTTAAACTACAGGTAAATCTAAATAGGTAAATATGATTAAACAAACTCTGAAATGACCACAGTCAGTTGTGTTAGACTCGTATGAACAATATGAGTGTGATGCCCATCGTTTCTGTTAGAAAAGCCCATGTAAAGGGCCCATTATTGGCTCATTTTATTTATTTCTCTCTCCTTCTTCTTTAGTCTCACATCATGTATAGGATTTATTCTTCTCTCTTCTCTCCTATATATTTGTATTATCTCCTTGTATATGAAAACTTAACACAGATATACAAGCTTCGGGCTGATTTCTACATGGCATCAGAGCGAGGTTACGAGACTCCTGCGGACTCAAAACTCTAATCCGCACGTCCCCCGCTTCCCGGCGCCCTGCGGTCTCCGCGGTCTGCATTTTGAGTCCGCGCCCCCCCTTTCTCACATAGCCTCTTGCGGACTGACCTTCTTCTATCCGCTCCCTCTAATCTCTCTTCGTTTCCCGTGGATCCACCCCCCTTCTGATCTTTTATAGCCCTCTCTCTACCATGTGGGGTCCACAGCCTCCCGCAGTCCGCTGCGACCTCTTTCTGTCCGCTGCGAGCTCGGCGTTCTCTCTTCCCCTGTATCCGTTGCAAGCTCGGCGAGCTCTCTTCCCCCCGGTGTCCGCTGCGAGCTCACTTCTGTCCGCTCGGTCACCCTCTGCCCGCTACTGCTTTTCTCCCTCTTGGAGGGCTCCTCTGCCTGCTGCAGACTCACGCTCTTGTGAGATTTTTGCCCTTCAACCCGGCCGTCTACCTTCTGCTCGCGACCTGCTCAAGGTCGCCGCAACCTTGCCGAGCTCTCCTTCTCTCTGCGGCCTGACTTTTGCTCGCTCTTCTCTTGCTCGCCGCGACCTGCCCAGTTGCTCGCGACTTGCCTAGCCCGCAGCAGCCTGTGTTGTCGCCACGACCTGCCTAATTGCTCGCGCCCTGCCTAGTCGCTCGCAACCTGCCTAGTCACCGCGACCTGCCTAGTCACCGCGACCTCCCTCTGTTCTCCACCTACTCGCAGCGACCTCCCTGCCTAGTCCGCAGTTCTTGCTCTTCTCCCTTCTCCTAAACCGCCATGTCTTCTACCGACTCCACTACTGCTAGCCCTCCTGCAGACCGCCCGGCTCCTGCTCCTGGACTCCGCGACGAGCTTCGAATTACTACTCTTTCCCTCTCTGGGAAGAAAAACTTCATCCCGTGGGTGCACTCCGTTCGTCGGGTCCTGCAAGCTAAGGGCCTTGTGGGTCACCTTACCCAGGAACCTCCTTCTCCAACTACTGATGACTGGATAAGAAATGATGGTCGAGTTCAGACGTGGATCCTTAACTCTCTGGAGGGTGAGCCCTACCAGATGGTCATGTATCATGAGCCGCTAAAGCAATGTGGGAAGAGCTCCACTCCTTGTACTCATGCAAGGATAGTCTTCAGCACCTCTTCGACATCATCACCGATCTACAGGCGTTGGATGTTGGCAAGGCCATGGGCATGACTTCCTTTGTGGCTCGTGCTAAAACGTTCACGGAGGCATGGATTCAACACCAACCATCCACTACTGATCTTGCGGCTCAGCGTGCCCAAAAGGAGGCTGTTTGCATTGCGATGATTATGGCTCGAGTCCCGCCCCACCTTCATAGTATCCGGGCACAGGTTTTGGCATCCCCTGTTACTCCCTCCTTTTCGGATGTTTGCTCAATGTTACTTCGCGTCCCACCTCCCCTGGAGCGCCCACTACACCTCCATCTCTGGTCCTTCTTCAGTAGACCCTTCCTCCCTTACTTCCCCCACCATCTTCTACTCGGGGGGGGTCGTGCGGGCTCTCGAGGAAGGGGCCGTGGCGGTCGAGGTCGCCCTCGGTGCTCCTATTGCGGCAGGGATGGACACACTGAAGCCGTCTGTCACAAGAAACATGGCTACCCTCCTCGTCCGCCTACTGCTTCCATTGCTGATACTCTTTCACCCAACAGTACGGACATTGACGTTGTTCTCCTTCAACTGCAGCAACTCCAGGGGCTCCTCAACCCTCCTTCTGCTTCGGTTACCTCCACCTCTACTGCAGGTATTGCCTCCACTTCCACTACAGGTACTGATTGTTTCTCCTCCAGTTCCCGTTGGATCCTGGACTCGGGATCCACTCACCACATTACATCTCTACTGCCGCCAAGATTTTCAGATGCTCCTCATCAAACATCTATTACTGTGGCGAATGGTGCGCTTGTTCCGGTCTCTGGGTGTGCTGATCTCTTGATCCACCCCTCCATCTCTCTTCGCTCCGCTCTTTATGTGTCGGCATCCCCATTTAATTTACTTTCCGTTGGCCGTCTTACTCATGATATGAACTGCTATATTATCTTCCCCTCCCTATACCACATTCCCCACCTGCTCCTTCGCGGCCGCCCGTCATTCGGGTCTACTCTCGTCGTCCTCCTCTTCCCGTTGCCCCTCTGCTGCTCCGGTGCCCGCCTCTACAACACATCCACTGGCCAATTGTGTGTCCCTACATCGGCTCTCTCCACAACTACAAATATTGGCTACATCATTATCCTCGGTCTATATTCCTAACTCCGTCCAGGAGGCTCTTCAACATCCTGGGTGGCGTGCTGCCATGGAAGAAGAAATGACTGTGCTTTGGGCAAACAAGACTTGGACCTTGGTGCCCCTTCCTCCCGGACAGAAACCAGTTGGATGCAAATGGGTGTTTGTCATCAAACATGCTCCTAATGGGACCATTGACCGACTCAAAGCTCGCTTGGTCGCTCGGGGCTTCACCCAGCAACAGGGTCTCGACTATGACGAGACATTCTCCCCGGTAGCCAAACTCAACACGGTTCGCATTCTCAACTCCGTGGCTGTTCATCGACAATGACCCTTATTTCAACTAGACATCAAGAATGTCTTTCTGAATGGAGACCTTCACGAAACGGTTTACATGCATCAACCTCCCGGGTTTGAGACCACGGGGGAGTCTCGGGTATGTCATCTTAACAAATCGCTCTATGGCCTCAAACAATCACCTCGGGCATGGTTCGATAAGTTCAACAAGGTTCTCCGGGAAATTGGTTTTACTCGAAGCTCGACCAACTTCTCATTATTTACTCGCCACCAGGCAACAAGTACGGTTCTTCTATTGGTATACGTCGATGACATCATCATTACTGGCGAAATTCAAACGGAATACAGGAGGTTAAGAAACATCTGAGCTCCGTTTTTCAAACTAAAGATCTAGGACATCTTCGGTACTTCCTAGGTCTGGAGGTTGCTCGACGACCAGATGGTTTGGTCCTCTCTTAACGGAAGTACTGCCTAGATCTCCTTCATGATGCAGGCTACTCCGGCTGCAAACCTGCGAACACACCCATGGAGGTAAATCACAAACTATGTGCTCAGGCATCGGAGTCAGATACTCCTCTACAAAATCCATAATATTACCGTCGCCTCGTTGGGAAACTAATCTATCTAACGGTTACAAGACCCGATATATCCTACGCTGTGGGAATTGTCAGTCGATATATGCACTCTCCTCGGAGCTCTCATCTTCAAGTAGTGGAACGAATCCTCAGATATCTTAAGACAGCTCCTGGCCAAGGACTTGTATACAGAACCTCACCTTCAATTCCAACATTGGTGGCATACTCTGATGCTGATTATGCAGGATCTCTGGATGATCGACGATCCACTAGCAGGTTCTGCACATATTTTGGAGGACATCTGATTACCTGGCAGAGCAAGAAACAAACATTAGTTGCTCGATCCTCAGCAGAAGCAGAATATCGGGCAATAACCTTTGTTGTCTCGGAACTCACGTGGATTGAGAGTCTCCTTGCTGACCTTGGGGTCAGACTCTCTTCACCTGCTCTCCTCTTATGTGACAGTCAAGCTGTCATACATATAGCTAAGAACCCGGTCTTTCACGAGAGAACAAAGCACATTGAGGTAGATTGTCACTTCATCCGAGAGAAAGTCCACATGAAAAAGATCGAGCTCAAGCATGTTCCTGGTACTGAACATGTTGCGGACGTCCTCACAAAAGCTCTACCAAGTACCCTCTTCTATCAGTGCTTATCCAAGCTTGGAGCATACGACTTGTACGCTCTAGCTTGCGGGGGAGTGTTAGAAAAGCCCATGTAAATGGGCTCATTATTGGCCCATTTTATTTATTTCTCTCTCCTTCTTCTTTAGTCCCACATCATGTATAGGATTTATTCTTCTCTCTTCTCTCCTATATATTTGTATTATCTCCTTGTATTTGAACACTTAACACATATATACAAGCTTCAGATTGATTTCTACAGTTTCGTTCAATTTTGACAAGAATTCAGACCTCAGTCAACTAAGTGGTACAACGCAAACAGCTAGCTAAGGCCAGCTACTCAAGGCTAAGTGGATATTACAAAAAATTTTAAATCAACTAACTATAGTTAAGTAACATTTATAATTTTTTTAAATAGCTAGCTATAGCTAGCCGTAGCTAGCTGAAAATGAATTTTTTTAATTGATTATATATTATTATCATTTAATTATTAAGTTTTTTTTAAATAGGTTTCAGTTGGTACAACACAAAGAGCTAGCTAAGGCCAGCTAGTCGAGGCTAAGTGGATATTACAAAAAATTTTAAATCAACTAACTATAGTTAAGTAACATTTACAAATTTTTTTAAATAGCTAGCTATAGCTAAGTAAAAATTATAATTTTTTGTAAAATAGCTAGCTATAGCTAGCCGTAGCTCCGCACTCAGCAAGCAACTCACCTGCAATTCTCTTTTCTGCTTCTTCCGCCTAGCGCCGCTAGGGCTCCCTTGCCGTCACAGTTCCAAGCATCGGTGCCCCTCCCAGAGGCTCTTCCAGGCGCACTCGGCCCTGGCCGACGCTCTTCCACGCTCTGACTTCACTCGTCGTCGCTGAAACTTCTTTAGGATTTTTCACAGATTTTATTTTCGCATATTTGCACTACCTCAATCATCTTTAGGTGTTCATCTATCTGCTCCTGCCTCCTCTCCATGCTTTTTAAGCTCTCATTTCTTCTTTGTGATTTTTTACATGGGTTATTACTGAATGTGAATAGTTTTTGGGGCTCTCATTTCTTCTCTGCTTCATTCACAAACCACAAAACTTTGATCATAGTTCTTAAACGCTCTGTTAACTGTACATAAAACTTCCTTTCGCCATTATCATATCTTTCGTTCACCATTCAAAGTCTTAGAACAAAAAATTAGTTTAGCGTTATCCACAACATGTCTGAGGCAGTCTACGACATGTTTTTGGCAGTCCACGACATGTTTGAGGATGATGCATGTCACACAACCATTTCCGAGCGAATCAACAAATTCCTAGAGGAGCATGTGGTTCTCAAGGCAGTGAGCATAAAGCCAATCAGAAAAGTTATACCTGAAGCTAAGTCGAGGAACGCATCTTCCATTCAATGGAAGGCCAGCGTTATTGTTTCTGATAGCAAGGGCGGTCGTTGGATCACTTAAAGCGTTGTTTAATAATATAAAACATGTTTCCTCTTTTTTTGCTTTCGCATGAATTCTATGAAAACTTTTTGCACACATTGTCTTAACCCTTGATTTCTAAATAAGTGGCATCACAACCCAGTAAGGCAGTAACATACTTTGATAAGATTTAAATAAATTGACTTAAAATGTCAATTGGATCTACTAGTCATGACAATTAAAAACCAAAAGCACTATGGCTTCATCCCGAGAATGCTACATTATTTTGTTTCGTCCAGTTAATGCTTAGTTCTTGAAAACCTGCATATACATTTCAAGTCCATAGTGAGTTTCAAGAAAAATAAATATGTAGAGAAAAATTCATAGTAGCAAACTATAGCTTAGTGGACTTGTTAAAAAAAATTAATAGCTAACTGTAACTAAGTGGAATTGCAAAAAAATTAGTAGCTAACTGTAGCTAAGTGAATTTGCAAAAAAATTTTAAAGTAACTAATTAAAGCCAAGTGAAATTGCAAAAAAAGAGTAGCTAACTATAGCTAAGTGATAAAATAAGGTGGAAAAAAATAGCTAACCATAGTTAGCTGGCCAGCTATAGAAGGTCTGCAAAAATTGAGAAAGTTGACTGGAATGGGTCGTTTTGAGCTACGCGGGGATTCGAATAAGAAATGAAGAGTAAACAGAGTCAGAATCGACTTCGATCACATTCTTTAGACTCTGAGTGTCTAATACGAGTGCAATTGCACCTTTCACACCTATTTCCCACACGTATTTTGGAGACTATGATTTAGTTATAGCATAAAGTTATATTTATATATATATATATATTTATATATATATATGGGGGCACTGAATTTCCGCGCAGCACTTTTTGGACAAAAAACGCGCTCCTCGATAAAATGAAAAAAACATCCCCTAAACAGCATTTTTAGAAAAAGTGGTCAACATGAAAGTTGTAGATCTCGACGAGATCTACAACTTTCATGTTGACCACTTTTTCTAAAAATGTTGTTTAGGGGGTCTATTTTCAAAAGGCGCGAAGGGAGGTCCGCGCAAAAAAAAAATCGTAATATTTACCGGGCGGAACCCCCTTCGCGCCTTTTGAAAATAGACCCCCTAAACAGCATTTTTAGAAAAAGTGGTCAACATGAAAGTTGTAGATCTCGTCGAGATCTACAACTTTCATGTTGACCACTTTTTCTAAAAATGCTGTTTAGGGGGTGCTTTTTCCATATTTCCGGGGAGCGCGTTTTTTAGAGCAAAACGCGCTGCGCGTTTTTGCATTAATCTGTATATATATATATATATATATATATATATATATATATATATATATATATATACTTTTGGCAATGATAATCTAAAAAATAAAAAAGGGGGATAGATCAGGTCTAACCTAAATGGAGGAAAGAAAGGAAAAAGGGAGAGGAGACAAGCACTGGTTCTTCGTGAAAAGGGGCGGAAATCGCAAAAAGAGGTGAGGGAATCGTGAAAAGGGGGAGGCGACGAAAATCCCGAGCGCCGGTTTCTCCCTCACAACTCACGGCGAACAAGTTGATTGCTTTGGTAGAACGGAGTCGAGAGCCTCTTGATACTTGCTCTTCCTTCACAAGGGCAGGGGGTTTTCGACTCCTCTAAGCCTCATCTTCTGGTGGTTCTTAGTCTTCTCCCCACCCCCTCCCCTTCTCCATTCTCTTCTCCTTCAAATTGAGGAGAAATAGAACTAGTAGCATGCTCAAAACGGTGTTGTCTCAACACATAGAGGACAGCTTGAGAATCAAGTAACCCATGAGGTTAGTCCTTCTCCTTCTTCACTAAGTTCTAGTAACTCCTCTATCGATTTCTTCTTTCTTTTCTTATTGTTAGTGAGGGATCAACTTTTAGTGCGCTCATATTATTTGGGGGAATCGTTCCTAGACAAAGAAGAGGTTAGTGAGGTTCCTTGGTCCATGGGAGATCAACCGATAGAGCATACTCGGTAAACCAAATCATTCCTATTTACTGATTTTTGGGTTTGCAAGCTAGATTTCATCGACATGGGAGCGGAAAGCTCATGGAATGAACATTTAAATCTTTTCCTTCTCCTATTCTACTACCTCCAGAATTTGATTTCTTCGATTTGGAATTAAGGAGGCGAATTATTATTCTTCTCATTCTTAACTTCATTTACTTCTTTCACATGCCTACTTTCTCTGAATTTCCTAGGACAGCACCAAAGGGGCATACATGTTTTCTTACTCATTTAAATGCTTGTTACTACCGAGTCGAAGGGTTTCCCTAGCTTTATTACCTTGGCCTGCAATTAGTTTACATCTCGTAGAAAAATTACAATTCATAAGTAATGATGGGTAAAAATTTATATATAGGTGGCACTTCCTCACGAGATGGTTTTATAATTCGAGGCTGACATATAGTAAGCATATGTTCCATTATTCCACTTAAAAGTGTGTCTTGGAATTTCAACTTTTCAATTGGTATGATTTGATAATATGATTGGAGTGCCAACTTTTGATATTGTGGAGTAATGTGGTTTTAACCCGATTTTGATTAGATTCCATGCACCTAATAGTGTGTCAAAAATGTTCTGTTTTTTATCAAACACTATATTGAGTTAAGTTAATCACAATGATTCAGTCTTGTTAACTAATAGAGTTATCATGGGTGGATCTAGTTCTATTGATGATATTTGTGGATCATTTTAGATGAATTGAATGAGGTTAACAAATTGTTTAATTGACAATTTTTTAATAGTTAATTTTTTGAGGTCAAAGGAAGTGTTTTAGGATGAGAAGGACAAAGACGGACTAAATGGAGCTTAAATTTGGCAGTGCAAGAAGGACAGATGACTTCGTTATTGTAGAAGTAGAAAATAGGAGAGAGAAAACCACCCTTGATTGTATTATTCTCAAAGAATAGGATTACATACACTTATATAGAGGTAGAAAGAGGGGGAGACTCCTACATATACAATGTGGGACTAAAAGAACTATACATAGGTCAATACACATGAGCCTCCCTAATGGGCTAATTTATCTTATCTTTAACACTCCCACACAAGCTGGAGCGTACAAGTCGCCAAGCTTGGATAAAAACTGATAGTACAAAGTCTGAGAGAGAGCATTGGTGAAAATATCAGCAACTTGACTGGATGCTGAGACGTGTTCCAATACTATCTTCTTCGATTGAACCTTTTCCCAAATGAAGCGACAGTCAACTTCGATATGCTTTGTGCGCTCATGAAACACCGGATTCTTGACAATATGTATGGTCGCTTGACTATCACAGAGCAGAATAGTAGGAGAGGAGAGTTTGAGACACATATCTCTGAGGAGACCCTCTAGCCAGGTGACCTCAGATACGACTGCTGCAATTGCACGATATTCTGCCTCAGCAGATGAGCGAGCAATAACAGTCTGTTTCTTGCTACGCCAGGTAATAAGATGTCCACCGAGGTAGGTGCAAAAACCAATAGTGGAGTGTCTATCATCAAGAGACTCTGCGTAGTCAGCATCAGAGTATGCTGAAAGTGAGGGTAAGATCTACCTTTACTCTAGAGGGGGGGTGAATAGAGTCTATTAAAATAATTTTCCAATTTAAAAAATTATTCAGCAGTGGAAGACTTGATTTATATATATATATATATATATATATATATATATGTATATTGTGCTTGCAGTGAATAAAAACTAAGTAAGCAATAAACAAATCACAGCACACAGCAAATCAAACACAGATACCAGAAGACACAAGGATCTATAGTGGTTCCCCAAACAACCTGGGTACATCCACTCTTCTACCACCCTATGTAGGAATCCACTGCAGGAATAGTTGATCAGGTGTCTTAGGCACCAATGAGCTTTTGATAAGGTGCTCAAAAACCAAATTAGATTTTTTTTATCAGATGTCTTGCCACCACTGAGTTTTGACAATGTCTCAGAAACCAACCACAAAACTTTTGAAGGGAGTTTTGAGTAACTCTTTTACAGCAGAATGAAAGAAAAAGAAAGAGTTGATGTTCTTCTCTGTCAACAGTCAAAGAGAAGACTAGTGGATTGTTGTTGTCAAAGCTCCCCCTGAGATTTGTAGTTGTTCAGGAAGAGAAGCTTTGCACAGGGTGATAGGCCTTCAGTATGATTGAGATCTCCAGCAAAGAATGATTTCAACAAAGGTTGAAATGTGATGTGTCTGGAGTCCTTGATTGATGAAGCCTTAAATACTTGAATCAGAAGAGATCTTGAAAGAATAGAGGAATTCTTTTCTGTGTGGTGATCTCCTTCACTGGTATATTCCTTGTGTTCTATAAGACTTCTAACTTGTAATCCT
This sequence comes from Platanthera zijinensis, assembly GCA_039513925.1. NCBI lineage: Eukaryota > Viridiplantae > Streptophyta > Magnoliopsida > Asparagales > Orchidaceae > Platanthera > Platanthera zijinensis. Next base: position 34,930,852 of record CM077082.1, read on the forward strand.
GTAGAACTGTGTCTCAAAATCTATATCTTAGAATAATGATCTTCTTGTCTCAATTACTCTGAGATGATATATTGAAAATCAGTCTTCTAGATATCTGTTAGCCAGTCATAAATGACTTCCTTAAATGATATTTGTCTCTGGAGGAAAGTCCTAAGAGACATTCCATTTAGTCTTCCTTGAAACTTGCTCCAGATTAATTGAAACGGCTACAAAATCCTTTGAAATAAATGATGGATATGAATCAGATTGAATTCCATAACTGACTGAATTTGAATTCCTGAAATCGTCGATCTCTCAAGAAAAGTCGTCGATCTGAGCTCGACTATCGTTGACCTGAGCTCAGAGATCTGAGACTTGACTTAAAACAGAAATCATCGATCTGAGCTCAACTATCGTCGACCTGAGCTCAGAGATCTGGATTTTGGCTAGAGACAAAACCGTCGATCTGAGCTCGGAGATCGTCGAACTGAGTTCGACGACTCGTTGACCTGAGCTCAGTGATAGTCGAACTGAGTTAGACGCCTCGTCGATCTGAGCTCGACGATAATTGCCTTAAACTTCTGAACTTGAATTCTGAACTAGAAGGTCTTAGGGGCAGCTTTCAAACCTAAGTTCTAAGTCTTAGACCTATTCTAGTTGACCTTTAAAACTATACAAGGAGGTCAAGACATTTTCCTAAGGACATAGTGATCCTTACTCAAATCAGTAATAGAGTGTTCCAACAATCTCCCCCTATTTGGGTTAGGATTACTATTTACATGACATAGGAACAAAAAAGCATATAAGCAGAAACAAAAGAGAATACAATATAGCAGAATAATGAAATGCAGCAAAGCAGAAGCAGATATGATATCACAACAGATAGTCAGAGATAGATATATATCATTCAGCTTACACAATCAGTCCTTTTCTTCTCTCTTTTTGAACAAGATTTCTCTGTTTGGATTTAGAGCTTCCTTCTTGGATCTTCTGTCATCAACAACACCTAGGGAGGTTTGAGATTTAGGTCTGGGAACAACAGCCTCTGGGTGCAGCTTCATATAACTTTCTGGATCAAAGAATTTTCTGGAGGAGTATCTTTCAAGTTCTTTCTTCCTTTGCTTAGATAAAGTGGTGATGTCTGAAGTATCTCTCCCTTGTTCTCTTGCCTTCTTTATTTGATCTAAGGCAGCCAATTCTTTCATCCTTGCTGTCCAAGAAAGGGGATTATTCTCTGGATCCTCAAAGGGAACAGGAGGTTCATATCTGTTGATTGTATCAGCAGGAGGAGCTCTTGAAGTAACTATTTCTTTAAGCTTGTAAGGGAAAAGACCTGAAGTTGAATCAATGGGGCCTTGTCCTTCCCTGTGATAAGGATGTTGTCTAGGTTGTCCTCTGGAATAAACATTATAACCTCTTTGGTTTCCTCTGTACTGGCCTCTCCTGGATTGGTAGCCTCTTTATTGATACCCTCTTGATTGTGATCTATCTTGAGCTTGAGAGGAACTTTGAGTTTTAGCATATGAGAATTGTGAAGCAGAACCTCCACCAGTTCCTGCATCTCGTGAAGGAGGAGGAGGAGGAGGATGATGGTGAGATGATCCTTTGTCAAACTTTCTCTTCTTCTTCATTGCCTTCAGCTGGTTCTTTGAGAATTGCATCCATGGTTCAATTATAGGACAGTCATGCAGAATATAATAGGGAATGTCATTATCATCCTTTACTTTCTCTGGAGGGACTCTCTTCAAAGCTTTGCTTCTGGCTTTCCTCTTCCTTGCAATGGTTGCAGAGGAGTCATCAGAATCAGTTTTGAACTTGTCACTATCTGAGCTCTGAGGATTGTCATACAATTCATCAATCCTTTTGATATACTCTTTCTGTTGTTTGGATTGTTCAGTTGAAGCAGCAGCAACAACAGTAGTGACAGAAGCAGTACTTGCAGAAATAACAACACTGGTAGAAACAGCAGTAAAAATAACTGGAGCAGCAGGAGCATCAGATACAGAAGCAATAACATCAGTAACAGCAGGCTCATCAACATGAACAGCGGGCTCTGAATCATTAGCCTCTGTCATCAGCAAATCATCAGCAATATCAAAACAGACTTTATCAACAGCAGCAGCAAAATCAGCATTCACAACATCAGTAGAAGTAACACTTTCCACAGCCTTTATAGAATTGATATATGAGGATATCAGGCTGGGATCACAACTGAAAATAGGCACAATGGCCTTAGTAAGGTCTTCGGCTTCTTGAGCTGGAAGATATCTGCTGTGGAGAGCATCAAATTCTGAAAGCAGTGTCTTGAGGTCAACTGCTAGAACTGGAGCTGGGGCTGGAATCTCTGGCACTTCTGAAGCAGGCAGCATTTCTTCTTCATGTGGCATCTCCCCCTGCCTAGATTAAGTAGATACTGGATCAAGGCACCTCACAGAAGGGATTGCCTGAGGAGGACAGAAAGAGGAGAGCCTGGCAGATAAGTCCTGTATAGACTTGAGGAGTGGAGCCATGGAGGACTCCAGAAAGAGTGCTAGCCTGGGAGCTAACAACTCATAGAGCTTATCTGCTAGAGCTGGAAGATCTACTTGCTCAAGGGATACTTGAGTAGAGGTAGAGGATAGGATTGCAGAAGTAGATGGTGTTGGAGTAGCTGTGGAGATGTGGAGAAAAGATGTGGATGGCAGAGAGATGGATGGTTGTGATATGGGGATGGTTGTGATGGAAGTCACTGGAATGAAAATGGATGGAGTGAAGGATGGTTGAGCTAGAATGTCTTGAAGTAATTATTGGTAAGAGGTAGATGATGATGGGGGCTCAAGGGGTGAGGAATGAGAATCAACCATGAATGAATCATCTAATAGATTGAATGAAGGAATGTGAATGGATGAATCAATGTCAATGTGTGGATAATAGTGTAGAGGATGGAAAGGATCTTCAGTAGTTGCTGGTGGTGGAGAAGAAGTTGAGATTGGAGATGAAATGGTGATGGGGGATGAAATTGAAGTGGTGATGGTTGAAGAAACAATGGTTGAAGATGGTGGAGATGAGGAGGCAGACAAATCTTCCAAGAGGGCAGTTGCCTGCGGGGAAGTGACGTGTACAGTCCTTGTGCCTGAAGTTGAAACTGTTGCAGGAGCCCTGCTGGGTTTGGCAATTTGTCTGTCCCACTTTCCAAAGAGGGCACAGGATAGTCTCTTAGAGGCAATGATGTGCATGCCACTGGAAACAAGCAACTGAGGGCATCTGTTATGCATAAACAGTCCTAGAATCCTCCCAAAATTAACAAGATTCTTGTTTATCTTTTTCTTAATTAAATCAAAGAATATCTCCCCCCAATTCAAATGTTTCTTATCAACCAATGCACCCATTAAACAAAATTGATACCTGGAGATGGTATCATGAGCAGAATACTTTGCTAACAACACTTTTCCCACAACATCTGCTAGGAATCTATATTCTTCTGACAAATTTTTCTTAAGCAGCTTGTTAGGGTTTGCTGCTGAGTGACTCATTCGATCCAGCATACTAGCAAATTCCTCTCTAGATAACTCTACAGAATCATGCCCAGTACTCAACTGAAAAACTTCTGTTATGAGAGCAGGAGTTAGGGATACCTGCGTTCCCGAAATTGTTCCAACCACTGTGTTCTGATCCAGGTTATGTGCAGTATACACCCACTCCTTGATCTCATCTGCCGCCAATTTCATTCTTGTGGACATGATATAAACAACCTGTTGTTTCTTGAATAATTCCAGAATGTCTTTGAAGACTTGATCACTGTCTTCGAAAGAGTCCATGTTGATGTCGAAACCCGTGTCAAACTTCATCGCTGCTAAGATTGCAACAGACACGGCCATTGTTACCTGCAAAAACGAACAAACAAGATCGAGTGCAGAGATGTTTGGAGGGAAAGAAAATCTCTGCAAAAAGTATGAAAGCGCAAAAGAGAACGACGACCGAAAAATGAATTTTATATTAGGGTTCGACGCAGAAAAGGAAAGATCGTTGAACTCAGTTCGACGATCTGGGCTTCTAAAAGAATCTGAAAGGTCTTCAACATCGTCTATCTCCGTTCGACGATATTGGAGAGCGTCGAACTCCGTTCGACGATCTCTGACCGGAAAGAGATAGCCTAGCACTATCTGGAAAACGCTGAACTCCGATCGACGATTTCTGAGAACATCGACCTCCGTTCGACGATCTTGGGGAAAAACGTCGAGCGCAGTTCAGAGAACAGAAACAGCCTATAGACACTAGAAAAATCAAGTTTTTAGCACTATATTGAAGTTCAATTTTATTCTTCTCAACATTATCTCTTAAAAAGTGATGCCTAATCTCTATATGTTTTGTCCTACTATGGAGAACTGGATTTTGTACTATAGAAATAACGCTGGTGTTATCACAAAATATTTTTGACTTATCTAGGTTGTAACCATAGTCTAGGAGCTGATTTTGAATCCACAAAATCTAAGAGCAACAACTACCTGTTGTCATCTATTCAGCTTCAGCAGTTGATGTGGACACAGATGTTTGTTTCTTACAAAACTAGGAGACAAGTCTGTCACCAAGAAACTGGCAAGTTCCACTGATGCTTTTCTTGTCTACTCTACATCCAGCATAATCAGCATCTGAAAATCCAGTTAATTCAAAACCTGAATCTTTTGGATACCAGAGACCTAGATTTGGACAACTTTTCACATACCTAAGAATCTTTTTTACTAATGTTATGTGTGACTCTCTAGGGCTTACTTGGAATCTAGCACATATGCATGTAGAAACATTATGTAAGGTCTACTAGCTGTAAGGTACAATAAAGAGTCAATCATTGCTCTATATGTTGTCTGATCAACAAGTTTTTCATGTTCATCAGCATCTAATACAACATTAGTAGGCATATGTGTTTTCATGCAGGAAGCTTCAGACATACCAAATTTCTTAACCAATTCTTTTGCATACTTGGTTTGAGAAATGAATATGCCATCAGCATGCTGTTTGACTTGCAATCCTAGAAAGAAGGAAAGTTCACCCATGCTACTCATTTCAAATTTAGAATGCATTAGGTTGGAAAACCTTTTGCACAAATTTGAATCAGTAGATCCAAAGATAATATCATCTACATAAATTTGTACTAGTATGGTATTGGACTTATGGGTTCTAATAAAAAGAGTTTGGTCTACTCTACCCCTTATAAAATCATTTTTCAAAAGAAAGCATGTTAAGGTCTCATACCATGCTCTAGGAGCTTGCTTAAGACCATATAATGCTTTATGCAATTTAAAAATATAATCAGGATGAGTTGGAGAGATAAACCTGGGGGTTGTCTAACATAGACTTCTTCCTTGATGTCTCCATTGAGAAATGCACTCTTCACATCCATTTGATAGACCTTGAATCCCTTGTGTGCTGCATAAGCTAGAAATATTCTTATGGCCTCCAACCTTACAACTGGTGAAAAGGTCTGGTCATAATCTATTCCTTCTTCTTGTGAGTATCCTTGTGCAACTAGCCTTGTCTTGTTCCTTACAATGATTCCTTGATCATCCAGCTTGTTTCTGAACACCCATTTTGTTCCAATAATGGAATGATCCTTTGGCCTTGACACTAGTTCTCAAACTTGGTTCCTTTCAAATTGATGTAACTCCTCTTGCATTGCAATGATCCAGTGTGGATCTTGTTCTGCATCTTGTATGAATTGAGACTCAATTTGAGATAAAAAGCAAGTGTGCATCAGATTTTGGTTGACCTGAATTCTGATTTGCACACCAGCTGAGATGTCTCCAATCACTTGAGAGATTAGATGATCTCTTGATGTTACTAAATCAACAGGGGGTGTTAATTGTTCACCAACCTGTATTGTTGTTTTCTCTTGTGGAACAACAACTGGCTCTTCAAGATAATTCTCACCAAGATGTTGAGTACCTTTTTCATCTTCACTACTTTCACCTCTTTGTTGGATAGGTGGATGTATTGTATCCTTTTCTATAATATGTAACCTGTTCAGATTTTCTGAAAGAGAATGTACCTGCAAAGGTTCTATGGTAGAAATATTCTTCTCCTTATAAGACATGTTAGTTTCATCAAAAGATACATGAACAGATTCTTCAATTTTAAGAGAAGATTTGTTATACACCCTATAAGCTTTACTGATCATGGAGTATCCCAGAAACACTCCTTCGTCAGCTTTGGCTTGAAATTTTGTTATGTACTTCTTGTCATTATTATCAAAAATCTTGAAATAATCTACTTTATGTTTCTTCCCTTTGAGTAATTCATAGGGAGTCTTCCACTTTAGCTTATGTATCAAACTTCTATTCAACACATAGTTTGAGGTGTTCACTGTCTCTTCCCAAAAGGATAGAGGAAGGTGAACATCTGTCAACAATGTAGTAGCAGATTCAATAAGAGTTCTATTTTTCCTTTCAGCTACCCAATTTTATTGAGGAGTTCTAGGAGCTGAGAAAGTGTGTCTGATCCCTTCACTCTGACAGAACTCTTGCATAAGAAGAGAATCAAACTCTGTCCCATGATCACTTCTAATCAGGGAAATGTGAGTATTGAACTCAATCTGTATGCATTTGAGAAACTCTGTCAAACACTTAAAGTTATCAGACTTCTTCCTCAAAAAGAACACTCATGTGAATCTAGAGAAGTCAACTACAACCACTAAAGTGTAAGATTTTCCTCCTAGGCTTTGTACTGTAATGGGTCCAAAAAGATTCATGTGTAACAGATACAAGATCCTTGGTGAATCACTCTTATTAAGTGACTTAAAGCTATTTTTAGTTTTCTTGCCTAACTGACAAGCCCTGCAAAGTCCTTCCTTCTTGTAGGGGCCAGAAGGTAGTCCTCTAACAAGGTTGTCATTGGATAGCCTAGCAATGGTTCTAAGGTTTATATGTCATAATCTCTTATGCCAAAGTTCATTTGGTTTACTAACAGAGTTGAACAAGCAAATATCTACCTTAGTTGAATTAAAATCTACAAGATAAATGTTATCATTCATTTTACCTGTCAACACAGTTGTGTTGTCCTCTGATTTGATTTTGCATGAGGATTTGTTGAATGTCACCTGGTAGCCTTCATCACATAGTTGACTGATGCTGATTAAATTGTGCTTCAGTCCTTCCACATAGGCTACCTTCTTGAATGTGACTGAGCCAATTTGGACTGTACCATATCCATTGGTCTGTCCAAAATTTGAATCTCTAAATATTACTTTGGGTCCAAGCTTGACTTTAAAGGATATAAAATTATCCTTGCTTCCTGTCATGTGCTTTGAGCACCCACTATCCAGATACCATTGCTGGTTTATTGTTGGATAGGTCTTCACCTGCATACATAATAATTTACTTGTTTTTGACCCAGTTTACCTTGGGCCTAGGTTGATAACCTTTAAATTCTGAAATAAAAGACATCCATGGCTGACTCTTATAGCCTTCAGGATGATATCTCCTAGGAGGTATTATCCATTCAGTATAAGGGTTAAAGCTTTGGGATGTAGGACCACTAGGATTGAATTTTGATTTACCCTTAAAAATTTGTTCAAAGCTCTGATCTCTGTTCGACGATCTCTGAGTTGAGTTCGACGATCTTGGGTCAGATCGTCGAGCTCCATTCGAAGATTGACTTTGCCAGAGTTCAGAGTTCAGCGATCGTCGGCCTGAGTTCGATGATTCAGCTTGAGATCGCTGAGCTCTGTTCCGCGATCGTCGAGCTCTGTTCGACGTTTTCTGTTGAACTGTGTTTTTCTTAGGTAAATCAGGATTCTTCCTAGCTACCTCTACAACACCCTTTCTTTTATCTGAGATAAATTTAATTGGGGTTGTTAGTACTATAGGTTGGCTGGATGAAGCACCCAAGCCCAGTGTACTGTTAAGTCTTGAGTTCACTGTGCTTGTGATGTCCATCAATCTGATGCTTCTCCCATTGAGGGATTCTTCAAACTTCTTTGCCTGAGATAGTTCACTATTCAGTGAAGCTATCTCCGCCCTACAGCATTCTAACTCCTCAGAGAGTTTGATGTAATCTGATTTCAAATTGCTATATTCAGACAATTGATTTCTGAGAGAGAATCTCTTTCTCAGACTTTAGCAGGTCTAAACAAAGTGCCTTAAATTCAGATCTAAAGTCCTCTGAATTGAAATCAAAAGAATCTATTACCTGATCTTCTTCAGCTTCATGTTCAAATTCAGATTCTGACTCTTGTTTTGCATCAGAATTATGTTGAGAGGCATTGATAGTCATCATGCAGAACTCCTTCTCTTGAGCATCATCTTAATCATCACTTGAACATGATGATGCCTCTGATTCTTCTTCAGTCTCACTCCAGGTTTCAACTACAAATCCCTTCCTGGTGTGTTTGTTCTTGCTGGAGGAGGATTTGTCATTGTTGTTTCTTCTGAAATCCTTGTCTCTTCTCCTGTCTTTCTTTTCTTTCCTGTCCTTATTTTGGTTTTTTGGACAGTCAGGCACAATGTGGCCTGATTTCCTGCATCCAAAACAAATAATTTCTTTGTTACTGGACTTGTCATACCTTGGCTTTTCATGGCCTCTGGATGACCTTTTCCTGAAATCTTTCCTAGCCATCTTGTAGAATCTTTTTGGTTAGTAGACTCATTAACTCTTCATTGTCTGTGACCTTGTCTCCAGGCAGTTCTTCTGTAGCTTTGAAAGCAATTGTCTTCTCCTTCCTTGTTGCTGGAGAAGCTATCTTTTGCTCTTTTTCTCTATTCTTGATAAGCAGCTCATAAGACTTGAGTTTGCCCAATAGAGCTTCAGTGGTGATCTCATTTAGGCTTCTGGCATCCTTGATTGGTCAGATCCTTGAATCCAAGATGCTGGGGAAGCACATTAGGATCTTATCATTGAGTTCAGTCAATGAGATCTCCTTGTCAAAGATCTTCAGTTCACTGACAATTAGACTGAGTCTGTTGTACATGTCAACAACTGACTCAGTTTCTCCCTTCTTGAAATTCTCATACTGGGTTATGAGATGGGATCTTCTATCCTTCCTTTCATCAGCTGATCCTGACACAAGCTCAGATAGCTTGTCCAAAATTTCTTTTGCTGAGTTGCATTCAGCCATTTTTTGAAATATGTCATCAGACATAGTCTGAGCCAATATGTTCATTGCCTTGGCATCAGCAACTTTCCACTTTTTGATTTCTGCATCTATTCCTGAGGGGGGCGGAACAGCACTTGTACTTGTAGTTACTGGAGGTCTTGGACACACTGTCAAAACAGAACTAAAGATGTCCTCATCAATAGAATTCATATATAATTTAATTCTTGTCTTCCAAAGTGCAAACTTAGAAAGATTGCACACTGGAGGTCTGGTGCTAGCATAATCTTTGTTCTGTGTCATGGTTTTATATGAAAGTAAATATAATAAAAGTAATAACCATTTATTAAAGATTGATCTTATCAGAGATCTTTTGGTTCAGGTGTTAGCCTGTAAAACAACCAATCTGATGAGGATTCAGTTGTTGAATAACCAACCTCCCTCTGATACCAATTGAAAGTGAGGGTAAGATCTACCTTTACTCTAGAGGGTGGGTGAATAGAGTCTATTAAAATAATTTTCCAATTTAAAAAATTATTCAGCAGTGGAAGACTTGATTTATATATATATATGTGTATTGTGCTTGCAGTGAATAAAAACTAAGCAATAAACAAATCACAGCACACAGCAAATCAAACACAGCAACCATAAGACACAGGGATCTATAGTGGTTCCCCAAACAACCTGTGTACATCCACTCTTCTACCACCCTAGGTAGGAATCCACTGCAGGAATAGTTGATCAGGTGTCCTGGGCACCAATGAGCTTTTGATAAGGTGCTCAAAAACCAAATTAGATTTTTTGATCAGGTGTCTTGCCACCACTGAGTTTTGTCAAGGTCTCAGAAACCAACAACAAAACTTTTGAAGGGAGTTTTGAGTAACCCTTTTACAGCAAAATGAAAGAAAAAGAAAGAGTTGATGTTCTTCTCTGTCAACAGTCAAAGAGAAGACTAGTGGATTGTTGTTGTCAAAGCTCCCCCTGAGATTTGTAGTTGTTCAGGAAGAGAAGCTTTGCACAGGGTGATAGGCCTTCAGTATGATTGAGATCTCCAGCAAAGAATGATTTCAACAAAGGTTGAAATGTGAGGTGTCTGGAGTCCTTGATTGATGAAGCCTTGAACACTTGAATCAGAAGAGATCTTGAAAGAATAGAGGAATTCTTTTCTGTGTGGTGATCTCCTTCACTAGTGTATTCCTTGTGTTCTGTAAGAATTCTAACTTGTAATCATGTAGAACTGTGTCTCAAAATCTATATCTTAGAATAATGATCTTCTTGTCTCAATTACTCTGAGATGATATATTGAAAATCAGTCTTCTAGATAGCCGTTAGCCAGTCATAAATGACTTCCTTAAATGATATTTGTCTCTGGAGGAAAGTCCTAAGAGACATTCCATTTAGTCTTCCTTGAAACTTGCTCCAGATTAATTCAAACGGCTACAAAATCCTTTGAAATAAATGCTGGATATGAATCAGATTGAATTCCATAACTAACTGAATTTGAATTCCTAAAATCGTCGATCTCTCAAGAAAAGTCGTCGATCTGAGCTCGACTATCGTCGACCTGAGCTCAGAGATCTGGGACTTGACTTAAAACAGAAATCGTCGATCTGAGCTCAACTATCGTCGACCTGAGCTCACAGATCTGGATTTTGACTAGAGACAGAACCGTCGATCTGAGCTCGGAGATCGTCGAACCGAGTTCGACGACTCGTTGAACTGAGCTCAGAGATAGTCGAACTGAGTTCGACGCCTCGTCGATCTGAGCTCGACGATATTTGCCTTAAACTTCTGAACTTGAATTCTGAACTAGAAGGTCTTGGGGGCAGCTTTCAAACCTAAGTTCTAATCCTTAGACCTATTCTAGTTGACCTTTAAAACTATACAAGGAGGTCAAGACATTTTCCTAACGACATAGTGATCCTTACCCAAATTAGTAATAGGGTGTCCCAACATATGCAACCAGAGATAATAAAGTCGATGGTTTATAAACAAGTCCTTGTCCAGGAGCCTTCTTTAGATATCTGAGAATCCGCTCGACGACCTGGAGATGAGAGGTCCGAGGAGTATGCATGAATCGGCTTACAACTCCAACATCAAATGAGATATCAGGTCGTGTAACTGTGAGGTAGATTAGTTTCCCCACCAAGCGTCGATAGTACTCTGGATTGGTAAGCACAAGGTCATTCCCAGAGTCCTGTGCCGACAGCTTATGATTCATATCCATCAGAGTGTCTGTAGGTTTGCATCCAGAATAGCCCGCACTTTGTAGAAGATCAATGCAATACTTCTGTTGAGATAAGATCAGACCATCAGGTCGTCTTGCAAGCTCAAGTCCAAGAAAGTATCGCAGATTACCCAGATCTTTTGTCTGGAAGACGGAGTTCAGATGATGTTTGATGTTCTGGATCCCGATGGTGTCGTTTCCCGTGATCAAAATGTCATCCACATACACAAGAAGAACTGTTCATGTTGCTTGATGACGAGTAAAAAGAGAGAAATCAGCAGAGCTCCGAGCGAATCCCATCTCGCGAACTACCTTACTGAACTTATCAAACCAGGCGCGAGGGGATTGTTTGAGACCATATATAGACTTCCTGAGATGACATACACGAGACTCCCCCGTGGGTCTCAAACCCAGGTGGTTGGTGCATATACACAGTCTCTTGGAGATTGTCATTGAGAAAGACATTTTTTATATCCATTTGATGAAGGGGCTACTGGCGGTGAACAGCAAGAGAGATGAGAACCCGAATAGTATTTAGTTTTGCCACTGGAGAGAGTTTCGTCATAGTCGAGACCATATTGCTGAGTGAATCCTCTGGCCACCAGACGAGCTTTGAGATAACCAACTGTTCCATCAGGAGCATGTTTGATAGTAAAGACCCATTTGCAGCTAACACAAGACTGATCAGGAGAGAGAGGAACAAGGTCCCAAGTCCGATTAGCCCAGAGAGCTATCATCTCTTCGTCCATGGCCGCACGTCAGTCTGGATGTTGTAGAGCGTCCTGCAAAGAGTTAGGAATGGAAATAGTGGAGAGAGAGGGCAAAAGTGTGAAGAGGTGGAGAGAGGCGATGGAGGGATACATAGTTTCCCATGGGATGAGCCGTAGAGGGTGGTGCTTGATCGTCAATGCGCAGAAGATGCGCAGAAGATGCGCAGAAGATCATCAGTAGAAGGGGGCTGCTGTCGGGCTGCAATCCTAGACGAGCGTCGAGTGTAGACACGGACATGTGGAGGAGGAAGAGGTGGTGAATTTGGTTCCGGACGAGCGTTGAGTGAAGTTGGTACTGGAGGAGTGGAAGAGGGAGGCAGAGATGTGACGAGGACAGACGGACGAGGAATAGTGGACGGAGGTGGTAGAGTGGACTGAGGTGGCAGAGTGGAGGTGTGGGAGAAAAAACTTTCATCCTTAGTAAAGGTAATATCCGCGGAGACGAGTACCTTGTTGACGGTGGGAGAGTATCAAACATACCCTTTTGGGTACGAGAGTAGCCAACAAAGATACATTTGGTGGCGCGTGCGACGAGTTTGTCACTTGGTGGTCCGAGAAAGTGAACATAGCAAGTACAACCAAATGTGCGAGGCGTGCGAGAAAAGGGATTCTTGGAAGGAAAGAGTAGACCGAACGGAAAGACAAAGTTAAGCACGGAGGAGGGCATGTGATTAATGAGATAGCAAGTAGTAGAGACAGCAAAGTTCCAATATTCGGCGGGAACTTGCATTTGAAGCATGATTGACCGAGTGACATCAAGGAGATGACGATTCTTTCGCTCGACCACACCGTTCTGTTGGGGTGTATATGCACACAAAGTTTGATGAATTATCCCAAAGTCGGTGCATAAATTGGAGAAGTTGCAACCAGTGTATTCACGAGCATTGTCAGTGCGAAGCGTTTGTACTGTTGTAGAAAATTGTGTACGTATTTCAACAATAAAGACACGGAAAACAGAAGTCAGCTCAGTACGATCATGAAGTAGATAAAGTCATGTGAGGCGTGAATAGTCATCAATAAAAGTGACAAAGTACCGATAACAAAAAATACTGGGAAATTTATACGGACCCCAGATATCGGAATGAACTAAAGAAAACGGAGTACTACTCCGATTACATGCAGGCGGGGAAAGAAACACGATATTGCTTGCCAAAGATACATGATTCGTAAGAGAATTCCTGCAAGGAGATCAGGAAGTGCCTTCTTGAGAATCTGAAGAGGAGCATGGCCAAGACGACGATGTCAATTGACGGAAGGAACAACAAAGAGTGAGGTGGGAAGAACATCCAAGAGATAAAGCTCGTCTGACAGCCGTCCTCTACCAATGATAGTCCGTGTTCGACGATCCTGCATGACAAAAGAAGAGGGAGAAAAGATTAGACAACAATCAAGATCTTGAGCAAGCCTACTAACAGACAGTAGGTTGAAGGGAGATCCCGGAACATGCAGAACCGAGGTTAAGGAAAGAGTAGGGGTAAGTTGTAGATCAGCAGCTCCAGACACCGGAGTAGTATCGTCATTCGCCACAGTGATAAACTTGGGATACTCAGTGTGCATGTACTGAGGAGGTTTCTGAGAAGTAATGTGATGAGTGACCCCAGAATCCAGGATCCATTGAGAGCTGTAGGAGAGACAGGAGATACCTTCAGTAGAGAAAGAAGCAACCGAGCCAGAGGAACGGTTGACAACCCCTTGCAGTTGCAGTATCTGTAGGCGGAGGTCATTTATATCTTTCTGAGAAGATGATGGGAGCTCGGTGGAAGAGAGACCCGGAGGAATAGCAGCAACCGTAGTAGTAGTAAGATGAGGAGGCAAACCATGTTTGCGATAGCAAGTAGCTTCAAGGTGGTCATCACGACCACAGTAGGTACACTTGAGAGTAGAGCGCCCAGCACATCCCCGACCACGAGACGTGAAACGGCCTCCCCGAGTAGTAGAATAACCTCAGCCAGAGGGAGGAGTAGGGAGTAGGGGTTGCTGGAGCAAAACCGGAGAGAAAGTGGCCGGAGCCTCGGGAGGTGGTGTAACTTTGCGCACCATTGGGCAAACATCAGACAGAGAGGGTGTAGTGGAAGGGGAGAGGATCTGGGCCCGGACACTGTGAAGATGACTAGGAACACGGGCCATCATCATAGCGATCCCAACAGCCTCCTTTTGTGCTCGTTGAGTAGCAAGGTCTGCAGAGGGAGGTTGGTGTTGTATCCAGGCCTCTACCAGGGTTCTGGCCTTGGCAACAAAAGAAGTTAAGTCACCATTGGTTCCAGGATCCAGTGATTGAAAAGCAAAGATAATGTCGAAGAGGTGTTGTAGGATATCCTTGCCAGAGTATAAGGAGTGCAGCTCATCCCACATTTCCTTAGCCGTTTCGTAATACATTGTCATTCGGTAAGGCTCGGTTACCATAGAGTTAAGAAACCAAGATTGGACCTGCCCGTCATCGCGAAGCCAGTCATCAGAGGAGTCAGCAGGTTTGACCCGAGTAAGGTGAGCGAGCAGACCCTTTGTCTGTAGAACACGACGAATAGAATGAGTTCATTCGATAAAGTTGGCCTTGCCACTGAGAGAGAGAGTGGTGATGCGAAGTTAATAACGCACCTCGGCAGGCAGGGCAGCAACACGGGCGGGAAGAGAGGAGGTAGACGTGGTTGAGTTACTGGATGCCATAACGGATAGAAGAAACAGGCCGAGCAACAAGCAGTGGAGGACAGGCTGGGCGGCTAGCAGAACAGACCGCGAGAATGGAACAAGCGGCGTACTGGAGCAGGAGCTCGCAAAGGAGAGGAAAGGCGAGCAACACGGATTAATCCGCAGCGAGCAAGAGAAGAAAGCAGGGCACAACGAGCTAGGGAGATCGCAGCGACTAAGAGCAGGTCGCGGCGACTTGAATTAGACCGCAGCGAGAAAGGCCAAGAGGCGAATAGAGGCAGATCGCGGCGACTAAGAGCAGGTTGCGGCGACTAAGAGCAGGTCGGGGCGAGAAGAAGCAGCTCGCGGCGAAAAGAAAAGAGTAGGTCGCGGCGACTAAGAGCAGGTCGTGGCGAGAAGAAGCAGCTCGCGGCGAAAAGAAAAGAGTAGGTCGCGACGACTAAGAGAAGGTCGCGGCGACTAAGAGAAGTGCAGATAGCGGCGACTAAGAGGAGGTCGCGGCGACTAAGAGGAGGTCGCGACGACTAAGAGGAGATCGTGGCGACTAAGAGCAGGTCGCGGCGACAAGAGATAAGAAGGAAGAAAAGGTAGGTCGCGGCGACTAGGAGTAAGTCGCGGCGAGAAGCAGGTCACAGCAACAAGAAGACGGTCGCGGCGAGTAGAAGAGAACCTGTGGACCCCATGATTCAGAGAGAGGAGGCTATAAGAAGCCTGGAGAGGAGGGTGGAATCACGGAGAGAAGAGGACGTGGGTTAGAAGAAGCAGGCTGCGACAGTTAAGCGGTTAGAGAGAGAGGAGCGGGTAGGATGAAGCAGGCCGCTGGCGAAAAGGAGGCGGATAGAATCCGGAGACTGCAGGAGGGGATGAATCCTCTGATACCATGTAGAAGTAGAAAAACAGGAGAAAGAAAATCACCCTTGATTTTATTATTCTCAAAGAATAGGATTACATACACTTATATAGAGGTAGAAAGAGAAAGAGACTCCTACATATACAATGTGAGACTAAAAGAACTATACATGGGCCAATACACTTGGCCCTCCCTAATGGGCTAATTTATCTTATCTTTAATAGTTATTAAATTGAGTGATTAAGATATTTCCTATAGTAAGTGTTTTAAATATCTTTGATCGATAGTTCAAAAAGACGGAGGTATTGATAAAGATGTGACACATAGAATCCAAGTGGGTTAGTTGAAGTGGAGAGGGGCGTCGGGGATCTTATGTGATAGTAAAGTACCATTAAAACATAAGCAAAAAATGGGAGTTGCGAAGATGAGAATGCTTAGGTGGATGTGTGGATCATGAGACTGGATAAAATTAGGAATGAATGAAACAGGGATAAGACATGAGTAGCACCAATTGCAGAGAAGATGCGAGAAGCTCGACTAAGATGGTTTGGACACGTACAAAGGAGGCCATTAGAGGTACATGTTAGGCGTTGTGAGAGTTTAGTCACTAGGCATGTTAAATGAGGGAGGGGTAGACCAATAAAGGCATGTTAAATGAGGGAGGGGTGGACCAATAAAGACTTGAAATGAAACTATAAGGAAAGACATGATGTACTTGGCATTAGTGAGATTACGATAAAAGATAGGGCACAATGGTGACAAAGGATCCATATAGCCGACCCCACTATAGTGGGATAAGGGCTTGAGTGTTGTTATTGTTGCAAGTTTTTGCGGTCATTGTCTCTTTGTGTACACAGATGTATTTACCTTTTCCTTTTATAATTGATTTTATTGATGCAAATGAATTGTATATATGAATGCGCTGTCTAAGAAAAAATAAACAAGTTTGTGGATGGCCTCAGGTATTTTCCCAAGTAACCTGAACAGCAGGAATATGCACCTTCGAGATATAATTCTTATGGGAATTAATGTGCCTTCAAAATACAATTTCTACGGGAATTAATGTGCATTCGAGATATAATACCTACGGGAATTAATGTGCCTTCGAGATAAAATTCCTACGGGAATTAATGTGCCTTCGAAATAAAATTCCAACAGGAATGCCTTCGAGATAAAATTCCTACGGGAATTAATGTGTTTTCAAGATATAATTCCTACAAGGATATATGCCTTGGGGAGATAATCAGATGGCCTACGAGTTCTACTCTAAGTCAACATGCACGATAGATGGTCTGAAAGGATAACCCATGCAACACAGTTCCATAATAGAATTGCGTTGATCTGAGGCGATAAGCAGGTTGATACGGTGTACGTAGGCGATGTTCGTGAAAAGACCGTCTCGACATAACATGTCTTGCATATTCTTTACTACACTTGTCACAGTTGATCATGTTTATTGTTTAATGAAATATTAACTAATTTGTTATGAGTGTGGGTGATAGGTCTGATCGATCGACGTTGATACGTCGAGATGGAGACTATGATGAAGATATTAAGGTACAACTTAAATTACACCTTCATGAAATGCTAATCGATTTGTTATTAGTAGGTGAAGGTCGTGGATAGACTACGAAAGGTATGACAAATTAAGTTGCACTCTCTTCATAGTTATTGTAGATCATTATTATTGTTTAATCACACTACCATTACTGGTTTTTAATGATGTTATGATAGAAAACTTGCCTGACCAATTACTTTACATGTGTATCTACTTATTCATAAGGATGTAAGTGTGGGGTTCTATGATACTGGTAGGTATTCCACTAGAATAAAAAAGACTTCCGCTATTTCACTTATTAAGGAAATTTGATAATAAGTCATCAGTTAAATAACTGATAACTTGAACGGTTAGTGTGTGCAAGTTATTCTCTTAGCACCGTCGTTGATGTGTGACGCCGGGGTGATGAACGGACGGGACCGGAGATACACATCCGCTCTTCTGTTAGTCGCCTTAGTATCGCGTGTAACGGCCCTTAGACCGCCACAGAGGAACAATATATAATGTCAACTTTTCATAAACATGAAAGCCAAACAATATATTATATCTTTATGCGCCAATAGTATTAAAATAACAGTATAGAAAAAAACTATTATTCTAGATATTTACATATTAGTACATGTCCATAAAAGAAAGGTCTACAACAGTTACATGTTAAACACTGCAAATTTAAAAGTTCTTTTTGGCAGGTAGACAAAATTTTGCACTGCAACAACTCTCTCGAGTGTTGGTAGTAGAGAGGATAAAAATAGGATTATTATTAAGAGATCCTTTCACTCATATATATAGAGGAAGGGGAAAAACATACGAAGTCCCAAAATACCCTTATGCGGGTAAAGTCCCAAAATACCAAAAAACACGACATGATTTCAACTCTCCCCCTCAAGTCGAATGGTAAATATCAGTCATTCCGAGTCTTTGGATATCATCAATAAAGACATCACACCCTAAGCTCTAGGTGAAGACGTCGGTCAACTGATCTTTGGAGTGAACGAACGGTCTGACTAAGTTTCCTTTTTCAAGATGATCTTTGATGAAGTGGCAATCAACCTCGACATGCTTGGTTCTGTCATGTTGGACCGGATTGTGAGCTATACTGATAGCAGCTTTGTTGTCACAGAACAGGGAAATAGGAGCATCCTCCTGGAGGTTCAAATCTTGCAATAAAGTGCGCAACCATAGATCTTCACAGAGGCCTTGAGACATAACCGGTACTCGGCTTCAGCACTATATCTGGCCACCACATTCTGCTTCTTGCTACGCCACGTGACCAAATTTCCACCAACGAAGGTGCAGTACCCCATTGTAGATTTCCTATCATCGCGGCTTCCGGCCCAATCCGCGTCAGTAAATACATCAATCTTTAAATGGTTGTTCTTTGAGAACATCAGCCCCCGACCCGGAGCCTTCTTTAAGTACCGTAGGACGCGATATGCAGCATCCTGATGTCTGATCCTTGGGGCATGCATATACCTATTCAAGATCCCAACAGTATATGTGATGTCGGGACGAGTGTGTAAGAGGTATAAAAGCTTTCTAACCAATCTCTGATAGCTTGAAACATCTGTGCGATCCTCATCGCTGTCTTCATCAATCCTATGATTCTCCTCCATAGGGGTGTTCGCAGGAACACAGCCCAACATTCCAGTCTCCGTTAACAAACCGCACACATACTTGCGCTGCGAGATGAAGATACTTCGATCAGAACGAGTCACTTCAATACCTAGGAAGTAGCGAAGCCTTCCCAAATCTTTAAATTAAAACTCAGCTGGCAGAAGGGTCTTCAGCTTTAAGATCTCCTCTAAGTCATCACCGGTGATCACAATGTCATCAACGTAAACAATAAGGACAGCAACTTTTCCCTCATTCCTCCTGACAAACAAAGTAAGATCTGAATGACCCTGTTTGTAGCCAAACTTGATCATGGCTTTGTGGAATTTGTCAAACCAAGCCCTGAGAGACTGCTTGAGCCCGTAAAAAGACTTCCTTAGTCGGCAAACCAGTCCTTCTTGTCCCTTATTCACAAAACCTGGGGGAAAGGTCATGTACACCTCTTCATCGAGATCGCCATGCAGGAACGCATTTTTGACACCCAGCTGATGTAGGTCCCAACCCAAACACGCCGCACAAGACAGGATCACACGAACAGAGTCCATCTTTGCTATCGGGGCAAAGGTCTCCTGGTAGTCGACCCCCTGAGTCTAGGCATAACCACGAGCCACCAGACGGGCTTTATATCGCTCAACTTTATCATCCTGATTTTGCTCAACAAAGAAGACCCGTCTAGAACCAATGGCTTTCTTCTCAGGAGGGAGAGAAGAGATATCAAATGTGTGATTCTTATCCAAGGCGGACATTTCCTCCTGCATCGCTTGAGTCCATGCCGGAATGCAAACCGTCTCCTGCCACGTCTTTGGGATAGTAATGACGGATAGGGAAGAAATAAAAGCTTGGTGAAGCTGAGAGAGATGATCATAAGCAACATGATTAGAGATAGGGTGTTCAGTACACACAGCCTTACCTCTTAGAACCGCAATGGAAACATGCAGATCAACATCAGAATCTGAGTTCAAAGACGGAATTGGCAGTGGCGGAACAACGGAGGACTGTTTACCTGTTTCGCGGCGATGATATATATGAGGAAACGGCAAGATGAGGGACGTATGGTGATATATGGCAGAAGGCGACATAGGTGTAGGTGAGGTAGGTGTAGGAGACGAATGGGGTGTAGTAGGATTAGTAGGAGTAGCTACGGGGGAAGGTAAGATAGATGTAGGAGTAATAGTAATCAGAGGAAGTGGCACAGACTCGATGTCATCATTACAGCTCTCCCCCTGACAAGTGGAGTGAGCGAATCCAAGTAGTAAGATTCTTCCTCCCGGAAGTTCATGTCCAAGGTACAGAAAAAACGCCTGGAAGGGGGGTGGTAACACCGATACCCTTTTGTAGTGGCAGAGTAGCCAAGAAAAACACACCGGAGAGCCCGAGGATCAAGCTTGTCACGATGAGGCAGATGGATGTGAACAAAACATACGCACCCAAAAATGCGTGGTGGAAGATGGGTGGTATAAACCTCAGAATTAGAGGAAAGACGGGCGAGAGGAGTAGTATAGTTTAGAGCCCGTGAGGGAAGACGATTGATAAGATGAGTAGTGGTTAGGATGGCGTCACCCCAGTATAATTTAAGGAGGTGCATGGTAGTGAGAAGGCACAGGGTAACATCAAGAAGATGCCGGTTTTTCCGTTCAGCAACACCATTTTGGGTGGAAGTGTAAACACAAGTAGTTTGATGAATGATTCCATGATTAGCGAGGTAGGAGCCAAATGCTCCCCGATCATCGTATTCCGCCCATTATCACTACGGAGAACGCGGATATTACCATTGAACTGAGTTTGCACCATTTTATGAAAGGTTTGAAAAACAGGAAACACCTCATTTTTTTTCTTTAAGAGGTAAACCCAAGCAGTACGAGAGAAATAATCGATAAAAGTAACAAACCAACGATAACCAGTTAAAGATACAATAGGGGAAGGACCCCAAACATCAGAATCTATAAGAGCAAAAGGAGTAGTGTTAGGGGAAGATAAATGCGACGAAGAATGTCTAACATGTTTAGATTGTTCACAAACATCGCATTTTAAAACTTTTACAAAAGGAGATAAAGTAGGAAATAGTTTCTGAAGATAGATTGGAGACAGATGACCAAGACGCAAGTGCCAGCGTCGAGCATCAACAGCAGTAATAGCGGTAGAAGAGAGAGCAAGAATCGATGAGGGAGTATCCAGATAGTACAGACCACCACGATTCCTACCGCTGCCAATGATCCGCTTCGTACTCAGTTCCTGAAAAACACAAGAATCGGGAAAAAAAGTTACCGAACAATTAAGCGACCGAATAAGATTGCTAATTGAAAGAAGGTTGCGAGAAAATGAAGGGACATGCAAAACAGAAGAGAGCAAAAGAGGCGAGGAGCATGAAATATTGCCCTTGCCTGCAATTGGGGACAAGGTACCATTTGCACAGATAACCTTATCCTTACCAGAACACCAGACAATGGAGAGTAGGAGGTGAAACCTGAGGAGGAGTCGGTCATGTGATTGGTAGCTCCTGAGTCAATGATCCATTCAGACGATGGAGTGACAGCAGCATCGACACTGGGTATAGCAGCAGTAGCAAAGGAAGTAGAGGTACTGCTCTGAGAAGTGGCAGACTGGGAGTGCAGGAGGCGACGGAGAGCATCCAATTCCAAGGTAGTAAAATGTCCTGGGAGAGGACCATGTATGTCGTCATGGACCTCAATGGAGTAAGCAGCATCATAAGGGCCACGCCCACGTCCTCGTCCCGGGCCGCGACCATGTCCACGACCACGACCGGATCCAGGTGGAGCAAGGTGAGGATGGAGCTTGAAGAACACGTCCCGAGTATGGCCCCAACGACCACAGTAATCACAAGTAGGAATCGTGTTGGTAGGGTTGTAGCCACCTCGGCCAACACTAGTAAGAGCGGAGCGAACGGAGTGAGGAGGAGCAGCCGTGCTGAGAGACCTCCGACGGTCTTCATCACCAAGGACCATGATAAAGGCCTCCCGAAGAGATGGAAGAGGAGACCGGTGTAGAATATTTGTTCGAACCAAATCCATTTACATGTTCAAGCCCATCAGAAACAGATGAAGGCGAAATCGTTCGTCCTTTTTCTGTAACAACACTGCATCGGCAGTACAGACGGGAGTAAATTGCTCAAAATAATCCAATTCCCGAGAGATACGCTCGAACTCAGAGAAGTAAGACGACATTGTCATGGTTCCTTGACGTAACTCCAACATTCGACGCGTCAGCTCATAAATCTGAGTGGAGTTACCAATCTGGGTATACGTCTCACGTGTCCGAGTTCATATCTCATAGGCAGAATCCATTAACATGTAACTTCGGTACACCTTCGGGGACATGGAATGTGGGAGCCAGGATACTACCAAAGAATTTTCGGAATCCAATCTCTTCAAGGAAGGATCACCCGGAAGAGGCGCCACAATGGTCCCATCAATATATCCAAATAGCTGATGACTGAAGATGATATGTTGTGCTGCCCGAGACCACTCAAGGTAATTCGTCCCATCTAAGGGCACCGTGGTGATCTTCAGGGAGCCAGCGTGACCCGAAGATCGCTAAGGGTCACCCATCCGGGGTGCCACAACACTCGGCGATGGAGAATCAACGGCCGCTGATGAATCATCCATGAGGAACAACTGACAGGATCAAACAGTATAAAGCTTCACCAAGCACGAAGAGAAGAAGCCATAGCACCGAACAAGCTCCAACAACAAAGAGAAGAATACAGCGGAAACGGCCGACAACAGAGCTGGAGGGTGGACGACTGATCTGTAGAAGCAGGTGCAGCGACTCTGGAAGCAGCGACGGAGATCGACTGGAAGCCAGCAGCAGCGTGCAGCGATAAATCTGGAAGCAAGCGGCAGCGAATCTGGAAGTAGCAAACGGCCGACACCAAGCGATGGCAGCGGCAACACGCGATCTGGAAGCACGCTGGCGCAACACGTGATCACCAGGATGGATCAGGCGCAAAGAAGATAAGATAAGAGGTCGACGGCAACACGACGCGCATCATGAGGAGGGGCGACAATCTCCTTCAGCGTGCACCACCGTCGGCAAGGAGGTCGCGGTTCACCATGGGAACGATTTCAAAACAGCAGAGGGGCGACGACGACGAGATGAGAGTGAGCGGCAACGGAAGAGTTGCGAGCGGCGGAAGAGGGGTGCGTGAAAAGGCGCGGATAGGGTTACGCGACTATTCCTCTGATACCAAGTAGAGAGGATAAAAACAGGATTATAATTAAGAGATCCCTTCACTCATATATATAGAGGAAGGGGAAAAACATACAAAGTCCCAAAATACCCTTATGCGGGTAAAGTCCCAAAATACCAAAAAACACGACATGATTTCAACTTTGGCCACTTCAAAACTGTCTACAAGTCTTTTATACCATGCTCGATAGAGCTCCAGTTTACTTTGGTTTACGCTTAACACCTGAAAATTTTAGTATCGAAAGGGTTAGTCTTTAAATAAAAGACTAACCGAGGAATTTAATTTCTTTAACTATTATACAGGCAGATTTAATATTAAGATAATACAACATTTGACATTTCTAAACAGTTATCAGCCCATAACAAAAAAAATAATAATCTATACAAACGTACATTTACAAGAGAGTAATAAATAAAATGTCATACCAGTTATCATTTCTTGTCTTAGTATGTATGCATTTAGGTTGTCTGATTCTTCACCATTCAAATAGTTTTCTTTCACGTAATTAAGGGGTACTGTTTTTCAGTTCATTCTATTGGTCGAACTTAGTGCGCACAACTCGCTTAAGGATAATTAAAGTCCAACTAAGCTGACCTGCATACATCCAGTGCGTACAACTCGCTTAAGGTCAAACAAGACCCAACTGGATTTAAATCAGTCTACAGATACCCTCAATATTTTGCATCGATGCATTATTATGGTGGTAAAATTTGTTAATTGACTTAATATTTTCATACGACACACAAATCATGGTTACAAAAACTTTTATATAAAAAAAGTGTGTGTAGTTAAAACTAAAGAAAGAAAACCCTCACATTGATTTTCTCCTTATCTTTGTCCTTCCTTAGCTCGTCATCTCGTCGATTGGTTGACGCCATCCTTTCGCGTAGTTGATAGCAAGTATCAATTGTATATAGTTCATCTTTTTAAATATTTATAAAGTGGAGTTTAAGGTTGTGCAAGACAATTAGGGAAAAAGACATTTGATATCTCACTATACTATCAAACTCAATTCTCAAATAATTTGCTCTTGTCCATGAATCCGAGAAAATCATTTGATATCTCACTATACAATCCCAAACAAATACGAAAATATCTTCCAAAACATATTTAGCATTTATATTCAGCAACCTAGCATCCTATCACATTCATGTATAATCAAATTTAGGGATATCTTCAATCAATTTTATCATGGGGGAAATCTGAAGTATCCTTTTTTCCCTTGTAAAAACAGTCCTTTTCATGTAAGAAACAACCTTCCAAATGAGGGAAAATAGAGATTCTACACTAAATTCAGTAAATTCAACAATAATATATAAGGAATAACAAGTTTATCATTTCTAAGATTGATTTCAGTACGCCCAAGGCTAATTTCAGTAATACCATGTCCAATTTCAACAAAGCCCTATCATGAAATCAATTCCCTAACAAAAGTCAAAGTCCCGTCAATTAATGTCAAGGAAATTCATTGTGAATTTCCATAAAATAAAGATTCCATAACAAAATCAATACCCGTATAAAATCAATTTCCCATACAAATAAAATTAGTCCCCCATATAATTCATTTGCATGCAAGGTATGATCTATAGGCTACTATAAAAACTTCAAAAGGTACAATGTTATTTTCTAACCATCTCCAAGGAGCAAACATATGAATGTCTTCTACATCAACATAACATCACATTAAAACTATTTTTCTTTCAAAATCCTCCAAAGAATAACATTAGTTCATGCTCTTTTCATTTTCTAATTTATAACACATCCATAAAATTAAGAGCCCTAAAAATATCAGTTTTCCAAAACAAAATAAATCTCAAGATCACTATCCAAATCCACAAAGGAACCAAAAAAAAGAGAAAAAGTATACTTACAATGAAAGATAGGAGAAGATGAAGAAACTTAGGTGTTTTTGCTTAGTTTAGGCTCTGAAAACTCACGACAAATTTAGGGGAAGAAAAGAGGGGCTGCTTCTCCGTAAAACTTGAAGCCGAGAGGCTCCTCTATGCCGCCTGGCGCCGGAAATGAAGGAGAAGAACGGGAAGAATGTGGGCTGTGGTCGGATTTCTAAAGCCCTAGGCGAGAGTGTGGTGCGGGAGCGCGTAACTCACCCCTCGGAAGTTTAATTCTTCACCGCCTAAACCACGCGTAATTATTCAGCCCGGACTCCGGGTGATCTCCTAGGAGATCAAATTTGATCTCCTAGGAGATCAAACATACCTATTTTTCTTATCTCCTAGGATATCAAATATGAGAGATCAAAAATGATCTCCTAGGAGATCAAATATAATCTCCTTAGAGATCAAATATGATCTCTCCTAGGAGATCAAAATATACCTTTCTTATGATTTAATCCTCACCTTTCATTCTTCCACGCGGCAAAGTAATATGCAACCCGGACAGAGATTTGGAAACGGGCTCCGGTTCCAAAAATTACGCCTAAACCACGGTCCAATCTCCACTCTCCACCCTTACACAATAACCGGTTCAGTTGTTTTTCTTTTCTTTTATTCCACCGCCTAATTGAAACCCAAGTCTGATTTAGGGTTATAAAACCATTTTAACTTATAAGCAAACTTTGATATTGGCACACCCATGCATGGATATTTACACTTGTTTGTTTACATAAAACTAAATGAGATACACATTGTTTGTACCAAAAATTTGTATATTAATTCAATGATAAATTTTCTATCATTGCGGTGGTCGTTTTAAAATTCTTTCGTCTGTAAAATTTTATTTGGCTTCTCATGTGATGACATTTTGGGCATCACATCGCGTGACGGCGGTGGTGTGCTATAAGATCTCTCAGTCGGTGCCGCTTTTTCGAGGGGGAGTCTTACAAAGCTACTGTTGCAAAAATGGTCTACATGTTAATCTGACTAAAGATATACACAACAATATACAAGATATAAGTTGTATTTACTCTACTCCCCAAAAAGTTGGAGTGTACATATTGATGTAAACGGGAAATAAGAATCCAATATTAAGGCTCCTTGAGACAAATTGAAATCAAGCCACACTCACTAGTAGAGTAATCAAAATTAAGTGTTAAATGTAATCTCGACACACTAGTCCGACAACTTAATAAGGATTCAAAATTGGGGACTTAGTTTTTCACAATTTAATGCATGCACACAATATGAAAAAAAATACGGTAACAAATAAGAAATTGGATTATTATGTAAGATCAATCACAGTGAAAACATAGATAAAGATCTACAAATAGCATGGAGTGCCAAAAAATGGAGATAGAGATTACCCAGCACCTTGCTACGAGAAAGCTCAAATTGATGCGGTGTATATGCGGCCAACATGTAATAGGACAAAGAAACTATTCGGATGGTGGAGCTTTCTTTGGGTGGCAAGGCATGCGGCTCAGGAAAGTGGTTAGGTAAATAGACCTATGGGATTGTGGGGACGGTGTTTGAGTGGAGCGGAAAGGTTTCGATGGTGGAGGGAAACCAGCTGCAAGAACTTAATTTATGGCGAATGGACAGTAACTGGCATGGAATTTTATGGCTATTGAGGGGCTGGAAAAGGCTGGACAGAAACTAGCAATGCAAACAATGGCTGAACAGCAAAGGTGGGGGGTAGGAGAGCTAGGGCACTCGACAAAGCCTGGATAGGGGTTTGGAGGCCACGACAGCGGATAGAGATGTGGGAGAGGAATTAGGAGGTGTTTTCCTGGAGCTATAACGAGACAACAAAGGCGGGGGCTGGGAGGAGGAAGACTAGGGCTGGTTAGAGCTTGGAGAGGAGATTTCCCTTCAAATCCTATTTTCAGCCTCCTATAATCTAAGATTTCTCATCCTTTAAATATAGAGCAATGTTACATGCGGGCCAGTTTTGGGCCTTTTGGCTAGATGCAGGCCGCTTATAAATGCAGGCCAATATTATACACTTGCAGGCCAAGTGTTTTATACACAGGCCAATTATTTTTATACGCATGCCAAGCTCAAATATATTACATAACGGTACTCAAAGTGCAGCTCCATAGGAACTAATCAAGCCATGAAGAAGTCCAGCAAGGACATTTAGTGCGGCTCCATAGAAACTAATCAAAAAAGGATTGGACTAATAGGCAAAATACTATCAACCAAAACATTACAAGAACAATCACACATTGATCAAAATCAAAGCAGGCCAATGAGGAAATAAAGAAAAAAATTGAAGGGGTCGTAGCCTATTGCTGGAAACAAAGCAGTTGCGGAAAGAGCCGGAAAAAAAAAACAAAGCAGGCACCTTGGGAGAAACCTGTTGCCGGAATGGGTCGTCGTCGATCGTCGTGGAGAAGGAGGATTAGAAGTTGCGGCAGATCGTCGCCGTGGATCGTCGTGGACTCTCCAGGCGTCGCGGCAAATCATCGGAGCAGAGCTTGCGGGGTCGCGGCCGATCGTCGCCGTGGAGCCAAGGAAGGGGTCGTCGCCGATCGTCGCCGTGGAGGCTGCTGGAGTCGCGGCCGATCGTCGACGTGGAGGTCGGGATCGATCCTTGCGGTGATCTCTGCAAGAGTCGAGGCTGATTCGCGGCGAAACCCTAACACGGCCTGCGGATTTTTTTTTTTTAGGGCCTGCGGTTTGAGAAAAGGAGAAAACCGGATTAAGTCTTGTGAGTTGGCCTGTGTATAGCTATAACTGGCCTGCATTTAACAACGCTCTAAATATATCTCATATCTAGGGGAAATAGGGGAAAAAATTAAACTAATATCCAAAATAATATCTTGTTCTGCTTGTGAGATCTTTATTTATTTGATGGAAATTCTTAATTATAATATTCCCTATTTATTATAGGAAAGGACTTATTGACCGATCATTCCAATTGGTTGATAATATCAAATGTACCGTCCTGAGTCACCTAGCCACCTCAAGAGCGTGATAATTCTTCCTCTTTGTCGCGCTTTTTTTGTTACAATGTATAGAAGCAGGAAGTCTGATGGATATTCCTAAATAATTGCAAGTTTCCTGAAAATCTTGACTAAAGTTTTCACGGGTATCATCAATCCTGATAAACTCCTATTTTTCGAGTGAAAATAGGATGATGGAGGGCTTTCTGCTGAGGTGGTGGAAACTCATGCTTATGACAGCATGTTGTCTCAGTGTGATTCAAATGGCTACAATAGGTAGAAATACGGGTGTTTTGTTCCTAAGAAAGATGGGTCGGAGAGGTTGTCTGCCCTATAAGTTGATTATGACTGTCTCCCACTCCGCCCCCTGAAGACCCCCACAACCATCATCAAGACGGACCCATCATCATCTCCCTCCGCGTGCGGACTCGCCACGACATCTTGTAAGCGTGTGTGTGTCCCGTCGGCATGCGCGCCCATAACAAACACCTTCAACAAAGTCTTGGTTTTCTTGTGGTGCATTGTCATTCAATATGACTCATCCATATAGTATAGTATCTAGGACTGCACACGACCATCATCATGTAGTCATAGCTCAGTATGCTCGATCGAAGGTCTTGGATAACATGATGAAGACATGGTTTGGAGTCTTTGTGCACCGAATGGATACACTCGAAAAAGTTTTTCCAAGCCAAGGAAATAATAGTAATCTACAACTCATTTCTAAGCTCATACAAAGGAAAGGAGATGTAAAAAAATTAGAGTGGTGGAGAAGAGGAAGGAACAATTGTCATTGTTTCACAAAGTTAAAGAGAGCAAGTAAAAGCAGAGAGCTTTCACGAGGCTGAAGCAACTTGGGCGAGAGCCCATCGAGAGACTTTCCTGTGCGAGGGCTCGACATATCGAGCGAGAGCTTCAGTGAGAGGAACAATTATTTTATGCGAGAGATCTCGACGAGAACTATAAGTTTGAAGAGAGAGGCAAGTTCGACGAGGGTAACTAGCTTTCGTGAGATGTGATACTAGCGGAAGAGCGAAATAGCCTCGGCGAGAGCAGCAGGAGCTGGGAATGAGTTTAAACGAGGTCGGGCAAAAGCGGCGAGATTGTGTGAGTTCAATCGAGAGTTAGGGGACTCGTGAATAAAGAGATCTCAGGTGGATCTCGGATAAGGGTTTCACGCAGATAAAGCGTGAAGGGATCGCAAGATTGACTGCGTCAATTGCTAAAAACTTCGTCAAGCAGCACCAATCAAATCTTCAATGGATATAGGAAACCATTTTCCTCTGATTCCATGTAAGAAAAGATCAAAATCTAATTTCTTCCTCTTTCTTTGAAAGGAGTACATATTACGCTATTTTATAATGGAGTGTCACAAACTTGCTCCTTCAAAAATGTAGGACTAAAGATATACACAACAATATAGAAGATGTAATCCTTATTTGCTATAAATCTAACTATTCATACTCAAGCCCAATCAATATGACTATTAGCTGTGTTGTTAAAGGAGCGCCTAAGACTCAAGACTCACCAGGTTGGGAGGTTTGAGCCTTTTTGCGTCTTTGAAGCATAAAATGCGTCTGGATGCGATTTTTGTTGCAAACTATCTTTTCAAAATAAAGTAAGAATTCAATATTTTTGCATGATTTAGTGCTTTTAAAACATAATTGAACTCTGAGACTTAAATATGATGTAAGTGATCACAATGATTTTATTTTTTAAGAGATATAAAAGGTAGTAATGAATAATTAATTAGTAGAATAAATGAAGAATCTGATCAAAAAAATGAATTGATGTCTGATATTGATTATTTAAAATGAATGTAGTTGCACCTTGGCATTGTCAGACACGTGTCTACGCCTAGCGCATAGGATTCAAAACCCCTTTGCGCTTTGATGTGCCTTGCGCATTTAATAACTAAGACTACTAATAAGTCAAGCTAGCACATGGAAACAGGCTTCGTACCTAAAAGCTTAGAACAAAAAACATCCTTTTAAGTTTTTTGAGAACCAGAAATGCCATATTTCTGCAAAGAGAACCATGGGAGTAGGAAACAATAAGCAATCCCAAAATTGTTAGGATAAGACTAGTAACTAGGAGTAATGATGAATATGCCAGATAATGTATCAAGCATATTAATATAAATCATATGAAGTGTATCTAAGCATCCAAAATATCCAACAATAATCAACCCCTTTTAGAAGCATTACTCCTTCAGAGCTCATTTCTTAACAAAGTTAACATTTGATGCAAAGCATATTGATACATGATATCAAGCAAAAAACAATGTATTTTTAAGAATTACCTGAACAAGTTGGTCCTCACTAAGCCCAGATAAACTAACTATTATTGGGAACCGGCCAACAAATTCTGGAATGAGGCCGTATGCTATAAGATCTCCACTTTCTACCTGCAAAAAAAATTCCATAATGAAAATACAACAAAATTTGGGAAAAAAGAAGAAGGGATAATTATTGACAAACTTATTCACCCAACTCATATATTTTCTACTTACTGATTCCAATAAGGATGAAGTCACTGCAGCATTTGTTGGCCCACCAGTCTTCATGTTTGCACGAACTGGCGCTCCAAAGCCAATTGACGAATCTTGACGTCTGACGTACAGCAAAATGTTAGCCCTCTCTCTTCAGGATAAGCTACATATTCAAGATGGCTTCTGCATGTATCCATCATGAAAATGAGTTACCTTTCTGAAATTGTCTTTTCCAAATCAACAAAAGCACCACCACAAATAAAAAGAATATTCTTTGTATCTATCTGCAGGTCAAAACAGATTCCATTAAAAACACAAAACTAACAGCTCAAGCACATATCTTTTCAAGTATCCACATGAATCCAAATATATATGGTATACCATTTTCATACACTTCCAAGAAATAGAGAGGAAAATTTATAATAGGTTAGACATCAATCTTATCGTTGGACAAAACAAGAACAAAAATGATTCACACCAAGTTAAAGGCTAATAACAAGCACCTAAGTAAAGATCCATGTTGAACTAGAGTATATGAGTTTATCATCAGGTCCTTGGTCAAAGCAAGGATCCGTGTTTATCTTTGTGTGCTTCTATGAGTTTGAAAGACTCAAGATTGGGATCACTTTGATGATTCCTACCCAGAATGTACCGCAGACGCAATTAAATTGATGAAAAAGGAGGATAGCTTCAAAGTGCATGTCTTCCTCATGAGATTAAACATGGAATTGGATATAGCGCGAGTATATGTTCTTCACGCACTAGAGGGTCCAATTACTAGTGCCCCGCCTGGAATGGGCACCGGTTGCCATGAACGGGCAGCGATCGGGGTGGTAGAAGATAGTCCAGTCCACACTCAACATGGTTCTTAATCTATT
This sequence comes from Platanthera zijinensis, assembly GCA_039513925.1. Lineage (NCBI taxonomy): Eukaryota > Viridiplantae > Streptophyta > Magnoliopsida > Asparagales > Orchidaceae > Platanthera > Platanthera zijinensis. The sequence continues at coordinate 34,961,973 of CM077082.1, forward strand.
AAGTTTCACATGGACCTTGCTCCTTCTAGGAACAATGTTCCTCAAGTTTTCTGTCTATTGATGAGTTTGGTACCCTCCAACATCTCTTATACTCTTAGAGTGATTCCTCGATTGCTAAATTCTCCACTGCATGTGTCAATTCAAGTATACAAAGTGCACATACTGCATTCTCCTCTCAATTAGAATTGTAGAGAAGTGGTTCAAACCTTGTATATACTTCTTGAATATCTCAAATACAAGTATGAGTACAAATATATAGGAGAGAAGAGAGAGAAAGCATCATATACAGAAGATGTGGGACTAAACAAAAAGACAATAAATTGGCAAACTTATTGGGCCTTTACATTGCTTTTCCCTATATTCTCTAACAATAAATGGGCCAACTTGGCGACAGGGGAGAAAGTCACATCATAATCAAGGCCGTATTGTTGAGTGAACCCCCGTGCCACAAGCCGAGCTTTCAAGCGATCAATTTTTTCATCCGCCGTCTGCTTGACTGTAAAAATCCACTTGCAACCAACACAGCTATGGTCAAGAGGGAGAGAGACACGATTCCAAATCTGATTGCCTCATAGAGCAGTCATTTACTCATCCATGGCAGCACGCCACCCCGGATGTTGGAGAGCTTCCTGCACAGAGTTAGGTATAGAAATAGAGGATAGAGAGAGAGCAAATGTAAGAAGTGACAGGGAGAGACGATGTAAAGATACATAATTGGCAAAGGAATGAACCATAAAGGTTGATGTCGAATTAACAGGCCGCGAGACCACACCGGTTGAGGGAAGCTGCTGCAGGGCATCAGAACGTGGAGTACGACGAGTGTAAACCTGAACGATGGGTGGTTTGGAGAGGACTAGCGGTGGAGGTGTGGGAAGAAGAGGTGGCAGAGGATATGTAACTAGAACTAGAGTAGGTGTGGGAAGAAGAGGTTGAAGCAGAGACGTAACTGGAACTGTGGGCCGAGGTAGAGGGGAAGGAAGAAGAAGAGGATCAGTAGGAGCGGTGTGATAGGGATGGTCCTCATGAAAAGAGACATCGGCAGAGACAACCACCTTACCAGTGGCAGGATAATAACAAACATACCCTTTCTGAGTGCGAGAGTATCCAACAAACATAGCCTTGGTAGCACGAGGGGTAAGTTTGTCATTTGAGGGGTCAAGAGTATGGACATAACAGGTACATCCAAACACACGAGGTGTGAGAGAGGAGATTCTTGGATGGGTACAGGAGAGTCATGGGGGCCACAAAGTGGAGGATGGACGAGGGCATGCGATTGATAAGATGACATGCAGTGGAGACGGCAAAGTTCCAATAGAGAGGGGGAACCTGTATTTGAATCATAAGAGAGCGATCAACATCAAGAAGGTGACGATTTTTCTGTTCTGCAACGCCATTTTGTTGAGGGGTATACGCACACGAAGTCTGATGGATAATACCAAACTCGGCGCACAGATTGGAGAAGATTTGACCGGTATACTCACGAGCGTTATCAGTACGGATAATTTTAACACATGGAAAACTGTGTGCGAGTCTCGGTAAGAAAAGTACGGAAAGTCGATGTGAGTTCGGTACGATCACGAAGGAAGTATAACCAGGTAACCCGCGAGTAATCATCAATAAAGGTTACAAAGTACCGATAGCCAAAAAGACTAGGGATCTTATATGGTCCCAAAATATCAGAATGTACTAGCGAAAAAGGAGCATCGCTCCTAGTACAGGGAGAAGTAAAAGAGACACGATGTTGTTTGTCAAAGATACACGATTCACAAAAGAACTCCTAAAGAGGAACACCTGGAAGAGCTTTCTTGAGAATCTGGAGAGGAGCATGCCCAAGAAGACGATGTCAGTCAACTGAGGAGATAGTGGTAAGAGCAGTATGAGGAACATCAAGAAGATACAGCCCGTTGGACAGTCATCCCTGACCAAGTATAGTCTGCGTTAGTCGGTCCTGCATAACAAAAGAACGGGAGAAGATTATACAACAGTCAAGGTCCTGAGTAAGACGGCTAATAGAGAGAAGATTAAAGGGGGGCCCCAAAACATGAAGAACCGAGGATAAGGAGAGGAAGGGGGTAAGAGGCAGATGGGCAACGCCAGAAACCAGTGTCGTGTCACCATTAGCCAAAGTGATAATTTGGGATAATCAGAAGCTAAGTACTGCGACGGCTTCTGTGGAGAGAGGTGATATGTGGCACCCAAGTCCATAATCCAGTGAAAGCCGTGGGAGAGGCACGATATCCCTTCATCAGAGATCGAGGCCACGGATCCAGAGGAGCGACTGACCATCCTTTGGAGCTGTTGAAGTTGAGCACGCAGAGCAGCAATGTCGTCACTGGTGGTTGAGGGAGGTATGGAAGCATCTGAAACAGTAAGCGAATCTGACGCCATGCGGACTGAACTAAGGAGCAGCGAGAAGGCAACCTGCCCGAGCGGTTAGAACAAGACCGCAGACCGCACAGCAAGTGCCCGGAGACTAGCCGGGCGAGAATAGAAAGTCGGCAGGCACAATAAGGCAATACTGTTCGCAGAGGCAGAAGAAGAGACCGTGCGACAAGGACTTGCGACCAAGCTGCGCGGCAAGGATAAACCGCAGCGGTCAGCAAGCAGCAGGGACTAGGAGAGATCGCACGCGGCAAGACAGGAGAGATCGCGCACGGCAAGGACTTGCGACCAAGCAGCGCGGCAAGGAGAAACCGCAGCGGTCAGCAAGCAGCAGTGACAAGGAGAGACCGTACCAAGATCAAAAACGGCGAACAGGCACAAGACAGTGCGGTTAGAAGCAAGCCGCAGCAAGATCGATAGAAGCAGTCCGTGAGACAGACCGCAACGGTCACGGGACTAGGAGAGATCACAGCAGCAGCGGCGGCAAACCGCGCAGCAAGCAGACCAGACCGCGGCGAACGTACACCAAGCGGCCAAGCGGCAAGGAAGAGAGACATCGCCAGATAAGAAATAGTCTTCAGCGGTCATGGTGTTAACACACCAGCGGCAGGAAAGGCCACGACCAGCGGATAGAAGAGAGCCTGCAGCGGATAGAAACAAGCCGTGGCGGTAAGCAGAGAAGAAACCAAGCGAGAAGTTTGCACGGTCACGGTGAGCACACCAGCGGCAAAGAAAGATGTCGCGACTTAGATGCGGAGCTCGCAGCGGTTAGGGAAGCCGCAACGACTAAGAGAAGTCGCGGCGAGAAGAGAGGAGAGCATCGAGAAGGTAGGTAGAAGAAACACGCCGGTTAGGGAGGCCGCAGCAACTGAACAGGAAGCGGGTAGCCGGGAAGAAACCGTGCGATTAAAGTAAAAAGGGAACAGGCCCCACCGGACAGAGAGAGTTATAAAGGGGGAGAGAAGAAGAAGAAGAAGAGGTGAAAGCCACGAGAGAGAGAGAGAGAGAGGGAGGAGCGGTTAGAAAGAGCTTAACCGCGCGGAAAGCCGCGGTTAGAAAAGGAGTTAACCGCACGGGAAGCCGCGGTTAGAAAAGATCTTAACTGCGCGGAGGACCGGTTTCCCTCTGATAACATGTAGAGAAGTGGTTCAAACGTTGTGTATACTTCTTGAATATCTCAAATACAAGTATGAGTACAAATATATAGGAGAGAAGAGAGAGAAAGCATCCTATAAAGAAGATGTGGGATTAAACAAAAAGGAAATAAATGGGCCAACTTATTTGGCCTTTACATTGTTTTTCCCTATATTCTCTAACAAGAATAAATCATTGACTCTAGTGCTATAGATCATGTGATCAACTTATTCTCAGCTTTTACCTCTTACACTTCTCTATCTGGCCCCAGTCATTCTTGCTGATGATTTAATATCATCTATTATGAGTAAAGGGACAATTCCTTGTTAGCCTGCTCTCTCTTCCATTTGTTTTACATGAGCCATAATTCCTTTGTAACGAAATATCTGTAAGTCATTTAACCAAATCATAGAATTGCTCTATAACATTTTTATGTGGGGTTTCTAGGATATGGATACGAAGTAACACATTGATAGTGATAAGAACCATGGGAGAATACACAACTTGCATCATGAGCACTTCACATGTCCTCTCCAATTATAGTGTGTCTTCTCTAAAGGATGTTAATCGTTGGAACAAACGACCCGTACATCTTTCCCATTATCTACAAAAAAGTTTAAGCTCTCAGTTTTTTCTTAAAAAATTTACAGATGATGCTTTTGATCTATCTAAACATGTTCATCATTGTCCAAATAATGCCTCTCTACCTAATATTTCTCCTTTTAATGTTATCCATATTGATGTATGGGATCATTTCCCCATTTTAACTTTATATGGATTTTGATGGTTTGTCGCATTTATTAACTATTTTTCCTACACTCTTTGGGTGTATTTATAAAAAAAAATGTTTTACTATTTAAAATTTTTCCATAAAATGCTAATGACACAAATTGAGCAGTTATTAGAGTCCTTCGCAATGATAACGTGAGTATGATAGCATGAGTCTGTGGTGGGTCTTTTTCAGCCAAACTGTCATAATTCATCAAACTACTTGTTTTCATATTCCATACCTATGCTCAAATGGAGTATGTTGAAGAGAAAAATAAACATCTCTTAGAATTTGTCAGATACTTGTTACTATGGATCTTTCCAAGCCATATTGGGGTTAGGTCATCTGACTAGGCTCATCTTATCAACTGAATTACATCCCAGATCCTTCATCATGCTACCCTTAGGTCCTAACACACAGTTGTCCTCTAAGTGATCAGTTCATAAATCTCATCTTCCTCTCCATGTCTTTGGGTGTGCCTGCTTTGTTTATATTGACAAAATAGGTCGTGATAAAATTATATTCAAAGTACAAAAAATGTGTATTTGTTGGTTACTCGTCCACTACCAATGATTTATATTGTTATCACCCTCCATCTAGTCACTTCCTATGTGCAATGGAGGATACTTTTTGTGAAGGGGTCTTATTTTCTCCCAAAGACCTCTTATTCTAGTCAGAGGAAGAAGTGTTATGATGAGAATCAATTTGCTAGAGAAGAGACGAATATTAGTTTCATTCCCTTCTTTATTACCCCTTTTTATATTTGTCTTTTTATACATACACCATCACGCATACCTAACTATTCACCTATTATGCATGCACCTCCTTCAAAGAATGGTATACTTGCCCTTCCTAAATCCTATCTTCGCATGCTCACAGATTCAGAACATGATCTTCACTTACAGATTTTTCACTCTAAAAGTTAAACAGGTTACATAATTATTTTTTATTCAATTATGTTAAATATGATTACTCGCCTCTAAAGATAACCTATATATGTTATCAATCCTCGATTGTTATTCTTAAACATTGACAGGATGCAATTGGAGAATTTGAATGGAAAAAAATTAATGGAGGAAATGCTAGCCAAAGAAAAATCAGGCATGGGAAATATCCCAATCTTCTCCTGGAAAAAGCAGTTACATCAAGGTAAGATAAGATTTCTTCAATAAAGTAGAATCAAGAGGAAGTTGTGGAACAGAATAAAGATTGGTGGCTCGGAGATACACTCAAACCCAAGGGGTTTATCAAGAAACATGCACACATGTTATGAAGATGGATTCCATTCAGGTATTGTTATCTTGTGTGGATGTACTTGATGTGAATTAAAACAACTATATGTGAAGAATGCATTCCTTCACAACAATTTAGAAGACAATGTATGCAAGAGCATTTTCCATGGTTTCTCCCAAACAGAGCAGGGATACCTCTACCACCTCAAAAAACCATTTTATAGTTTGAAACAATCTCCCACAACATGGTTTGGTAGACTTTGCGAAGTTATGACCATCTTTGGATACAAGCAAGGACATTCCGGTCATATTCTATTTATCAAACGACAAAACAAAACGGTACAAATTTTCATTGTATATGTGGATGTTGTTGTATCATAGATGATGATACTGAGGAGATCGCAAGGTTGAAAGCACACTTGTGCAAGGAATTTGAAATCTAAGATTTAAGAAAATTGAAGTACTTTTGAGATTGAGGTTGCAAGATATAGTCGAGATTTTTTTCATATATCTCAACGAAAGTATATCTAGATCTTTTCGAAGAAACTGGATGTGAACCAACGGATACCCCCATTATAAAGATGGAGATAAATTTGATGCCTCAAGCTACCAGAGACTTGTGAAAGGCTCATATATTTGTCACACACTCGTTTTGACATCATATAAATCATAGGACGGTTGAGCAAGTACATGCACGCACCTAGGATCTTATAGAAAGAAGCAAAAGATTTAAGTCTTAAGGTATCTAAAGAAGGCCCCTGTACATAAAATTCTATTAAAAAGAAATGAGCAATTGAAAATTGAAGTCTTTATTGATACTGAATGGGTTGACAATCAAGATGTCAGTGATAGGGAAACAAGGAACTGATACTATTCATAAGAATAAAGGGAATATATATACAAATACATGAGAGGGTGTTCACAACACCCACGGTAAGCCTAGGATAACTCTATCACACAAGAGAAACATTATATAACACCCCCCTCCCACACACACAAACTCACGGGGGATCATACACTGAAAGTTTGGACATAATATGAGCATGTTGGGTCCTCGTATGCGCCTTAGTCATCAAATCTGCAATCTGCTGCTCGGAAGGAACAAAGGAAGGAGCAAGATTACCACGACCATATTGGTCTCGTAGGAAGAAAGCATCAACCTCGATATGCTTGGAGAGTGAGTGCATCACCGAGTTTAGAGTAATTTGAATGACTCCAGTGTTATCACAGTAGAGTGAGTAGGATCAGGAGATGAGACACCAAGGTCCTCAAGAAGTCAACGAAGAAAAATAATATCCTCAGCGGTGGTAGTCATGGACCAAATCTCATCCTCAGTGGTGGAACGAGAAACACGAGTCTGATTTTTGGACTTCCATGCAATAAGAGAAGATCCCAAGAACAGACAGAAACCAGTGACAGAGGACGGTCAACAGAATCATTAGCCCAAGTAGCATTCGAGTAAGCACAGAGCTGCAGAGAGCTGTTGGTGGAGAAGAAAAGACAACAAAAAGTTGTCACTCGAAGATAGCGCATGAGTCGCAACAGGTGATCATAGTGCACAGAGGTAGGCGTGCTAACAAACTGGCTCAACACATGAACAACATGGGCAATATCAGGCAGAGTAAAGGCGAGGTAAACAAGGCTCCCAATGAGGTGGCAGTAGCGAGTACGATCGGAGAGTGGAACATCATCATCTGAACGTAGCTGAAGGTGAAGCTCCATAGGGGTGACCACTGTGCGAGAGTTAGAAACAGCGACCTGAGCTAGGAGATCTGATGTGTACCTCTGCTGAGAGAGCTGAAAACCACAATTTGTAGAGCTGACCTCGAGGCCCAAAAAGTATTTCAATTGTCCAAGGTCGGTCATCTGAAACTGTTATTGAAGGTGATGCTTGACGAAAGTTACATGAGAAGGATCATCGCCAGTAATGATCATATCATCCACATAAAGTAACAACAGAGTCTGATCACGAGAGGAGTCACAGTTGTCAAGGCGCGCGCCTGAGGCGTCGGGCGCAGCCCGCCGCGCCTCAGCACGGCTGAGGCGGGCGATGTGCCCCAGGAGCGCGCCTTACAAGCTCTCAGGCGCGCCTGAGCCTTTAAAGGTGTTTTAGAAAAAAATATTTTTGAGATGGGCAAAAACATGATCTCATACGCACCCAAGGCACCCATAGGCACACTTGGGCGCCCAATTCGCTCAATTTAAGCGAATTGAGCGCCCATTTCGCACAATTTCAGCGAATTGGGCGCCCAGTTCGCACAATTTCAGCGAATTGGGCGCCCAGTTTGCTCAATTTCAGCGAATTGGGCGCCCAGTTCGCTCAATTTCTTTTTTCTCCCATTTGTGCGACTCATATGCCTTAGGCGCACACCTGCACCTTGCGTCTTACGCCTAGGCTCCCGAGGCCCTTTGTGCCTCGATGCGCCCTGCGCCTTTGATAATTTAGGGAGAAGTGCACAAACAGAGATGGATCATGTGGACTTGGCTGGAAACCGGCGGCTGTAATAGCTGAGCTAAAACGTGAAATCATGCGCGGGGCGCCTGCTTGAGCACATAAAGGGCTCGCCTCAAGCGGCAGACAAAGCCTGTAGGAGAGGATAGACCAGGAGAACAAAGCAAGTATACATCCCGCTGAAGATCACCGTGAAGAAAGACATTCTTCACGTCGAGTTAAGACCAGTGATGAACAACAGCAACTGCAATAAGGGTCCAAATCGTAGTCATATGATTGACTGGAGCAAAGGTCTCGTCATAGTCTCTCCCCTGCTCCTGCTGAAAACCACAAGCAACTAGTTGAGCCTTGTACCTCTCTACAGATCCATCAGAGCGAGTCTTGACCTTGAAGACTCACTTGCAAGTAACCGGAACAGTACCAAGTAAAAGAGGAACAAGGTCCCATGTACGTGTGTGCTCAAGTGCTTCTAACTCAGCAGACATAACAACCTACCACTCAAGAATCTGGGCAGCCTCGCGGTAGGTAGTCGGCTCTAGAGTACTACAAGCAGTGGCAGGAAGGGCAGGAAGGTCTAGCGGTAGTGTAGTGAGGTTAAAGCGGCGGGAGCACATCGCTCACGAGGTGGGTTGAAACGCATAGGAGGATCGTCCACAAGACACTCGCTGGAGGAGGCAGGTGCTGAGTCTGGGGGCCCTAGAGGCGAGAGAACGGGAGGAGGACGTCGAGTGTAGTGATATAGAAGAGGGACGATAAGCGCGTCTGAGGGAGAAGTGGAAGGCGAAAAGGAGTGAGAAGGTGAGCTCGGAGATATCAGAGATGGCATAAGCGACAGCAGGGGAGAGGGGGTGAACATACCGGTGGAGAGGAGACATGCGACGGAGGTATGGGAAGGGTGAGAAATTGCACATCAGATGGGGAACAGATGAGTGCGAGGTTGAGAGGCAGAGGACACAAAGAAAGGATGAGACTCATCAAAGGTGACATCACGTGAGACACGAAATCGACGAGCAACTATCTCATGGTTCACTGCATCTCTCCTTTGCCTCCTTGCAGAGAAATGAGCTGGAAGCAAAGGAGCGATGCAGTGAACCATGAGATAGTTGTTGGGCAAGCTCAGAAACAGAGAGTGACTATGTCATAGCAGAGAAATGAGCTGGAGGAGCTCCAGGAGCACATTGTTGACCAGACTGTTGAGCCCTCTAAAGCTTGCGACACTCAGATTTGATGTGGTCAAGACACTGACAGTAGTGACAGCGAATATGCTGGCAACAAGGAGCACTGGACTGAGTAGTAGAGGGCACTGGAGGACGAGGAACGGTCCGCACCGATGCATTATAACCCGACAAAGTCAGCAGAGTAGTACTCACAAGAGAGGACTGCGGTGGAATCTCGGGAGTGGCAAGGACAGCATGAGTCTGTAGCAGTGTCCAAGGAGTAGAGACAAGTCTCTTCAGCGATTACCAAAGCCAACGTATCACTGAGAGAAGGTGGAGGATCCCAGTGCAAAAGCTGGGCACGAGCAGGCTCGAACTCTGGACGTAAGCGCATGAGAAACTCATACATGCGCTGAAAGTCGCGATCCCGAGATGTAGCAACACACTGACGGCAAGTAATGCAGGGGGAAGGATCCATCTCATTGCACTGATGTCAGAGGTCCAGGAGCTCAGCAAAGAAGGCCTGGACATACCGATCACGCTGGTAGTAGATGCCAAGTGTCTGGAACAAAGAGTAGCCCAGAGCGTGAATAGAAGGCAAGTAGAGACGACGAAGTTGATCCCACATCGTCTTGGTCGTAGGTAGGTGGTAGACAGTCATGTGAATGGGGAGCTAACAGGACCGACAGATTACGGCAATCGTACGAAAGTCGTCTGAGCGCGACTTCACCATGTCGGAGCACTGGACGGAAGCGGAAGTGCTAACAGTGGAAGAATCATCCTCAGAAGGGGCTGCGGGTGGAGGCGGAGCAGGCTCAAAGCCGTCAATGTGGCCCCATAGATATAGACCACGGAGGATCACGCCGACGGTGGCGGACCATGCCTTGCAGTTTCGTCCATCAAGAATTACATCCGCCTTGTGGAGAAAGCAGAAGAGTAGGACGAGGCCATCGGGCTGAAGGATCAGCCGGAAGAGGAGATCTGTCAGCTACAGAAGCCAGCAGAGGAGACCGGCAAGGTTAGAGAGCGGAAGCAACAGGCTGCAACACAGAAGAAGGCGTTGATCGGAAACAACAGAAGGAGTCAAAACAAGCACCGATCAGAATCATCCACAGGAGAGATCGATCGATCGAAAAAAAACAATCGAGCGAATAAACGATATGCGTCGTTTATCAGCGCAGCTTTCCCGTTCTGCCGAACTGGAGGAGATGATGCGGATCGGAAACTCCGGTAGGTGAGATGACGAGAGCAATAGGAAATAGGCGACGGGATGCAGGATCGCGATAGGGTGCAGGATCGGAAATGAGCCGATCAGACATAGCTCTGATCGGAAACAGGCCGACGAGGCGTTTGTAGAGAACAACGAGGTGCGGAGGTTGCGCCGGAGGAAGAGAAACAGTGGGACGGGATCGATCGGAAAAGGCGGGATGGATCAATAGGAGGGACGGGATGGAGCGGAAGCGGCTAGGGTTTTTCATAGCTCTAATACCATGATAGAGAAACAAGGAACCAATACTATTCACAAGAATAAATGGAATATATATACAAATACATGAGAGAGTGTTCACAACACCCACAGTAAGCCTAAGACGACTCTATCACACAGGAGATACATTATATCTAACAGCTAGGAAGTTACTCATTGGAAATCAAGGTGATTGGAGGCTTGTCTCTAATCACTAAGAATTTGTTGTCGTAACTTAGTAACCGAGTAAAAAAACAAAATGTTGTGGCCAGATCTAACACAAAAGTTGAATATAGTGCTATGTCACAACGTCTATGCAAGGACCTATGCTTGAAATTTATCCTTCATGATCTTGTACTTCTGCCAACAAACATAATTTCCTCAATTTCCTCATACTCAAACGCCCTATTATTTATTTCATTTCCTTTCAAACATGCCACAGTAGCCGCTCTCCAGAGTCACCTCGCCATTTCTCCACTATCCCCCCATCCATATTTTGACACCATCCCAAATGGAATTAAAATTAGAAAAATGAAAAACAGACGATCTACAGTCACCACTAACACCTTGAAACACACACAAAGGGTCTTCAATACATAGACGATACCTAGCATGTTATATAAGTCATCAATTTATCGAAAAAAATTTCAATCAAACAGTATGAGAGTATATGGATAATCTTTTTACCCAAAACTATTACTTTTCAGGGAACAAAGTGACATGTGATGATGAACAAAATAAAAATTCAAATACTAGTTTGTCCATGCAATAAAATCACGATGAGCTATCACTGGCACACATTTATTGAAAAAGCTCGCCTCACTAACACTCATCCAGTGAGCAGAACACTAGAAACCTAATTTAAGATTCAAATTGCAGCAAGCTTCCTCTTGTAACCTAGTTCAAGGAGAGCCTACAAGGGCATATAAAAAATAACGGTAAGGATAGACTGAATCCCACATGCATTAATTCCACTCTATCTACTCACTATAATCAAAATAAAAATAGCAGCAGGAAGAATCCCAAATCTAATATAGCTGCTTAACTAACTTATACCCTAGTGCTTTGGTAAAACTAGCAGATGCAACCTCTATGAGTATAGTGGTAGCAGCAGAAACAATGAGTATAAACCATGATGATTACATTTACGGCATAGAGCATTATAAGCACAATAAAACATGCAAACCATACCATAAGAAGCAAATTTTAACAAAAGATAATCAAACGAGATTCTGAATCTTAAGCAATCTCAGATCATAGAACAGTGCAATTACAAACTGTAGCATGTACCTGTAAAGTCTCTCCACGAGGATGCTTCCTAGATGACTTCTCAGGAACATTGACGATCTGCATGTTACTTAGGGAAATTATTTGATAGTTGATTATGCAGAATTACATTACAAAAATTCCACAATGGAAAACAGTGTCCAAATAAAAAAAATACTCTGTAAGAAGACAGCCATTTTCTGAATGACAAAGGTTATTAAAATGATCCAGGCAGATCTAGCATCAAAAATCAAGTGTCCAATGGGCCGTCTCCTATCTGTTCATCTTCAACCCAATGAACACCTCACTTCTTTTAATTTATGAGATCGTTGAGCTTGCATATATTGATTAGTAACTCATACAGAGACAAAAATACCACTTCTAGCGGAAGCCATATCGGTCAATTTTTCGACAAGACTCTAACAAAGAGATGAATCACCAACTAGTTCTACATTATTTAACCTTATACAAGTATCTATGGGAGAATCAGCAGTTTTCCAACCAAGAAGGATATTTTCTTCAAGGCCAGTAACATGTTTCCACTGAGAGAAACACTCCATATTTGATCCAGGCAAACAACTACAACAAAGCACTTATGCAAGTAGTCGGTTACCTTAAAAGACACCTTGTTGGTCATTTCCCTTAAGTGAGACATCATCTA